>OY728142.1:649880491-651130491 GCA_963277665.1 Viscum album | reverse complement strand
CTAAACAAGTATGTTCCGGGTTGGGGACCGGTAAAAGTAAGCCCTCCAGGTTGGGGACTGGTTAAAGTAAGCCCTCCAGGTTAGGGACTGGTAAAAGTAAGCCCTCCGGTTTGGTCTCCGGTTATTAGAGGTACTCCGGGTTGGTGTCCGGTTATTAGAGGCACTCCGGGTTGGTGTCCGGTTATTAGAGGCACTCCGGGTTGGTGTCCGGTTATTAGAGGCACTCCGGGTTGGGTTCCGGTTAGAAGTAACCCCTAGGTCTTGGGATGAGGCCTAGACAATGAAATTAACGTTTGACATTATGCATTCCTTAATAATGAAAGTGGTTATTGATTTTTGCATGTGATTATTCGATTAGTAGAATATCCATGTGAATAAGTAAATGACATTATTTCATTTTACTTTTTCCATACTTTGTTGAAGTTCAAGTTTAAAAGGCTTTTGTTTTAGTAATGCATTGCCTTAAATGTCTATGCTTATTTTGAATGTTATGCTATATTGTTATCCTTACTGGGCATTTGAGCTCACCCCTTTTCTATGTTTTATTTTTCCCAGGATATGAAGAAGTAAGTTATGAATGACCTGCAGGGATATTATGAGGGGATATAGTGTGGACTGTGAAAACATTATGTTGTTGTAGTAGTTTTTCATTTTATGATTTAATGTAAAACTTATGAATATATCTAGTGTTTCCAAGGCTACTTAACCAATCGGTCTTTCGAGATTTGATCTTTCTTGTGATCATGCCAATGTTACGAAGTAATGCACCGACTCTGGGTAGCTGGGGTCGGGGCATTACAGTTGGTATCAGAGGAAGTTTAGTACAAACCTTGGAAGCTAGATTTAGATAAACTCTGATTAGAGCACGTAGACCTAAGATGAACTTTGACGATTAGTATAGAAGAACTTCCTAGAATTTTGGTATTGTAGAGATTTTGTGAGTTTTCCGAGAAATACATCCCTGTCTGGATACGAGCAGGTAGAGGCGGCTCTGGCACAGATGTACCTAGGGGTAAAACCCGAAAACACCGCTTTGAGCTAGACTCGAACGGGAACTGGTGCACGACAACGGGCCTTGCTGCACTCTTGGTTACGACACTCCCGAGGGATATTCTTAGGATAACTCTCATTTTCTTTACAAATCATTATGAAGGGTTTATGAGAATATACGTTCTCAAAGAAAACATTTTTATGATTATGGATTATATCCATAATTAGTTCAATTTATGTTAAGTGTTTTATAAGTATGGGATTATGTATTTTGATTCATAAACTGATCTAGTGTATCCCATTGTTTAGAAATGGCGCCCAGTAGAAGGAATGAGAACTCCAGAAATGCACATGATCCAAAGAGAAGGAAGGATCATATCTTTCATGGTCTTAAGCTAGAATTTATAAGAGAAATAGTCTCCCATGTATTATCATCATATGAAGATATAATATCATGTGTTGATAAGATAAGTAAAGAGTTTGCTGAGTCCTATGGCCTTGAAGGGAAGCAAGAGAAGAACAGGATGGAAGAGAGAAAGATGGATAAAGGGAAGAGGGAAAAGAGGAATTTTCCCATATGTGGTAACTGTGGAAAGAAACACCCTGGAGCTTGCCTGAAAGGAATGGGAGTTTGTTATAAGTGTGGAGGAAAAGGGCACAAAGTACGTGACTGTAAGGGTAAGAAATTGGTTTCAAATGTACAATGCTTCATTTGCAAAGAGTTTGGACACTACGCGAACCTATGTCCCAGTCATCAGACTATGCCGCAAATGATGCTTTTGGATAATAATCAAGTTATGATACTACCACAGATGAAGAGGAATGATTAGAGTTCTTATGTTGATTATGTCAATTGAGTGTTGTATCAACAATGTACTTGTTATAATAATTATGGAGTATATAAGGATTGTACTGCAGTACTATTTCATTAAGGACTTGAGATTTTGTGGAACAAAGAAAAGTAAATCAATAGAAGGATAAATTTTTGGAAAATATATGGTTGAGAGAATGATAAATCATAATATAGTTCTGATACTGAGGTAGTGATTTTGGAATAATATGTGATTGTCTTGGATAAATTATATTGGATATTCTTGACTACCTTGGAACTGATTAATGATTTGTATATTCCATCATTGTTGGGGTTTAAAACATTTTTGGATTAATGAAGTATATCCAGCATTCTATATGGAATAAGGGAGCATTAATGTAATCAATAAGGAATATGGTAATACATGATGAAGGTATTCATATGCTATTACGGGATAAAAAGGATCTATATTATGTTTACCTTCCTTACAAATGTTGGACTGTGAGTTTGGACAGAAGTATTTTGGATAGTTCTAGTTTGGATTATTTTGGATTTCCATAAAAGGACAACCCGGAGGTCGGGCGGCAACCCGTCGCGTCCGGCAAGGCTGCGAGACTTGAACCCGCAACCGAAGGGCGACAAGGGTGTATCACCTACCACTAGCCCACGAGATGTCCTGGATTAAATAATGTAGTTTTTATTAAAAGATCTTGTAGATGAATTATAAATTCGTTTATTTTGGAACCCTATACGAATAGTGTAAATAGAATTTTTTTTACATTCTATTATCTTTTAGAGTGAAAGATGAGTTTGTGGTAGAAATTTATTAATGGATAAAACTCTAATTATAAAGTAAGTATATCTTCTTATGATCTTAGCCAATCTCATAAATAAATTCCTCAATATTAAGAAAAGAAACTTAGAATAAAAATGTTTTCCTAAGATGGTACCTTAAGTCATCACTAATTTATGGCTTTGGGATTTTTGGCCTTTTCATAGCCATGTTCTCTACCACTCTCCATCAGATAATTGATGGTTAGATTTTTCTTCCATATCCATATTTTCCTACATGGAACCCTAGTATGTGTTATTTTAGGTAATCTTCATACTTTCGACTCTTTATTTTAAATAGAGGCCTCATTAATTCATTTTTCGATGTGGGATTTAAACTAAGATATTTTGAAACGTCAAAAATGTGTTATCCTAATACCCTATGTTTTGTTGAACCGATGGTATTTCAAATCATCATAGATTGATGAATTTAAGGACCTCAATTTTACATTTGTTTGTGATTGATGACCTCAATCAATACCTATAAATATTTACATTTTTCCTCCAATTATATGTCTCTAAATGCCACCAATGTTCTCCTAATCGAGATCATAATTTGGTGGTGACCCTTTCATTTCTCTTTTCCTCATATTAAGACTAAATTTTAGTAACCCAATTTCCGATGTGGGTTTTCCCACAAATATATTTTCTATTTTCAACCTTTTATTTTCGAAGAACAATTTCAAATTGCGAGGACGCAATTTATTGAAGGAGGGGAGAATGTAACACCCCAAGATTTCAAAGTATGTTATTTCTTCAAAATTATTCAATAACTTGTACTACATGCAACACCGAGTTCAATCACACCGTGACTTACAAAAAAAAAGTCCATTAAAAGAGGTCATGAATAGTATTAACTAAATTTTAAACTTTATATAATCTTTATAATTTTAGAATCCATATTATGAGTTTCTTAGTCATAATGCAAGAACAGATTCATTTTCAGTATTGCACTTTTATCAACTTTTAATAGTAAAACCTTTTTAAATACAATATTTTAAACTTTTTGACTAAATGGGGACATCAAAAAAAAATTAAAATGAAACATCCCAAGCTTCCACGGTACACTTTCCTTTGAATAAAACAGTAGCGTGTGTTGTACGCAACTTCGTGTTTTAACACACACCACAACCGATCAAACTAGCCGTTATGAATAGTAATACCTAATTTTTTAAATTATATATATTTTATTTTTAAAAATGGACTTCATTTTTGGATTCGGAATATCAAATTTAGCCTAAGGTGAAATTTTGGTACTTTTCGGATAACTTTAATATTTTGATGAATAGTGAAAATTACTAAATTTTAATTAAAAACAACTTTTTTAATCAAAATAATTAATAGTGATAAATTATGAATTTGAGTGGTTTTAAAGTATATTTAGAATATATTTTTACCACTTAATATAATGTTGGTCATTGGACAAAATTTTACAATTAAACCGAACATAAACTAGTGTCAATCTTTTGATAGTTATTATCTCTTAAAAACACGCTTTTTGTTTTGACAGCGGGAATTAATTTTAAATTAATTTCTGCCACTTCTGTGTTTTGAATTTAGAAAAATGGATTCCATATTTGGAATCAGGATGTTCAAATTGTGTAAATAGGTAACTTTTATTTTTAGACATTTTGAATAATTACTGCGGTAAATATTTTATTTACCATGGTTAAGGGTAAATCCGGTAAATAAGGTTTAAAAAATAATATTATAATAATACTAAATTACCCTAAAACGTGTCTTAACCCTATTGGTTGATACATGGTCGACCATGGGCATCTTTGGGTCTATTTTGGGACCCATGGATCCACTTGTAAGTGATAATGACACATTATATTAATAAAGCTAAAATAAAAATAAAAATGGCATAAGCTTACATCTTTTAGAAGAACACTTTTTACATAGGGTTATACATGTTGGATTTTCGATTATAAATATTCATTAGAAAGATAAAAAGATTTCCTACATAATTATATTTTATTTATAATTTTTAGACATTAAATAATTTATTTTATATATGACACAATGATGATGCAGTAATTACTATAATAGTGAAAAATTAAAATAATTGATATTATAAATACCCAAATAAATATAATATGAAACTTTTAATGAATTAAACTAATTTTCTAGGATAATATGATATATTAGGATTGATTTAATTGATTTTTTTCGAAGTAATCAATCTGTTATGAGTTTCACAAAAATCAACTATTGAATAGTGTCAAAATTGACATAAAAGAGTTCTTAAAACAAATATTATATTATTAATTGATATTAAATTCCTAAAAATCTAAGGTTCGGCCAAGAGACTTATATCATGATAGGTTCATCATTAATGGACCACTTGGGGGTCGTTTGGATGTATATAGTAAGTTTATTAACCATATTATATAAAAATACAAAGAGACATTGTAAAAGTGAAACTAATTAACTTAGAGTTAATACTTAAAGATAAGGTTAATATAAGTACCCAAACCTGTCTAAATTCTATTGGTTGAGTGTTTTCCGACCTAGCCCCACCTTAACCTTTTAATAGTCAACTTTGGAGCCATTAGAAACCGAATATAAATTTATTATAAATTAATATTTCTAGCTTTTCCAAAGGTGCCCCTCACCCCTCTTATAAAAGGGCACTCCTCCTTCTCATTTACTCACACCTCTCAAGCCACTTGGCTCGTCCAAACTCTGCCCAAATAAGCTCCCCACATCCCTCTCCTCCTCCTTGAAGCTTCCCCTTAGGCAGAAATCATTTCAAGAAGACCTTTGGTTCCAACCAAAGTGAGTTACCTAAATTAAAGGTAACGATTTCTCTTAAATTATTTTCAATTATTTTGCTTCTCCAACCCCCAAACTCTTTTTATTTCCCTTCTTTTGTAACAACACCAGTATCCTCAATATACTAGGATGTTGTTATAAGAAGTATTCAAACTACACATACACACAACTCCATCTAATGGATGATGAACATAATGTTTCTGTGGATGGCAAACTAACGCCTCACGAAACGATGATTGTTCAAATACATCTTACCACCTCTCATGGTGGCCATTATGATGGCACTATAATTAAATATGATATTAATGATATATATTTTATATATAAGCTTCTGTAATTCCATTTTATTTCATATCATTATTCGTTTCATGTTGTATATACATACGATAATTTCATTTGAGGAAGTGCGGACTACCGCCCCCTTAAAATGATATGACTCGTTCATACCACACATGGAACGTATAAAGGATGGTGTTAATGAACTTAAGTAACATATATAAAATATTATATTATACTAGAATAGTAATATACCTATGTATCATTTGGATTTGATTCTTTTAAAATAAAAAATTAAATGGAAGTAGCGTTCGTGCGTACGTACGGACTACCGTCTCCACGAACGCGATAAGATTCATTCTCCATCATATTCATCCAAGTCTTATTCTCATTTTGGGGTTAAAAATAATGTTAATATCATTCTGATTATGAATAAGATATAATCTATCCATTACAAACATGTCTTACGTAACCAAACATTTAAGAAGAACGAATCGATTATCACCCTAAACGACGATAATACTAAGATATTATTAATAAAGCAATGTTAAAAGATCATATATGATATCATATTAATGTATATGATTCTTGTATAATTTAATAACAATTATTTCACCATTATACAGGAGGTTAACCTACCCCAACAAAGGAAAAGTACAAGGTAAGGGTTATTTCACAATCTCTTCATTATCCGAGGTTGTATTATACGTAATAATCTACTGGGATCTCTTTATCATCCACATCCATGTTTCTTAGAAATGTATTTCAAAACATTTTTACTATTTACAAGAATATGGGTTAAAGTCATTTATAACCTTGTTTGACTTTTTATAAGAGGTTTATAAAGGAATCTTTCCGTCGTTTTCAAAACAAGGTCCTTTTTAACCTTTTCGACAGAATTGAGGTAAGAATGTTTTTTTTAACTTATACGGCGGGTGCGGTTATTTTCCGCCGTTATAAAATCGTCGAAGCTTTCCTTACAAGCTTATAAGAATATTTTCAAAGAAAATGTTTTATTTTATATGGATCTTAAATGATTTCAAAATAAAAGGAGATACTTATTTTAAAAGAATTTTGATTTCATCTATGTCAACATCCTTTGATGGATTTTAAGATTATTTGAAGTTGATTTATTATAATACAAAACTTCTATATTGTATTGAAGGTTTTGTGATATGTTTGAATGTGGATGTGCTATTTTATACCATTCATAGTTTATGGTGAAACTATTGACATTTCGTATGCTAGTTTTAACTCGAATGTTTATGTTATATTTCAAACTTTTCTTCAGATGAATGTGCTAAACAAGTATGTTCCGGGTTGGGGACCGGTAAAAGTAAGCCCTCCAGGTTGGGGACTGGTTAAAGTAAGTCCTCCAGGTTAGGGACTGGTAAAAGTAAGCCCTCCGGTTTGGTCTCCGGTTATTAGAGGTACTCCGGGTTGGTGTCCGGTTATTAGAGGCACTCCGGGTTGGTGTCCGGTTATTAGAGGCACTCCGGGTTGGTGTCCGGTTATTAGAGGCACTCCGGGTTGGGTTCCGGTTAGAAGTAACCCCTAGGTCTTGGGATGAGGCCTAGACAATGAAATTAACGTTTGACATTATGCATTCCTTAATTATGAAAGTGGTTATTGATTTTTGCATGTGATTATTCGATTAGTAGAATATCCATGTGAATAAGTAAATGACATTATTTCATTTTACTTTTTCCATACTTTGTTGAAGTTCAGGTTTAAAAGGCTTTTGTTTTAGTAATGCATTGCCTTAAATGTCTATGCTTATTTTGAATGTTATGCTATATTTTTATCCTTACTGGGCATTTGAGCTCACCCCTTTTCTATGTTTTATTTTTCCCAGGATATGAAGAAGTAAGTTATGAATGACCTGCAGGGATATTATGAGGGGATATAGTGTGGACTGTGAAAACATTATGTTGTTGTAGTAGTTTTTCATTTTATGATTTAATGTAAAACTTAGGAATATATCTAGTGTTTCCAAGGCTACTAAACCAATCGGTCTTTCGAGATTTGATCTTTCTTGTGATCATGCCAATGTTACGATGTAATGAACCGACTCTGGGTAGCTGGGGTCGGGGCATTACACTTTCCATATTCATTGCAATAAACTACATACCCAATGCCCTCCTCCGGTAGTCTCAAGATGGCGGCACTAGTCAGTATCCATCTCTGCTCCTGGAAACTCATCTGTCATTTCCCTGTCTACACGAAGGAAAATACCTTCCATGTCAAGGTCGATAAGGGTTCATATACTATGTAAAATTTGGGCATGAACCTCCGAAAATTACCAGCCAACCCCGAGAATCTCTACACCTTAGTCAAATTCATGAGCAGCTCCCAAGAAAGCACTACCTCTATCTTCATCAGATCGACTACAACTATATCCTTTGAGATGATGTGTTATAGAAATTGGACATTTCGAGTCCAAAACCAACACTTCGAGAGCTTATTATAAAGATGATTCTCTTAGAGTGTATCTAGGACTACCTACAGGTGTGTAGTGTGTTCCTCCTCCGGTGCTGAGTACACCAAAATGTCATCGATGAAGAACATGATGAAAAGGTTAAGGTATGGATGGGAGATCCTATTTCAAAGGCCCATGAACAATACTAGGGGTTGGTCATGCCAAAAGGAATCCCCACAAATTATTATTGGATATACCAGAACCTGAAGGATGTCATACTTACATCCTCTCCCCTTACCCGAATCTGTTGATAGCCTAATCTAGGATCTATCTTTGAGAACCACTTATCTACTTTTATCTAGTTGAAGAGATCATTTATTATCTGTAGTGGATACATATTTTTCATGGTCACTTGGTTTGGGCACTATATGTCCATGAACAACTTCAACCCCTCATCTACATTCTTTGAAAAAAGCACTGGGGACACCCATAGTGAAACTATGGCCTTAGAAACAACTTCTCCTTCAAGTACCCTTGCTATACCCTCTTCTTGAAAGGCTCTACTAGAGCCATCTGATATGTTGCATAGGATATTGATGTCATACTGGGGTAAAATCCGTTGAAGAAGTCTACCTCCCTATGAGGAGGTAGTCCTAGAACATCATCAGGAAAAACATCTTCATACTCATCTACCACTATGAGAAATCTTGGACCCCTATCATCAACTACATGGAGGGTCAAGATAGAAAAATGGGGAGTGATTGGATATACCCTCCACCGAGAAAGTCTATCCTTCCCTTCAAGGATTTGTTTCTCGCTAGTGAAGGAATAACTAGTCCCATCCTCATGGGGACACCACACAGTATTCCTAAAACAGTTGATCTAAGAATGTTCTATGGATAACTAGTGAATACACATGATAACATCATTAGGCATCAATTCCACTACTAAAAGATCTTAGCCACTGGTCTGGCATCCTAGTGTAATATCACACTACCGACACTAGTGTTTAATCGTCCAATCCCCTCCCATAAAAGTTACTATCCAAAAAGATCGATCCAACTACTCCATCAGAATCTTCATACTCTAAAATATAGACGTGGCAAGGAAAGAGAGACTAGAACCTCTATCTATAATAACTATAGGTAAGGTGGAGAAGACACATATCATACATCAGATCATCTATGGTGAACTATGGTCATAATCCTCCACTTCCTAAAGCTGTGATCACCCATGTCTTCCAACTCACTGAGGTCGGGGTAGACCACATGGGGGTGGGGGCAGTAACACCTCAAACCGTCATCCACCACTAGATTCTTGGAAAGATCCACTACCACATCAACTTCAATTAGTAACTCCTCGCTCGAGACACTACCTCTGCCTCTGTTGCTGCTCGACCATCTTCTAATCATCAAAATAGTGGGTTGGGCAGTCACATGCCATGTGTCCCTACCAGCCACATGGGAAGCACTAACTAGCTCTGTGGTGACACCCTTTGGACTGAGATCCCACACTACTGACCCTGAGTCATGGGGTCATCCTCCGAAAAACATGGCCCGCTTCGGCCCTCGTGTCTGCTGTTTAATGACTGTCGATGACTCTGCCACCGAGGGTCTTCTGTTAGCTCTAGGTGTGGGTACTTGCTCCGCCAAGAATATCTCTTCCATAAGGGCTTGCTCCAGCACCCAAGCCTGAGTTGGGATGCTGTGGGACAACACCAACGCCCTTATCTCCCACATGAGTTTCTGATCAGAGGCTCGATCCCAGAAAAAAGTGTCTTGAACCATATTTGTTGAGAGGCAAGAAATCCCGGTGAACCTCACTGAGTACTCAGCCACCGTCATGTTGCCCTGTTATAGGTGATGTAACTCTTAAATGTGCACAGAGTGCAAGTTCATGGGAAAAAACACTTCTAAAAAAATCCACTCAGAGTCTACCTAGGTGAGGGTCACCTCATTGTGAGTCTGGGTAGTCAATATCCACCATCTCCCATATGAGCCCTGTAGAAGGCTCACTACCAAGATTGTTATCTTTTTAGGCAGTGTCCTAACTTAGAGGAAGACCCACATTACTTCCTACATCCAATCTTTAGAGACCTCACGATCTGCCTCTCCCATAACCCATGGAGGTATCTATCTCTGAAACTCATGCAGGTAATTGATTCTGTCCATTTCCTTTGCCGGAACTATTGAAAATAGATTCTAACCATCAATTGGTGGTAGCACTGGTTCACCACCCAGTGGGGACATCTCTAGAACTGGTCCATTAGCTGATGCCTCATTGCTAGGCATACTGTCCTCACAACCATATATTGGGTTCTTAACTATTCATCCACATAGAGGAATCCTAATATAGTTCATGATGTACCACATTCATAAGTTTATAACTTGTGATCTTCATTTTTTTCAAAATAACACAAGGAGATACTTATGAAACTAGTGTTTTCATGCATATAGCCTTGTATTATAATTCAAGGTCCTGGTGTATGGATACTTCGGCCTCCGTACCAACACTGGACTCCTCGAATCCAGATGTCGGACTCGAAACACATAACATCATTTCCCCAAAACAAAACAGTGACTCCTCGTTTTGTGGTAGGACCAACCAACCTTTGATTCCACTTTGTCATGATCCATCCCTTGGGACCCATGTCGTGACTCCCCAACCCTTAACTCCAAAATGACAGGGGATGGTGACTAGAGCTGAAGGTTTCATCCTTTATGTGAGAGGAATTCTCCTAAGTACCAATATTTACATACATTCCCAACAAAGTACCACACATTAAAAAGGACAAAAGTATCACTAAAATTGAGTTGAGTACATGAATATCTTTTACAAGTGGGCCAGAATACAAACCCAATAAAAAACTACAAACAGCCAAGTACAAAAGGGAAACTATGATGGCCATCGACGTAACACCCCACTTGAGCGTGTGAGTATTGTATCTACTAGAATCTGAAGTAGAAAATCATATCTATCGGATCCTATAAGGCCCTTTCCTCGACCTATGCCACCAAGACCACTGTTGTAGCATATGTCGGTCCTATCTTCCCGAGTACCACTAGTTCTCAGTCCACCAAAGTCTATATCGAAATGCTAATCCCCAAAACGAGACACAACACGAGTGGGAGGAGCTCGTACAGGGGTGAGTAATGTGATTCTTAGTAGGGACCCCAAAACAAAAAGGAAAGAACACACAACAATCCTATAATTAAATAATGAAGCACAAGACAGCTCACACAAGGTATACATTTAGGGAAGTGATTGAAGAATAATTATCACATTATCGAACTCCTTGGTTGTTGGAGAACTCCTCCTCTATCGAGTACAATGAGCCTATAGGTTCACAAAGATGACGCTTACCACCAATATAAGACTATTTTGGTATTCATACCTGATGAGTACCATGGGTATGATTGGTCACATAGAGCCTCTCCCCACTATGGGAATACCGAGTCACATATTGATGCTTCCCACCTTAACCATACTGAGAAACTCCTCATTTCGAGTATCGTGGGTCTACCAGGTCACATAGAGTTTCTCCCCACCTTTTGAATTTTGGGACACATATACCCTCTTACCACTGGTATATCTTCTAGTCACATAGATTCGATAGTCAATAGTATTCATGTCTCACGCAACTGCATGGTTTCATACATAGAATGCTTGAGAGAACTTCTACTCAAGAAATTTGTCACATATCGAATTCCAAGAATTCCTCTTTAAGGAATTCCAAAAGATCAGACTCATCAAGGGGGTCCCAATGCCTCAGACATATTGCCAATTGGATACAGGATTTGCAAGATATGGGTATTTTAGTAAACAAGGGTCTGTTGCGTCTCAATCTGGTCTGACCCGGTCAGACCGACCTGACCAACCTGATCCCGAGGTCCTATATATCCTATGTTAAATTCAACTGACTTGACCTAACATGGTTTGGCTCTTGTTCAATATGAACTAGCATGGCCAGTGGGCCTAGCCCAATGGGCCTCACTGGACCCGACTCATTTTGGCCGAGGGTCCATCCCACCAGGTTTCCCGACGACCTGGTCCAGTCCGGCCCAGCCTAAGAGCCATGGGTCTGGCATGTTGGCATGGGTCCGACCTTCCTATGTGTGTTCGTCCCACTAATGTGGGTTCATAACACCAGTGTGAGGCATAGCACTCCAGCCCAAAGACCGGTCGCATGGGCGACTTATGGTGTGCCATCAAGTCAGGACGCGGCTGGCTACCACCTACAGCCTCTACTGCACCATGGACATGCAAAGCCCTCCTTCAGCAGTCAACGGATCATGGATCTCCAGCTACCCGAAAGACCTAGATGTGGGATGTCCCTCCACACGGAACCAGGAGGGTGCTGCATCCCCTCACTGCTTCTGTGGCCCGCCAATCATAACCTCCTGTCTTCGCGGCGCACTGATTAGCATGCAGGCAGATTGTTTTGCAAACTACCAGATGTGCTCCAGTGGTCCGTTTTTCCTGCTACATAAACCAATTCTCTTAATGAAGTGTCCTCTTCACCGTAATGGACCTAGAGTCATATTAATTCCACTTTGAGGTTACGAAAAAAAATAACTCACACGTCGAAGGTGATCAGGCCTTATTTGAGTCACCCTGCACCCTCCACATTAGTGGTTTAAAGTAGGGAAAAGTCTAGGGTGTTTATTTTAATCATGACATGTGATTTTTAAATCTAGGAGTGATAAATCCCAAATAATGTTACCCACCCACTAGAACACATGATCTGCAGATCAACTTATTCGTGGGTTGATCCACGTGCATCATTTTTAGAAAAATAAATGGAAAAAAATTAAAAGAAAATAACCTTGCCACTTTGACATTAGATTATTTATTGTATCTGCCATGAGGTTTCAAGATGTCGATGTCATTCATCGCATCTAGCTGTGTTCTTCAAGGAGCATCGAATATGGTTGATGTTCATAAGTGTTTTTCATTCATCATTGGAGATGATGTTTGTCATAGAATCCTCATAGTTTAATTCCTCGTTCAATCAACACATCAACCAAAATAAAAAGAAAAAACATTCTAGGATTTCTATTATGCTGAAACATCGCATTGTTGCATTGTTTCATTTATGAAACAACATCACTATTATGCTCCATTAAAGCATCATTACACTATGAGTTAATGATCCCTTAAAAATCCTCATCTATGCACATAATTATTGTACTACAACACTAGCATCCTCCGCTTAATGGATGATAAATTTAAATAAAATAACTTTTTAAAGTTATTTTATTATTTTCATAAAATTCTAAAATTAACCATTTTGTTCAGCACTTGCCTAGTAAAGTTAAATCTTTTATAGGAGAATCTCAGCATTTTGAATTCAACGGTTCCCTCTGATTTTAAATTCCTTCACTGGTTCAAAATTTATAAAAACCCAATGACACATTTTCATATGCATACTTTAGAAAAACATCAAAATTCCATTTCAGGTTCACTGGTCCTCAAAATCACATTTCATCAAAGATTATGGTTTCAAAATAATTACATATATATATGAAAAACATTTTATGTAATTTTTGAGACATTACAAATCCAGAATAAATTTATAATGTTTTGAACACTTTAGGTCGTAAAATATATATTTAATGTTTCTTATTCTTTTCTTAGTGATTAGGGGATCAATGGAATCACTAAATGATGGTGGGTGTTTTCTTACAAAGGAAAAAATAAAATGGTATTTCATATATTTTTCATTATTAATCTTAGTATGATTCATAGCTTGAGAAAGTTTAATAATAATTGCAATAATATTATTCTTTCTAAATCCAATAAAATTTGGTTATTCTGTAGGAAAGTCATTTTATTATTCATTAAATGTAATATTAATATGATAAATAAGGGTTCCAACAATTGACTAAAACCAAAATCAGGTTATAAGAAATAATAGTCGTGGTAGGACACCACATAATCATGAAAAATAATTTTTTGGATGTCTAAATCACGAAACATTCTTTTATGAAACATTATTTTTAACCTAGATCATTCATGGTAATTACCAAAACAAAAGTGTTTTAACGTATACTTAGACTTCTCCTTAGGGTTATAACTAAACATTCCTCATCTTAGTTTCTAAAGTCAACTAAACCCTAATATGATACCAACAATATCGATTTGAACTCTTCATAATTGGATATAACATATTAATAGTTGAATACTAATTTTATAATATTTCTATCCACATTTGAATATTTGAGGTCTTATATATTTAGAAATATGGAAGAAAATATAACTATTTTAAAAAATGAATACATAATCTCCCACCAATTCAATATAAATAGAACCATTCCTCGAAATATAATACATAATACCGTTATTCATTGTAGTGGAAAGGAAAAAAATAAAAAGGTGAGACTAGATGCTCAGTAAGGGTAAAAAGTAGAGATGTAAATGTTCACAAAAGAAAAACATGAGAAAAAAGGGTGTGAGAATATGAGAATAACATTTGAAAACCACAACATTCATATCATAAATCAAAATATCGAGTCATAGAATAAATCATTAAAATTTTTATGACATGAATTGTAAATAAATTAAAAAACATAAACCATGAAATGTTTACTTAGGTAAAAGAAATTTATTAGTGGCATATAAGTAAGCATTGAAAAATATTTACTTTGTAGTAAATGATTATTTCACTAGTGGTAAATGATCATTAATTGGGATATCACATTATAATGGGTTCACTACACAATCCATAATGGTAGTCATGTATAACACCCATGATTATCATAGTTAACATATTACCTCACTGAACTCAATTTACACCCTATTCTATACATTTTTATCTCATTACATATCAATCTTTACCCAATGCATTAGAGGGAGATATTTGTCCCACCGGTCACAGTACTAAAATCATACATATGTCTTCTAAAATTTCATACACAGTTTATTAGATCAGATCTCATGAAAAATAGTGTTTTATAAAAATATCATCAAAACCTCACCCATGAAAAAGGAATGAGTTTCATAACCATATCATAATTCATCACACAATAACCCATAGAATTGAAATGGGTTTCATAATCATTATGTCATAATATTTATAAACCATCAAGTGAAATAATAAGTATGGTATCTCTATATAATATCCCTATAAATACATAAGTGAGATCAAGGGTTATTGTGTTTGATGGGTAAAAATAGCATTATAAGATCATTAAAACACTATTGAGGAAAATAACATTTCCATTTTATAGTTACATATAAAAAACTATACAAATATAAAAGAAAACATTTTCATTTAAAAGAACCATGTAAATATCTAAATTAATATTCAAATAAAAAATTATCCATGATTGTAGGAAATTCCATTCATTTTCTTATAAATTACAAATATCCTTTCACGCTATTAGAAATATATAAAAAAATTCAACATTTAGAAAATGATAAGAATATTACTCTAAAATAATTTTCTAATAATTAAAACATGGGGAAACTGACTTTATAAAATAATAAGGTAATAGTAAAAACATTCTTGGAAATATTTTTATAAAACATGGACATGGAAGTAAATTTTTTCCGGCAGATGAGAAAAATGAATCCTATTTCCCTTAAAAACATATTTTCCATATCAAGAGTTCATATGGTGAGGAAAATAAACGGAAGACATTTATTTTTACAAAATAAAAAACTGTATAATAAAATTAATGATTATCTTTTGTGTTTTGTCTTAATATTTCATAATCATAACTTAATCATAACCAATCCCGTTAAACAATGTGATAGAAGCATAAACCCCTTAACTCGAGTTGCCCTTACTTCGAAAGAAATCTAAAATCATCTATAATAAATTTAAATATAATAAAACTATATATCATATTCATGTTCATAATTATAATATATTATATTATCCCATTATAAAATTCCAATATGGCCTTTTATCAATATTTTCTTATTAAAATCATCATCTTTTGGTGTTAACTGTTTCAATTATCATGAGTGTTTCAGTTTAGTAGTTCTGGTTCTTGTGAATTTATCTTAGTTCCATCATATAAATGATATTAATCATTATATGAATAAAAATTATTGTCATTATATACATATCTATATTCATCCAAAAAATATAGAGATAGAAAAAATTATTACACTATTTATGGAGACAACAGGTTATACTAACGCATTAACACAATTTTTATTTTTTGATCGATAAAATGAAAATAAATATATAAATTAAACTTTATATTATCATTGATATATCATATATCATCATAGAATTTATTATAATTATCATTCATGTAAAATATAAATGAAAATTGGTTCACATCACTTCTTGGAGGCGGTATTCCACACTTACACATGAGAAACATGGTCAATTCCCAAAGGATTTCATGGTATGAAATTAAACCCAATATTATCATTAAAGAAGTATAAAATTTACATAAATATAATATATAAAATTTAACCCAATGACAATACCCTTTCATAAAATATTATGACGAAAATTGAATTTTATTGCTACGTGGAGATGGTTAGTCGCACGTACGAATGAGCGATAATTTTACTTATTATTCGATGAAAAAATGGTGTATAATTGTATTTTAATAACAATATTAAAATTTATTTATAATTATTATACTATAATTTTTATTTTATGTCAAATACAATAGATTTGGGGGATGTAAATAAGAGTAGAAAATGAAGTGATCAGTTAAGGAGATTACCTCTTCTTTGAAATGACCCATTTAGATCTCCTCTAAAGTTATCTAGGGTTGGAATCTTGGAAATAGAGAAACCTATAGGTTGGGGATATATAGGAGGAGAAGATAAATTTCTTGATTTTGGTTAATCTATATGGATCAATGCTGTTTGATTAAGTGATGGAGAAGGTTCCCTTTTATAATTTTTCTTAGGGTAACTTTTGGTATTTCTAAAGAGATTATATTATAATTAATTAATTTTCATGAAACATGCATTAAAATGGACATGGTTTAAAATATAAGGTTTTATTGGGTTATAAGACCATACAAAAGATTTTATACTTTTTGGGACATTTTCAACCTTATCATTTTGATTAACCCTTAGTTAACCAATTGTATTTTTACCTACAATAAGAACTTTTTCAATATTCAAGGGGTGTGATTTATAAAAATAAAGGAAAAATTGTACCATAATTGAATGATTTATTGAATTTTGGACCATATAATAACCATATTTTATTAGTTAAATAATTTATTAATTTTTATAAAATTTAATAAGATATTATATTGATAACATACCATTATTGTTAATTTTGACACTATTCACTTAATTGGATTTAAAAGTCATAAAAAATTTAGTATTAGAATTAAATATTTTAGTACATTAATAATATGTCATATTTACCTATATAAATCATTAAATACTTAAAATTACTCAAATTATATCACTTTTAATAATTTTATAATTATTTAATTATATTTTTTCTATTAATTGAATAAATACTATTTTGGAGTTGTGTCAGAATTTATGGTAATTATATTATACTATAATATTATAAATAAATTTCCATGAAGAATATTATTTTTTATTCACAAAATTACTATTAATATCTATTCATAATGTTTTTTTCCACATGAGAACACATAAAAAATATTACATTTTATTATCGTGATAAATTTTACCACAATTACAATTTATACTGACTAGAAATAAATGGGGCCTATTTACCAAATTTGGAGATCCTAATTCAAAATATGTAATTAATTTTATCTAATTAAATACTTACATGTGGTATAAATTAATTTTAAATTAAGTAGAAAAAATAGGACACAAAAAACATTTTATAAAAAATACATTTTGAAGAATAACACTTCATGTATTCTTATCCTATTCCTAGAAAAATATTTTTGAGTTTTTTTGAAAGAATTTTTAAAAAATAATATATATATATATTTCATTAAAATCATTCACCAATAGTGATTAATTCAATTTATTAATATAAAAAATACATTGGGTGCATAAATAAAATTTTAAAGAAAAAACATCAATTTTATTTCTGAATACATTTTGTGTTTAATTATAATGATTTTCTAACTAATGAATTAATTTTTTAAATTTTTAGGCAAAATATTTTTCTTAATTTATTTATTATTATTCGTATCTACCAATCCAATGTCTAGGTGATAATAGACAGATACTATTTTAATAAAGTTACATGGTTTGTTTATAATTGGTATTGCATGTAACAAAAGCTATCCAAAGTAATCAAATTATTTAAGGAGATATATTTACTGAAAATATTGCGGGTGTTACATAGTACACAAACATACAAGGATAAAATTAAATCTATTATTATGGTTTCTGGGACCATTTTTTATGAGTATATGTATTGAGACAGTGTCATATTTTTTGGATCTTCCTTCTTGTTACCAAGGTATAAATGATGTATTTCAGTTGTCACATATCCATAGTTACATGGTTGATCCTACAAGTGCTGATGAAAATGAGGAAATAAATTTATATTTAGTTGAATCTTACGAGGTGAATTCAGTGTAGATTATGGACCAGAGTAAGAATATTATACAGGGGAAGATGATACCAGTTGTTGAGATTTAGTGGAAGCATGGACAGATCCTGGAGATAACGGGGAAACATGAGTCTGGTGTTCAAGCATAGTGGCACAAGTGGTTCGATAGAGACTCTTATTCTTACTTATTTGAGACGATTGATTGATGGATGGGGAATTATAATTTCCTCGATTTTATATGATAATAAAAAAACTCTTTGATAATAATTTATGAGTTTATTTATTTGAAAATGTGTCATTTCAATAAAAAATCTATTAATAAATTATTTAGTGGCTTTGAATGAGGGTAAAATCCTAGTTAGCACCCTTTAATATTCTATAAAATATTTATGGAGTAAGAGGATGAGTTTTCATGGGATTATAGGGCCTATAGAGACTTGGATATTATATAATAAAAATATTAAATATATTATACAAGCTGACATTTTTTTCCAAATTAATTGATCATCTTTCCAACAGTGTATACTATAAAAAATATGAGACCACCATCTGGTCTCAGATGCAGGGTTTACCCTATGAATGACTTGATATTTATTTATATCGGGTGTTTGGTAACATCACTTGTGAGGATAATTTATTTAATTATTTTATTATAATTTTAATAAAAGAATTAGAATCTACCGAATAGTATATTGTATGAGAAGTATGAGACCATTGTTAGGTTTGTAATTCGAGGATTACCCTAGGTGTGACAAAAAATTTTAATTTGTTAGGAATCTGGTTAGATCAGACATAATTTCAGGTTATTTAACATTATTTAGTTATTTATAATTGTTAAATTGTTTTTATTCATCTTCTAAATAGTGAAATGACCATTTTCACGCATGGCGTGATCTAAAAAATTTCAGAATCAAACAGTTTTGACATATTAAATACTACAACCTCTTTATTGGGTGAATTTAATGACTCTTCCATCATTATTTAGAAGAAAAAAAATATTCATTTGGGTTTTCAATTTTGGTTAAAGGTATATATGGTTTAGGGTTTTTAATAGAAGAATGAATAAGTGTTCTTTATTTGTTGATTTTGTTGAGTATGAGGAATCCTAGAACTCTTTTCACATCATTTATAAATGATCTATCGATAATCTTGGCATTATTCTCTTAGGACCATTCTTCATTGGGTGTGCATTTCTCAGTTTTCCAAGGTGATGAGAAATCTTCTCGAAAATGTGTGTTTTAATTAAATTAAATTATATTTACTTTTAGAAATTTTAAAAAATTTCTAAAAAAATACATGTTTTTTATTAAAATGAAATCATACTAAATAAAATGATAAAACTAAATTAATGAGGGGTAATTTAGAAAATTACCAACTGAAAATTTCATGGTTATAACATGGATAATGAGATAATATTAAAAAATTGATAATTTCATGAATTATTGGAATATTGGTAAAGATTTATTAAAATATAATAAATGTTGAGTTATTAGGGAAAATTAAAATTAATTATAAAATTATAATGAAACTATTTTATTCAAAGGATATAATTTATAAAAATTATCAAAAGATAATTTTTAAAAATGATAACTACATAGAATTATCACGGGAGAATTTGTTAAATTTTCCAAAAGATAATTTTATTATGTTATCGAATGAAAATTATTAAAATTATAAAAATATATTTATGTGATTTTATAAAAAGTGTAATTATGAGTATTATCAAAAGGCAATTATATAAAATTATCAAAGGGTATTTTTTTAATGAAATGTTATTAAAGGATTGTTATAAAAATTATTAAAGGATAATTATTTGGTTTTATCAAAGAATAATTATTAATGGACCACCACATATGATATAATATTAATCTAGAGAGACAAAAATATTATAAAATTTGGATTTATAATTATTCTTGAAGAGTATGTTGTGAGCACATGGGATGGCCTCAAATGATAATGTTGAAATTTTCCAAGAGATAGAAAAACTTATTGTGTGTAATATGTTATTTCTGCATGAAATAAAATATTTTTTTTGGTTCTTGGATCCCTAGAAACAATTTTATAGTCTATGCTTCTAAAACTATGAAAATGAGGCCCATGAGGATCTGTTTATGGCGATTGAGGTTCTCAATCCATCTTTCGAACCGTACAAATTGGTTTATTCTTACTGTTGATGTCAAAAAAATATGGGGTACACTTAGACCCTATTTTTCAAATGTTTCCATTATAAGATTATTTGGTCAGAATAAATGATGGTTGTGATTGATTTTGATCACATGTGGGTCTGTGTGTGTAAACTGTGAGACCTACTATGATATTTGATTCTATTAGTATTTCTAGAGTACCATGTTACCATGTTCGATTATAATCACATGTGGATATGTATTTCAACATTATTTTCCCTGGTGAAATATTATTTATACCTGTTATTAATAACCTATTATATGTGAAACCATTTAGTTTGAGATTTTTTGGGTTTTAAGACAAGTGGATCATTATGTGATGTTCATACCTTAGGGGGGGAGTGTGTGTGGCTTGCAGAAATAAAGAAAATGGACCTGAGAAAAGGGTATGGGGTATGATGGAGTTAGCCAATGGCCCTAAGTAGCATGTTAGGGGGTATGGAGTCATGAGGGATAGCCTAGAGGGGCATACCGGCCTTAGGACATGAACTAAGGTATCAATGGAGTGTGGTGGCATGGGGGTCTAACCCTAAGGGAATATCGACATTAGGGCCAGACCTGTGATGTATTTGAGATGTGATGAAATTGGGGCCTAATCTGACTCGATGAATTTAATTTAATGGGACATGTATTTGAATATTTTTATGGTTACTTTCTTGTTATAATTATCCTTTTGGATTAGATTCAAGGTAGGTATTGGCCTAGGTTTGTGAAATCATTGTTTGAACATGACTACATGGTATTGGATTTTATGTTTAAAATCATTATGAATTTATTATCATTATTGGATATACATGTTATACTTGAGAAAATATGGTTAGGGATGCATTTTTGGTTTCATTATATGTCTTTTACTCACACCCAAATCAGTCATTTCGGTGAGCTTATAGATTTTCGGAGGGATACAGTGTTGGGAAAGGGCCATGTGGTGTAGGTCGAGCAGAAGTGTTCATAACATAGGGTGGATTTAAGTGTTATTTAGAGGAAACCTATGGTTATTTTTATTTATTTATTCATTTCATTCGATATGATTTCCACATTGGTATCTATTTTATTTTTGTGATATGTATGAAATTTATTTAGTTTTCACATACATACACTATTTAATTATTAATTATTATTATTTATTACTGATACTATGAAATTATTCTGAGGTTATAGTCTCCTCACATACACACTCAATCATTCATTTCTTTTTGTAAACTTTTATCTTATGAGGAGGTATAAATGAGGTCATGGAACCTTTTAACTCAAACCTGATGTTTTTGTTCATGATATAAAAAATCGGTACCAGTGCTTTAGTATTCACAAAATTTTTCTTCTCTTGTCTTGGTTTAGAACATGGTATATGAGAGATAGGAATGTTGTGACTCATGAAGGGGAGCTATGTCATTACCTGGCTAGCACTGTATAGGTGACCTCCGAGTTTCTATAAAGTTGGAGAAATTATCACTTTTTGTTATCGTTGATTAAATTCACCGTGGGTGATATACATGATTTGGATATGTGGTTTATGAGATTTTAGGTGTGTTCATGTATCATGACTAGGAACACAGGATCACATGACATATATATACCTGCTATTGTATTGAATGGTAGTAATAGAATTAAATGGATTGATTTTTTTATCTGTTTTAGATATTTTCTATTTTTGGGATATATCATTGTTGAAATGGTATTGTGGTATATTATTACTATCATTAATTAGATGAATGTTTAATGTTATTATGTTAGTATATATACGATGAATGTGATATATGAAAATGGATAGAGACTAGGGTTATTTCTAGGTGGTTTAATCCTTAGTTTGAGGGTAGACTACTAGCAGAAAACTTTTTTGTACCCATATAACGATTATGGTTTATCATAAAGACTCTATTTTCCTAAGTATTTTATTCACATTACATTATATGTCACCATAATTTACTCCTTTGGGACTACATGGTTAGTGGTCTAAAATACTTATGTAAGGGTGGATGTTTATAATTTTCTAATAGACAAGTAGGAGAATGTAGTTAATCATGCTCTCACACCTACTCTATGGATTAAGAAGAATGGACACTTCAATAAGAAGTCTTTTAGTTATTTAATATCCTAGGAATTTAATTTCAAAGCTATTTTCAAATATTTCCATAATTCAACACTATTATTTTTCACTCTTATAGGGTACTGATATCCCTTAAGAAAATTAATAATGGGTTAAAATCCTTGTGAGAGTTTTTAACGTAGTAGAGACTCTGAATTATTGGAAATTTAAGATGATTTTTATATCATTCTAGGTACAACACACTTTTTGATACCACTGTATTATTGGGAACCAATTGAGATGAGGGATCAAAAGGTGTATCTAGATAACATGGTGGGTAAGGGATTCTTCAGGTTGAGTACATCACCATGGGGTGAACCTATATTGTTCGCCATGAAAGAAGATGTTATACTTTGACTTTGCGTTGATCACCATTAGCTAAACCAGATGACTATAAAGAAATAAATACCCATTTCCCATGACTGATGAACAATTTTTTAGTTATTTGGATCCCTCTAGACCAACAATATTTATCTTCAATCTAACTATCACTACTTGTGATTAAGAGAGGTGGATATTTGGAAGATAGTGATTTAGAGTAGGTGTGGGTTGTATGAGTACACAGTGATAATGTTCAGAATAAAAAACTTATTGAAATCATTCATGGATCTCAAGAATAATATCTTCTACCATAGAAAGTCTCATATGTCATGGAATCTATCCATGTCATCGTCATCATCTTTTCGACACTAGAGCATCATTCTAGGAACCTTGAGATAGTCTTATGTATATTTAAATCACATTATTGGAATGAAAAAATGTCAAATTGTGACTTCTAGATATGATTTTTGACATCCATCGTGCATTTGGTGTCTGATATAGGAATATCTATGGACCCTGGGAAAGTAGAGGCAGCCATGTCTTGCATATGTCCCCAATACGTATTTGAGATCCAGATAATTATAGGTTTAGTATTTAATTTTGTAAAATTTTTCTATAAATTATCCTGACTATGAGCACACATGACAGTATTGATTAAAAAGGTAGAAAAATTCAAGTGGTTGGACCAGTTTGAAGAGGCATTACATAATAGAAATATAATGTTAGTGACAACTCCAGTACTAACACTCCCTCAACCTGGGATTGGTTATGCAATATACTGTGAGGAATATGAGATTAGTCTAGGTTAAGTACGTATGTAGATATATAATGTAGTATTCAATGGGTCTTATTATTTATAACCCCATTTGTGTAACTAACCTTGAAATATTATTGATCTGTCATCAATGGTCTATATATTAAATTTTGGTGATGTTTTCTCTTCTATAAAGATTTTTTGTTTACATGGACCAAAATAGACTTCAATATATATTCACACAAAAAAACATGAACAAGAGACATATAATTTGGATGGAATATCTAAATAAGTTTTAATTATTATTTTGAATTCAACTAGTAATGGTAATGTAATTATGGATTCTCTTATCTGTAAGATATAGGCTAAGTGAGTGGTTAGTGAGTGGCTTTAGAATATTAGTTGAACATGATGGGATTACTGTATTACTAGAGATTTGTTATTTAAGAGGATCATGGATCTATGACTTTTACCCCTTTGGAGATTATATGATATCTTTTGGATCATGTGAATACTAGTCAAGTGTTAAATCCAATGTTTTATATGATGAGGGAACAAATATCATGGGGGGATTTGATACATGGGAGGTCTTTTAGCGACAATGACGTGATCATGGTGCATGGGAGATTAGTGTTACCTAATTCTATCATAGAGGATATGATGATACATTACCATAGCTCAATATGGGTAGTGAATCCTGGTGAAACCAATATGTATCATCACTTTAGATTCTAGTTTTTATGTCCATGGCTGAAGATAGAAATTGTTGGTTTCATCTTCTGATTCCTCACATGTAAAATGGTAATTTCCATCCACTAGAAACCTAGTATTATAAATAATACACTAATTATACCTACTAGGAAGTGTGATAATGTTATTATTGACTTTGTGAGGGGGTTACCTAGAACCCCAAGGAGTCATGACACGATTTGGGTGATTATTGAACTGTTAACGAAGTCTACTCACTTATTACCGATATGTGAGAATAACTTAGTAGAGGAGTGGGGAAATATCTATGCCCAAGATTTTATATTCATGCATGGAGTTACCTTGAGAATTGTTACAGAGAGAGACACATGTTTTACCCATGATTTTCAAAGGGGTTTCAGAAATACCTAAGGAAACAGCAAAGATTTAGCATGACATACCATCCTCAGACATATAGAATGTCTAATATGGAAATATACATATTAGCATACAATATTCAGGAATGAATCCTAGAATTCAATGGATTTTTGGATGATCAAATTGTCTTAGTTGAGTATCAATACATCAAGATTTACTAGTTTTCAACTCAAATAAAAACATGTATGGATCATTATAGGAGGTCGTTTCTTCCCACTTTATGTTGTCATGAAGCTGGCGAGGTAGTAGTTTCGGGATCTAGAATGGTTTATGAGACCTCTGTTAGAGTGAAATTTATTTGTAATAGGTCGATCACTACTCAGAGAATACATAAATCATATGATTAATGTAAGAGGAAACCTTCAGATTTAACTTTTGGTGATCATGTTTCTTGAGAGTGATTCCTTGATTGGGCCACCGATGTCAGAAAAAGTAGGAAAATATATCACCATGTCTTTTTTGTCCAATTAGGATCCTCGAATGGTTCCAAATGGATACATGTCGTCTGTATCTTCTATGTTGTTACTGAGGTGTGTATGACATGTTTCATGTGTCATAACTCTGGTGGTACATGGAAAATACTTTACATGCCTTCGATGAAGAGGTCATAGTGTTAGATCATAAATCATCTTATGATCAATGTATCGTGAAGATTATGGACCATAGTGATTTTTTTTATGATTGAATATAGTACATCTTTTCTAGATTGGATGATAGTATGAAATGACCTAGGAGGATATATGGGAGCCTGAGTATGATGTTCAAGCTCATTAGTCTCAGTTTTTCGATCAAAACAACTTGAGTTACTTCTCAGTGACGAGAAGTATATAATGGGTGGGTGAATTATAATATCCTTAATTTTTAATGATAATAAAAATTCTTTTTGATAATATTTTAAGAGTATTTTTAGGTGAAATTGTAAATTTTCAATAAAAAATAACATAATGATTGATTTAAAGTCATCACGTAAGGTTGAAATCCAAGTTAGCACCTTGAAATATACTATAGAATTTTTTCGAGTGAGGTTTTAAGTTAGAACAGGATTCAAGGGCCTATAGAGCCATGTCACTGATAGAATAAAAATATAAAATCTATTATATAATTTGTCTACTTTTTTAAAAAAATCATGGAATATCATATGAATGTTATATCATATGGGAAATCTAAGACCTCCCTTAGGTATGGGATTCTAGGTTTTCCCTTGGAGAGACATTATATTTGTGTGTGTTGGGTGTTTGGTAATATCACATGTGAGGGTAATATATTTAAAAAATTTATTATATTTTTTAACAAAAAAATAAATTATCTCCAAAATAGTGTATCATATGAAAAATATAAGACTACTGATATGTTTAGAATGTGGTTTTTACCATAGGAATAACATAACCTTTGTGCATGTTCGGAGTCTGGCAAGATAAAACATCATGTAAGGTTATTTAATGTTTTTGTTTTAGTTTATTTTATTATTTTATTATTTTTAAAGTGGTTTTTATTCACCTTCCCTATGGTGAAATTACTATATTCATTCATGGAATGATCCCAAAAACATCAAAATCAAAATGTTTTGACCAATTAAAAATTATTACCAATTATGTGATGAATTTAATGCCCCTTCTTTCAAGATTTAGATGAAATGAAAAAATTATTGTGGGATTTGATTTTGGTATAACGTATATGTTGTCACGACCTGTCCCCCAGGGCTTGTGACTTTAATAACCCCAAAATATCCCTACAAAGACAAGGGGATAGATACTATCACTGAGAAGAAATATCCCAAAATGGGAAGACATTTGCCTATAAACCTGTACAAACACACACATCAAAAACTAAAATTACAAAGGGGTCAGAATACCAACTCAAAACCACAAAATAAATTAAAAAGGTGCCAGAATACAGTACCAAAACCATAAAGAAAAATAAAACTGCCACAGTCCATCCTCTCAAGACCCAACATGAAGGGAAGGTGGAGGGTAGCTTCCTATATCTATATTAGTATGCCCATATGTCCCATCTCACTGAGAACCACCAAGTCCCGAACCACCAAGGTCTCTGTCAATACATCTGTCCATCCCGTCTCACTAAGCACCGCCTAGTCCCTGACCACCAAGGTCTCTATCGAAGCATCAATCACCTACATGGTACATGAAACATATGGGTGAAGCCTGTGCATGGGTGAGTAACACAATACTTAGTATGGACCCCAAACAAAAAATGAAATACCACAAAAGAGAGTACACCAAGTTCACTAAGTACACCACTGATGAGGGAATTCCATGTATACTAAGTACACCCCTAAGGGAAGTAACCGGGTACACTAAGTAGACCACTGAGGAGACTATTCTGATTACACTAAGAACACCACTGAGGAGTTTACATCATCTTCTCCAAGTAAACCACTTAGGAGAGTACACCAAGAACACTAAGTTCACAACTGAGGAGAGTACATAAAGTACACTAAGTATACCATTGAGGATTGTGTGACGAGTACACTAAGTAAACCACTGAGGAGAGTATGCCAAGAACTCTATATACACCACTGAGGATAGTACACCAAGTACACTAAGTGTACCACTGAGGAGAGTACCCCAAGTACACTAAGTATACCACTATGGATAGTACGCCTAGAACAATATGTACACAACTGAGGAGTGTACACCAAGAACACTAATTATAAATTTGAGGAGAGTAATTTAAGTACACTAACTACACCATAAGGAGGGCAGGCTGAGTACACTTTGTACGACACTGAGAAGAGTATTCACATGGTACTACCAGATTACACAGGTATAATCTAGAATATAGAATGAAAGACCATATGTCTTATCACTAAACACCTTGGGCTGTTGGGGTAATCCTACCTAATTAGTACCGTGCATATGCTGGGTCACAAAGAGCCTCTCCCCACTGTGGGAATGCCAGATCACATAGAGTCGCCTCCCACTAGCCTTGGGCTATTGTGGTACTAATCCCTAATGAGTATCGTGTGTATACTGGGTAACATAGAGTCACTCCCCACCATGGATCCATCAGGTCACATAGAGTCGCTTCCCCCTTTAGCAATTGTTCTGACGTACTCATCCTGATGAGTACCATGGGTCTACCGGGTCACACAGAGCCACTCCCCACCATGGGTCTACCTGGTCACATAGAGCCACTTCCCACTAGGCCATCGTAGCTGATCCACATAAGGTCACTTGTCATTAGTCTTTGGGTCTCAGTTATACCCATGGTTCTCACACATAATGCACTTTATTTTAGAAGAAACAAATTTTAAGTCGATTATTTTTATTCCATATTCAATAAAAGCCTTTTTAGAGTATTCCAAAAGATATGACTTACTATGGGAGTTCCAATTCCGCAAACAGAACCTCAATAAAATGCCCCAGTTTTAGAGATATTTGCATTTTAGTAAACAAGGGTCAGTTTCATCTTAGCCTAGTCCAACCCGGTCAGACTGACCTGACCAATCCAACCTGTGGGTCCCGTATGGACCGACCCATTTTGACTGAACTGAAATAACATGGTTCAGGTCTGGGTCAGCCCATTCCTACCTGGCATGTCCGGCAGGACCATTGGGCCTTCCTGGACCCTGCCCAGCTTAGCTGGGGGCCCAGCTCACCGGGTCGCCCAACAATCCAGTCCTATCCGGCCCGACTCACAACAAGCATGAATGTTTGTTCCAAGCCTAGGATGCTCAGTGGACTAGTGTAATATCTTTGGCCAGACCCATATAATTTGGACGACATTGATTTTGGGCCAGGCCATGTAGCAGCCCGGCTTGCGCACACTGGTCTGGCCCGAAACTAGCGACCTGATAGCACTCAACCCGGATGCCTAATTACGGCCGGTTCTACGTGATGTGGCTTGTCAAGATAGATGTTTTTTTTCCACACTCACGGTCTCTAAACCACATCCCTGCCAAGAAATATGGCCTATGTTGTGCGATCAACCAACTGATGCAGTCGAGGGGCCACATCCCCTGTCCAACAGCTGCTGACCATTGCCATCGACTCCTACCGCTTTGCCGCTGCCCAAGCCGGCCATGAATGCCACCCCAAGAGAGCCATTGTGGCATGCCTCCACTCACCCATAACCATAACTGCATACCACTAAGTCTACTTCAATTTTTTGATCTTCGCACCTTCTACACCTCCAGCCTCTCTAGGGCGGCACCTTCCCTGCTAAGGCCTCAAAAACTGCTTGTCATCAACATAGATGTTTGGACGTAAAGAATGCACAAGAAAACACATGGAAAATGGGATCATTCCTTGTTCCTGTGGGAAATTACACTTGGAATTATAGGTTTTAAAACATTATTAATGATATTGAAGTTCGAAAAAAATTTATCCCAAATCAATGCGCCTAGAAAAATACCCTCTCACAAGAACAAGCGAACCACAGGTCAACCTGTCTGTGCGTTGATCCACGTTCGTTGTTTTAGAAATAATAATAGGGATACTCTAATTAAACAAGGTAAAATCCTTCCTATGATAGATTTTGATCAGGGAAGAGCGGCATCACACACCTTCCTTATCCACTCTTGGTCTGTTGCTCACATTTCATGTGATCCTTTGAAGGGTGAGAGAAGAATGTGTCTGTCATTCGTCAGTCCCATTCTTCGGGGTGCATCATTTTTACTATAGAATCTACATTTTTATTTTTAGGAGGTAATTTTCTCACCATATTTCAACTAAATTCATGGTCTGATTCTCCAACCTATTGTATCATTAAAGATAAATGTGTCACAATATTTCTATTACGCTGAGTGGTCGCATCGTTACATTGATTAATTAATGAATCAATGTATCTATTTTTATCAATTAATGAGTCCTTCCACCACACCTTTAAGAGACTCATTAATGGTCTTCACTTAACACGACTCATCATCAGCTCATCACAACCACAGTGATGTCGTGCCACTGCTCAATGGTGGAGTTAAACAAATAAACTAACTTTTATGAATTTTTATTTTTCTTCAAAAAAGAAGAAAATTATCTTTTTCCCTCAACATGTTCCAGTCAGGGTTAGGTCTATTATTAGGTAATTCCATTGTTCTATATGCAACAGTTCCCTCAAATTTTCACTCTAGGAACCTATTTAGTTGTTTCCAAAACCGCATACTCACACTATTTTTATTCGCTTAAAATGGTTCAATAACTATATTCCACCCTCAACTCGTGCGAGTTGAGGTTATGATTTTCCTTAGGGTTACACACCCTCACGAGCTCAATGGTACACTCAAATTTCTAATCTGATTTACCATTTCTGAGTTAAAATTATTGTAAAGTAAAATAATTGTTACTTAATTATTTTATTTACGTCCAAAAAATAACATCCACTATTAGCCCTTGATGGCCAGCGTTAGGCTCTTCCTAAGTAAAAAATATCCTCATGAGCTCAATTGGGGACTCATATTTTCAATCCAAGTTATCATTTTTGAGTTATAAGCATTTGAAAAATAAAATAAAATTATTTTATTGTTTTATCTATGGTTATTCCATTTTCGATTTTCTCACAGGAGGCATACGCTAGCTAAAATTAAGTCTCGCCTATGGTAAACACCTCATCTTAAATGCAATGCTGCCCCAAAATTTCTGATATGGGAACCTTTTAAAGAGTTATTATAATTTTTTATGAGAACATATCAAGCACTGTATTTAAATCTAATTTTTTTGATGGATCATTCTAGGAACTCCGGGCCCCATAATCACACGTCGTCTATTTTTTTGGTCTCAAAATAATCCCATATAATTTTAAAAATATATATGGAATTTTGGGACATTACATACATGGATTAGGTTTTTTAAATATAATAATGAATTGATATTTCTCGTCAATCAATTTTTTAGAGTCTAATGGATCCCAAGACACCTTGAACGAGATTTTTACAGGCTCCATGGATATGTCTAGAAAAAGTTTATGCTACCCATTCTACATTGCATGAGTAATCCTCTTTTTCGCCAGACAATTTACAACTTTAGAGAAAATGTGAGTTTTTTATTTTATTTTATTTTTAATTATTTTATATATTTTCAGTTAAATTCTGAGAAATAATTGTTTAAGTAAAAACAAAAACGAAATTAAATATAATGATAAACAAAAATTATTTAGTGATAATTTATACAATTACCAAAAGATAATTTCATGATTTTAACAAAGGTAATTATATAAAATTATCAAACAATAATGGCGTGAAATATTGGAATATTTGTAAGGAATTATCCAAAAATAATTACTGTGGAATTATCAAGGATAATTAATACTAATTATCCAAAAAAATAATGATATTGGTTTATTATATGAAAATGATCTATAAAAATTACCAAAAGATAATTTTTAAAAATGAAAATCACATGGAATTCTCAATGTGTAATTTATTGAAGTTACAACAAGATAATTTCATTGAATTATAAAAGAATAATTTTTAAAATTATGAAAAGATAATTATTCTTGTTTATCAAAATGGTAATTTTAGATGTTATCAAAATATAATTATATAGAATTATCATAGGATAATTTTTTATGAAATATAATTTAAGGATAATTATAGAGATTATCGAAGGATCATAATATGGTTGGTTCAATGAATATTTATTATAGGACTACCACATATTATATCAAATTCATCTTGAGAGATATAAATATAATAATGTGTTTTTTTATAATTATTATTGAGGATTATAGTGCGAGTTAATGAACTGGCTTAAAATAGTAATTTGGAAATTATACTTAAGAGATAATGTATCATCGCATGTAATATTTTATAACATCAAGAAAAAAATATCCATTTTTTCGTCTTGGTGAGTTTTAAGAACCATGTGAGATATGTTGATGTAATCTAAAATAATATTGACCGTGAAAAGTTTTTCTTGACTACTAATGTTCCAAATCGTTCTTTTGAACAACACCTGGTGGTTTATTATTGTCATTGACATTGGAAAATTTGAGGATGGAATTTTTTGACTCTCTTGGGATATCATTTAATCATGTTAAAATTATATGATTATTGCATTGGAATAAATAATGAACATTCTTTATTTTGACCACATGTGGGGGTGTGTGTGTAAACCATGAGACCTAGTTTGATATTTGATTCCATGATTATTTTTAGAGAATCATGTTTCTATGTTTGATTATATGTTTTTATGTTTTTTTACTTTATTTATCATGATGATAAATTATTTTTTTTCTCTATATGCATACCATATAATGTGTTCTACCATTTTGTTGGAGTTTGTTTTTAGAACATGATATTAGTGGACCGTCATGTGATGTAAATCTCATATAGGGGGACTGTGCATGGATTGTGATGAAAATTATGATGGGATTGAGTGTAGGTTATGGTTAATTATGGCATTTAGAATTAATCTAATACAGAGAATTAGGGGAACAACGGTCTGGGGGCCGGAATCAAGGGGAGTTACTGCCTTAGTGCCTTACTAAAGGGATTTATGAGGTGTAATTGCTTTGGGATCTAACCTAAGAGGCATGATGGCCTTGGGTAATGACACATGACAATGTTGGGATGTGAACACCCTAGGGTATTATCTAACATGATGCCTTCCATTTACAATGATATGGAGTTAAGGATTAGTTATCATCCTTGTTTATTATTAAATACCATGAATATCATTCTCGAATGGATCCAATGTAGGTACAACATGGGGTTTTTGGTAGCTTTGTTAGGGCATAACAACTTAGTTATAGATTGTTTGATTATGTGAAATATGCATTTATGAGCATTATGGAATAAACATGGTGTACATGAACACAACATATTATGGACACATTGGTGGTGTCATACAGAGTCTTTTACTCACAACTTCTCTTATATTTTAGTTAACTTTTAGAATTCATGATGGATTCAGTTATGGGAAAGGTCAATGTCGTGGATGGATGAGTAGTGGATCATGGAGAATGTGGTGGATCGGGATAGACTCTAGAGGACCCCCACAATATTTTTTATTTATTGATTTGATGTTACATTACACTATACAAGATTTCCATATTGGGATCAACATTATTTTCTATTTATGAATCCCATTTATTTAGTTTCTTCTTATTTAGTATTTTTATTGGTTATATGGTCTATTGTTTATTATTAATACCATGACATCATACTGAGGGGATAGTATCCCAGCTGATAGAATTGTATCCTCACTGACAGTCAGTATCCTCTTGCTTATGGGGAGGTTCACATGATGTCATGTGACATTCAGTCTCATATACAATTGTTCAGATATGGTTATTACATTAAACCTAGATGTTATATATACCTAAAAATAAAACAAATATACCAAAATATCATTAGTCTCATTAAATTACATCAAAAAAATTCTAAAATAAATGTATCTATGTATTTGAACTTATAATCAACCCAAAAATAATAAACCCATGATAGTATGCCTAACTTTTAAAATAAACTCTCATAGAAACATATTAATATCAAAAGTTTTCCCTACTCTAATACCAACTGTGAAATCCCCAAACCTGCACTCCCAGATCCATTATTGAAAACATTAAAATTATATTTATGTATTGATACCAATAAACATGACCAATTATTTCCATCTAAATATTATAATATTAAAATCAAATACTGGATCACTAAAATACCTATAGACCATACTGGTTTACTGTTATAGATAATTAGGAAAAAATCCATACATAAATAGTACCCATGACTTCAAGAGATCATTTATCCACTATACCCATATTTTTATATTCTATATTAAGACAACATCATAATATATATATAAACATTATAGAAACAATTTATTTAACATCACTCTTTATAACCTATAGAAAACCAAAAGTATAACAAATTTGAAATGAAAATATAATTAAGGTTAAAAATAAGAATTGAAAACTAAATGTCATTAGAGAGAAAATGAGAGCATTAGGGTATTATGACATAATAAAAGTTCATTAAAATAACTTAATAAAACCCATATCCATCAATCCTCAATCAACAAACATATGGAATGGAAAAAATATTTAACAATGTTAAGCATCATATGAATCAATAATCAGGATCCATTTGATGTCAATATTTATCAAATAAATAATTAAAAAACCATATAAATCATAAAGTAAACATATTTGTATCTTAAAAAATTATATTCATAGAACTATTACATAACCCTTTCAAATGGACTAACTATCTGGTCGACTTCCCTACCAAATGAACTGGAGCGTTATCTGGGTGCACCAATTATATAATCTATAACAGGCTCACCTTAATTTTATAATGGGATCAAACCATCATATAAAAATTTTAACAGAACCCAAACATGAATAAATTATATAGAGATCACATTTTATCATAAATATTTTAAAAGAACTATTATTCCCTTCAAAACTTGTTTGACCAATGGAAAAGTAATGGTTTTTACGATAATAGCATTGAAAACAATAATCCATATAACGAATGAAATAAGATGGTATCCTTATATATTAACCCCATTCTAGAAAATTTAACATCAAATTTTTTTGAAATATATGAAGCAAAATTCCATTAAATGACCAATAAAAACATTCTTGAGGAAAATTAGCTTTTGACTTTGAAAATAACATTTAAAAACTAAAAAATTGAAAAATATTATGAAAATCATTTTTCTCGAAAATAACCTTGTAAAATATTAATGGAACATTAAAATAAAATAATGTTCATAAATAATTTAAAAACAATTCATATTTTAAATGTAAAAAATAAACATTCTTTTGAAACATTTTGTAATGGGAGTCAAAAGTGACCGATTAACAAAACGTTAAGAAATTTTGTTTTTAATTTTTTAAAATAATGTAAAATATCATGTAAAATTGTTTTATTAAGTAATTTATATTTATAAAAGAACATTTTCTAAAAAAATTTAGGAAACTTAGATATAGAAGAGAAATATTATTGATCTAAAGAGAGATACAATATCAATATCACTTACAAACAACTTTATTGATGTTTATTCTTCTAATATAGTATGAAATGAAAATTAAACATTTGAAACACATTATTAATAATATGTTATGAAGATATACATGGTTAAATAATATAATATTATATTATTTCCTATAAGATAAACAACTTCATTACTAATTCCAAAAAGAATGGAGATTTTACCATAAAGCCTTTTCCACTTTGGTAATATCTCAATCCTAACCTCCATGAAATAATGACATAAAATGAAATATTATGTAACATTATATAAATATATTCATTATATAAAATTTAAAATGGATATCATATACATTATATAAAAAAATTTTGGATTATAATAAAAAAATATTCTACAATGAAGGAATGTGGAGATGAAATCATTTACTCCTTTGGTAATATCAGGAAAAACATATCATGAAATAGAGATCCTAATATGGATTCTTAAATAACTATATTTCTTATAATAATAATAATAAAATATATTAATGGTTAGTATATAAACCACCCAATAAAAATAAGTGGTGAATATGACATATATCTCAAAAAAATAAAATTTAGATGAGAAACCCTTACATTAAGTCCAGACATTCCTTGTATATTCTTTAACTCCTATATAATAAACATATATAAATTATTTAATATATTAAAATAGTTTCATATTTTTAATTACTTATACTTAAATCATATATATTAATTAAATTTTTTAAATACTATAATATTTAATTTTTTAAGATCACATTGGGTTTTTTGAGGACATTCAGACCATATTTTTACAGGATATTTGTTAGGTTGACATTGGTAAAAGGTGACATTATTTTATCACCTATATAATAATAATCATTAATAAATTATAATTTTTATAAATAAATTATACTTTGAAAACCGAAAATGAACAATGGTTATGAAAAATGTTGTGGGGGTGGCATGTGACTTTTTTAACACTGTAATCTTGCATCCAAAATACTAGGGTTTGAATCCAGATAATCCCATTAGGGGACTTAAAACATAGGTGGAGATGTAGGAATGATTCAGGTAAGCAGTTATATAGGAATTATGTAGGATGCTGGTGTTTCATTCATGATTTAGTCCTGGTGATGTTGGTAGGATGATGCATGCATGATGTTGCACTGGGCCTTTAAGACATGTTCATGGATCCCTTGTTCTTAAGACTATAGGATATGTAATGGGTCAAACACTACCTAAATATAATTATTTTTTTGATTTCATAATATAAAATAGTCTTAAGACTCATTTTTCTAAATTAATTATAAAAATATTAATGTTAATGAAAAATGAACTACCTTACAATCATGGATACAATGTGTCAAACATACGCAGGAGCAGTATTTCCATTTTTCAGAAATCATTATAAGAATAAGGTAAGGACTATTTAAACTTTAAATAATGATAATAATATCATAAATATCATATTATTTCTTTAAATAATCATATATATATCATCTAAGTGATGTGGTGATGAAAAATAAATCAAATTGTTTCATAGAGGTGGTATTGCATAAGTACGCATGAACGATGTTATACTATTTCAATGAATGGAAAATTAAGAACATCTATGATATAATATCATTTAATAAAGATAAATATTTAATTAATATCATATATAAACATTAAATACATATTCATGAACAATATTTATCATCGATGATTGATAATAAATTACATTGACTCGTGAAGTGATAGTATGTCGTACACATTAATGGTGATATTTTTGTACATTTGATGGTAGAGGAGATAGATTTTTGTTATTAAAATAACATAATAGATTCTAAAAATATATTATATGGTAATTTATTTATATAATCATGGTTGAGAAATTTTTTATAGAGGTTCAAGAAGAAATAAAGAAGAACGCTTGGTTAAGAATGATACCTCTTCTTCAGACAACCTCTTTTGGTTTGAACCAAAAATCATCCTATGAAGGTTTTGTAAAAAAAAATTATTTTGTGAAATGATTAGGGAATATTGTAAGGAATTTTTCTTGTTTTTTATGAATAAAAATTATTTTAATATGTGATTAGGAGAGGATAGGGGTGGACTATTATAAGTAGGAGAGATAACACATATGGAATATTTGAAAAGAAAAAGTTATAACCATTTATTATACATTCCAAAGTGATCAAAAATTAAAAATTATTAAAAATTTATAATTTATTGTCAAAATATGGAAAAAATAGAATTTATACATTTTTTCTAAGACATTTTAACCCTTAACGTTTTAGATTAAACAACTGGTAAACCTTTTTTCTACTTAACTGCGGTAATTTTTTTATTGTTTTCACTATTAGTTGTTGAAAAAGGATAAGATGAAAAAATTATAAAATTTAAATTATGAGGATTTAAAATATAAAAATAATTTTAAAAAATTAATCTCTTTGATGTGGCATAATATAATTTAAAATGAAACCCATAGATGTGATGAAAATTGGTTTTTCAAAAAATATAATTTTCTAGTGAATGATGATCTTATATAAAATTTAGGATTATTATTCATTATTATATGAATTTAAAGTAATTTTTATTGATATATAACATATAAATTTCATTTCAATCATTCTTCAATAGGGGTTATTTTAATTAATTAAAATAAAGATACATTATACACATGAAAAAAAAATTTCATAAAAATTTGTTTTTAAACATAAAAATAAGCTTATAGAAAAAATTTGTATAAATATGTTTAAAATGTAATTAATTTTTTTAGTTATAATTAAATAATATTTTTTAATTTAAGAAAAATTCTATGCATAATTTCACTTTAAAATTAATTAATTTATTGAAAATATTTGCTTGTTTTACAAAAAACTATATTTTACACTATTCCCTAAAAATATTCATTTTATGAAAAATCTAAAACAAATCACCCCTATGAAATTTTTGATATGATGATTTAATAAATTAAATTAATTTTATCAAATAAATTTCCTAAAAGACAGAAATTATTTATAATATTTTTTCACAGAAATAAATAAATATCATTTTTTGAAGAAAATGTATTTTTATTGAATTAAATGTCAACAAAAAATTGTCTGATTATTTATTAAGAATTTATATATAAATTTATCTTATGTAAGAGATATATATATATATATATATACAAATATATATATATCATAAATTTATTAATTCTATTCTTATCTGCCAATTCAATGGCTAGGTAGTAATGGTTATATATATCATGTGTCTTTTAAGATCTTTAATTCATGTCATATACGATATCAAAAAGAAATTATTATTTAAAATCATCATGGTGTTACATTTAAATAGAAATTAAAAAAAATATTTTTTAATTAAAATTTAGTTATATATGTGTATGAAATATTCATCTATTTTCCAACATCATATTCTAGTAACATAAGAGATCATACAAAGAAAATGTAGTGTGAAATAGACACACAAATCATGGTTGAGTATAATGCAGATATGTAAATAATTGGAAAAAAATGTTATTTAATTACTGAGTTTTGTTAGTAAACTTATAAATCATTTTAATATTATAATATTTTAAGTAATATAGTGGATAAAACTTAAATAAGAAATAAAAGAAATTACTTAGGCTGAAATTTGTGTAATATATATTTTTTAAATTAATTTGTAAATTCATTATAAAGTATTATTGATTTTCATAATATTAAACCAGGTTATAACATTCAAGATGTCCTACATGAAAAGTTATCTTGGTTAGTGTAATTGGGTGAGACGTGTTGTGCCTACAATAATTACATTTATGTTAGATGAAAAAAAATAAGAGGTGTTGATCATTAAAATGTACCAATCATCAACGAATGTTCACTTCACAATAAAAACACCTAATTGGATATGGGAGTAGTTCATATTTCAAGAAAATTTATTGAATTGTGCATTTAAAATATTTTTTTTTATTAGGATCCATCAATTATTTATAATATATAAAAGATACATACATTGCCTCCTTCCTTGAATGTATTTCTAATGATGTTATTATTACGAAACAATTTGAATGTTTTATTATATAAGAGCTATTTTTATATTCTAAATCGTGAAAAAAAATTCATTAAAAACCATAATATTTATTATTATATTTAAATCTATATACATCCCAAAATGAACACATGCTGAAGATTTATGGGTAAATGATATGAATTTCTATAGACTAGCTTAAAAAGAAACAATTCAAATGTTGTTTTATAGATTTTGTTATATGCCCAAAGAGCGTCTTCCAATTTCTCAATCCAACCTCATTTATTTGTTTTAGAATTACTCTTTATAACCTCAGGTCCGAGAGTGTTTGATTATAAGATTTATAGTAATATTTCTCATATTATTTATGTGAAATCTTTTTGTTATTTTAGTTAATATGTAATTTTTATGCATCAAATCCTCAAGTCTCTCTCTCGAATGACCATGATTGACTTTAAATATCATTATCTAACCCATAAATAGTATTAATGTAATAGGTGGTCAAAATATTCAACAAATAATGTCCAATTAATGAAATGAAACATATTTACATCATTCAAGAAATTATTATGATTATAAATTAAGCATAGCCCACTACCCAAAAATGATTTATCCGATAAGTCTACATAGTTAGATTTTATTTTTTTAAAAAATTAATTATCAATATATAATGTATTTTTTATTCTTTTCCTTCATATCCATTAATATGAAAAACCTTTATCCATAGATTAGTTCCTATAATTCTACTTTTCTTTGGCACAAAATTGATAGAACAAATATTCCAAATCCATTAACATTAACAAAAAATAATAATTATAGAAATAAAATATCAATATTAGAAACCTATATTATTATATGTAATTTCTATATTTAATGTTTATTGTTTTATATTCTTCATAGTTTTTTTTATTTTTATCTAATAATTTGATCAAAAAATTGATATACTACAATATAACACCAATAATGAACTTAATTTTTTCATTTGGTAAAGCGAGAACATAATATAAGTGAGTAACCTAGTCATATCCATAGTGATATTGTGTTGGATGATACACATTGCTATAATGAATGAAAAAAACTTTAATGGGTTTATGTGTGTTTATGATAATAATTTCAATTGTTTTTGTTATTTTTTAGGTTTTTTAATTGAGTGTATAATGAAATGGAAAAGTACAAAAAAAATAAATAATAATTGGACTTGGATTAAACTAATCTTGAGTGGGGTATTTAGGGTTGCGATCAAGTTTGTTACTCATGAAAAATTAATTACGAAAAAATGTGTTAGAAACACAACCAATCCTCTAAAATATACTCTCATTATAGCTAAGAACATTATCATAAATTTAATAGTCCCTATGAGGGTTATTTTGTCACTTAAAATTCGTGCTTATATACATTATATATGATTATGATTCCAATTAATCTATATAATTATCATTCATTATGATTTAGTAATCATGATTTAGTTTTAGGTTTATATTTCCACTCTCACTACACCTCCCTCACAGTCTCATCAATTAACATTCAGACCAAGTGTTCAAGCATAATGATTAAAAAAACCTGGACAATATTATATATAGTTTTCACTTGGTAAGAAACATATGATCAAATAAATCCCCCACCTATATAAAATATTTATCGAAACATGAATAAAACGAATAAAACCATGTACAAAAATTGGATATACCTCATAGATGTTCTTGAGATCTTCTTCTCCTAGGGTTGTAGATGATCCTCACACAAACACAATGAAAGATTAATCAATTTATCCCAAATTAAATAATTCAACCATTATACCCAACAAATATCATTCCATCGAAAAAATAATTCAATTAATATAACTCCAAAAAATCAATCTCACATATCATCAATCGATAAAAAATTTTATTTAAGAAACATATTTCAAAAAACACACACTATTTTATAAAAAAGTAATATAAACTTAATTAGCCATAATTATATACATTAATTCACATCATTAGAAAATTAAAATAGATAGTTATTTTAATTATTTTAAAAATTAAACCAATAAACAAGACATATTTATGATGTATGAAAATAAAAACTATGTAATCATAATGAAGAGGTAATGAAAAAAACAAAAACAAATAGAACAATATTGAGTATAATTGGAAAATCTAAATGATACATAGATATAGTTAAGCTGTTCACTTTTTTAAAAAAATTTATTTATTACATCTCTTAAATACATTTTAAATGATTGTATAAAATATTAATTGTTCTTTTTCTTTTTCTTCCTTTTTTTGGTGCTTAATTTTTAGTTGATTCAATTATAATATGTAACATTACTTTTAGATTAAAATTATTTAGTTATTTTTTATTAGAATTTAAATTTTATGCTTATTAGTGTGTTTGGTTTTTTGAAATTTGACAAAATAGATTATTTGACATATGAATTGAAGTTTTTGAATTGTTATGTAGAAATGGTTATGTTTTATTGATTTTAACTTATATTATAATAAATTTTTGCTTATTAATATGAATCATCTGAATTTAACACACACAAAAAGAGTTTGATAAAATATATTCATACATTGGGGGGAAATTCAAAACCAGATCATGGAATTTGATAAGTAATATATAATTTAACATTGAATATTTATTTATTTATTTATTTCATTAATTTTAATTTTTCTTGCAAAAAAATGGATTGTATATTGATATAAATGTTCCTCGACAAATTCTTTCACTAGCCGAATGAATAAAGTTGAAATCAGTAAGAATTAGGAAACATAAGAGAAAATTATAAGACTATATTTAAATTTTTTATTTTTTTTATCTCATAAGGTCTATGTATTTATTTTTTATTGAATTCCATGTGTTTCTACATATTTTATTTCATGATCAGATTACTCCTCGTGATGCGTATTATGTCTTTAATCATTAATCTGACTTCGAACAACTACAAAACCCTATATAATATAATTACAAAAATATAATCATCTTCCTCTTGATCATCAATGATTAATCATATAAAATGTTATGTTTATTATTATATTATCCACTTTATCTCTTTAAAATTTATTTTTTAATAAGTTTCATGTTAGTTGAAACTAAATTATTTTCTAAAAATGATATTCAACAAATAATATGTTTTTGTTTCCTTCCTCATAGGAACATAGATTTCTCTATATTTTAATTCTATTATATCTATCAAAATTTAATAACATGTTTTTTCACCTTCTATTTCACATCTATAAGTTAAACATCGGGGTTTAATGGAAAACATGTTCTACAATTTAATTAGTTGATTGAACATAAGTAACTAAAGGTAAACTTGATCATAAATATGGGTATTAATATGATTATGTAGTTACACTATTTTATTTGTCTTATAGGATGTTTTCTACTTTAATATACACTTATTTAATTTTGAAATATCACCTATATATCTTTATATGTTCAGAATTTACATGTTCTTAGTTTTTTTGGTAAACCTTAATTGGAGGAATTTACATTTCTAAAATGATTTAAAGTATTCTTCTTAAACCTTTAGAGACCTAACATGAATGCTGACCTCCTTAGTGAATATGTTTGGAAATATGGGTAGTGTGATTATATTTCAAATCATGGAAGGCTTATTTATTGTTCCTATTACTTCTATTAAAAACATAATCATTTCATTCAACTTAAACATTGTTGAGTTATAATTCTATGATCCAAAAATTACGTTGGTTAATAGTTTCATCGGTTGGAAGGTAATTATTGGGAGATTTCAAGTTAAGAGGAATTATGTGATACCTAAAATTAATTAGTTTTATTAATTAGTCTCCCACTTTACTTAATATCTTATTTTTGAAACCATTACTTGTTTAATTTTTATAAATTCCTAGAGTTACTCTTCTTTTAATAAAAAAATTCACTACCACTTGGTTTCATAAAGTCACATATTTTATAAATTATATCCTAAAATACATTTTTAAAAATTACCATGATTAAATTAAAATTCTTGATAACATTGACAACCAAGTATAATCTTTTATTAAATATTATTTCTATTATGAGAATATATTTTGAAATGAATTTTAATTTTAAATGTGTAACCAAAATATAGAAATTACACCACCTTTAAATCATTATATGGCATGATTGAGGTATGTATTGGCTATGAAAAATACCAAAATTAGTCTATCACAGAGCAATCTCTTTCTATATACAATTAATTTCCTATTTATATTGTAGATCCTAGTTTGAATAGGTTATTATGGACCTTGAGTAAACCCCCAAACATATATCGTTGTTTCTAAAACTTATATTTCAATTAATAAAAATACAATTAAGTTTTCTATTTCATTCATTGTTTGGATTGGTGGATATTTATACATTTTTAATTCTTAGTGTGATATACATGAACTCGAACTCATTATATTATAAATTTTTAAATTATGTCAACATTATTGTATGATATCTACTATAATATATGTTAGCATGTGTACATTTTGTTATATTGGATGCACTATTTCATAATATAGAATTATTGTAGTATGGAAACTAGTTCAATAATTTTTGATCATGTTTATAAATGGGTACATATTATTTATAAGAAATTATAATTTTTTAGTGAGTGAAAAACTTTATGGGGGCTCTCATTATAATATTATTTTAAAATTTTAGTATATTTTTATTATATAAGTTTAGTTACATTTTTATATTAAATTTGTTTATTATCTAAAAAAATGGTAACACCATTTTACAGTATTATTTAAAAGATATAGTGGAGTAGAAACACAAAAAATTTGGACCAAATGATCATTTACATCAGGGTTTGGGTGATAATCACAGTGATAGATTTCATTGTAAACATGAAAAAAAATATCATCTGAAAATCATTCATCAGTTATTGATTCTTCTATAAATCATTTAGGAATGGTTTCCCAATAATAGTTAAATTCCACCATCAAGAAAAAAATAAATATGTTTCACAAGATTATCAATGAAAAAAATAAAAAAATAAAAAGAATGACCAATTGTTCAACGTGATATTAGTTATATTCTCTTTAATTCCTCAAGAGTGTGAATCAATAGTAGATGGATACTTATAGAGTATGTTATTGATTTATTAGGAGATATGTGATTTTTCTAGTTTTTGATAATGATTTTAGTGAAGAGTCTAATGGTGATAGTGATGATGTTGGTGGTGATGTGGATTCTAGTATTGATGATGGTGATGTTGGTGTTGATGATGTTGGTTTTGGTTGAACACATACTGATTCAATTGACATTAATGCTAATGATAAATATGTTTCAAATGAAATTTTCAAGTGATAATATTTAATATTTATGTATTTACAATTCTATCATTTTTTTTATTGATTATAAAATGACAATTTTATACGTGTTGGGTTAAAATATTCCTATTTATCTTTGGATCTTTATAAAAATGGTTTGGTGGTTGTGTTGTATTTAGTCAATGATATGTGGTTAATTGTTTACAAGGATAAAATAATGACATTAAATTCCAATTTACATGGTTTTATCCTTATTATTAGTGGAATATTTCCATGGTTATACCATGGTTTTAGCTAAATATTTCCATTGTTGAAACTAAGGTTACATCTTTCAATTGCCATAATTTTACCCATGGAATTAGAAATTAGTAACTATGGTTAAACCATGGGTATAAAGAGATAATACCATTTTTTAAATCATGGCTATACATGGACTACTTAAACTATTTTTATCATGATTGTTAAAACCCCCAATTTAAGTGGATTTAATATCTACAGTTAAAGAAATCATGGATATACCACATTTCCAGGTTTTTGGCCTACCACTAAGGTTTGAAACCATTTCTGTAGGTGGATTATATAATTTCAAGTCCCTTTATATTTTTATCTCACTCCCCATTCACTATCATATAATGATATATATTTCACATCCCATTACATTGTATGGAAATTTAATTCCAATCCCATGGGTCATAATGAAAAACCATACATATGTGTGTTACATGAGAACATCCATGATTCCATTATAGATTAATTGATCCAGGAGAAAGAAATGGGTTTCATGAAAATATCAAAAATACATGATCATAATCCTTCCCTAGAAAGATGTTCAATGTTATCATAATGGCATATGACTAGCGAAGTATAAGAATCATTAAAGGAAATTGACATAGATGAAAAGAATATTATTAGAGAATTCAAGAATCAATTTGAAAAATAAGAATAAATTACCTTTTACTTTTGATAAATTTTAAAATTAAATAATTTATAATACAATAGTTTTAACAAATAATTATATTTTAAATAAAAATTTAATTGGAAGACCATGAAAACATGCAGTGGAAGAATCCTTAAAAAACTGCTAAAAATATTTGAATAAATTGATGGTGTGGAAAGAATTATAAAGTATTACAGACCATTTTGTATAATAATGTATTATATAACATAAAATTACATTAATAAATAATATAATTTTTGATAAGGATGTCTATAAAAGAATATGGACATGGAGAATAATGATTTCAGACTGAAAAGAATAAATGAGGTTTGTCTTACTTAAAACCATAATTTTGATTGAACTATGAACCCAAAGGAAGTGAAATTGTAAAGAAACAAGTAAAACTAGTAAACAATCATTGGAGAAAGAAATATATGGGTTTTTATAGATAAGGGTTATAAATTTATTCCTATGGAAATTTACTCATATGAAATATTTATTCTAAAGAGATATTAGAAAAAAAACCTTACTGATTTGTTAACTTTTGAATCCAAATACATTGAAATAGAGAACCAGAGATGCATTTCTAAATACATTTAATTTTATAAAAAACATGATAAAATACATATATGTGGTAATATATTCTCCCCAAAAAATAAATCAATTTTTGAATATGAATAATATCTCAATGAAAAGAAATCGAGGTGGGAAACCCTCACCTCAGAATTCCACATGGTCAAACACAATCTGACTCCATGTTTTATAAATTTGGTTTTACTATTTATATTTATAAGAAATTGATTCAAATATCTTTTACTTAAAAAAATTCATCTATAATTCCTTATTATCTACATATTAATTTTTTATTGTGAAAATTTGTATTCGAGTGTTAACGGATCTCTTTTTTCACACATGCTTTGGTTTGATGTTTTGAACCTTTTTTATTAATCATTGGTTCCTCAAAATAATAATATTAATGAATATTTTGAATACATATTTTATATATTTATTTATTTCAACATTCATTTCATGAAACATAATGTGATGGTTTACATAGAACGTTTAAAAACATTATTTTGGTGAATATCGAATTAAAATAAGAATTAAATTTATTGGTGAATATATTTTGAAATATTACCATTCCAAATTATAAAAAAATATTAAATAAATAATTATTACATATTATTATCAGTTTTTTGGTTTTATTATTCATTCTTGATGTAAAAATTATAAAATCGTTCATATAGGTGGTAAAACCGACCAACAAATCACATTATAATGACTGAATGAGTATGAATTAATTATTGTATAGTAAAAATATCAATATAAAATATGACTAAGGATTAAAAAAACATTTTATTTAAGTGAATAATCATATTTAAGAATATATGAAAGAATAAAATAGTGAATAATTATATAGTAAAGGATGAAACTTATGACGATGACTTGAATATTCTCCTAGAGGTGTTTATAGAAAAGAGGGATTTGAGACTCCTTGTGACAGGAGAGACATGAAGCAATCTATAGAGGACCTGTCTAGGATAGGATCACTCTATGCCTTCCACCCCAATGTCGTATTAACTTTTCCAATGGCTGGTTACTATCCCTGAGAAAACATATATCACAATATCAGATGCCTTATCCTATAACAACATTCAACATACACATCTCCAATGAACATGATGAAAAAAGACATATATAATTGAATAAAAAATATATGATTCCTGAATGATAAAATAAAAAAATATAATCCCACATGGTAAATACAATGTAAATAGAATATCTAATAAGTCTATGAAACCTGAAGCATAGAGTAGATCATCCACAATGCTTATCTATTCAACCAACTACACAACTAAATGAAACCAAAAAGGGGATCTTGATAATCATAGAATCATATACTCGTTTGATGATAGATAATTGAACCATATATTCTATCAATACCATTTCATTATATCTATACTCTAAATAACCCAAGTCACCAATCCATATAACCTCTCTTGATCTATAGTGGGGGACTCATGCCTCACTAATGGTCAGGTAATGGTTGAGGGGGTGCTGACCCCAATGGAGGATCCATACCTTTAATACTCTTCTATATGAGGTGAAAATATCCCTATAAATTGAGGATCAACCACATAAGTGTATAAGTGGGATACTACCCACTCTATAAAATAGAATTGGGGACCCATGACCTACCCATGATGCCAACACTAGAATGATCTAACCCGTTAGGGCCCCGCTTGAGGTAACTATTGGCAATGTGGGACACCCAAATCCCACCTCCAATAGAGAAAGGGATGGTGAATTACATGGAGTAGGTATATCCCATTACTTGGGAGGCCTTTTAATATAACAAACTATAACACACACATCTTCAATAAACAAGATAAACTAAAAATACTATTATGATTTATATAATTAAAAACATATGTAATAAATGAAAGTGGCAACAAACACAAGTGTATCACATAAGGAAAATAAAATTGAAACAGAACATCCAAAAACTCATTAAATCATAAATTTTTGGTAATATTCTACATGATTCTTTTACTCCTGGATCACAAAATAGCCACAACAGTCACCTCTACCATCAAAACTCTCCATTACCCATAATGCATTACTAAGAATCATTGGAAATCAACTTCAAAAATGCCACACCATCTCAATATATACAAAAAATATCTCCAAACATATGCTTTATCTATAAGGACACAACTCGTGTAGGCAGAAGGCCCTTGTAGGGGTGAGTTTAAACATATATATTATTATTTCCCAAAACTATAATGCAAATATAGAGCAACTACATAGCTCAATTCCAAGTACATGAGATGACCAGGAGGAGGAAAGAGGGAAAATCCATAACACTATGTTTGCAGAAATTTCATATTACTAAATAGTATCTAGATAAATGATAAATAATAATAATTAATTTATTACTTATAATAATAATAATTATCATTGATGTGATAAAGGCCTCAATCATCACTACTTCATCCCTAGATTGTCATACTACATGATCAAAAAAATAATCTTATGATACTAAATATATAAAAAATTATAAATTCAGTCTATATATGAGTAAAAAATCGTGAATTAAACCCTTAATGTGTTAAGGAATCATAAGTCCCACATAATTCTATAGTACACATACCTCTAACAACCACAACCCTTTCAAAATCCATGAAGGGGATCCCACACATCACTAAATCATGATCATTAGATAAGGGAAAACAAAACCCTTTAGTGAATTAATAACTTTACATTTCATCCATCCCCCAAACTATTCAATTAAAAATTCCATATAACCTCTCCATATTTATTTAGGGGAAACACACCACACTGATGTGTATGTAACACTCAAGAGGGTATTGACCCTGGTGGAGGACCCACACTTAAAATAATATCTTAAATAGGGGATGCTAAATCTATAGATAGAGGAAGCACTCCCCATGTGTGTATGGCGGGATATCAACCCCTTTTGTATAAAAAAGTTTTGGACCAATGCCCTGACCATGCTTTTAGGGGGGATACTGGCCCAATAATCACACTAGTAATCCCACCTAAAACCCATTGTTGTTCCTAGAGATATAAATCATAATTATGCCTATCTCACCCCATGAATGGACTCATATGACTAAATAGATTATACAAAAATTATCTACATATTAAATAATCGGGATAAGTAGCCTGGTTATTGAAAATGAGAAGCCAATTAAATATATTCCTTTCATCACATCCAACATTATAGACAATACATGAAGGGACTTAGGAACCATGCCATGATTTGGATTTAACTTCCTCATATTAGTCATAAATTTACCATATTAATGATAGGGACTTGATGTCATAGAAGGATCGTCAACTTGATGTCTCAATGTAATGTTACAGTCAAAACAGTACTAATACTAATATTTATAATTATTATTATTATTAAAATTATTAAAATTATTGTGGTTTGTATTATTATAAAATATTTCTAAAATAAACAAATGGCTACCAAAACCATCCTTTCAGGTTCCCCCTATGTCTCCCTCTCTTACCAAATTGGTTCCATTAATTCTCTATATTTTTTTTAAAATTTAATAAAATTTATCTTTTTTTAATATCATGTGGAAAGGGTATTCACATGTCACCCTGATATATCTCACACATGAAATTCATACAAGAAACACACACAACAAAAAATTATGATTTATCTAGTGTTTACCTTTAATATCTCTAGAAAAAAGTAATTACGAGGGGGGGGGGGGTTTATTAGTACTTGAAAAAGGTTTTAATAAAGTTACCTTTTAGTAGTGCTAAAAAGGAACTCATAAATGGGTATCCTCTATAAGCACTTTTTTATAACATTCAAAAATTTGATCATTTATCAGCACATTATTTTAGTATTGATAAAGGTGAAACCTTTATCATTTCCTTTTTCTAACAAATATAAAGGACATAGCGAGTAATTTAATTAATATATAAATATTTATATATTTTTAAATATGATTTATATTATAATACGAATATATGTATATATTTTTAAATATAATATATATAAAAAATTATATAATTTTTTATTATAAATGAATCTTATTTTCATGATTTTATATATAAAAAATTATCAAATTTCTGTTACTCATAATTTTTTATAGTTTATTTATATAAATTAACTAAAAAATTTGTATATAATTAAAATAAATATGATATATTAATATTTTATTTAAAATACCTGAAAATGAATAAATGAATATATTTATTGAAATATATTTTTATACTGATATTAAAGACTTTAAAATATATGTACATGTATAATTGTATGTATGTATGTATATGTGTTTATTGTGTGCATGTGTGTGTGTGTGTGTGAATGAGTATGTGTACATATATATGCCTTTCATGTGTACATGTATGTGTCTGCACAAATCTATTTATTTATTTAATATAATTTATTCCTTTTTATTATGTCTCTATTGTTACTATTTTATCTATTTATTCATTTATAATATTTATTCATCTATAATTTATATTTATATTAATCTATTCATCTTGAATATATAAGGGTGTTTTTAATTTAATTATTAATAAATTTTATATTTTTTATAATTAATTTTTAATAATTTATATACATATATATAATTAATATAATCAATTTATTAATTTTACATCATTTTTACATGTTAGCAATAAAAATAAATTTTATGAATTCACTTTTTGATATTTTTTAGTTTATTAAATATTATTGATTAATTTATTATTATATATTCATTTACCAGGAATGGAGTGAACCATGGATTGAAACTCATGGTCCTGGAAATTTTATTATTTTAAATAATGTACATGAGAAAAGAGAGAGGGGGGTGAAATGTTGAAATCTGGAAAAAAATAATACCTAAAAAAAGATATCATTCAACCATCACATTCATTAATGTTTTCACCCTTCATTGTGATCCAATCAAACCAATCTTGTGTCAAACTATTTTCCACTTCCTAGGAGCTTTCCTAGAGTCATTCTGAAAATCTGTTCTTGATGATTCAATTTCTTGGCCATAAGGCACACTACCTCTAATTAAATCATTTTTAATGTCAAAACATATTCATCTTGGTTTGAGGAATTATCCTTCATATCAAAATAGTTTTTTTACTTGGTAGCCTCTATGATTTTGTATTTTACTTCAAAATATCAATGAACGTTACCAAATTCCTCCTGAATAAAATCTCTACTATAAGATCTACTAAAAATTTGAAGAAAAGTAAATCTATTTTTTAGTTCCCAAGTCTAGTAAGAAAACATATCCCACCTCAGTCACTATCTTCCCTATAACTATAACACTATAATCTCCTTAATCAACTGGATAAATTTGATGATCATTATTATTAATCAAAGAGTCATTCTTCCCATGAATTTTCGGCTGAACACCTTCCTCTATAATATCTTCTTTATCCCTATCCCTATATAGAAATTTAACATCACCAAAAGAGAAAAATCTCTTATGTTTAATCTAACTAGAACACTGGGTGCATGCATGTCACACATCAATTTTTATTTCTTCATTTACTTTCATAAATATTTTTTTCTTTGGTTTACCTCCCGGCTTTCAAGTTGTTTAGATTGAAATTAGGTGTTTCAGGATATTTTTCTTCGGTTTCAGGATTAAGGTGCACTATTAAGGAAGAAATATAAAGCCTCTTGTTGTTGCCTCTCTTTTCAGTCATTTTAAAATATCATGATTTGAGTTTCATGGGTGGAACATGGTTTTGTCCAAATTCTATTTCTCATAGGAGAAACTTTGTGGGTATTTGGTGTCTCTGGTCAAAGGTGCATGGCCTGAGCATGATTATTCCAAAAAGTGTGGAAGGGGTGCACATGGTTCGACAATTTTTGATGGAACAATATATCATGGTTGGTTCATAGTTTCCAAAAATATGTGGCCAAACTATGACGGTGTATAGTGTTTCCAGTAAGGGTAGTATGGTTGGTTCATGGTTTGGGAAACTGGGTGGCCTAATCATCCATAGTGTCTTTGTTCATTTAAAAATAGAATTTTTCAATTTGGACCCTCTTAGTTTTTATACAAAATATGCAATCTCTTCCCTGATCTAAGATCATGTGACACCAAGGGAAATAATACCATTCTCCCCAAGTCTTCTATCATCTTCCAATGGTGTAATCAAGGGGTTTTATCAAGTTTAGGGGTGATTCTTCAAGTTATTCTCCTCCTCTCTTATCCCTCTTCCTTCTTCAACTGTATTCATTGTGGTTCCTCTTCTCCCTTGGTTGTTTTCGTCTATGCTTCATGTTTCTTTTGATTTAAATTGGGTGTTTTTTCTTGTTAAGGTTGTTGGTGGTTGTTATTTCCTCTTTGAAACCCATGGTGTGGTTTTAGGTTTCCTTCATCGAACCACTACTGCATTGAGCTAGGTTTCCCTTCACACATGCCCTTTAAATTTAAGAGCCATTGATTTATTGTCTTTCACGCCTTTTTTCATACTAAATAGTGATGTATGATTTTTATAATAACTTTTTAAATGAAATGGACTGATTTACATATTGTTTTGATGTTTATGGAATTTTTATAGTAAATATCTCACACCAAGTGTTCGCTAAATTTCTCACATGGCCTTTATATGTGATTTATGGATTTTAATGTACAATTTTTGTTTGTATATTTGTTTTGGTTCCTTAAATGGATTTAAAAATTATTATAGATTTATAAATGGGATGTTTTTATATTTTAAAAATGTTGGGTTTGGTTAATTGTAAATGGGTTATTACTCAAAGATTATATAAGGACCATTTGGAACTTTCATATGTTGAACCAATTTTGAAAACTCTCCTGGGATGATCCTTTTTCCATGGTTGTGTTGAATGGTATGTGGGTCCTTTTTATATGACTCCCTTTTTTGAAAGAATATGAAAGGAAATGGATCATTCCTTAGGGTGATTCATATGTTTTTCTTATGTGTGTTCTTATTCTATATATATGTAGATGCATGGTTCGTTTCTTGTTTGCTTTTGTTTTTCACACCCCCTCTTTATTCATGAAATTATAACTTTTACAAGATTATAAATTTTCTATGAATGGTTGATGAACTAGTTTAGATCATGCACTGGCTAGTGTCCTTTATTATAGACCTTTCTTTTCTATGGGAATATTCCCTATAGGTAGGTCAGGTAGTGTAAGACTAAGTCTGTGGGTGGATAGATGTCATTGAGTGATCCATACCTATAGAATGAGTTAGGTTTTAATGTGTTCTAGATTATCCACTAATCTCATAGGTAATCCCATGTTCCTTTATCTCATATTTTTCTTCGTCGTATAAATTAGGAGCCTTTTTTGGTCGGTTACTCCTATGATTAATTTTCTATTTCCCTTGTGAATCATTTCTATTTCTTCCTTTTATGGGGTATCTATTTTTCAAAGGTGAAATAAATGGTTTTCGAATGTCTAAAAAAATTATTTTTTTATAATTAATTTAAAATTGTTTTGCCTTTTTAAATTATTCCACGTTCCTTATTCTCTAGCCCACATTCTCTAAATTGTTAAATTTACCATATTTGGAATGAAACTGGTTTAAAATAGAAAATGGAAATAAACTATGATTTTCCATGAAGGTAAATTGTGTGAAAAAATTAATTTTATATATTATATTACAAACCTAAAATTTATTATACTTTATTTTAAGTAAATTCATTGGGAATAGATTTTTAGGGCATACCTATTAAGTTTCAATACCCATTATTATACCTCACTCTTGTTTTTAGCTTCTGGTGGAGGTTCCAGCATGGTTTTGATTTCCATGGACAATGTTCCATGTTGGGATTAGAGAGTGACCCTTGGGGTTACATGTAGGTTTAGTGTTTTTTATGGTTTTTTGGGTTTTTATGTACAATTTGGTTTTATATTCAGTTTATTTGTAGATGTTATTCAGTTTTTGTGTGTTTATTTATTTTGGGTTTTTGTATTTTTTATGATGTTTTGTCTATTTCTACTAAGTTAAATTTTTACTGATTTTCCCAGAGATGGCCTTTGTGATTGTCACCATCCCTGAAGGATTGGGAACGCCTCTTAGTCCTTGTCATGGTCCAACTCGGGAGACTGGTTCATTGTTAACTCATGGTGGTGTGTGACAAAATTGTATCAGATCATAGATTCTCTATATGACCTATCTTTTATAGAACTCATTTTTATTTGGGATTTTAACATAGATGGATTATGGATATCAGAACATGGGTTGTAGGAATTTGGAAGAGTCTACCCAAAAATTATTATGTATTACCTTATGTTACCATGGGTGGTTGGTTATTTTCTAGCTTGTTTGGTTCTTGTGGGCTATTTGGTGTTTGGGGAAGTGAGATAAGAGATGGTCTACTGGTCTTAGTGATCATGTAGAGCATGTAAGGCTAGGTCATGGTAGAGAAATGGTCTTAAAAGACTCTGTGATGATGTTGTGAAAGGAATGTGTCTTTTAACCATATAGCCAAGTCACCCAAAGACACTAGCTTTCCATAAAGAGAGATTTTTTTTATTCTTCTTGATTTTGACATTTTTTTGATAACCTAACTTTGAAAACATGAAAACTGGATTTCAAGTTATAATGATTTGGATTTTGGAAATGATTAGTGAGTTTTTCTATTTGTTTTGACAAATTTTTGGGAAAATGTATTAAAATGAAATTATTTTTGGGGAAATTGGTTTTTAATTTAATTATTTTAAGGAAATGGGGTTTGATTAAGGATGAGATGAATTTTTTTAACTGTAAGAATTTGTTGTTTGGATTGGCATCAGTGTATCTTTATTCAATGTTGTTAGTTGGATTTTGGAGTTTAAATATTGGTTTTAAGTGATCTTTTGAGGGCCTTTTGAAAGGGTTTTTGGATTTTTTTGGGCTTATTTCATTATTTTTGTTTGATGCTTTTTTGTAGTGTGTCTTTGTTGATGAGTAGGTTTAGATTGGGTTTCTAGTTCTCTTGTTGTTTATTGTAATCCCCCTCCTTGGATTTGATGGATCTTTGAGGTGAACATACGAGTGGTTAACCATTACATACCCTCATGTTGATCAACCCTATGACTTCCTTATTGAGTTTTCGAAGATGAATCCTCATACATTTAAGGTCAAGTATATCCTTTTAAAGCTGAAGAGTGTATGAGATAAATCAAAAATATCTTTAGTTTCCATATGTTTATTAAGTCCCAAAAGATAAATTTCGACAATTTTATGTTAAATGGAGATATTTAGATGTGTTTTAATTCAACCTTTTTCACCAAAACTTGGGAATACCTTTCATGGGATTTTTTAAAGGATTTGATCATACAGAAGTACTTTTATTAGGGTATGAAGGTGAAGAAGGTTATGGAGATGTGATTCCTTCAAAAAGGTGATAGATCGGTTCTGGAGTTTTTTGTTTTTTAGAGGATCTAGATATTTATATTCCAAAGTGGGTTGAGGATGATTCTCTAAAGGTCCAATATTTGGAAAATGGGTTTATTCCTAATCAATATTTTAGAGTGTCATAGTTTGGTTAAACCTTATTTACTGACGTGTTAATGTAATTCATTAAGGTTGAAGTTGTGTTAGAAGGAGTTATTGTGGTATCAAATATCGTTTCATTATCTAGACGTGGGGAATGAAATTATGAAGCATATATTAGAAAGTGGATAGATTTGGGTGATATTGGTAGAAAAATTATGAGGCCTTCTGATATTTTTTCATCTTATTTTCTGCATAGGACCTTGGTGTATCATCAATGTGGCCTGTTATGTCACAAAAAGATTTCTTATCATAGATCCCTAAAGACCTATCATGCCTATGGATTCCAGTTTCACTTGTGACGATTCTGTCTACGTGCTTCTAGGAAGTGACGTAGAACCATGTCAACAACTTCAAACCCCAACACATTTTCAAGAGTAGGATGTTATTTTAGATATAATTTAATGTATCATTGTTGTAAGTGTTCATTTTTTAGTAATGGTTGAAATGAATCTTTTTGAGAATTTACATTATAATGGATGTCTGCATTTGAGTAAATTATTAATCTTTTATTCTTGAGTAGTGGTGTGCCTTATTGGGTGTCTTATTACCACACCTTCACATTTAGGGTGAGAGAGGATGTTTTTGTGTGTGTGTTTTCAGATTCCCTATTCTAGTTGATGTGTCTCAGTGGAGTGAAGAGGGTACTTTGGAGTGATTTTTTAATTTTTTAATTTTTAGAGTTTGTGTATGGTCATCTTGATTTAACGTGTCAGTTTTTGGAGGTTGATGTTGGTCTGGAACCTGACTAGCAATCTAAAATGGTGGGAAGTCTATTCTGGAATCTGTTTTTTGTAATATGGTTTGGTCTTTGGTGTTGAATTTAAAATCAGTGGTTTTTTATGGATTTTACCTTTTATAATAATTTTTTCTTGTGGATTTTGTGATTTTTAATATTTCCCAACAGTTTTTTTGTGGCCAGGTTATGGGATTATGGTTTGGGTTTTTCATTGTTTTTTCAAAATTGGTTTGTGTTCCTTGGTTTTGTTGGGTAAAAGTGTGTTTTTCACTTTGGTGGTGATTGATGCGCTTTTCATTTTGAGTAGTAAAATCATGTGAGTGTGGTAACCTTTTTTGTTTATTGACCAACTCGAAACATTGAGGCTTTCTAGGGGTAGAATTAATAAATAAAATAAGAAATGTCACCCCCTTTTTTTTATTTTATTCATTAATTTTGTATTATGTTTTTTTATTTGGTTTCTATCATAGGTTTCAATTATTTTATATTTATGTATGGAGTTAGGGGATTTTCTTCTTCTTCTATTATATGGTTTAGGTGTATGGTAAAGGGAAAACTATGTGATCTCTTGATGCTGATTCACTTTTCAGTTCATTTTAAACATTCATACTTTTAGTTTCATGGGTGGCATATAGTTTGGTCCAAATCATGCATCTACCAGGACAAACTGTGTTAGTCATGGCGGTTTTTGGTTGAGGGTTCACGGTTTAATCCCAACTAGTCTAAAATATGTCGATGGAATGGGTAAGGTTTTTCAATTTTTGATATAAACATGTAGCATGGTTGGTGAACGTTTTCCCAAACCATGTGTCAAATCTGGGTGGGTTCCCAGTTTGTCTAGTTAATGGTGCAAGTTTGTCACACAGTTTGGGAAACAATGTGGCCCAATTATACAGGGTGTACATGTTTATTAAAAAATGGATTTTTACCATTTCCCCTATCATTTTTAACCCAAAACTCCCTATCTTATCCTATCTTTTCTTTTGAGACACTAAGGGAGCTCCTCAGTTACTCCAAAATATTTCTTTCCTCTTCCAATGGTTGATTATGTGTTTTATTCATAGTTTTGAGAGTGATTAATCATGATATTCTCCTCCTCCATTCTTCATATCCCTTCATATTCCATTTTCATCGTCGTTCTTCTTCTATATTGGTTCTTTTAGTACAGGGTTTATGTTTATTTGTGTTCAAATTGGTACTTTTTATTTTTTTAAGGATCCTTATGGCTGTTCTTTCCTCCTCAGATGTAGTGACCCAACCCCAAATATCCGAGAGCTGATTTCTGCAATCAATTACACTGGCGTGATTACAAGGAATCAAGCCCCAATGGACTGGTCAATTCAGTAGTCTTGGTAAAATAGATACATAAATGAGTATTGCATTAAAAATGAATACATTAAATAAAAGATAATTTTAATTTATTTTAAAACCATAAACATATTTAAGATAACTCTAATCCTTCTATAAATCCATGCATTTTTTTCATCGTAATCTTTTTGGATTTTTAGGGAAAGAAACATAATAAGGGTGAGCTCAAATTCTCTATAAGGGATAATATATAGTGGAATAAATAATGAATCAATGACAATAGCCAATATATAAATGTAAATAACTAAACACCCATGTAATCTATAAACTGAATATAATAAAATATTAAATATTTCAATTTAATAACTGAACACACATTCCATGTAAATATCTATATAAGGAAAGATAAATATGGCAAGGTAAAAATTTAAAACCACTTCCATCTAGATAAATGAAAAATAAATGTATCCATAGAAATGTCAATGAAAAATCTCATGGATAAATAATAAATGAATTCTCAATAAGGGAAATTATTGTTTGTGGGGTGTCATGTATCCTAGTCGCATGATACCTTTTCCATCAAAAGATGGTTTAACCACTCCATTTTTCATAACTAATTAATCCCTTGAGTCTACTGATGCATCTAAGGGATTTCATTCACCAGTCCCCAACTCGTGTATTTCATGTCCAAATATTTCCTCATATATCAAATAAATAATGTTCATTATAAAATATCTATATTGAATATAATATAAAGATTTATCAATATTTCCCCAAATAATTAAATAAATTTCAAAAATGAAACCAAATGTAAAATGGTTTACCGTTTAGAAAATGTTAATATCCATGATAAAAGAAGTGTGTAATTTAGGGGAAAATAAATGTTTAATGATAAGAAGAAATTAAATTCTTAAATGTGACTAACAAATAAATCCAGGAATAGAATGTGAATACAATCCTTGTAGAAATCAATAACAAACCACACAGAGGAAGAATAAGGATAGTATCAATACAAAAAAACCAAGTGGAGTAAAATTGATGGTCGTTGTCATTAATAAAGTTAAAGATTGTCTTTAAAAATTATTATTGAAGAAAATAACATTTTATATGGAGAATCCTCATAAAAATATTTTTATTTTAAAATTAAACCTTTTAATCATGAAATATAGTCTTCAAATAAATTATGATGGATGAATACATACATGTCATATGAGGTAAAAAGAATATTCATTTTGTATAGAAAAATGACCCCAAAAAATGAATCATTAGGAAAGTGATAAGACAATTCCTTTGGATCATTGTTAAAAGAACACAAAAGGGTAAAAATGTCTTTACGAATAATTTTAAAAACATTTATGAAATCCTTTTTAATAAATATAGTTTTTCAATAAAATAGGTTCACTGACTAAAAAGAGATATAATGTAGTGTTTTCTAATTTTTTTTTATAAAAATATATTACTACCAATGCATGGAAAATGGTTCTAACACTTGAAAATGTTCACGAATAGTGTCAAAATTAATATTTAAATTAGGTTTTCTAATAAAAGGCGGTAAAAATGTGTTCATAAAAATATAGGGTTTTATGTTAAATATTGGGATTTCACTTATCTTATGCTTAACGAATCTATTATATGAAAATAAAATGATAATTGATTGAATATTTATCATATTTATTACATATATACCAACCACTAATTGTAATTAATTTAATCCATTGGAGTAAAAAACATTGTGGGCATAAAAATAGTTTTCTATAAAAACATCTTTTTAATATTCACTTGGATTATATATTCTATTATAATTTATTTGTAACCAATGTTTTAGTTGTCAAAATGATATATTTTCATAAGATATCTAATTCATCTAATTAGAGCTAGTTTATATCTTATTATATTAAATAAAAAAGTTTTAGTTATAAATTGTTTCTCAGTAAGACTCGGTATTGCATATAGTGCATGCCAATCGATGAAGGCCACTTTTGTGCATAACATAAGATATAGAGAATTGTTGTCTTTAGGTATTATGTATAATAACCGATAATTGCATTCATTTCAAGAAAACATGGTGCTTACTATTTTAAAATATGTCCAATATATTTTAAATAGTAAATATATTATAAAGTATATAGATATTATATTATATTATGTGATTTCTATCGCGTGTCGTACACGCTATTGAAAAAAATGTTCTTAATTTTGTTTTTTGGGGAGTCACATTCTCCTCACCTTATTTAAATTACAGCACTGTAATTTAAAATTGATCATAGTGATATATTTTTTGATATATCCTATGATTGAAATCCCACATCATGAGAAGAGTTGATGAAACATCCTCTAGAAAAGATTGAATTGAAATTACGAAGGTCAAATGGAAAACCATGTAACTAGTTCTATATGTATGAGAACATCAGTTGTCAGTAGATATACATATTTGTATTAAAATCATAAATATTTATAGGGAGTGAATGAGGTCATCAATCATAAACCAGTGAATGATCAATTGAACATTGAGGGCCTCAAAGCCATAAATAATTTATGATTTAGAAGGCCATCGGTTCAACAGAAATTTAGGTATTAGGAGTAAATTTTATTCCTATATCATTTTACTAATGTTGGGTAATTCTTTTACTAAACCAGAATATAAAAAAACATATTTTTACAAGACAGGCTTCAATATCATCTGAACAATTCTTACATAAGGTTTCTCATTGAACAAATTATAATTCATCCCTTTACTCTAAAAATAATAATTACGAACAATAAATTTTTTTAATGCCTGAAGCTCTAAAAGAAACTATTAAATGATAATAATGCCTATAAAAGGGTGAAAAACCTTACTATTTTTATTTAAATATCTCCCAAAATTAATATGGATAATAGATTAATTCCCAATCTTCAAAAGTGTTAATACTAGTTCATCATTAATATTTATTCATTAAAATTATTACCTAAACCGTGAAAATTAATAAGGACATTGTGTAGGTAAATGGTTGGCATAAAAATTTTATTATCCTTTTCTCATGGGTTTAAGACCTGTGGCCTTGCCATATTTTATTGGTAGTCACCTGGCTTATATTATTTCCTTTTCTTAAAAACATATTAATATAACTTCCAAACATAAATATGATTTACATCCTTAAAATTATATTAATCTCTAAATATAATTTTAAGTAAGGTTTTAGAAACAACTACAATACCTATATACTTCATCCATTTAATTTCCACATTCTTATTTTCTTGGTATAGGGTTTATCTATATTATCATTTCCATGATTTCTCAATCATGAATCCTTATATTCAAATCTAAAACACCTTATGCTTAACATTTATTATTCATTTTCAATATTCATTCAAATTTCACATAAGGTTTTGTAAATAGAACATGGATTATTCTAAGCATATCCCATAGGAGTGTCAAACAAGGTGTGTAGTAAGTCCCATTATCACCATCTAGGTTATCTCGAGTCATGCCCGAAACACCTTTTTGGAGTTGTTACTCCTAGGTAAATGTTTTTGAACCACTTCCACATCTAGTATCCACACATGGATTTATTTCACCGAAAACCCACATAATTTATACTTTAATAAAATTATATGTTTTTATTCAACAATTTTTCAAATTATACACGAGGGTTTTGTTCACTAACCCAATGTTTCATAGATCACGTTCCAAAAGTTGCTACTAAAATTTCTCTGAAACTAACTATAATGACCCAGCCCCAAATAGCACGGGGTCAATGTATGCTATCAACTACATTCTCATGAGTACAAGGAATTAATCCCTGAAGGATCGATCAGTTTAGTAGTTTTGATAAACAACATACATAAATGAGTATTTAATTAAAAAATAATATAGTGATTACAACATATGTTTTTCTTTTAATAAAATAAAAATCTTGAGGATAACTCTAATTCATCGGATAAATCCCCACTTATATTTTATTATAAACATCTCAGATTCCCAGTACAAGAAAAACAATAAGGTTGAGCTCAATTTCTTAGTAAGGGTAAACATATAGAGAAATAAATAATGAATCAATGAGAACATTCAATATGGAAAGGTAAATAATTGAACACACATTCCATGTAATAAATAAACTAAATGTAATAATTTAATCAATATGAAAAGGTAAAAATTAAAAATACATGACATATAAATAAATTTATAAGGAAAATAAATATGGAAAGGTAAGAAGATAAAACACTTTCTATCTAGATAAATGAAAATTAAATGTATCCACAGATATTTTGGCGCAAAATCTCATGCGTAAATAATAACTGAATTCTAAATAAATGTAATTATTATTTTCCAGATATCATTTTTCCCTAGTACATGATACCTTTACCATCAAAAGATAGTTTAACCATTACAATTTGTGAAAACTAATTCATCCTATGAGACTTCCAATGCATCGAGGGCCTTTCATTCACTGGTCCCCAACCCATGTATTGTATGTACAAAGAATTCCTCATATATCAAATAAAGAATGTTCTTATCAGATATATGTATTGAATAAATTATATGGATTTATAAATATTTCCCCTAATAATAAAATAAATGTATATGTAAGTATTATATGCAAAATGGTATACACATTAGTCAATATTAATATTTATGGTAAATGAAGTGGATAATTTAGTAGAAATTCAGTGTTCAAGGATTTTTTGAAATTAAATACATCAAGGTGACTAACAAAAAAATAAATCAAGTGAATGTGAATAATATCCTTATACAAATCAACAATAAACCATCCATAGGAAGAATACGGACGATATCAATAAAAAACCAAAGTGGAGTAAAATAGAGTGTCGTTGTCGTTAATAAAATAAAAGATTAAATATTAAAAATATTATTAAGGAAAATATCCTTCTATTTTGAAAAATAATTTTCATATTATTTTTCTTTTAAAAATAAAACTTTTAATCTTGAAATGGAGGCTTCAAAAAAAGTAAGGCAAATGGATCCATACAATTCATACGAGGTAAAGACAATATTCATTTTGTAGGGAAAAAGGATAGAAAATGCCACATTAGGAAAACAACATGAATATTCCATTAAAAAATTGGTAAAATAAAAAAATGGTAAAAAATTATTTACTGAATCATTTTAAGAACCATTTGGAAAACCAATTTAATAAAACACGGTCTTTGAATAAAATAGGCTCTCTAACTAAAGAGAGATATAATGTAAGGTTTTCTGAAAAACATTTTATAAAAAAATATTTGTACCAAAGAGTGGAAAAAATGTTAGTAACACATGATAATGGTCATGAATAACAAGATAATAGTTAAAGGGGATATTGAAATAATTTATACAATTACCTCAAATGTAAATTCAATAAAAATATCAGCTGGATTCATCTTGAGTAAAATAATCTTTAAACATTACAAAGTGTCCCATACCACATTGAAACATTTTAAATGATAACATCATGAAGGAGTAAAATTGAATGAAAGTTATAATATCATTAGATTAAAAATAGTCATAATATATAATTTCAATTGTAATATACATAATAAAAAATGGACTAGGGGCATAACAATAAAGTGTGTCTTAATGATGTAAAATTGAGATGAAATCCATTACAAATTAATTGAATGAAGAAAAAGTGATAATAATCAAATGAAACATATAAATATCATTATGATTATAGGGTTTAGGAAATTATAAGTCAGTTTTTTATTATTTACACCATATATATGAAATTAGGTGGACAAATGTTAATTATGCCTCACGTAATGAAAAAAAGACAAGAATCCATCACACACCATATTATTTTGGGTGAACATCCATTAACATCATGGATAATAAATTTATGTTAATTTAATAATTTATTAATAAAATTTTTCATGTTTATAAATACTAGTATTTCACTTATTTCCATGTTTAGTACATATAGTCAAACAATTATGTTTACATCAGGTGTTTTTGACCAAATTTGTTTTGTTTGTCAAAATAACAATTGTTGCTAATATATGGTCATATGGTTTATTATATAAAATATAAATAATAATAATCATGACTTAATTATTATATTTTTAAATAAATTAGAATTTTCAAATAAATCATTAAATATGGTTATGAAAATGAATCAATGTTACAATCATAGAGACATTAGGCCACACGTACGCATGAGTAACAGTTCCATTTTTAAATGATCATTGTGGAAAAAAGGTAAGTAAATAAAATCTATCCAATGATAATTATGTAATAAATAACGTATTGTTTAATCATATTTACTTATATATAGAGTTATGTGGTGTAAAATTAATTATATCATGTCGAAGAGGCAGTAGTCCATATGTCCACAAATGATGCTATCTCTTTTTAAGTGTGAATGTGTAATAATGAATATATATATATATATATATATTATATTTCCATAAAAATAATTATTTCCTAAATATCATATATATGGTTTTTATTCCTCATTTATTAAAACCATCCTTTATACATTCCATGTTTAATGTGAATGAATCACAATGCTTTAAGGGTCGGTAGTCCATACTTCCTCAACTGTGTTATCGTATTAACGAAAAATTGAATGTATTAAAGGTATGTGTAATAAAAGGATTAAATAATTATTTAGGAATAATAAATATCATATATAACATATAAAAACATAATTTACCTAATAATGTCCACCATGAGAGGCGGTTGAGAGAATTCAACAGTCTTCGTTTCGTGAGGTTGTAGTTCACCGTACAAAGAAACATTATGTTAGTTAACTATTATATGGTGTTGTGTGTATGTTTAAGTTTAAACATCATTAAAAAAATATCCTAGTATATTTAGGATATTGTTTTTGTTACACAATAATAAAATAAGAATATTTTATTGGTTGGATAATGGAAATGAAACAAGAGAGATTGAGAGAATACAATACCTTTCAAAAAAATGGTATCTTCATTTGGTTTAAATGAATAGACATACATTGAAATTATTATTCAAAAATAAAGGATTCTAGGTAAAGGGTTATTTTTGAGAGATAAATTTGGAAAGACTTGACTGAACATAAGTGGTTTTATAGGTGTGAGGAATGGGTACTATTGGTTTCCTTTTATGTGGAAGGAAAATGACTCACATGGTATTTTTGAAAAGAAGTTAGGTGTACACTTTCTCTTAACTCAAAAATCATACCATACTACCCCAACTCATGAATGGTAGTTTAATTGCCGACATATTTCTAGAAAATGGGTGATGGAAAATTTTTTAGGTCATTTGGGCCCCTAAAATTCGTGATTTAGTTCATTTTAACCCTAATTACACCTTAATCACTATTCTTAATTTTAATCACTTTCACTAATAAATTTTCTCAGAAAAATATGTTGATTTAATTAGACGAGAAATATTATATTTTTTAAAATGGTGTTTGTCGGATATTCAAAATTTAAAACAAAGAAGCGTAAAATTTATGATTAATGCTAATATCATAGATAGATTGATTAACTAGTTTTAGTAGAAAAATATTTAAATGATCGTTATATTTTTATTCTATTTAAAAAGGTATATTTATTCTGATAAAATAAATTGTATTAATAGATGTATAATTTATCAAATTTTAATTTAAAACAAATTTATAATACAATTTAAAATTAATAATTATTTAGAAAATTGCAGTTTATAACTAAAACGTTGTATTTTTCACTATTCACTAAAAAAAGATGTTTCTTGGAAAAATTCCAAAATATTATACTAAGATAATATTGAAATTTTATATTAAAAACTGATGTTTATTTTATCAAATTATATTTATAAAAGAGTCAAAATGAATATTTAAAATAGTTTTTTCATTAAAAGGTGTTAAAAAGGCCTTAATAAAAATATATGTTTTCATGTGAAATATTCGGTTGTCAATAATATTTTTCTTACCAAATTTTTTATATGAATATAAAAAAATAACGGATTGAATATGAAAAAAATTTATTCAATAAATATAACCCACTAATTGTGATTTATTTAACTGATTAGGGTAAAACAACTTTGTGAGAATAAAAATAGTTTTCTAAAAAAAATAATTTTAATATTCACTTGGTTCATATATTCATTTTTAACTTATTTGTAACAAATGATTTAGTTTTCTAAAACATATATTTTTATACGTTAGTTAATAATATTCATAATAGCTAGTTTATATCTTGTTATGTTAAATAATAATGTTTTAATAATAGATTGTTTCTTGGCAAGACTCGATATTTAATATAGCGCAAGTCATCAAACAAGGTCTATATTGCGTGCAACGAAAGATATAGAGGAAGTTATTTATTGCGTATTATGTACACTAACCCACTATCGCGTTCATTTCATGCTAACTCAGTGTTTTAGGAATTAAATTATCTAAAATATATTTTAAAGAGTAAATATATTATAAATATATGGATATTATATTACATTATGCCCCTTCTATCACGTGTCAGACATGAAATCAATAAAAAGTTTCTTAAATTTGTTTTTAAGGGCATCACATCAGACCCCTATGGTATTTTTTCATGTTTTTTTCTTCAAAGATCTTGTGGATTGAGGTAATTTTCCCTTTTTACATGGACTTAAAATCTAGGATTCAATGATTCGTTATCTTTCATAGCATATTTTTTGTAATAAATAATGATATATTATTTTTTCAATAGTTGTTTGATGTGATATTATGTGATTTAATTCTTGTTTTAAAGTATATGGAATTGTTTTATTAAATACCACACACCATGTATTTGATAAACTTCAGGGTTGGCCTTTGTAAGGGATTTATTATGTCTGAAGAACAGTTTTGGTTTGTAAATGTGTTTTGGCTTTTAAATGGATTTATAAATTTTTTGAATTTATAATTGGTGTTGTTGAATATAATTTAAAAGGATGTATTGGTTCTTTCAAAATGGTTGGTTACTCAAGGATTTCATGAGGCCCACTAGAAACATTCATAAGTTGATCCTATTTTGAATACCCTCCTTGGATGATCCTCTAACCTTGGTTGTGTCAAATTTTATATGGGGTCCTTGGTATTGTACTGCCTTATGGAAAATGTTTATATGGCAATGGATCTTTCCATGGGGTGATTCGAGGGTTTGTGATTGTGTCTATGCATGTAGATTCATGGTTGGTTGTTTTTTTTGTTTTTTTTCACACCCCTATTTTGTATTGACATGGGTTCCATGAATAGCTATTGTATTTTCTAGTAATGGTTACAATAATTGTTTAGATTATGCCTTGGATAGTGGCCCTTAGTATACACTTTTATCTAATTTTATATTGTGTTACACATTTTGGCCAGGCAGGGTGAGACCGAGCGTGAGGGTTTATTGATGTCATTGGGTGTAGAATTCCAAAGCGATGAGTGAAGTTTTACTATGTTCTATATTATCTACTTATCTCTTTGGTACTCTTATATTCTCTTTGTAAATTATTTGTATATGGTGGATAAATAGGTTCCTTGTTTGGTCAGTTACAAATATGGGAAATGTTTCATTTCCCTTATGTGATCATTTCGCTTACTTCCTTTTATGGTTTATCACTTTTCTAATGGAGAAATAAATGGTTTACAAATTTCTACACAAATGTTTTTTTATAATGTCTTATAACTCATTTCCCCTTTTAAATTGAGACCTCATACCTTATTATTTATCCTTATTTTTTTAAGATGTTAAAGTGACCGTCTGGGGAATTAAAATAGATTCAAATAAAAATGGAAATGGGACATAATTTATCTCAATGGAAAATTGGGTGAAATAATTATATTTTTACATTGGATATAAAATCCAAAATTAATAATTCTCTTTTTTTTGAGGGAAATGTATTAGGAATAGATTATTTACACATAAACCTAATAGAAAACCAATCCATAAATCCAAACCCAATCAAAACATAATGATAACTAAACCTCTACGTGATGCGAGGGTCACACTCTGATCCCAATTTTCACCATCACCCATGAAAATAGAAATCAAGTTTCAACGTGTGTCAAAAGAAAAAATCAATAAAGAGTTTTTTAGTTGTTTTCTTTATTTATTTATGTGTTATGGTATTTATATCCATATTTTTTTAATTGATGTTGGGGTAAAGCATTACCATTGTTCTTGATGATTCCCGTTGGCACTTATCTCCAATATGAGAGGATCAGGAATGCCTCTCGGGCCTTGTCACGGGCTGGATTGGGGGATCGATTCATGGTCAACCTAGGGTGGATTGCGACACTACATATGTGGACATGATCTCTTATATGTGACCAATTGGAAACCCTCATCAGCCACATAATTTTTTATACCATTGGAAGTGGGATCATGAAACACACCGATGAAAGATATCTAGAATCACCAGTAATTACTGTGACAATATCTAATTCTTTTCCATGACTTTCCTTTCATTATCGATGACCAACTACAGCTCTAAAGAAAATTTTTTATCAACCTCCACATGGGTAAAAATATCACCATAATTCTGACCAGCTCCATGGGTGTTACTCTCTCCAACACAAGATATGTCGACAAGTACATCCATAAATGAGGTATCCTTATCCACCATTTTGGCCCAGGATTGACCAGATCTGGTCCTCCCCTTCCTTGCACCATCAATAATTTCCATGTCCATTATAATACCCATGGTTCTGTCCACAACTAGCTTAGATTCATTCCTTTTTATAAATATACTTATTTATAATTTTAATTTTAAATAAATAAATATATTTAAATAATTAGAAAGTTATGATGCATATATTTTAATAATAAACATATTTATTATATTTATACCTATATATATTTATATGTTAATGAATATATAGTATTATATAAATACATATAATTAATAATCATTTATAATTATATATAAATAGTTATATATATATAAATATTAATAATTATAAATATAAAGAAATATATGTATATATATAAATATTTAAACAATTATAAAATTATAATACATATATTTAAATAATAAATATATTAAATAAATTTATACTTATATATATATTTATTAATATATATATATATATAATTATATAAATATATATAATTAGGTATATATAATTATATAAATATATTATTAATTAAGTAAACTTATTTTAAACATATTTATTTAAAATTAAAAATATGTATATATATATATATTTAATAATTTGAATTATAATATTTAAATAATAAATTTATTTAATATATTTTTTATTATATATATTTATTAATTTATTTTTAAAAATATATAAATATATATAAATATATAAATATATTTTTAAAAATATTTATTTATAATTATAAATATGAATAATTATACATATAAAAAAATAATTATAAAATTATAGTGAATATAAAAACATTATAAATATATTTAATTATAATATAATTTATAAGTACATATTTATAATTATGTAGATATTTGATTATAATCATGAAAATTTAAAGATTTTAATTATACTTATTATATTTATTAAATTAGGCCTTTATCATTTCTTTGTAATTGTCAAAGAAAAAATTTATTAATGCTAAAAAATAATTATTAAAGAATATCTTTATCAACACTGGAATTTAAGAACTGATAAAGATATATTTTATCAACGTAAATAAATATTTTTTTAATAGTACTTTCTATTTTAGCATTGATAAAACAACTCTTTATCAGGTATTTTTTTGAAAGTATTGATAAAATCCATCTCAATATTCTAAATAGAAACCTAATACTATACTCTTCGCTCACACATTTCAAGATCTCATGGAACTGAATTATTATCGCCACTCTTCCTTGATCATCTCATGAGTTGATTTTCTCATAAGGTATGGTGTATGATGATTTCTTCTCCTCTTTAATCGCAATCCATTAACTTTCCATCATCCATTTATTTGGTTAGTGCCTAAAGATCCACTACCCGCTCTATGACACCACCCTAATCTCATCACACCATCATCCCGGTCGAGTTCTTCCATTATAAGTGAGTGTTGCACTTGGTCAACCTCATTTTCAGTGAGCTACAAATTATTTTATACTTATTTCCTCACTCTCATTCGATAACGAAAACTACCCACCATTTATGAGCTTTCTTAGTCAACTACCATTATCGATGATACACAAATTAGAGTTTTTATAGTTTTTTTATGTTTTGGGTTTATGGTACATGTCATGATTACAATCAATTGTAATTTTGGTTAATTAATTGAATTTACAGCATTTTTTTCATGGATGTTCTAATTTCATTCATAGTTTTTAGTTTTTCACACATGTCGACAATGTACATACTGGTTCCCATTGTCATTTTTATTATTAAGGGGTGATGCAACCTATTTGGGGTTTTTCAGTGTAATTTATAATTAGTTTTATTTATATGTTTATAAATAATTTTTTTTTCGATATTTGAAATATTTTATGTAATTTTTTTTTTGTTTTTGAGATTTAAAAGTTTAAAATTAATTTATACTAATGATTACATATAAATATAAACTATACAATATATAAGTAAATAAATATATGGATTTTCTATAATATTTTAATGAATACATGAAATAAATTTTTTTTATACATTGTTTTTTTAAATTTTAAAATATGTATTAATATATATTTATTATTTTAATATTTATCAATTTTTTTATAATGAAATTGTAATAATATATTAAAATAGTGTTTTGTGATCAATTGTGGACTGTTACTCCCCCTTAAACACCTTTGTTTGTTTTAAAGTATCCCAAATTATTTGAATAGCCGGTATGCAAGTGATCTTATTTTTCCATGATCTATGTTGTTGATTCAATACCAAATCCCTCTCACCTTGAGCCATTGTTGGATCACCATCTCCCTCTCTATCACATTTTTTTTCACATACTCATCATTATTTCTCACTTTAGTTTCATGGATCTCATAGTAATGCATCCTGAGAACCCTACCCACTAATCATACAAGGTGTTGATAGCAAATGATATCTAGGTAGTGTATTTGTGGTGCATAGATGGAAATCGTCTCCAAGTTAAAAGTATCCATCATACTCCTATAGATTAAAATCAAACTATTATACCAATTTATTTCAAATTATCCATCATACTCTCATAGATTAAAACCACAGTCTTTTTAAAACATATCATTACCTTGTGTATTTTTTTAGTGACCATTAGAGTTCCATATTTTAATATTCATTTCATTTTAGGAAACCAACATACAGAAATTATATTATGAAAAACATTGAGCAAGAAACATTTAAATCAGTCAATGGTAATTTTTTTAAAAAATAGTTATTAACCATTGATATAGATAGATATTTTTTAAGCTTTGTATAAAATTCCATAGGTTGAACTCATCTATGTTGGGTTATGATAAGGTATTAATATCTATTGGTACCCTAATTAGTGTAAGATAGGGTAAATTAGATTTATATAATATTAAAATGATTAATGATAAACCATATTAGTAGAAACATAACCATTAATAGACCATATTAATTCTTTATGAGAATAACCACTAATAATATTTCCTTATAATAATATTTTAACCATAAGATGAAATTTTTCTATTATTTTTTTTATGATTCAAATATTTTGTTAAATAATAATATTAAAAAATCAAATAGGCTAGATATGAATTGGAAAAGGTTGGATGAAAATCATATGATGAAAGAGTATGAGGATGGGGTGAAAGATTTCATCATGTTTGAAAAAGATCATGCATATAACCCCTCTCAATTACTTTTTCCATGTTTACACTATTGTTATTCAAGAATTATTAGTTAAGTGGAGTTGGAAGAACACTTGATCTATCACATAATGGATCAAATTTATAAATGTTAAACTAAACACGATAAAAAACTGAATGTAGATAGTGTATGGGATAAGAATATGTTTTATGGATCATCCTATATGATTAAAAATTTGGATAATGTTGAAGACCACATCAAGGATGCAATTATAGTTGGGAACAATGATGAAAATCATATTTAGAAAATCACTATGATATTTCATGATGTACTTTTTGAATGTCCAAAATTATTTGAGATGTTATAGAGTTTGGAAAATACACTATTGTATGTTGGTTATATTAAATATATAGCATTGTCAGCAATAGTGTAGAAGTATAATTTAAAATTTGGAAATATATGGAGTGCAACCATTTTTACTAAACTATTTTATCACTTGAATGATATGATACTAAATTATAGTGAGTCTCCTTGCAGAATATATAACACTAAATGAATGCTATGTTCAATGGTTATGATCCTTAAAAGTATACATGTCTGTCTAAATGATTGTATACTATTTCACAAGAATGAAAAAGAGCTAAAAAATTCATAGTGTGGTGATTATTAATAAAAGAAAGATAATTTGGTTCATACAGAATTTTTATTTTATTTTTCAGTCATTGTAATTTTTTCACCTATATTTATGTTAGGGGACTTCAAGACATTTTATGTGGCATGCAGATACAAGAATAAATATGGGAAACAACATCACCAGGAAGACTCTCCTTAGTGGAAGAGAATAGATACCAAGTATATTGAATTTTAAATTTATATGTGAAACCTTCATCTTGTTCAATCTAAAGATATAATTAATCCATTTGGTTTTCAAAGAAGCACTCAAAATACATTGCTAGTTATGTTGGTAAATTTTACCTTTCCACCATGGTTATGCATGAAACAAAAATACATTACACTATATCTTCTTATATGAAGACCAAAAAAACCAAGTAATGATATTTATGTTTATTTGGATCCATTATTCATTGATTTAAAATTATTATGTGATTCATGTGTTACATTGTATGGATATTATAGAAATGAAGATTTCACATTGAGAGATCTGTTTTAAAGTATGATAAATCACTTTCCAACTTATGAAATTTTCTAGGATATATAATTAAAAGATATCAATGGTTTCCAATTTTTTGAATAAGATAAATAGTCAATTAGGTTTAAACATTCATGAAAACTTGTGTTTCTTGGAAATCATATCTTTCTACCTTGTGACATAATTATTGATCTTGGAAAACCTCATTTCATTGGAGATTAGATAAATTTAAATCACTGACTTCACTAAAAGGTTATTTTTTTGGAAAAATAAAATATAAGAACACTTATTTTGGAAAACATTTTTTAAAAACATGCACAAAATTATTAGAAAAAGATATTTTTTTGTATTACTATACTTGAATTGTTTGTTGTTTGGAAAGGATACTCAAGAGGGGGTGAATTGAGTTCCTATTAAAAATATCTATTTAAAATATTTATATTTAAATCCCCCAATTCATAAAACAAGTTAAACTATAGTGAATTTATAAAAATTGTAAGTGTTTACTTAGTTCCTCAAAGATTAATTATTTCTCAGTTAACATAATAGGAAGATTATGTTATCTTTTGAAACTAACATACTAACTAGAAATAATTACATACACTTTCTAGTTCAAGTATCAGAGTTATATTAAAACAGATTTGAATTTCAAAGTAATTAGCAGCCAAATATTGAAAATAGTTTAAACTAAAATAAGACGCACATCTGGTTTAACCAATAGGTTTAGTCTCAAGATGAGACGTAGTCCTCTCAAATAGATTATATATAACATTAATACACACTCTGGATCTGGATTTACAATAGTACTCAGACTATCCAGGTCCTCAGACCTCTACCACAGTTCTATGTGGGAAATCAACAACAACAGTACACAGGCCATCCAGTTCCTCAGAACTCTACTATAGATCTACGTGGGATACACAAAGGTATAGAGAGTCTGGTGTGAGAATTTTAGTATCCTCTATTTCAGCATAGGAGTCAGTGTGTGTCCAAACAGACAGAAGCACACACACTGCTCGTAATGTAATAAAAATGATCACAGTAGAGCAATAATATGGATATGAGTTTATAATGCTCTTGTGTGATGTCAATACAGATATGAACTTCTTTGTATTGAATTAGATGAATCTTTGAGTCCTTTTATGGAAGTAGTCTGGAGAACAGAGTGTATTGGTTTTGTTCCTTCACTTCCAGCATAGGTGTTCAGCTTGAATGTGAGATTATTCCTTGTAGAAATTGATCTTTCTATTTGAACTTTTGTTCTTGATGTGTATTAGTGTTATTTGAGTTCTTCGAGTGTTCTTCTCTACATGTCCATGTGTATCGTCTTCTATGTGTCTCATATGTATCTTCTGTTCTTCCTTACATATATTTCTCTAAATTGTCCACTAGCTCGATATTCCTTTTATTCATTTTTCTCCAGAAATGGGAATGATTACCTTTTATAGGTACGGGGTACGGTTCCCTGACATGCCAACAACCCACATTAAATAATAGTAGTTTCATTGAATTATGAAATTATGAATGTTATCATTATATTAATAATATTGAAAAAGTAGAGAGTTTGAGTTACAATGACTAGTTAACAGTCATCTTCCATTAGTAGCTCTCTGTCGGTAGACTTGTAATGGTAGATCTTGTAGCAGTAGCTCATGTAAAGGTAGATCTTTGTATTTGTAGCTCTTTGTAACAGTGTACTTTTGTTGGTAGTTATTCCTCGCTATCAGTAGATGTTATCATTGGTAGCGGTAGCTCTCTCTATCAGTAGCTTCTTCTATCAATAGATTCTTTCTATCTGGAGTTCCATTCAATTGGTAGCTCCATTCTATAAGTAGCTTGTATCAGTGGTCTTTTTTTGTGGAACATGTATATAATTGACCTTATCTATAAGTAGACTTAGAATATCAGTGTACTTGTCTAACAGTGAACTTGTATCAGTGATCTAGTCTGTAACGGTGACCTTTTATCGGTGAACTAATCTATAGCAGTCAGAATTATAGCTATCAGTGACTTAAGAACTTAAATTCTTACAATGTAACTGTTCTATGAATATTAGTTTCATATTGAACTAATATCATACTTCATAATTTTTAAACATAAATAAACATTGATTAATATAATCAATGATATTATATGATTATTTTGACATCCATACTAACTCTAGAATATGAATGCATAATTATGAATCATAATTATTATATAGATAAGCACGATTTGGGATTATCATATCATATCTAATCATATTTGAGATTATCAAAACAGGTGAGTCCAACAATCTCCCTGTTTTTATAATCACAAATTATTGAATTATAATCCAGAATAATCATTAATGTATCAGTGTAAAACACATTTGTTCTCACCTCTCAGTGTGCTCAAATCATAATTCTCAAATGTATCAGAGCTCCTCAAATGTATCAGAGTTAAACTATAGACAGACATAAGAGTAAAAAAATAGAAAATTTATTTCCCCCAAAGACACATATTATAATTTTCTCCCCCTTAGAGTAATTTCTCCCATATTTGTAAGTTCTCCCCATATGATAAATTTTATCCCCATTTGTGGTTAGTAAAAAGTGAAAAATATTGGTTCATAGCATAAAAGAAGAATAGAGAAAATAGACTGTTTCATTTCTCATGACAAAGTTACATGAGATAATTCAAATGAAATAAAATAAGTACAAATAATCCTATCCAAATATCTAGCCTCATTCTATCAACCACCTGGTTGTCCATTGTGGATTTCTCTTTAGGATCAGAGGACTGAGGTTTGGTATGTTGAGATGCAGGATTGGGTACTCCAGTAATTATCAAATGTGGTTCAGCTACTGAGGCAATGCTAGAATGGTAATGAGTACTCCTCTGGGTGATCATAGGAGTTAGGCATCTGATTTCCTGAGCAGGAGTCATTTGAGGTGTGGAACCAGCAGAACCAATGGAAGGTAAGGCATGAGGCATGATGATAGGTGTATTGTCCACATGCAGGAATGGCAGTAAGAGATTCTTGAAATCCATAATGATACCTCCCCCTCTCTCCATGGCAGAGATGAAATCATCCTTTTTCTCCATAAATTTTCCAAAGCAGGTGTGAACTCCCTGAGCATACAATCTTGTTCTTTGAAGGCATGTGTGACTGGGGGAAGTTTCATATTTTCAAACAGCAACATGCAATGATTGGTTAGATGATGCTTGGTGTACACTCTTGGAAAATAATAACCAATTTTGTCTTTGATTTCCTTTGGAGCAGTAGTTCCATCTCTCATATAATCTTGGACGATTTTTTTTGATATCCCTAGTGGTATTAATCACCTGATAATCAGATGAGCTACTAGTAATAACATGACCCAGTTATTCATTCATCATAGATCAAAACTATTCCACATCAACTGATTCATTCGATGCACCAATAGGTTCTACAGTAAAAGCTACCATTTCTTTGAAAGACTGGTCAAATTACTTGTCAAATATTTCACAACAAAATCATGAGTACTGACATGTGTTTTCATGGTCTTCTTAAAATCATCAAACACATCCACAAACAATTTCACTACACCTCAAATGTATATGATGTCCATATAAACTTTAGATTTAGAAGGTATGAAATGAATCAACCAATTACCTTAGAGAGTCAACAGTCTCTATTAAAACTTTAACTTAATTTTGACATTATTTTACTTAAACCATCTCTTCTATCACAGTTATTGAAAAAAACGTCCTAGAGAAGATACCAAAGAACATTCCATCTTACTTATCTCTTCAACAAAACAGATTTTCAAATCAGATTTTAGTGCCTCAAGATCTCTTTTTCTCACAATGTCTTCAGGAAGAGCCAACGGAGCTACTGGTTGAGCAGTAACTTCTTCTGTGAAAATATCATAATACACAAGATGCCTTCTAATGGGTGTCTCATCGTCATAATCAGGATAGTCTTGTCAATATACAACAAATCCAGGATCCAAAGACCCATCTTCCACTTCATAGGTCACAGAACCTGATCCTATCCTTACAGGTTTCCCCCATCAAGTGGATCTTCCTCATCTTCAGCACCAACTACAGCCATCTCCTCTTTAGAAGATTCATCTACAACTATATTTATATCCAAACCAACTGGCACAGGTTAAGGTATATGAGTAATAGGTACTGGTCTGTCCACATAATTAACCTTCTCTATAGGCATAATAGAGCTCTCAATCAAAGGACTAAGACTCACACAAGTACATCTATTTTAGATACTTTTTCATTTTTATCATCACTACTACTAGAATCTGGATAAGTCTCTTAATGATCGGATCTAGGTAGGCCTTCTTATTTTTTAAGGATTTCTTCAACACTTTATCCGAAAACTATTTCATTTATAGGTAGGGTCACATGTGGACTTGCTTTTCTATATGATACCTTTTCAGCACCTGGTCTTGGTGGAAAATCAAAATCCCATACTTCTTCTATAGAGGTATCCTCATCAGCATCATCATCACATTATTGAGGTTCAACCTCATCAGGTCCTTGACCTGGATCCCTCACATCCTTTAGTCTGAAAGGATGGTCCACATGATTGAACCTTTCATACAACATCCCTTCATCACTGACCCATTCTCTTCTTCACGGGTTCCAGTTAATATTCATGTATTTGCAAACGATTTTGGTGATACATTATTTTTCCTTCACAACTATAGTCTCATCATGAGACCCAGTTATTGACTTTACTTTAATAATTAAAGATATCAACTTGGAAAATAATAAGGTATTTGTTTTTGATTTCGGCCTAGTCATATCATCCATTTAAATCATCAGAAGACTACATACATTTACTTTGACACCTGGACTTATATGATATAACCAGAATATATCATGAAATTTGAGGTTTGTAAAATCTCCTCTTCTTGTACTTAACACATTCTGGATGAATTTGAATAGAAACTGGTTTTCTCAATCAATTTCTTTAGAAACAAATTTTCTTAGTGTGACATCTCCAGTTAACTATTCCAAAGATGTGTCATAATCAAAAATAATACTACCAGGGGGTGAAAACATTGAATAAAAATTGAAGATACCTTCATGGGGTACCCTCAGAAAATTTTCCAATTCCACCGAGGAGAATGAAAATTCATTTCCATTAACAAATGAGAAGACCCAATTATCATTATCCAGTTTTTCAAATTTGAGAAACTCATAGAAAGCTTTAACCAATTTAGGATAATAAGGTCCATTTTTGTTTGAGAAGCACTCAACCCATTCCTACAATTCAAGCACTCATATAATTAATGACTTACTGGTCATCAACCATTCCTCACATAGCTCCTTCTCAACTACTATTTCCATTTTAATGAGATGTAGGTTTATAGTTTTCATTAATTCACTATCACCACTAGACTGTGCTTTGAGTCTCTTGGAATTTGGCTCATCACCCTCTTCACTGACTGCCAGTCTCTTCATTCATGCCATTCTGCGAATTGCGAGGTTTAGGGTTCAAGAAATATGATGGTTTGGGAGATAAGGTTTGAAGGTAAAGGGATCGAGGTGGATTAAAATGAGGTAAAGACTACTGTATTATCATTCAGGAATCAATAAATAAATAAATAAAACATAACAAATAGAATACAAACGATACATATTTCAGAGGCTAAAAAACATGAAGTTTAAACCAACATAATCTAGCGATAATATATACTGATGAGGATTCTAAACGGTGAGGTCCACTAATAGTGAGGTTATAATGGTGAGGTCCATACCAGTGAGTTATAATGGCGAGGTACACACCAGTGAGGTATAATGATGAGGTCCATACCATTGAGGTATCCTTAAACTATTATGAAAATTTTCTGATTCCCAATTCATGTTTGATGTAATTTATCCTCTCCGAATTTAAAGGTTTGGTAAATATAACAGCCAACTGATGTTTAGGGCCAATGAATTCAAGAGTTATATCACCTTTTTGATAATGATCTCTCAAAAATTGATGTCTTACATCAATGTGCTTAGTCCTAGAGTGAGACACAAGATTCTTGGAAATGTTTATTTCACTGGTGTTATCACAATTTATAGATACATGTCTAAATTGATTTCTATAGTCCAATAGAGTGTGTTTCATCCATAGAATTTGTGCACAACAACTACCAGTAGCTATGTACTCTGCTTCAGCAGTATAAAGCACAACATGAATTATTCTTTATTACTACACCATGATACTAAGGATTTACGTATAAAGTGACATGTTCCTGAGGTACGCTTTCTATCTTACTTAATACCAGAAAAGTCAACATCTAAATAACTGAATAAATCCAATGATTTTCCTTTTGGATAAAGTAATCCCAAATTAGAAGTATGTTTAAGATATTTTAAAATCCTTTTAACAGCAAGTAAGTGTGATTCTTTTTTATTATCTTGAAATCTTGCACACATGCCCACACTAAACATGATATCATATTTACTAGAAGTATGATAAAGTAAACTCCCAGTCATACCTCTAAAATTTGTTTGATCTACTAATTTCCCAACTTCATCAATATCCAATTTACAATTAGTACTCATAGGTGTATCACATCCCTTATTAATATCCAGACCAAAATGCTTTACAAGATTCTTTTTATATTTTGTTTTATTTAAACAGATACCGTCATTATTTTGAAAAACATCAAATCCAAGAAAGTATTTGAGTTTTCCCACTAATCCCATTTCAAATTCACATTTCATACTCTTTGATAAATAAATACAAAAAGAATTTTTAGAAGATCCTAAAATAATATCATCAACCTAGATTTGTACTATCAAAACATCTTTGGATATCCTTTTGATAAAAAGAGTTGGATCAGTAATCCCTTTAATAAAACCTTTGGAAATAAAAAAAATTATTTAGTCTATCATACCAAGCTCGTGCAGCTTGTTTTAAACCATATAAAGATTTATAATGATTAAAAAATAGATTTTGAAAATGAGAATTAGTAAATCTAGGTGGTTGTTCAACAAAAACATCTTCAATTATTAAACCATTTATAAAAACACTTTTAACATCCATTTGATATAACTTGAAATTCAGATGAGCATCATAAGAAATTATAATCCCAATTTCTTCTAACCTAGAGACATGTGTAAAGGTTTCCTCATAGTATATTCATTTATCATGATTATATCCTTGTATAACTAGTCTTCCTTTGTTTCTAATGATATTTCCAGATTTATCAACTTTATTTCTCAAAAACCATTTAGTGCATATATTCAATGATTCCTTAGGTATATCTATTAATTCCCAGACTTTGTATCTTTAAAATTGATTTAATTCTTCTTGCATATCCATTACCCAAAATTCATCATTGATTGAATCTTTGATATTTTAAGGTTCTAACTATGAAAGAAAATCCTGATGTTCAAAACGATTTCTTATAGAAGAACTAGTCTGAGTTCCTCTTTCTAAATATAATACTACAACATCTAAAGGATGGTTTTTAAGGGTCCTAGTTAGTTTAGTAAATGTTAGGCTAAAAATTTCAGGTTCATTTTTAGGTTCGGTTTCAAAAAAACTTGTTCTAGAAAATTTCTAGAACTGATTGTCTTAACAACAGGTTAACTGTTTTAGTCATTAAGGTTTATAAATGACATATCTTGTTCAAGATTTTCAAGAGGGGTCTTAGGTTCATGTGGATCAGTTTCATCAAATTTTATGTGTTCAAATTATTCCACACATTTGGTCCTTTTATTAAATACTCTCTAACCTTTTCTAGATATAGAATAACCTAGAATGATTCCTTCATCACTCTTAGATGAAAACTTATCATGATTATCTTTAGTATTTAGGATGAAGACTTTGCAACCAAAAGCTCTAAAGTAATTAACCTTAGGCTTCCCATTATTCTGAAGTTCATAAGGGATATTTTTAATAACAGGTCTAATCAAGACTCTATTTATAAAATCTCAAGCTATATTGATATCTTCAGCCCAAAAGTAAACAAGTATATCATATTCATTAATCATAGTTCTTGAAATTTCATGAGGTGTTCCATTTCTTCTTTCTACTACACCATTTTGTTGAGGTGTTCTGGGGGAAGAGAAATTGTGACTATAGCTATTATATGAGAAAAAAGTTTCAAACTCATGATTTTCAAACTCACGACCATGGTCACTTCTCAGGGTCTTAATCTTAAGTCCACATAGGTTTTCTATAGACTTTGAGTATTTAATGAAATAAGAACAAGCTTCACTTTTGTGATTTAGAAATTATACCCAAGTATATCTAGAAAATTCATCTATAAGGGAATAGACATAGTGTTTCCCATTTATGATAGAAACTCTAGATGGTCCAAATATATCCATATGAATCAACTCGAGAGGTTGATAAGTTGAAACTTGTAACACCCCGAGCTTCCACGATACGCTTCTCATTAAATAATGCAATAGCTTGCATTGTACGCAACTTCGAGTTCTAAAACACCGCGACTAATCAAAGTAGCCGTTATGAATAGTAATAACCACTTTTTAAAATTATAGAAATTTTATATTTCAAAATGGACTTCATTTTTGAATTCGTAATATCGAAATTATCCTAAGTTGATTTTTTTGTAACTTTCTGAGAACTTCCAATTTTTTATGAATAGTGAAAAATACTTAAAACAACTTTCTTAATCAAAATAATTTATTGTGATAAATTATACTATTTAGTGGTTTTAAAGTATAATTAGAATATATTTTTACCATTTTATCCAATTTTGGTCATTAGAATTAATTTAACATTGAAATTGGACATAAACAATTGCCAATCTTTTGATATAAATTGTTTCTTAAAAACACGCTATTTGTTGTGACAGCAGGAATTAATTATAAAATTAATTAATGAAACTTATATGTTTGGAATTTTTTAAAATATACATCATTTTTTTATTCGGAATATCAATTATACCTTAGGGTGAAATTTTGTCTTTGTTCTGAAAAACTTCAATTTTTGATGAATAGTGAAACCACTAAGTGGTAGTTAAATAACTGATTTTTCGTTTAAATGAAATATTACCACTTCTGTGATTTGATTTTCAAAAATCCGACATACATGGTTGTCATTAAGAAGTAAAATGTGGTTCAATGAGATTAAAATAAATTTTTGGAGAATAGTAACTTTTAAGTTCTTAATTGCGATTAGAGGTAATTAGTGTAGTTTAAGGTACAAATAATGATTTAATAATATGAGATGAGCATGAAACTTGTCCTACTCCTATTGGATGAGTCATGGCCGACCAGGAAAACCCATGGGTCAACTTGGGGACCCCATGGATCCACTTTAGTTGGAAAATGACATTAATATATATTTATTTAATGTTAAAATTAAATTGACACAAACATGAGTTATTTTACTAAAACAGTTTTTAAGTGGGGTTACACAAGTCCAAATTTTGACTATAAATATTCATTAGAAATCTAAAAATATTTCCTACATAATAGTATTTTTTTTATAATTTTTAGACATTAAATAAATTAAATTATTTATGACATCATTATGATGCAGTGATGACCTCATTATTTAACGATTTTAATAAAATGAAAAGATAATGTAACATCCAAGGCTTACACTTGTACAAAGACTATTGTATGGGTAGATTTAGAACCCTTATCACCTTATCCACGAATAATATAAGTGTGGGACCTTTATAATCCTAAAATCATTGTGTAATAATGTAACATTTCAATCTTTCCAAAAGAGCCCCTCCTCTCCACTTATAAAAGGCCCCCACCTCTCCCACCTTATTCACACCTTCAAGCCATTTTGCTCGGCCAACCTCTGCCCAAATACTCTACCAACATCCCCCTATTACTCCTAGAAGCCTAAAATTGGGCAGAACTCTTCCCAAGGAATCCTTTGGTTCAAATCAAAAAGAGTTACCCGATGTTGAGGTAATGTCTTCTCTAATGTTGTTTTGTTTTATTTTTCTTCTCCAACACCTTAAACTCTTTTCATTCCTTTCTTTTGTAACAACACCAGTATCTAAAATATACTAGGATGTTTTTATGATAAGTATTTGGTTTACACTTACACACACCTTCGTCTAATGGTTACAGAACATACTGTTTCTGTGGGTGGCGAAATACTGCCTCACGAAACGATGATTGTTCAAATTCTTTTAACACCTATAATGGTGGCCATTTTGATGACAATATTTTAATATATGATATATATATTATGTTTATGTTTTCCTTATGCTTCTTTATTTCTCATTTATGGCATACTTTATGATTTCCATTATGGGTAAAACGCGATAATTTCATTTTAGGAAGTGCGGACTACCGCCCCCTCAAAGTGATTTGAATCGTTAATGCCATATGTGGGATGTATAAAGGATGGAGTAAATGGTATTATACAATATATTATACTGGAATTATATTATAAATTTATATCATTATGATTTTGTTCCATTAAATATGAAATTGAAATGAAAGCAGCGTTCATGTGTATGTACGACTTACCGTCTCCATGAACGGTGCATTTCATTTCTTACCTCTAAATGTTACGTAATATTATAAATGAATGTATATACTGGATATATAAGATATATATGACATCTAAATCATGAATATAATTCTGGAGATAATGGATATTTTACCACATAAACAACTTGTAATTATAAGAAGTTTATTGTTGACTCAAGTACCAAAGATCGACAAAACAACCGTTATTAACTTAAATAACTACATAATGTTCATATCATTGTAATACGTGATATAATAAGGATAATGAAATTGAAAATGGTTCTTAATAAGGTATATATTAACTCTAGTTTATTATTCAGGAGGTTAAAGAACGGTTAAGTCAAGTCAGACACGAGGTAAGGGAATTTCTTAGCCCAACTTCCATTATTTGGGTTAATCTCCTACTTTCAAATTATGTCATGATATTATTATTTCTTATTTTGTATTCTTTATGTGTACCTATATTGAATACACATAATAGATCTATTTTATTTTAAAAATGATCTTTTTAAAGACTTCGTCTCAATCTCCTTTCATTGAGGCATATTTGGTTTTATACACAACTTTCTTTTATACGGCGTATAAACCCCTTTGACTTTTACGTTTATTCAAAAGAAATCTTTTTTATACGATGCATTTTACTAAACGACAAAATGGGAATGTTTTTCTTTCCATACTTATGCGGCGACAACGACTTCTCCGCCGCCGTGACCATTATTTGAGTTTCGGCTTCCTCTACAAGCCATCATTTTTTTAATGAAAAATAAATACAAAGTTTTAACTTTCTTTTATTTTGGTATTGAAAATGGTATTGAAAGTGTTTTTATTATATCAATGTTCTGTATTGATATCTTGTGATTGAAATGTGGAAATGTTATGTTTCCTTTATGCATGTTTTATGTGATACGATTATGTTATGGTTTATGATATGTTTAAACCTATTCATATGAGGAATGCATTGGACTTAATAAGTGATGGGTGGAGCCCGCTATAGCTCCTCGATGCATCGATATGTCTCATGAGACAACTAGACGTGGAATTGGCCGAGGCCCTTTCCCCATTTTATTTGTGATTTTGGCTGAGGCCTTAATCATTTTAGACGTCTTGGCCGAGGCCTTGACAAAATGTTTCAGAATGTCTGGCATTATGCATTCCATCATTATGAAAGTGGTTATTGATATTTCATGTGATTATTCGACCAGTAGAATATCCATGTGAAGAAGTGAATGGCATTATCTCATTTTACTTTTACCATATTATGTTGATGTTCAAGTTTAAAAGGCTTTTGTTTTAGTTATACATTGCCATAAATTTTTATGTTTATTTATGAAAGCTTCCGCAATATTGTTATCCTTACTGAGCATCTGAGCTCACCCCTTTCAATGTTTTAATATTTTCCAGTATGTGAAGAAGTATTTTATGAATGACCTGCAGGGATAGTCTGAAGAGGATAGAAGTGTGGACTATGGAGACTATGTTATTGTAGTTTTTCACTTTATGATGTAATGTAACGTTTACGAATGTATCTAGTGTTTCCAATGCTACTAAACTAATCAGTCTTTCGAGATTTGATCTTTTGTGATCATGCCAATGTTACGAAGTAATGCACCGACTCTGGGTAGTTGGGGTCGGGGCGTTACAGTTGGTATCAGAGGAAGTTTAGTACTAACCTTGGAAGCTAGATTTAGATAAACTCTGATTAGAGCACATAGCCCAAAGATAGACTTTGAGGATTAGTATAGAAAAACATCCTAGAATTTTGTTATTGTAGAGATTTTGTGAGTTTTCCGAGAAATACACCCATGTCTGGATACGAGCAAGTATAGGCGGCTCTGGCACAGATGTACCTAGGGGTAAAACCCGAAAACACCGCTTTGAGCTAGACTCGAACGGGAACTGGTGCACGACAAAGGGCCTTGCTGCACTCTTGGTTACGACACTCCCGGGGGATATGCTTTGGATAATTCTCATTTTCTTTATAAACCACTATGAAGGGTTATGAGTATATACTTCCTCAAAGAAAATTTTTTTATGGATTATATCCATAAATAGTTCAATTTATGTTAAGTATCATACAAGTATGGAATTATGTATTTTGATTTATAAACTAATATAGTTTATGCCATTGTTTAGAAATGGCGCCTAGTAGAAGGAATGGAAACCGTATCAATGCACGCACTCCGTGTAGGGATTGCCCTCCTGCTCAAGATAATTTTTGTGGAGCTGGAGATACAACTGGTGCTGATCAACTTATTACCATACTGGGACAACTCTCTCAGGTTATGAATAATAACCTTACTCGTATGTAGCACCCTGATCCGCAACGTGGAGTATCAATGTTAGATCGATTCATGAGGCAACAACCACAAACGTTCAATGGGAGTACAAATCCCTTAGTAGCCGAGCAATGGATAAATTCCATAGAGAAAATATTCCACGCCTTGGGGAGTAGTGAAAGGAAGAAGGTTGTCATGGCAGTTTACCGCCTCACTAGAGATGTCGATCAGTGGTGGTCGCTGATTCAAAACACAAAAGAATATGATGATGTATCAAATATGGAATGGAGAGAGTTCAAAGAGCTTTTCTTAGAAAAATACTTTCCTCGTGACCATCGAGAAAATATGGAAAGGCAATTTCTGAGTCTGAGGCAGAAGGAGGATGAGAATGTCGCAAAGTATGATGCTAACTTTACAAGGTTAGAGAGGCATGATGCAGATTATATACGTAACCCAAGAAGTAAGATTTATCGTTTCTTTGATGGGTTAAAACCATTTCTTCGTCGATCTTTAGTATCACAATCCTTCTCATCATACGAAGATATTGTCTCGTGTGCTATCAAGATAGAAAAGGAATTCTCTAAGTCTTATGACAACAAAGTAAAGAAAGAGAAGAAGAGAACGGTGGAACAAGAGACAGATAAAGGGAAAAATGGAAAGAAGGATTTTCCATTATGTGATAATTGTGGGAAGAATCACCCTGGTACTTGTCTAAAAGGAATGGGAGTTTGTTATAAATGTGGAGAAAAGGGTCACCAGGCTCGTGATTTCAAGGGAAAGAAAGAGGCTATCAAAGTTGAATGCTATAATTGTAGAGAAATGAGTCATTATGCAAATGAATGTCCTAAGCGTCAGGGAAACTTACCTCAGAAAAGGCCAAGGGATCAAGGAAAATCTTATGTTGTTACTATAGTTGAAGCAGAATAACTAATTTATTGGTGCTTTTGGACTCATGGATTATATTTTGGTTATTAGAATAATGTGATATATATATATAAGGATTGTACTGCAATACTTGTTGATTTCAGTAAGGTTTTAATATGATGAAGGTAATTATATTTTTAGTATGTGACAATAAGAGAAACTTTACTTTGTTTGGGTAATCTGATAAATTAAATTTGGAATTAAGAGACCTTTTAGAGAACGTTTGAACAGAGGTATTTTGGATAACTACAATGGTTGGAGTGGATTAAGTTGATCTTTGGATAGTATTGTTTAAGGTTAAAAAATATATGAAGATTATTTTTGGAATATTATGATACTATAGTTTTAGGAAAAGGACAACCTGCAGGGTGGGGAATAACCCGTCGCGTCGGACAAAGCTGCAGGAATCGAACCCACAACCATAGTGCGACAAGCCTTTATTTCCTACCACTAGCCTACAGGAAGTCCATGGTTATTACAAAATAGTTTTACTAATCTAAATGGTATGTGTTAACATTTGGAACCTTATACAATTAGGATAAATAGAATATTTTTGAGTTCTGTTACCATTTGGAGTAAAAGTTGGGTTTGTGGTAAAAATTTATTAACGAATGAAAGTATACATAACAAGTATGTATATTCCCTTACGTTCTTAGTAAATCTCCTAAACAAATTCCTCAACATTATAAAAGGTAACAAAAATGTTGTCGGTTAACTTTTCCAACTGGGGATTCAAGGACCGTTTAACCAATCACAAGTTTGTGATTTTCTTGTGGTTAAACTTTATCCTAATCCTATTTTCTATAACTCTCCATCATACCTTGATGGTTTGTTTCTCCTCCATATCCATATTTTCATAGAATCCTAGAATGGGCTATATCGGGTGACCTTTGTACTTATCTTTCTTTCTTTTAATGTTATATATTTATTAACCTTATTTCCGATGTGGGTTTTCCTCAAAGGTATTTTATCTTTTCAACCTTTTATTTTCAAAGAAAAATTTCAAATTGCGAGGACGCAATTTATTGAAGGGGGGGAGAATGTAACACCCCGAGCCTTCACGATACGCTTCTCATTCAATAATGCAATAGCTTGCATTGTATGCAACTTCGAGTTCTAAAACACCGCGACTAATCAAAGTAGCCGTTATGAATAGTAATAACCACTTTTTAAAATTATAGAAATTTTATATTTCAAATTGGACTTCATTTTTGAATTCATAATATCGAAATTATCCTAAGTTGAATTTTTTGTAACATTCTGAGAACTTCCAATTTTTTATGAATAATGAAAAATACTTAAAACAACTTTTTTAATCAAAATAATTTATTGTGATAAATTATACTATTTAGTGGTTTTAATGTATAATTAGAATATATTTTTACCATTTTATACAATGGTGGTCATTAGAATTAATTTAACATTGAAATTGGACATAAACAATTGCCAATCTTTTGATATAAATTATTTCTTAAAAACACGCTATTTGTTGTGACATCGGGAATTAATTATAAAATTTATTAATGAAACTTATATGTTTGGAATTTTTTAAAATAGGAATCATTTTTTAATTCGGAATATCAATTATAGCTTAGGGTGAAATTTTGGCTTTGTTCTGAAAAACTTCAATTTTTGATGAATAGTGAAACCACTAAGTGGTAGTTAAATAACTGATTTTTCGTTTAAATGAAATATTACCACTTCTGTGATTTGATTTTCAAAAATCCTACATACATGGTTGTAATTAAGAAGTAAAATGTGGTTCAATGAGATTAAAATAAATTTTGGTGAATAGTAACTTTTAAGTTTTTTAATCACAATTAGAGGTAATTATTGTAGTTTAAGGTACAAATAATGTTTTAATAATATGAGATGGGCATGAAACTTGTCCTAATCCTATTTTATGAGTCATTGCCGACCAAGACAACCCATGGGTCTACTTGGGGACACCATGGAGCCACATTAGTTGGAAAATGACATTAATATATATTTATTTAATGTTAAAATTAAATTGACACAAACATGAGTTATTTTACTAAAACAGTTTTTAAGTGGGGTTACACAAGTCCAAATTTTGACTATAAATATTCATTAGAAATCTAAAAGGATTTCCTACATCATAGTATTTTGTTTATAATTTTTATACATTAAATAAATTAAATTATTTATGACATCATTATGATGCAGCGATGACCTCATTATTTAACGATTTTAATAAAATGAAAAGATAATGTAAAATTCAAGGCTTAAAATTGTCCAAAGACTATTGGATGGGTATATTTTGAACCCTTATCACCTTATCCACGAATTATATAAGTGTGGGACCTTTATAATCCGAAAAGCATTGTGTAATAATGTAACATTTCAATCTTTTCAAAAGAGCCCCTCCTCTCCACTAATAAAAGGCCCCCACCTCTCCAACCTTATTCACACCATCAAGCCATTTGGCTCGGCCAAACTCTGCCCAAATACTCTCCCAACATCCCCCTCTTACTCCTAGAAGCCTCAATTTGGTCAGAACTCTTCCCAAGGAAGCCTTTGGCTCAAATCAAAAAGAGTTACCCGATTTTGAGGTAATGTCTTCTCTAATGTTGTTTTGTTTTATTTTTCTTCTCCAACCCCTTAAACTCTTTTCATTCCTTTATTTTGTAACAAAACCAGTTTATAAAATATACTAGGATGTTTTTATGATATGTATTTGGTTTACACTTACACACACCTTCGTCTAATTGTTAAAGAACATAGTGTTTCTGTGGGTGGCGAAATACTGCCTCACGAAACGATGATTGTTCAAATTCTTTTAACACCTATAATGGTGGCCATTTTGATGACAATATTTTCATATATGATATATATATTATGTTTATGTTTTCCTTATGCTTCTGTATTTCTCATTTATGGCATAATTTATGATTACCATTATGGGTAAAACGCGATAATTTCATTTTAGGAAGTGCGGACTACCGCCCCCTCAAAGTGATTTGAATCGTTAATGCCATATGTGGGATGTATAAAGGATGGAATAAATGGTATTATACAATATATTATACTGGAATTATATTATACATTTATATCATTATGATTTTGTTCCATTAAATATGAAATTGAAATGAAAGTAGCGTTCATGCGTACGTACGGCTTACCGTCTCCATGAACGGTGCATTTCATTTCTTACCTCTAAATGTTACCTAATATTATAAATGAATGTATATACTGGATATATATTATATATATGTCATCTAAATAATGAATATAATTCTGGATATAATGGATATTCTACCACATAAACAACTTGTAATTATAAGAAGTTTACTGTTGACTCAAGTACCAAAGATCAACAAAACAACCGTTATTAACTTAAATAACTACATAATGTTCATATCATTGTAATAAGTGATATAATAAGAATAATTAAATTGAAAATGGTTCTTAATAAGGTATATATTAACTCTAGTTTATTATTCAGGAGGTTAAAGAACGGTTGAGTCAAGTAAGACACGAGGTAAGGGAATTTCTTAACCCAACTTCCATTATTTGGGTAAATCTCCTACTTTCAAATTATGTCATGATATTATTATTTCTTATTTTGTATTCTTTATGTGCACCTATATTGAATACACATAATAGATCTATTTTATTTTAAAAATGATCTTTTTAAGGACTTCGTCTCAATCTCCTTTCATTAAGGCATATTTGGTTTTATACACAACTTTCTTTTATACGGTGTATAAACCCCTTTGACTTTTACGTTTATTCAAAAGAAATCTTTTTTATACGAAGGGTTTTACTAAAAGACAAAATGGGAATGTTTTTCTTTTCGTACTTATGCGGAGACAACGACTTCTCCGCCGCCGTGACCATTATTTGAGTTTCGGCTTCCTCTACAAGCCATCATTTTTTTAATGAAAAATAAATACAAAGTTTTCACTTTCTTTTATTTTGGTATTGAAAATGGTTTTGAAAGCGTTTTTATTATATCAATGTGCTGTATTGATATCTTGTGATTGAAATGTGGAAATGTTATGTTTCCTTTATGCATGTTTTATGTGATACGATTATGTTATGGTTTATGATATGTTTAAACCTATTCATATGAGGAATGCATTGGACTTAATAAGTGATGAGTGGAGCCCGCTATAGCTCCTCGATGCATCTGTATGTCTCATGAGACAACTAGACGTGGAATTGGCCGAGGCCCTTTCCCCATTTTATTTGTGATTTTGGCCGAGGCCTTAATCATTTTAGACGTCTTGGCCGAGGCCTTGAAAAATTGTTTCAGAATGTCTGGCATTATGCATTCCATCATTATGAAAGTGGTTATTGATATTTCATGTGATTATTCGACCAGTAGAATATCCATGTGAAGAAGTGAATGGCATTATCTCATTTTACTTTTGCCATATTATGTTGATGTTCAAGTTTAAAAGGCTTTTGTTTTAGTTATACATTGCCTTAAATTTTTATGTTTATTTATGAAAGCTTCCGAAATATTGTTATCCTTACTGAGCATCAGAGCTCACCCCTTTCAATGTTTTAATATTTTCCAGGATGTGAAGAAGTATTTTATGAATGACCTGCATGGATAGTCTGAAGAGGATAGAAGTGTGGACTATGGAGACTATGTTATTGCAGTTTTTTACTTTATGATGTAATGTAACGTTTACGAATGTATCTAGTGTTTCCAAGGCTACTAAACTAATCGTTCTTTCGAGACTTGATCTTTTGTGATCAGGCCAATGTTACGAAGTAATGCACCGACTCTGGGTAGCTGGGGTCAGGGCGTTACAAAACTTCTTTCTTTGATTTGAACGAAACATTATTTTGTTTTCCCTTCGGACAAAGATTACAAACATCATCTGTTGGGAATTCTAGTTTGGTCAAGTCTCTAACAAAACCTTTCCTAGTTAGTTTCCTAAGTGAATGAATATTACAATGTACTAATATTCATTTACATATCCAGGATTATTTTTTAAATGCATTTAAACAATAAACATTTTGTTTAGCTAAATAATTCAAATATACAACATATACATTTTCATTTCTTAATATAGTAAATACTAAAACATTTTTAGAATTAAAATCATTTAATCAATAATTTCCAAATATTACATTGAATCCATCATCACACAACTGAGAAATACTTAATAGATTGTGTTTTAATCCATCAAAAAATAAAACTTTATAAATTAAAATTGAATCAGTGTTATCGATCTTGCCTAAGATGATGATTTTTCCTTTTGAATTATCACGAAAGGTGACATGCCCTCCATCAACGTTGATTAAACACTTAAAGAATGAGTATTCTCCTGTAATATTCCTTGAACATCCGCTGTCCAAGTACCATATCATCATACAAGAACATTTCATGCATGTTTCCTATAAAACAGATTTAGACAAAAGATAATTTTTGTACTCGATTTTCATGTGTCTAGAAATGTTAGCTAGTAAAATTCCAGGCACCCATATTGGTCTAATGGGTTTCCTATAATTAACGGATTCAAATGATTTTGATAAGTAATATTTTTTTGTTCTTCAAGAATTTGAATATCTAGATGAAGCATAAGGATTTCTAGAACATGAACTAGCAGCATATTTTCCAGATTTTGGAATGAATTTATTCTTAACAAACTATCTCTGTCCAGGTTGGTATCCTAAACGAGTAGTATAATTTGGTGCAACTTGTTTTCCAAGAATTTTAGTTAGAGTATTCTTTCCATTTCCAATCATCTCTAATCCATTTCTATTTTTATCATGAGACAATTTGAGTTCAATATTTTCATTAAACAGTGGAGCATTCTTTTCCTTTTCTATACTAAGATTAGATTTAATAGTACGAGTCAAGGCATAAAGTTTATTTAAATATTTGTACTTATATTTCAGCTCATTACAAGTATCTTCTAACATAACAATGTATTCAAATAATTCTACATTAGACATATTATCATCATTATTTGAATCACTTTCATTCCCATAATAATAATCATTATGCATAGGGGAATTAAGTGTTACCTTAGATGTTTCTGTCATGAAACACATGTTGGCATGATTCATTTCATCAGAATCAAAAGCTTTAGATCCACTTGTGATATCTTTAGAAGAAATCCATTTAGATTTCATGGAGTTATTGTATTTCTTATCCTTATAGTCATACTTTTTCTTAAATTTCAGTTTTGGATAGTTATCTTTGACATGTCGTTTTCTTTTTCACTCATAACAAACTATTCCATCATCTTTATCAGTTTTCTTCCAGTATTTCTTCCAATTTCCTTAATGATCAAAACTACCCTTATAATTATATTTTCTAAAGAATTTCCTCTTTCTATAGAATTTATGGAATCTCCTGGCTATCTGAGCCATCTCTTCATCACTGAATGCATTAGAATTTTAACTAGTTGAGCTTTGTTTAGTTATCAAAACCTTCTATTTGTCCTTGCTCATTGTGGAAGTAGACTTAAATACCACTGACTTATTCTTGGGTTCAAAATCTTTCTATTTATTCATTTTTAGCTCTTCTTCATACATCATCAATTTTCCAATCATCTCCTTGACAGGTATCTTTCTAATGTCACATGATTATCTTTTTGAAACTGGTGTACCTCTCCATCGTTCTGGTAGACATCTGAGTATTCTCATGATTTTCTCATTTGTTAGAAAATATTTTCCCAGCGAGCTCATAGTGTTAAAAATTTTATTGAACCCGAGTTACATGTCAAAAATAGGTTCATCAGGCATCATTTTAAGATTATCATATCTAATAGTGTATGTGTTTAACCTCATTTCCTTAACATTGGTTGTTCCATCATGAGAAACAACTAAAGTATCCCAAATTTTAAAATCAGTCTTACAAGTAGATATTTGATTAAATTATTCATCTCCAAAAGCACAATACAGAGCATTCATTTCATTACAATTATTATTTTATGCAACTTTCACAGGTTCATCCCATGTAGTTCTAACAGTTTTTGGAATCTTATATTGAGTCTCTATATTAGTCCAAATGTCAAATCCCATAGTTTCTAAATGGATTATCATTTTTATTTCCTATTGGGCATAATTTAAACCATTAAAGAAGGGTGGCTTATTGGTAGACATGCCTTCTAATATGTTATCCATAATACCTATTTTATAAAAATATATATAAAGATATAAAAATTTATAATTAACAGAAATTTTGAGATCATTAAGATACAACTAAAATCACAGTTGAAAACTTTTCAAAAACAGAGTGTTTTGGAAAAAAACTTTTATCTATTCCCTCTAATACCAAATTTTTCCCCGAGAGGATACTTAAGAGGGGAGTTAATTGAGTTCCTATTAAAAATTTATTTTTAATGATTTTTATTGAAATCTCCCAATTCATAAAACAAGTTAAACAATAGTGAATTTATAAAGATTATAAGTGTTCACTTAGTTTCTCAAAGATTGATTATTTCTCAGTTAACTTAATCTGAAGATTAAGTTAGCTTCTGAATCTAACTTACTATCTAGCAATAATTACAAACACTTTCTAGTTCAAATATTAGAGTTAATTTAAAACAGATTTGAATTTCAAATTAATTTAGAGCGAAATATTGAAAATAGTTTAAACTAAAATAAGATGCATAACAATATTCACCAAGAGTTTCAGTCTCAAGCTGAGACTTATTCCTCTCAAATAGTTTATATATAACTTTCATACACACCTTGATTCAGGGTTTACAACAGTACTCAGACTGTCCGGGTCCTCAGACCTCTACCACAGTTCTACATGGGAAAGAAACAACAACAACACACATGCAGTCCAGGTCCTCAGAACTCTACCACAGTTCTACATGGGATACACAAAGGTATAAAGAGTTTGGTGTGAGTATATTTGTATCCTTCAGTTCATCTTAGGAGTTAGTGTGTGTCCAAACATACATAATCATAGACATTGCTCGTAATTTACTAAAAATGATCACAATAGAGCAATAATATGGAGATGATTTTTGAATGCTCTTGTGTGATGTCAATGCAGCTCTGGACTCCTTTGGAATAAATCAAATGAAGCTTTGTGTCCTTCTCTAGAACTTGTCTGGAAAATAGAGTGTTCTGGTTTGGTTCCTTCACTTCATGTATAGGTGTTTAGCGTGAATGTGAGTGCATTCCTTGTAGCACTTGAAATTTCTATTTGAACTTCTGGTCTTGATGTGTATGAGTGTTCTTATAGTTCATTGAGTTCTTCGTGTGTTCTTCTCTGCATGTACGTGTGTATCTTTTGTTCTTACTTAGGTATATGTCTTTATATTCTCTAGTATCTCGATATTCATTTTATTCCATTTTCTCTGACAATGGGAGTGATTACCTTTTACAGTTATGAGGTACGGTTCCCTGACATGCCAACAACCCAAATTAATTAATAGTAGTTGCATTGAATTAATAAAATATGACCATTTTCATTATATTAAGAATATTTTCAAAGTAGAGAGTTTGAGTAATAGTGACTGGTTAACAGTCATCTTCCATCAGTAGCTCCCTGTCGGTAGACTAGTAACGGTAGCTCCTGTAGCAGTAGCTCATGAAGTGGTAGCTCCTTATATCGGTATCTCTTTGTAACAGTGTACTTTTATCGGTATATCTTCCTCACTATCAGTATATTTTATCATCGGTAGTTGTATCTCTCTCTATTAGTAGCTTCATCTATCGGTAGCTCCATTCTATAGGTAGTTTCATTCTATCAGTAGTTCCATTCTATCGGTAGCTTCTATCTGTGGACTTTCATCGGTGAACTTGTATATCAGTGACCTTGTCTATCAGAAGAATTAGTCTATCGGTGGACTTGTCTAACAGTGAACTTGTATCAGTGAGCTAGTCTATATCAGTGTCCTTGAATCAGTGAGCTAATCAACATCACTCCGAATTATAATTATCAGTGACTTAAGAACTTAAATGCTTACAAAGTTACTATTCTATGAATATTAGTTCCAGATTGATTTTATATCATACTTCACCATTGTTAAACTTAAATAAACATTGATTAATATATTACATGATAATATATGATTATTTTGGCATCCATAATAACTCAAGAATATGAATTCATAATTATGAAACATAATTATTATATATATAAGCATTATTTTGGATTATCAGGTCATATCTAATCATATTTTATATTATCAAAACAGGTGAGTCCAACATAGTTTATATGTCAGAAATTTTGTTTATATTATTCTTATTGGAAAAAGTGGATTTGATAGTGTCATTTTCATGTTACTAAATGCACTTGAAAAAAATTGTTGTATTTTGTTAAGGTTATACCTTATTGACATGGGAATACAATAAGTGTCGGTGCTAGTGAAGAGTGAAAATGGGATTATCGTCCTCCACCTGCTTAAACTCTTTCTCAGAAAAAGAGATATTAGTTTTAAGACTTATTGAATGATGTAAAGTTTATAGAGGGTTATTAATAAAAAATCCAAAATATAATGTTAATGAATGACTTAAACATAAATGGAAATAAATCACATGACTTCAATGTTTTGATTCAAGATATAATGACTATATCATTACATTTATTTTTTTCCATAAATTTAAAACAAACATTCACCAAGATTTATTTAGTTTTCAAATCTTTATGCATAAAAAGATATAGTACCAAAAAAATCAAACTATGGGAAAGTATATTGATGACATATTATGGGAGTAGGAGATGTTATTCCCACTAAAATTATTTGATATGATGGTTCACTTTATAAGTGATATTCAACAACGTGGTCCACTATATTATAGATGGTTGTACCCCCATTGAATTGTATATTATGATTTTGAAAGATAATTATAAAAATTTGATTCACTAGTAGTTTGAATTGCTGAGTGATATTTTGTTGAGTAAGACATTGAATTTTTTACTAACTACCTATATGATGTGGAAAAAATTGGTCTAATGAAATCTCATCACACCAAGAGGTTTGTGCGTGATGAAATATTTTGACTAAATGTTTTTATAAATACTATTATAGATCAAAAACATGTTGACCTTCTTTTTTTATAAAGTTTTAGAGGTTTTCCCATACATTGTAACCCACAAAATAATTCATAGGAATTTTCATCTATCAAGGGTTGAATGATGGATATCAAATATATATAATCAATGGTTTTTATGATGGTTTCAAGACTATATTTTCATGGTGTCAACTAAATATCCAAATTCAATTTCATACAAACTATTATGAATATACAAAGGACCAAGTGTTCGTGCATTATCATAAAATAGATATGTAATTATTAGATAATTTTTATATAAAATCGAAGATGATGAAATCAGTAACATTAAAAAATAGTGGAGTTACACTTACAGATTATTAAAGGTATGTATCTAGTAGCAAAAATAATATCCAAGTTGTGTGAATATGTCATAGATTGGAATCATTAAAAAATATGGGAGTTGGATTACATATAATTCTAAGTGATTATTTTCAATGAATGCTGGTGGATAACATGAGTCCTATTAAAAAAGAAGAATTGTTATTCATGAATGTTGATTTTGGTAAGGAAATATTCAAAGACAAGTTGTTTTTAATTACATCATAGGTATTACATGTATTTTATGTTTGAGATCACATAAACTGAAAGTGGTAAATTGGTTTTTTATGGACCAAAACCACTAAAGGGATATATTTAAAGTTGACTAAGGATTCCACTTATTTGGAATGTAAAAATCATTTCATAATGGTCCCAATATAGATGTAGTCTTGTATTTTAGAAGAGAGTATAATGAACTGATTTAGATACTTGATAGAGGGGTCAAATCTTATTAACCTTTTAAAAAAATAGTGTAAAACAATCAGGTTATATATATTTTAATACACATTTCATTAGATCATATTATTATCTATTTACTAATTCATTTATATAATATGAATTAAATGTTTAACCAATTTTTTAGATAATGACATCTACAAATGAAGTTTCTTTCAATTAGGAGGAGAAAAAGTGCTTTCAAAATGCTGGTGCTCCTAATGCATAGGAATAAAAACCTTCTCACCATATCGATGATACCAATCTATAGAAAAAACATCGTGATGATGTTGAAGTTGAAGAAAAGGTAGACAATGAATAAATTTTATCCTAAAAAAGTAATTGTACCGTAGCATTATGGTTTGGGAAAAATTTATTAAGATGTGAAACAGATGCATCAAATTTTAGGTTGTATATAATTAACATGGCTAGCATGTTAACCACAACAAGGCCATGTTTAGTAGTTACATTTTTCACACCACTCGCATGAATTTTATAATTGATTTATATTCAAGGAATAATATTGTATTCATGCTTAATACACTAATTTTGTAAGAGATTAGGGTAAAATAATGATATAATTTATTAATTTTTCTAAAAAAAATTATTGAAATATTGGATAACATTCAATTAACCTATAGAGTGTCTATTTATAGTATATTAATCCTAAATGAAACTGATATTGCTACTTTATTGAATGGATAATAGTGTCTTGGTCAAAATTCGTACGATGTATCATCTCAAAGATGTCGACGGGAAATAAAACATTCACCCACTATAGATGTATGCACACCTGATATTCCAACTATCATTGGATGAATTTATTTGTCTTCAAAAGAAGACATATTTTTATTTACATTATGACTGGTAATACATTTATTGACAATATGTGTACTAATCACTTTGATTAATTTTTTTTTCATTTATGAAATAGAATCTGAGTTTTGAGAATAATCAATGTGAAGAAAAACCAACATACCCATACTACAAATGAAGGATGGTGTATGTTTCTCTTGAAAAAAATGGCGTGTATTTTAAATATGTCATAATAATTTAATGTTACATGAAACAAAAATATAATTATGTTCCTCTATTTATAAAAATATTGATGAATCAAAATCTAAATCTAGATCGATCCCACATCATGTGCTATAGAAGGTGGTGCATGTAAATAAATAAGGGATACTGTTGGGAAAAAACTCCTAAAGGTTACATTGAAGTATTTATTGGTTGATTACATTTCATGAAAAATTGGTTTTCAAATGAATGGTGTGGAACTCGAAAGATATTATTGACACATAATATTGAAAAATCATTAATTCAAAGGAATTGATGCCCTAGAAATAGTATATAAAATTTTATACTCAAGGTGAAACCAATTCCTAGTGTTTTCCAAATTTTTGTGGTCTAAAATTTGTAGGATGAAAAGGATTAAAAAATTGGATTTCTTTAAAGTCCTTTAAAAAATATAGAAAAGCATGTATTTGGAAAAGAATGGGCTTTGCGAACAATGTTTCATGGAGGCATGAATTTTGTGATGGTATGCTCTGTGATTACGTTGAACATCACACATAGTGAATTGTTATTGAACATTGTTTGACAGGGAGCATTGAGACTGAAATAAAGCAGCATTGTGAAATGATTATGATGTGTATTAAAGGTTCTAGAATCGGTGGAAATGCCTATAAAAAGGCCTCTTTCCCTTTCAGAAGTGTTAGTGAGAAATATAGAAGATCCTAAGGCTCTCAATTTGTGAATACGGTTCACAAATGTGGTATTTGTGAAAATGATCATGAAGTAATTTTGCTCATCAATACTATTAATTCCAAACAAAAAATTTGAGCATCAAAAAAGTGTTGATGTTCTAGTAGGCTATAAAAATTTGACTTAAAATAGTGAGATTAATAAAGTCTAGTTTAGATTAGTGAAAGTAGTGAGCTTTGTGAAATGTGGTTTCTTTATGAAGACTACTTGAGCATCAAGAAAGGGTTGTTCTTCATAGAAGAAATGAGAATTGCGAAAGTTATAAGTAAGTATTTTCCAGTAAACTGTTGTAAACTGAGATTTACAAAGTAGATGAAAGTCGGAATTCAATAGAGCATCCATCTATAACTATGTGTGTATTCCATAGAGATAATTAAGGTATGTAAAATACCATAAAAATTGTTTGGATATCTTCCAGAGTAGTAGGAAAAGGAAGAGGAAAACGGTGATCCTTTCAACTGGTAGTGAGCTAGAGAAAGAGACTCAAGGAGGTACCCAAGGGAATGCGGCGATCTGACCCTAATCCTTGTAAAATAAGTGATCCTGGGCATAGAAGTGATCCTGGTCATAGAAGTGATCTAGTTTGATCCTTGTATTAAGAAACAAGCCTTAATGGATTTGATACATTGGAACATCTCTATTGTATGCTCATTGGACATAGCCCAGTGAGGGTGAACCAATTAAAATCATTATGTCTCGTGTATGATTTCAAATATATTAATACATTACTATGGGAGAAAGAGATAAGATTTTTATTGTATAAAAGCTAAAGAATATCTAAATGGGTGTTAGTTTTAATCTTTCATACCCTGATTCGACCCCATTTAAATGTATTAAACCTAATAGTATTAACAATTAGTATCAAAGGTAATTGGTAAAAGTCAGTGGTTCTCTCTTAGTAAATGAAATATCAATTTTCAATCATAAAAGAAATCTGATCTTCGATGAAAATAATACTCAATTATGGAAAAATTAGATTTAAAAATACTTTCGATCATTACGAATGAATGTCTTTATAGCTGCGATGCATGGAATTTTATCCAATATCGAAAGTGGAGCTTTATCAAAAGTTGGCCAATGGAATTGGATGCTGACGCTAAATAAATCAATGCTTTAGGGAGATCCCTATGTATTGAAATATATATTATGGTGATGTCTTCTAATTAATCACATGTTATATGGAGAAAGAATCTGAATATTTATTGGGGTGACTCAAAAGTTTGAGATGAAAAGATTCATGTTCTATGGAACAATTATGTGGATCTTAGAGTGCACCATAATGAGTATGTTGATAAATTTTGTTGACCGGGAAAATGTTGTTGCAGAATAACTATGTATTCATTGAATTTTTTTGTATATATTAATATTGTTAAGTGTATATTCAGAAAAAATTCACCTCAGTTTAATCCAAAAATAATTGAATTGGAAGATAAAGATTTGAAGGGCCTAACATTGGATACCTGGCATAGTACTCTTATAGCATATGAAATGGGAATTTAAGATAATTATGTTGTAGAAATGTTGAAGTCCAAATAATTATAATTCATGTCCTTTAATAATCTCTCTATTGAATATTGATAATAAGATTAAGAGACAGATGAGGTGATGTCATTCCTTTCATCAAATCATCATAGTGGTAAAGGAACATTTTAATGTAAACTTCATCTTGCATGCCATTGATGTGGAAAAGTTGGACTTATTACATCAATGTTCCTATAGATTTTTCTAGAATAGGATGATGTTGAAGATTAATTACCATGAAGAAGTCTTCATCTTACAACAGATGGAAGGAATATTTTAGGATATGTTAATTAAAAAAGTCGAATCTTCTTTTAAGAGAAGATGACAGTTTAGAAGAATCAGAGGCAGAGGAGTTGGAGGACTATAAGGATAATGATGAAGATGTAGTGGTAGAATTTTTTAGAATTTCCCAAACCAGTGAAGAAAGGAATAATGATTAATTAGTAGTCAATTCAAGAGTCGTAATTTAGGTCGAATTAGAAGTTACTCTTGAAAAAATAGATGTTTGGAAATCCAAAATGATTAAATAAAACATTGTGGTTCATGATGCCAAATTTTATATACAACAGAAAGAAGAAGAAAAGTCTAATATGAATGAATAAACATAAAAACTGAAGTCTTAAATTCTACATATCTTATTTGAGTTTTTTGAGTACCAGCTAAAAATTGATGAATAGAAAAGAGAAATTGATAGTTTTACTAAAATTATAAAAGATCTAATCTAACATATTGAAGAACATAAAGAGGAAGTTTTTAGTCTAATAAGTAGTGTTAAGGATTAAGAAATACTGTTCAATATTGGTATGATATCGAGAAAACATATCATACACAAAATAGAAAAGATAAAATTAGAGCATAGTATTCTAGTAAAATAGAAGAAATAAGCAAATACAAATTATAAGGTTGGTACGGGGTCTGATCAAAAGTAGAAATGAGTAACTGTTGAAGTCGGTACAAAATAACCTACCGGATATTGAATATTTATTTGTGTATGAAGAAGAATTTGATGACTAAGAGAAACTAGGGGGAAAATATTGGTTTTGTATTATCATACAAGAATGAACCCCACATTAGATGTTACTATTGTGGATAGATGGGCCACTATAATAATGTTTATTCCATAGCTAAGAGGTATTGAATGGAACAATACCTATAGAGGTGGTCATACAAAAATCAATATTGAAAGATATCATTTAATAGTCTTTGTTTTTGGTGTTGACGAGTCTGACACAAGACATGATATTAAATATAATCAATATAGAGAAATGTATCGAGGTTGAATGAATTTATTTATAATCAGCAACTAAATGTATCATCAAATGAGATGAAAATGAAAAATTGTTCTACCATTCTACAAGATAATGTTAGTCCATCATACTTCAAGTAATATCATGATTATCAATCTGTATGAGGTATAAAGTAAAAAAATGGATTATAAAGAAAAGATATTAATAAGTTGTGATTATAGATATTGATTATAAAGTATCATATCCCACTGAAATATGGATCATTGATAGTGGATGAACCACCCATATGATAAGAAATAATGATATGAGGATAGTAATTTGGTATTATATGGAATGTATCGTAAGGTTAATTAATGATTAAGGCTTCAAAATTGTGGGCTCTACAAAATAAAAGTTTGGGAAAAAATATATTAGACATATAGATGTCCTGGTTATTAATGGAATAAGTAACAGTTTACTAACTGTTAGTCAATTATGTGATTTAAGATACTCCATAAGCATTTATTATAAATTATATGTCATCAAGGAAAAATATGGTTCAGTTATTTTATAAGGAAATTATACAAAATGAAATATCTACCTTATTAGTGGAGAATAAGATATGCACTTTCTTTCCAATAATGAAGAAAATAGGTTATGACATAAACACCATGGTCACTTGAGAATAATTTTTTTTGAAGATCTGTTGAAATATTATGCTTATAGAGAACTCATTAGATTATCACATTATCTTACCCGTGCATTTTCTTCATATTAATAAGAGAATATTGTTCAAAATACGTATAAGTAAAATGATAAAGGGTCAATAATGTTTCTTGAGTTGGTACATATTGATGTGTATATATCAATTTCACAAAGATAAATTGATTAAAGGAAATATTATGTTCCCTTCATTTATGATTTTAGAAGAATGGAATTGGTTTCCATCATCATCCACAAATCTGAAGTGTTTAGTTTCATAAAAACTTATCTAAGGGAAGTTGAGAGGATATTAGTTCAAACAATCTAGAATATCCAAACATTCAATAGAACAAAGGTCACAAATATCCAATTAGATGATTATCTTGAGAAGAATGGGATAAGGAATCATGTTTTAGAAGTAAGAAATCCATATAATAATAGAGTAGTTGAGAGAAGAAATAAAATTATCAACAACATGGATAGAACAATTCCCATTGAGAATGATCTTCTAAAGAAATTTTTGAACGAAGTAGTGATGAAATTAGTCTAAACATCAAATAGAGAGTTACTATGTTTGAAATCCTAGAAGACTCTATATGATCTATGGTATGGGAAAAAATCCATCATTGATGTACTTTTGAGACTTCAGATGTATCTGTTTGATTCACCATAAGCAGAAACATAGTATGTTTGAATAATGTGGAGACGAAGGGTTCTTTATTGGCTACTCAAAAAAATCAAAGCTTATAAATGATTCAATAAGCAGGTAGGAAAAGTAATTGAAAGATATTGTTTAACAATATTGGAGATTGATAATAATCTTCATAAAACACATGATCAGCCTCATGAGGATAGTGAAAAATAGATAAGCATATCAATGGATGTTACTATTCAAAATGATGATTTAGAACAAGATTCAGATCTTTAAAATGGTGAGAACAATTCAGTATCTTCAGAAAGATAGAAGAGAAGATATGAAATTGATATAAATAACATAATTGGTTATCAGACAATTTCAATGCAGATAAGGAGAATAAACACTATACAACAAGCATCATAATTATCATAGGAGAAGCCTATGTGTTTTGATGAATCATATGGAGATGAGAATTGGGTTTAAGCTATGAATGAATAGCTTGAAAAAATTGAGAAGAATAAGATATGGGAGATTGTTTGAAGGCTAACTATTAAGAATTTCATTTGGGCTAAATGGGTATTTCATAAAAAACATAATGAATATGGTGAGGTAATATGAAATAATGAATGAGTAGGGTACAAATGGTATTCCCAAATAGAGGTTGTCGATGTAGATGAAACATTGTTACCTATTTCAAGGCTAGAGACAATCAGATTATTTTATTCTATAGTAGTATAAAGAAACATTAATGTTTTCCAAATTGATGTTGAATCTGTATTTATTAAAGTTGTTATAGAAGAAGAAGTTTATATTGAAAAGGATAAAGTTTTTCTCATAAATGAATATAATAATAGAGTTTTTTGGGAAAATAATGCTCTATATGGGTTGAATAAAGCACAAAGAGCATGTTATTCAGGGATAAATCATTTTTTGAAGAAGCATGGTTTCCAGCATGCTGGAGTAGATTAAAATATATTTGTCAATAATGATAGTTATAAAATGAAAATAGTGTTAGTGTATATCAATGACATATTCATTGGTGGATCAGATGAAGTTCAGTGTAAAATGTTTTCTAAAATCATGACATGTGAGTATGAAATGTTAATGATTGGTGAACTGATGTTTTCATTGATTTATAGGAAACACAAGGAAATAATGACATATTCAATTCTCCATAAAAATATGATAACGATGTATTGAGAATATTTGGAATGGATAATTACAAGGAGATGGTGACTCCAGTAGCTACCTGAAAGAAACTATCATGTGATGATGAAGGCAATGTAGTTAATGTCACAGAATACAAGAATATAATTGGTAGTCTATTATAATTGAATTCGAAAAGACCTAATATTGTTTTTGGAGCATTCCAAGAAGTAGGGTATCAAATAAATCCCAAATAAATCCACTTGATTATATTGAAAAAGAATATTTTAGTATATCAGGGGCACAACGGATTTTGGTATGTTGTATAACAAAAACTCTCATCATGATATATTGGGCTATACAGATACAGATTGGGCCAGATAAACCGATGATATAAAATCCATGTTTGGTGGTGCATTTTATCTTGGTGGAGTGTGTATTTATTGGATAAGAAAGAAACATGATTTCATTTCATTAACCATATCAGAAACTGAATATATTTTTCTATTCAATCTTGCGCAGAATTATTTTGGATAAAGAAGAAACTTGATGATATGGGCGTTGAAGTGGAATCTCCAATTAGAATCCATTTCAACAATTCATGACCTATGAATCTGAGTAAAAAACAATTCCATCACTTGATGAGAAATAACATTGAAATCATGTATCATTTTATAATGTATAAGGTGGAGTAAGGGCTTGTGATGGTGGAGTAAAAGACTATATAATTATAGGTTGTAAACATTTTGAAAAATTCCTTATCTAATGAAGGTTTATTAACATCACAACTAAATCCAAGAGTCTATTCAACTCCCCGCTCATGATAAAGTGTTAATGTGGGACCCCCTATCTCCATTTTATGGTGTGTTTTCCCTAAGGCGTTGATCTACGTTATTTTCCCTATTGTAGTCCATAGAGGAGTGACCTTCAGGTTCGTTGACAAAGGGAGAGAAATTGTTATATTCTAGAAATAATAGGGAAAAATTGTCTTAATTAAGAAAAGGGAGTAGTTGATAGGGGGAGTAGTGATATAGGGGGAGTTTTAAATCTGAATCAACTAAAATGGATCGATCAAAGGCTATATATCATTTTAGATGAGGTTTGTGATGAATGTGGTTGAGATGTCATGGAATGAGCTTATTAATCAATGCAATTTTCATGTAACTCTTGTTTTACATGTCAAGAATGGATAGTGTAGGATTAGAGTATGTGTTGAGTAAATATTTGATTTATATCTAAATTAGATGAAGATAATTTTGTTAGAATATGGAAAAATCTTCAAAATATGTATCAAAATAATAAAATTTTTCCACAAACCGAAAGTGAGAGATTGTTGGGAACGAATACCTCAAGGTTACAATGAATAATTTTTGGGTTGATTGTGTTTTCTTGACAAAGAGGGTTTCCAAGGAATGTTGTGAAATTCGAGGGATATTTCTGACACTATATCTTGACAAATATCCAAGAAAAATAAATGGATTCCCTGGAAGTGGTAAAAAAAATGCATACTCAAGGTGATGATGATTCCAAGTGTTTTTAAAATTTGTGGGGTCCAAAATTTGGAGGATAGCGATCATCGAGAAAATATTATTTCCATGAAGACATTATTAAAATATAGAAAAGACATTATTTTCATGAAAACTGAGCTTCAGAAATTATGTTTTATGACGGAATGAAGGTTTTGATGATAATGTTTATGATTACGATGAGCATCATGAACAATGAATTTTCTTATAGCACAACGAGATAAGAATAATCACAACTAAAATAAGAGAGCATAATGAAATGGTGATGACATGGATGGAAGGTTCTGTAATTAGTGTAAATTTTGGTAAATAGGCCTCTATCCCCTTAAGAAGAGTCAGTGAGACTTAATGAATATACTAAGGCTCTGTATTCTTATTATTGATTCGTGGAGGTGGTAGTTGAATTTTTGTTTTGAAGGTCATTTATTTTTGAGGGCTATAAACATCAACCAAAAATTGAGAGCATCATGAAAAGTGGTAATGCATGCGAATGCTATAAAAAATCATCCCAAAAGTTATGAGCATCACAAAGGATAGTTTAGCTTAGTGAAATGATTGATCTTTGAAAAAATTGGTTGATTCGCAAAGACTCGTTGAGCTTGGTTCAAGGTTTAAGCTTCATGAAGTAAGTGAGCATTGTTAATGTAATAAAAAGGGATTTCCTAGTAATATTTGGAAAACCGAGATTCATCAAGTGGATGAAAGATGGAATTCAACAGAGCATCCATCTAAAATGAGGATGTATTCATCATGGATTATAAAGGGACCTAAAATTCTATAAACATTCTTTGGATCCCTTCTAGAGTATTGAGAAACGAATGAAGAATATGCAGATCCTTTACACCATCATTGATCTAGAGAAATAGACTCATGGAGTGACCCTTGGGAAAGTAGTGAGCTAACATAAACCCTATAAAGGTAGTGATCCCAGACAGAGAACTTATCTAGACCGAACCTTGTATTTGGTAGTGAGACTTAGTGGATTTGGTACATCAGCACATAACTGTTTTATTATCCTTGGACATAGACCAATGAGGGAGGACACTGTAAAATCATTATGTCCCGTGCATGATTTAATTTATGTTCATAAATTACTATAGGATAAGGATTAAAGAATGTTTTCTTTAATAAAAACAACATTTTATGGGGTATTATTTGTAAAATTTCATACCATAATTCACCCCCTCCCCTCTAAAGGTATTAAACCTAGTGGGACTAACAAATACTATTAGACTAAAATAGACAACAATTGTGGGAAGCATGTCTATCTATGAGATAATAAAATTTATTTTCCTTTATGTTAATATTAAATAATAATGATTATATATTTTCATACATTTTGGTCTAACTTTGGTAAAGGAATCATCATCAGCTATAACCGATGAATAACTATTATCAGTGGCCTTGAAGTATCTAGAATAGTATAGCCACATTAGCGGTTTGAGTTTTGGGGTTTTATCCTGAACATATTTTAAGAAACGAAATGAATAAATTGATAAATATAATCAAAGATAATAGTTATAGGAATGATTATCTTCTCAATAAAATAATAAAAATCATTCATGGTTGTTTGAACATGTTATATTAAGGAATCAAATAGAATAGAAAATAAAATAACAACCACTACGTGAAGACCCCCCCACCCCCCCCCCCCCCCGCACAAACATTGAGGCAATCCATTCTCCTATAAGAGATTACTTATAAGAGATAATCAATATCTTAAAAAATATTCATTGAAATGTGAATTAAGAAGTCACTGATAGATTTCCTATATTGATATTCTAAATAGTGAAAATGATATTGATTTATATCTATCATCACCCATCCATTTCATTTTTACAAGGGGCACCGTGTACAATATCCATGGAGATATTCTAAACAGAAAAATAACTTCTAATATGTCATGTGACTATGGGGATTTCCATAGCTGATGAGTTGAGTGTTAAGATAATTATTACACATGACAATTTATATATTCATATTCTTCTGAAATCTTTTGGAACTTTTGTATCATGGATGTTAAATATTGTAAAAATACATTTCGTCATGGATTTATTAATTTCAAATTTATTTTTCATGAAAAAACATTATAAATTAATGAAAAAAGGCCTAAATTGTTGAAGTTTATTGCAGACAGACAATGGGATAGTGGTTGAAACCGAAGGTTGAATCAAAACAATCTAAAGGATCAACCAAGAAAACAAAAATATCTTCAAAATGTACCTTTTCCCCACCTTTTGAACATCCTCATTTGCAAACATTAAAGGTTAATGTGCATAGATAGTTTGAAACAGGTGATACAACTATAATTAATTTTTAATGATCATATATATGAAGACTACATTACCAAATATACTAGAATTGAGAATGAAAATAAAATCATTATGCCTGAATGGTTAAGAGATTCAGTAGTAAATTTATACAAGATTTGTGTTTTTGTGTTTTTTTCTAATAGATGAAATATAATGTTAATTATGACTGAATAATATTTGCAAAAAATAAAGGCAAAACCTTATGAATAGAAATTTTGACTCATTGGTACTCACTTAACTTCTACACAACAAAATATAATTAGATCCAATGCAATATGAAGGAATAGGTTTCAAACGTCGACAATATTTGAAATCAATCATATAGATGAAAAACTCTTCATAATACCCATGATGAATGGGAACAACTCTAAAATTTAATTATATAAAATTTATTTTAATTCACTTCATTACAAAATCCATTTTTTATATAGAATGAGTCACTCATTGTAGTCAATTTTGATACTTCAAATATTTATTTTCTATATTAAATGCATGGATAACTAAAAAAATAACCACAAACGATAATGTTTTTCAATTTCAAATATAGAACATGAAACATTTTACAATTGAATGTAATGTTATATATTTTATATTATTTTTTAATAAAAATTATATTATGATTGGGTGGTGTTTAAATATATTCAAAATCATGGCACGAGGACAATACATGAGCACATGGAGCTTATCTTCTTCTAAAAGTGGAAAAGTATTAGGGTATATATAATAATATTTCACTGTTAAAACATATATAAAAAATAATTATTTTTCTCCTAATTTCTATAGCATCCAAAATAAACTAATATAAAAAATTGTGGAACTTATATTTTTAAATATATGAGATATATTATATAAAATCAAAAATCTAGCATCCCCAAAAAATTACTTTTGAAGATAATTAAAATTTCATTTAAACTATTTTAATTCCTTTTTTTTGTATTTATCTAGCACTCAAATGATTTTTGACATTCATTGTACTCAAAAATGGATATATATTTGTTTATAAAAAATTGGTTGTATACCTGGTGTCAAAATATATATAGATATCCTTATTTAGTGACTTCTTACTACTAATTTAGTAGATTTTATCATAAATTTATCCTATTTTTTTATTAAATTTATATATAATTTTTATCTAATAATTTGGTAAAATTATATATAAGACATTTGTTACATTTTTAATTCAACCACACCTCAATATGATACATGATGTGTAAGGAATGACTTAAAGTGCATGATTTCTGCTTAAAATTGAAATTTCAGTTCAAAAAAATCCTCACATACTGAAAGCCACGAAAATTAAAACTGATTATTTTTATAATTTTAAAAAATTATCCATATGTTCTTTGTGATGTTTAAGAATCAACCACACCTCAATCATAGGCACTATGTTCCCTGTATAACTTGAAATGTCTATTATCAGTTTAAAATTGACTATTTATTTAAAAATGTGTATTACTCACTAAAAATAAAATAAAACACATTTGGATTATCTTGATACTTTAGGAAAATTATTCATAAGTCAATTTTTATGTGTAAGAATTCGCCTCACTTAAAACTAGCACACGATATGACATGTATGGCTCTATGTGCATTTTTTCTATTTAAATTGAAATTTTCATAAAAAAGACACATGACATACTCAAAATAAGGAAAATGAATCTACATTATGTTGATACATTAGTAAAAATGATACATAAGTCATTTTTGACATGTAGGAAATAACTCAATATCAATATGATGCACAATATATCTAATTTTCTCCAACTGTGTCATTTTTTTAAATTGATATTTTAGTTTAAAACACATGTAACATACTCAAAACAAAGAAAAAACATTCTGATTGTTTTGATACAATAAGAAAATGATACATAAGTCATTATTTACATGTAGGAATCTGCTAAACCCCAATATGATACATGGTCTTCCAAGTATAACTCAAAGTGTTTGTTATCTGTTTAAAATAAAATATCTAGTTTAAAAAGAGTGCCACTAACTAAATTCTAATAAAATATACTATAATTTTCCCTATAATTTAGTTTAACGATTCTTAATTAATTTTTGACGTATTGGAATCAGTATCACCTCAAACTAACACACCATGTGACTTGTATGTCTCAAAGTGCCTATTTTTTGCATAAATTGACATTTTAGTAAAAAAACATGTGACATACTCAAAATAAATAAAACAAATTCATATTGTGTAGATAATTTAGTAAAAATATACTTATAAAATTATTTAAAAAATAGGAATGAACTTCGTATCAATTTGATTCACGGTGTGATAGATAAGACTCAAAGGATGTCTGTTTATTTAAAATTTACATTTTAATTCATAATACACATCATGTACTCCAAATAAAGAAAAAAAATTCATATCATTTTAATAATTCATTAAAATGATACAAAATACATTTTTTGATGTGTGGGAATCAGTATCACCTCAATCTGAAAAAAGGTGTGCTCTGTATGACTCAAAGTGTCTATTATCCGTTTAGAATTGACAATTTAGTTTAGAACATGATTTTGTCACTAAAAACTAATCAGACATGCTCCTACATTCTTGATAAATTTGGAAAATGTTTCTAATGTTATTTATGACATGTATGAATTATTCTCCCTTCAAACTGACTCATGATGTGACTATTATGACTCACATTCTATGTATTCTTTTAAAATTGACATTTTAGTAAAAAAAAAGGCATGGTGCATACTCAAAATTTCATAATCACATTCATATTGTGTTAAAAATTTAGTAAAATGATAAATAAGTCATTTTAATAATTTAGGATTCAACAGCACATCAATCCAATGCACAGTGTGATCTGGATAACTCTAAGTGTGTTCTTTTAAATAAAATTGTTATTTTAGTTCAGAATACATATCACATACAAAAACCCAATAAAACACATTTCTAATTTTTTGATACTTTATTAAAATAATACCTAAATCATTTTTCATGTGTAGGAATCATTTGTTACACAATATGATATACAATGTTTTCGATATAACCTAAAGTGTTCGTTATCGGTTTAAAATTTACTATTTAGTTGAAATGTTGTAGGACTTACTAGAACCGATCAAACATACTCATGTTATCTTTATATATTATGAAAATGATTCCACATACACTTATAATGTGTATAATTTATCGTCACATCAAACTGAAACATAATGTGACCAGTATTAATCAAATTGTGTGCTTTAGTTTAAATTGACATTATAGTAAAAAAACATCATGACATAATCAAAACCCAATAAAATGTGTTCATATTTTATTGATATTTTTGGAAAAAAAAATTTAAGTATTTTGTGACATGTAGGAATCAACCATGTGTCAATATGATGCTCGGTATGATCAGTATGACTCTATGTGTGTATTTTTATATTAATTTTACATTTTAATTCAAAACACATGCCAGATACTCAAAACATAGAAAAAAATCATGATTGTTTTGATATTTTAGGAAAAAGATCCATAAGTCATGTTTGACATATAAGAATCATTTTTACCTCAATCTGATACACAATGTGCCTAATATGACTCAAATTATTCATTGATAGATTAATATTGAAAATTTAGGTTAGAACAAGTGTCACTCTCTGAAAAACAAGAAAACACACTTAGATTGTATTTATGCTTTAGGAAAATTATCCACAATTCATTTATTATGTGTAGGAATTAGTATCATGTAAAACTACTACATGATGTGACCAGTATGACTCAATGTGCATGCTTTTAGTTTAAACAAGAATTTTATTAAAAAATACACATCACATACTCATAACTCACTAAACACATTCATATTGTGTCGATACTTTACAAAATGATCCTAATGTCATTTTTTCATAAAAGAATCTATAGTATAGAAATACGATGCATGGTGTGACCGGTATGACTCCAAGTTTATCCTTTTATTTAAAATTTATATACTAGTTAAAAACACACATCACATACTCAGAACTAATCAAACTTATTATTATTTTTTGATAATTTAGATCAAAGATCTATAAGTCATTTGTGATTTGTAGGAATCAACCCCACCTCCATCTGATACACGATATTTAAGATATGACTCAAAGTGTCTGTTATCAGTTTAAAATAAAAAATTTAGATTAAAACATTTTTCACTTACTAAAATGCAAGAAAACCCACTTTTATTGTCTTCATAATTTAGTAAAACTATTTATAATAAATTTAGTATGTGTAGGAACTATTCTCACATCAAACATACACACGATGGGACCGTTATGACTCAATTTCCTTGTTTTAAGTTTGAATTGACATTAAAAAAAAGACATGTGACATACTCAAAACAGATAAAATGCATTTGGATAATTTTGATACTTTAGTAAAATTTTAATTAATCATTTGTGACATGTAAAAATCAAACACACATCAATATGATACATGATGTGACCTGTATAATTCCATGTATGTCCATTTAATTAAAATTGGAATTTTATTAATTTATTTTTTTTATATTTTGTTGAAATAATTTATTTATTGTATTAGTATATATGAATTGTATTATTATACATGTGGGTTATTTTTCTTTATTTGGGGTATGTTTTTGGAAACTGATCCCTGATTAGGTTATTTAATAGGGTTCGGGCTCCAAAGACAATGAAACCATTAATTTTTTCGAATGTTTTATAGTACTTTATAATATAATTGTACAAAAAAAATGTTTGAGCAGTGTATAATATACTGTTTTTAATGGTATTTTTGATTTAATTTCTATTTCAAATAAATTATGAATTTCAAATAAATAAATTTTTACATTGTTATAATGTTTGGCCTGCTGTTATTAGAGGAGGTCACCCTTAATCATCAATACTTTTAGCACTCATAAAGGACCACCTTTATCATAAATTTATTTAGAACTGATAAAGGAACCCATTTATCAAAACATTTCTACCACTGATAAAATAATACCTATTTTAACAATTTTTAGATTAATAATGGTTCTTTATAACTAAGAAATTCTATATCATGGGCATTTAAAATCTATTTATATAATAATGATGCATAATGCAGTGCATACAAGATGAATTATATTTGTCCCCCTTCTTTGGATGGTTTATTTATTTGAATTTTATTTATACTACATACTTAATTACAACCATTATATAGGGAACACATTTTTTCCAAGACATTCCACACTGACTATCATGTTGCTATATGTTCCTCTCCTCCAATATTGCTTCCATGACCTCACATCGCCTGTAGATGCCTCTTGCCATCCCTCGGGTTGGTAGCCCCTTTGGACTAGCAAGAGAGGATTACGGTGAGGGGTTAACGAGGGATGGAAAAAGAGAGAGAATAATATAATATGACCACATATAACTATAATCAAATTCACCATGAAAAACAATACTAATAAGGTCTAATAAATCTATCCTAATAATTTCATGATTAAAAAGAATTAATTCTAAAAAAGAAGACTGAAAATTTCAATGTGGGTTATAGAAAATATGAATATAATCCCAAATATTAGTCATAAATAAATAATCCATGTATAAAGGAGGTCCAATACATAAATATAAATGCTTAATTCATTAAGTACAGGGAAATTAAAATAGTAGATACCTTCATTGGGTTTCGTTCGATTTTTAGTGAGAACTGTATCAATGATAGGTGACACTGATGATCATAATTATGAATTGTATTTATGGATCACATAATACACATTACTACAGATTTGGATTTATCCAACTGTACCCTTTATTATCACTAAAAATCACTCTAAAGGGGGTACTTTTAATATTTCCAAAAAAAACACTAATAAAATTACCCTTTTATCAACAATTTTCTTAACGTTGTTAAAGGGTATTTTTTAACAACACTTTTCTTATCACTAATAAAAGTATGACTTTTAATAGCACTAAAATGATTTTTTTTAAATTTTATAAAATATATATGTCATAAAAATATTATATATCATTGAAAACCTTAAATTAATATAGAAATGTATTTATATTTATATAAATAAAATTTATTTTTAAATATATTATGTATATAATATGAAATATGTAATAACACTTAATATATAAACTATTTTGTTGAAAATGGTTTATAAAATAATTTTAAAAAGAATATTAATTTATAATTTTCTAATTTGAATTTATTTATAGTCATTTAATAAAAATTTGAAGATATAAAAAATAAATAAAATAATAAACGATCGAAAATAAGTTGAAAATATGACTCGAACTTCAAACGACCATAATTATTTATTCAGATGTCCATTTAAGCCCTAACACATATCAAATGAAATATTGTGAAATTTAATACATCTTAGTGAATAAAAAAACCCCAATAATCATTGTTTGGTGTCAAAAAAGGTTCAAATGTCCTCCAAAACTGAGTTTTTTGTTGAGTTTCCACCTTTTTTTTACATTTAGTAGAATTTGACCCTCATTTAAGGAAGTAATATTATCTTATTTTTATGGAAACTCAATTTATTCTAAAGTATTACACTCATATGGATATTATGTTGTTAAAAAATTATCATTTTCCACATTTTACTTTTATTTACAGTTAAATATATGTACAAATATAAATTTTTGTATAAATTTACTCATAAAAATATTATTTTAAAAGTAAATATATAAACATATTTAAATATAAAATATCTTTCAAAATATATAGACCATATCTAAATAATAAATAATAAATATTTTATATAAAATAAAAATGTATGAATATTTATATACCTATACATTATATATATATAATGTTTAGATATATATAAATATTTTGGTGTGTGTCAATATTAATAATCAAATATATATTTATCTATATATTATAATATAGGTTTAAAGAAATTAATATATAATATCTGTAAATATATATAAATATGTGTAATTATATTTCTAGACACACACACATATATATAAATATGTATATATGTTTTTGTGTATGTATTTGTATACACAGACACACACACTATATATTTTATAAATATATTTAAAAATAAATATATATATATATATATATATATGTGTGTGTGTATTATGAAATTTCATGAAATATATATGATTAAAAATATAAATAGAAAATTACATAAAAAAACAGTAGAGTGCATTGTAAAAAGAAAACATCCATGAGGGGGAGGACTCAGGCTTGAAAGAAAGTGAACGTAGGTTTATGTGGGTGTGGAAAGGAGGTGTCCTAACTCTAATAAAAAACTCTAAAATTGATTAAAGGATATGGAAAGTAAATAAGATATATTATAAAAATATAAGTATGGTGCTTCATGTGCTAATAAAAGGGGGTAGTTTCCCTCTCCTAATCTATAGAATATTACAAAAAAATTTCTATTTACTGTTTTTTTACTTTGATCAACACTTTTTTGGCACTGATAAAAGAAGAATTAATCAATGTTTTATTATTTCGGATAAAAGGTTCCTCTTTTAATAGATCATATATCAATAGCTATTTTTTTACCAATAAATCTAATTTCTAGTTCTTTTACACGTGCGATTTGTAGTAGTGTTGATCTGCTATCAACTTCACAAGGAATCACATCTCTCTCTCCTACACTTTCCAGGGTTTCCCATAGCAAATTAAAATAAACATAGAGGGGAAATATAATGAATTAATTATAATATAAGGATATATAATTTTATTTAAACTCACTAACTAATTATTTAATTTAATAAATCAGTTAAATTAATCAACTAATTCACCCTTTGATGGAAAACAAATAAGTCTCCAAATGTGAAACAAATTTATACAACCATAGGGTAAATCCCCTATTCTAAAATCAACCATGGTTTCTATATCCCGATAAAATTATTCATTAAATAGAAATAATAATTTTATAAAAAACACGCATGTGGCTAAAATAAAAATATTTTTTTACTCAGTATATATTTCTTTCACGTACCCTCTATGCTCAAAATTCTATATTGGCATCCCAAGAGGATAAATACCACACCATGTAATCAATGGAAAAATTAGATAATTTTTCCTATGATTTTTTATTTTGTAAATTTTCTAATTTTCCCATATATATGTCCAAGACTGTGAAACATAAAATAGAAATAAGTATTTTATGGGGGAACCATGTTTTTACATCCCTCCACCTTAAATAATTTTAATCATTAAAAATGAAAAAAAAACTGGAGATTCTTAATTGGGGATCTAATAAATGAATCTCATTATGAAATTAACCCAAAATTTCATGAAATTAATTCACCTCCCTTGGTCTATGTTTCAAATATTATTAAAATATAATCACCTAATAGGAGAATATCATCTTCCATCCACAAATATATCAACTCTATCCATCTTGAACAATGATTCTGATCAAACATTCAGTGTGATTGATTTATTTTTAATGAATTTAATTTATTAGGTCATGTTGACGAATTTTAATTTCAATATAGTGAATAATAGTTGGAATGAATAGGAAGTGATTGAAATACTGTAGAGAAACCAATTATTAGGAAGAAGAGTTCCCATGAAGGTGTATATTTTTACTATGTTAATGAAATATGGAGACACATATTAGAAGTTTTTTTGGTTATTTCTTATTTTTATTCATATGTAAAATGGAAAATTATTTCCTTAAAATTAGTTATAATATTCATATATATTGTTGAAAAATATTGTTTAAAGAGTTAATTTCTAAATAGAATTTATAATGGTGCATTATAACTCTCTATAATGAAGAATATTTGAGAAGTTTCATTCTGATGGTATATAAGAAGTATAAAACTAACATTGATGAAGTTTTAAATTTTAAATATTTATTATTTAAAAGAGTTGAAAATAGAAGAGTGGTACTGGAAACTGTTTATGGAAGAGGGGACAAGACCACATTGTGGAGGTTTCTGAAAACAAGTTTGGAATCTCTATGGAAATGAATAATTGTTAGATATATGTTTTGGTGCATTATTAGTGGGAATTTTAGTTAGTTTTTCTACCTTTTGAAAACAACTATCTAGACTATTCCGTAGAGAGTTTAGTGATTACTACCCATGAAATATGAAATGGGTATTTCAACCCCATGGTATATCAATGGTGACTCCTTTTAGAAAATTTATAAGCATTAAAAAATTATTTTCAAGAGGAAATAAACAATTGGGAGGTTCTAAATGGGGTGTTATATGACATAGTGTAATCCATGGTGTGAATGAAAATTACCTATAAGAAACCTATATAACACAACAATCCATGGTGATTGGTGTTTTGAAAGTGTCTTCTATGTAGTTTGGAATGTTTTTCCAAAATAGGGACCGACATGTTGTGGTACCTGCCATGGTTAGTGAAATTCTACTGATATTATATACAAAATGTCATGGTGATGTTAGTATAATATTTAGTCTTCATAATTTTGAATCCACATCTTCATAAAGATCATTAATTTGAATAGTTTTTGAGAATATCAAGATAAATACACCTTAAGAAGAACTATGAAGTAAATTCAGTTGGTTTTTTATAAGTTACTCTTCAATAACCTAAATATCATAAATCAACCATTTTGATTTAAGTAATTTTTAAATAATGAAGTATTTATATATGAATTAAAGTGAACATAAGTCTTTTCTATGACATGCGACTAGAACCTATCACAAGAATTAATGATTTTAAAGGATTTAAGTCATGTGATCTTTATAAAACTTATTGTACTATTTTAAATTTTTTTTCAAATAAATGATTCCATGTAATATGTTATTTATTGTAATAAATATCATGATTTTGTATCATGATTATAGAATGTAATGAATAACAATAAAAATTTGTACAATTATTTACACATAAAATAATCAATCCATGACCGAAGATGTATTATATATGAATGTTTGAATACATGGATTTTGGAAAGGATTTATTGGAAATAAGAAAAAGGTGTTTAAAATTGGTGTTAAATTAAATGGATTATGTTGTAAATACCCTAAATCCCCTATATATAAAATAGTGTTTACATTATTTCATTGGAATTAGATAAAAGTAATTGCATCCTGAAGGAATGAATATTTTAGTGGTCTTGGTATACAAGATACATACTTGAATATTACATTACTATTAAACACTTAAAATACAATAGAGTATCTTATTTGAGTACAATATTATTACCATTAGCATACCCCTGCATATCAATCATAATAAACTTCCTCACATCTTGGGGAATGGAAACATTAGAAAGTGGTGACCACTAATTCTCAATAAGGGTATCAGTATATCAGAAACTATCATTAATAAATAAGGCATAATCAATATTAAAAGGAAAATAACTACATACATGTGTTATTTAGTCAATAAATTTAACGTGAATAACAATATTTTAGGAATAAATATTGATCAAATAATTCCATATAAATAATCACATGAGCTTAAAACTTATCCATGGATATTCTAACTAGTTGAATAATCACATGAACATATATAAATAATTTCATAATTATATAATTCATAATTATAGACATCATAATCATACTATTGATGCCTTGTTTCGAGAAATATTTCTTAAATGGGTAAGACCTCAGCCAATATAGAAGCTAGTTTGTCTCATGAGTTCTACCGATGAATCAAGGGGTTATAGAAGGCCCTTCCAGTTACTTACTAAGCCCAATACATTCCTCATATGAAAAAAGGAACCAAAATCAATATAAAAATTCATATTGAAACTATCATGTGAAATGTTAATATATTACCCTATTAATAATCATAATCATAAACCATTAGGAGTTATTTGGAGAATGGTATCGAAATAGTACATCCCCTATCAAACTAGTCATACACCATTCAATAAAATTTAGTTGATTGTATCATAATATATCATCATCAATTAATAATAATATTCAACAAAGGTTTTTGTAATGGATGAAAATAATTTATAGGATAACTGAAAAACTCTTAAAAAATACAATTTCTCACTTTGAATCAACTAATTTTTTTAAAATTTGTAAAATTAAAAAATAAAAAAATCATTGAAAAGAAACCAAAAAAATTTATAATTAATATTAAAATCATTTATAATGGTGGTAAATTTTATTAATTCCATATAACTGAAAAAAATTCCATTCATTCCTTTTAAAATTACCTTATACGTAAAACAACAAAAAGATTAATTTTAAAAAAATTAATAAAAAATAAATAATGTTTTGGAATTAATATTAAAAATAATAGGATAATATTATAAAATTAAGAATACTTTTTTAAAAAACATGGACTTTGAAGAGAAATATTCCCTATTTGAGAAATAAATATAGACAATTCTGAATGATGATGTGATTGCGAAATAAAACCTTACCAAATAAAAAACATTAGAATTGTATTTCTTTTGAAAGAAACTACATCAAATAAAATTTTATGTTCCATGAATTAAATTTTATTTATGATATAATATATCAAATATTAAATATATATATCACAAAAAACATATAACTGGTAAATATGGCATATGTCTCATGGAAGTAAAAGTGAGATGAGAAAACATTACATAAGTTTTGAATTAATTTGAATGTGATTGAACCTAAATTATAATATATATATATATATACTCAATATAAATTTCTTAAATAATAATATAAATATTTATTGTTACCTTAATAATATTTTATCATCCATTTATTAACAACTTTTTGTTAAAATCATTATTTCAGGTGATAATTGCTATATTTTTCATATATTCTTTGGTTTGGAAGTTTCTGTACATTCACTCGTATCATGGTTATATAATCCACATAATTTTAAAAATGATATACATATCATATATATTCATTACATATACATTTATATAAATCCATATAAGTTAGTGATAGAAAAGTTAAATTCAATATTCATAGAGATGATAGGTCATACATAGACATGAAAATTTTTTCATTTTTAGATAGATGAAAGAAAATAATGGTAAAGATTAATTGAGCTTTATAAAATAATTATTATGTTATATTTATCATATATAATCATTATATACATCTTTATAACCATCCAATTAATGTCGTGATGAAAAAAAATTGCACTACTACATAGATATAGTAAGTCGTATGTACGGACAAGTAATGTTTCCACATTTCATAGGATGTAAAAGACATTGAATTTGGTTTTCCCGTATTCATAATAAAATATAATTATATTTATTATAATGCATTAATTATTTTATAACTATTAAAAAACTTAAAGAAAAAATATAATAAAAAATAAACATCAAAGAGTCTGTAAATACGATAACCTCTGCTTTAGTGGACTCCCTTTATATCACTTCTTAAGGGACATAGGGTTGCTATTTTGGAAGGGACTGAACCTCAAAAACATTTATAAATATGTTCATAAATTTATGTTTTAGGGGGTTTTTAAGATATATGGATCAATGTGCTGTAAATAAGTACGGATGAGGTGACCTTTTATAATTGAGTTGGGGGAAATTTTGGAATTTAAAAACATATTAAAAAAATAAAAAGACTAATACAGAGCCAAATGAAACCAAATGTAAAAGGTTTTAAATATAAGGTGTTATATTTTTATAATCCCATCAACCAATATAATTTATAAAAACTTTGGTGTAATTTTAAACCTTATTATTTTGATTGGCACTTAGTTAACCAATTTAAATTTTTATAATGGAAAAAACATTTTAATATTAAAGGGTTGTAATGTTTCCATATAAGGTCACCATTAGAACATTAATGGTCAATTTATGAAATTTTAGAGCAAATATTATCCACATGGTCGTTATTGATTATTTTTTTACTTATACGTATTTTAATAAACTAATATTATCCTAAAATATCATTATTGTTAATTTGGACACTATTCATTACATTGACTTTATAAACATCATGAGATCAATCTAAATTTGAAAAAAATATTTTATAACATCCAAAACATGTTATTTTAATCAATAAATTTTTTTTATCACATTATTTATCTCATATTATAATACTTATAGAATTATTAATATCATATAATTGATTTTTCTATAAATTTAATTAATATAGTATTTGTATTTCAAAAGTATATAAGGTAATTATATAATTTCTAAAAATTAAAAATAATTGTTTTTTTAAAATAAGTTCATTGTGATAAAAATATACATCTATATGCATTAAATATTTATTTTAACTCAAATATATATCTTGAATCATATTTCAAGGAATGGAAAGTTGGCACCTCGTTATTTGAGGTTTTTTTAGATTATGGATAATGTCAAGATAAAACCATATGGGTGGAAATTACCTCAAAGGAACCATTTCATGCATGAAATGTTCTAAATTTCATAAATCCACCATTATCATGTCAAACCCTCCGAAAATTTTTATACCGAGGAGGTTGAGTTAGATGTTGTTGCTTCGTTTGAGGAGTATATTATATACATCGTTGATCAAAGCGCAAAGGCTCTTTAAGGCCAGTAATTCCCTTTAGTATTGGTGTTATAGAATCACTTCCAAGTATAGGATGAGACTTTATATTTGGAGGCTGATGTACATTCTCAACGTCCAACGTTTTTCTCATATATAGTTTCACTTCCCCTGGAAGGTGAACTCGAGGACGACTTCAAGTAAGGGGAATGACTGTAAGAACCCCAATTTTCGATGATGTTTTTATGCTTTAAATTTCATTATAATTCTTTATATTTTATGTATTATGGATTTATAATGAGTTTATTGATGTCTCAGGGGTGTTTGGGGATTTTTCACAGCTCGGAACCCCAAGCGGTGGAGAAAAGTACTAGGCCACATGGTTAGTGTAACGCCCCATCCTGAGAAGCCCAGAGTCAGTTCATTATTATGTATCATTGGCATGATCACAAAATATCAAGTCTCAAAAGGCTAATTAGTTTAGAAGCCTTAGAAGTACTAGATACATTCATAAGGTTTACATTACATTATAAAATGGAAAACTTTAATAAAATTGTTTCCCTAGAAAACACTGTGATCCCATAGACTATTCCCATAGGTCAGTCATAATATACTTCTTCACATAATAGGAAAAATAAAAGATAAAAAGGGGTGAGGTCAGTTTCTTAGTAAGGATAACAAAATTGAGGAAACATTCATAAATAAGAATAAACTTTTAAGGCAATGTATAAGTCTAAAACGAAAGCCTTATAAAAATGAACATCAATATAATATGGGAAAGTTAAAAATCAAATAATTACATTTACTTATTCACGTGGATATTCTATTAGTCTAATAATAAGATGCAATTTGAATAGCCACATTCATAATGATGGAATGCATAATTCCAAACTTTCATAACCACATAGTCATGTCCTTGTGCCATGACTACAAATAAGATTTTTTCAAAGCCTTATGCCAAGACACTAGTTTGTCTCATGAGACCTACTGATGCATCGAGGAGCAATAGCGGGCTCCACTCATCACTTACTAAGTCCAAATAATTCCTCTATGAAAAGGTTTAAACATAATATAAACATTCATATTAAAATTATCATATGAAATGTCAATAATTTATCCACAAACCTTGAATGGTGTAAAAACAACACATCAACAGTCAAACATATCACAAAACCTTCAATACAATATATATGGTTTGTATCATAATAAATCATCTTTAAATAAGATTAAAATCTATCAATTAATGTTGACAAAGATGAAAACAATGCCTTTTTTGAGAAATATATCTTTCTATTTTGAAATCATTTAAAATTCATATAATTATAAAAGAAAACATTTACTTTGGAACTATTCTTATAAGCTTTTAAGGGAAGAATTTATGATGTTGTAATGGCGGAAAATATCCACACCTACTGTATAAGTTAAAAAAGTAATTATTACCTTAGTTTTGTCGAAAAGGTTATAATGTACCTTTTTTATAAAATGACGGAAATATTCCTTAAAAAACAACTGATAAAAATTCAGACAAGGGTATAAATAACTTTATCCCATGTTTTATTAAATAGTAAAAATGTTTTTAAATTCATTTTTAAGAAAACACGGATGTGGATGATAAAGTGTTCCAGGTATATAAATATGTAAAAACAAACTCGGGTAATAACGAGATTTTGAAATTAACCCTTACCGTGTACTTTGATTTGTTTGAGGGTAGGTTAACCTCCTGTATAATTGTGAAATAATTTTCATTAAATTATACAAGAATCATATACATTAATATGATATCATATATGATCTTTTAACATTGCATTGTTATTAATATATTAGTATTATCGTTGTTTTGGGTGTTAACTGATTCGTTATCCTTTATATGAATTGTTACATAAGTAATTTTTGTTATGGATAGGATGTATATTATTCATATTCATAAATATATTAACTCTTTAAACATTGTTTTTAATCATCTAATGAAAATTAGTCTTGAATGGATTACGATGGGGAATGAATCTCATCGCGTTCATGGAGACGGTAATCCGTACGTACGCACAAGCGACAATATCATTATTCTGATATTATAATAAAATAATTTTCGGCTTCTAATGGCTCAAAAATAAATTATTTAATTGATAATGTGGGCATGTTTCTAAAACCTATCAATGAATATTTTTTAGATAGGTCTGGGTCACAATATTAACCTTATATTTTATATTTAACTCTTAGTTTAATTGTTTGAAATTTACCATGTCTCTTTGTATTTTTATATTATATGGTTAATAAATATACAATATACTTCCAAGAAAACCCCAAGTGGTTCATTAATGATACAAATATCATTACATAAGTCTTTTGGCCGAACCATATATTTTTAGGAATAGAATATCAATTAATAATATAATATTCTTTTTTAAAACAATTTTATGTCAATTTTGACGCTATTGGGTATTTTGTTTTTTCTAAATTCATAATCGCGTTATTACTTCGAAAAAAATTCATCTATCCATCCCTAATATGTCATATTAACCATTAAAATTAGTGTAATTCATAAAAAGTCTCATATTACATTTATTTGGATATTTATAATATCAATTATTTTAATCTTTCATTAATATAGTAATTACTGCATCATCATTGTGTCATAAGTAAATTTAATCATTTAATGTCTTAAAAATATAAAACAAATTCCATTATGTAGGAATTATTTTTAGATTTATAATGAATATTTAAAGTATAATTTATCTTATGTGTAATCCTATATTAAAATTTTTTAGTTATTAAACATTGAATTTAACAATTTTGTCTCTTCTTTGAATTAAAAAATAATAAATGATATAATCTAATCCAAGTGGACCTAAAAGATCATATTTTTTCCTAAGGTTGTTTTTGGTTGAATTACACTTATCCAATAGAATTAGGACATGTGTTAGTGTAATAATAATGTCATTTTACCCTTAATTACCCTATTTACTTTTAACTATTGTAAATAAAAGTAAAAAGTTACTATTCACCAAAAATTGATTTAATCTTATTGAACCACATTTTTCATATTGATATCAACCGTGTCTCCAGGATTTAGGAAATTTCACTCCCATAAGCGGTAAAATTATGGTTTATGTAAATTTTCAAATGCTCCTAGGAGGTGGTTAAAAGACGGTAAAATGTTCAATAAAAGTTATATATATATAATTATTATAAACTAACTCTAATGAATTACATTAAACTTATATAGGTATTATGTATTTATTTTGACCAAAAATAAATTTAAATAAAATAAATAATTATTTAAATAAAATTTTGTTTTAAACTATAACTTAGTTTTTTTAGCTATTCATCAAAAATTGAAAGTTTTCAGAAAAATAGAAAAAATTCACTCTAAGCTAATTTCGATATTCTGAATCCAAAAATGAAGAATGTTTTGAAAGATAAAATTTATAAAATTTTAAAATGTGGATATTACTATTAATAACATCTAGTTTGATTGGTTGTGGTGTGTTAGAACTCGAAGTTCCGTACAACACACACTATTGTATTATTCCAAGGGAAACGTACAATGGAAGATTGTGGTGTTACATTCTCCTCTCCTTCAAATAATTTCATCCTCTAAATTTCTATAATATTACTATATAAAAAGGCTTGGGTTGTTCTTCATCATATGTTCCTCAGGTTCCCACATTGCATCTTCCATCTTATGGTTTCTCCATAGAACTTTTGCCTAACGAGTCGTCCGATTTCTCAGCACTTTTTCTCTTGTATCATGAACCATGACAGGCTCTTTGCAATAAGACAGATCAGGTTCCAGTTCTTATTCCTCATAGGTAAGTACATGCGTTGGTTCAGGAATGTACTTTCTCAACAATGATACGTGGAACACATCATGAACATTGAAGTGACATGGAGACATTGCCAAACGGTAATCTACAATACTAATTTGTGCTGGAATTTTGAAAGGTCTGATGTACCTAGGACTCAATTTACTCGTCTTACCAAAATGTACAACACCCATCCATGGAGATACCTTCATGAAAATATGATCTCCTACCGGAAATTCCAAATCCTTAATTCAATTATCGGCATAGCTCTTTTACCTACATTGAGCATCTTTGATGTGGTTTTGGATTACCTTTATCGGTTCCATTGTTTCCTCCACTAGTTCTGGACCTATGAGTTTTCTTTCACCAAAATCATCCCAACAGGTTGGTGTGCGACATCTCTTTCATATAATGCTTCATATTGTGCCATCTGAATTGTTGAATGGAAGCTATTATTTTACGAAAATTATACAAGAGGTAAATATTGATCCCATAGACCTTGAAAGTTATGTGATCATGATATCAACATGTCTTCTATGGTTTAAATAGTCTATTCTGATTTTCCATCAGTTTGGGGGTAGTAGGAAGTGCTCAAACAAAGTTCAGTATCCTGGTATTTTTAAAGACTTTCTAGAATCTTGATGTAAAACGTGGATCACGATCAGAAACAATCGATAGTGGTACTCCATGAAGTCTTAAAAATTCATTAATATATAGTCTTTCCAATCGTTCAAGTGGTAAATCTTCTCTTATAGCATGAAAATGTGCTGACTTGGTATAAAGATCAACAATGACCCATATTGAATCGTTCTTTCTAAGAATCTTTGGAAGTCTCATGACAAATTCCATCATAATATTATCCCATTTCCACTCAGGTATGGGACGAGGTTGCATGACTCTTCTAGTTTGTTGCCTTCCAGCTTGCACTTGTTGAAAAACGATACATCTTGACACAAAATCACAAATCTCACTCTTCATTGTGTCCCACCAAAAATGTTTTTTCAAATCTCTATACATCTTAGTTCTAACATGGTGTATAGATAAATTGGAACTATGAGCATCATCCAACAATTCTCTTTTTAGATCAACTATATCGGGAACACAATGTCTCTTCACAAATTTAAAATTTCCATCTCCATATACGATGTAACTCAATCTACCATCATTCAAAGCAATAATCTTCTTTTTAATCTCCTTGTCATCAACCTGTGAACTTTTTATCCTTTCAAGTAAATATGGTTTGAAAACCATTTGAAAAAAGCATTAATGTTTCTCCTTCCATGGTTATTCCCATATCCATCTTTATTTGATCCATGAAAATAATATCCCTTTCAACTCTCATCTTGTTCAAAACACCATGATAATTTTCTCTCAAAGCATCTCCCACCTTATTTTCCTTCCCCGGGTGGTAGTGTATAGTGTAATCATAATCCTTGAGTAGTTCAATCCATCGTATTTTCTTCATGTTGAGTTCATTTTGTGTGAAAATATACATCAAACTCTTGTGATCATTATAAATCTCACATTTTTTCACCATAGAGATAGTGTCTCCATATATTCAAAGAAATGATTACAACTGCTAACTCAAGATCATGAGTAAGATAGTTTTGCTCATGAATTTTTAGCTGTCGTGATGCATATGAAATAACCCTATCATTCTGCATAAGGATACAACCAAGTCCTTTCATTGAAGCATCACTATAAATAAAAAAACCCATCATTCCCTAATGGTAGAGTCAATATATGAGCTCTGACTAATATCATCTTCAATTCTACAAAACATTATTCAAATTATTTTTTCCAAACAAATTTCACCCCTTTAAGTGTGAGATTGGTTAATGGGTTTGACAATCAGGCAAAATTCTAGACGAAATGCCGATAATAACCTGCTAAAACAATAAAACTACGTACCTCAGTTATACATGTCAGTGCTGGCCATTCCTGGATTTCTCTTGTCTGATAGGGATCAATAGAGATTCCATCCTCAGAGATGATATGGCCCAGAAAAGAAATCTTCTGAAACTAAAATTCACACATGCTAAACTTCCCATATAAATCATGTCTTTTAAGAGTCTTCAGGATAATGCACATGTGATTCTCATGATCTTTGTAGCGTTTGTAGTATACCAAGATATCATCAATTAATACAACTACATATTCATCAAGATATTCCTTGAAAACACTATTCATTATATCCCTAAAAACAGAGGGTGCATTAGTCAATCCAAAAGGAATTATTGTAAATTCACAATGCCCATACCTGGTTCCAAATGTTATTTTGGGAATGTCTTCCTTCTTCGCACACAACTGATGATATCCAGATCGAAGGTCAATCTTTGAAAAGTATTGAGCACCATGAATTTTGTCGAATAAATCATCAATGTGAGGTAGGGGATACTTTTTCATTATTGTTTTATCATTGATCACCCTCTAGTAAATGCACAAACTGATAGATTCATCTCTCTTCTTAAAAAAAGGATTGGGGCTCACCATGGAGAAAAACTAGGGTGAATAGATCCTTTATTACCTAATTATCAAGTTGTTTCTTCATATCCACTAATTCCATAGTGGCCATTCTATAAGGGGTCTTCGATATGAGCCTTGAACCTGGAATTAAATCAATGGAAAACTCAATTTATCATTTTGAAGGATGTCCAGGTGAATCTTAAGGAAACACATCAACATTTTATTTCACAACATGTACATCCTCTATTTGAACATTCCTTTCCTCACCCAGATTTATTTAATTCTCTTCCCCCCCAATAATTGAATTTAGTTGAGCTACTATGGGTGGCTCGAGATAATAATTAGGTGTTGACATTTCTGCTCTAAAGATAAGGTGTTATTTATCATCGTCATAAAAAATAGTAACCACCTTCTTCTTACAATAAAATTTTCACCATGGTCTGGAAGCTAATCCATAGAGAGGATTATATCAATTTCAATCATGGGTATGATGATGAGATCAGCAGATAAAGAACATTTATATGCACTAATGGGGACTGTTTCACAAAAATTTGTTTCCACGATACTTCCATTAGGAGTTTTGTCTCACAACTCCCATGATAAATAAAATTTCAAATATCTAATTTTCTTAAAAACCTGGGAGGATATGAAACAATGCAATGATCAAGAATCAAATAAAGGATTTTCAAAACATGAGGAAACCATTAAATTACCTGCCACTACCTATTTCGAAGCTTCAACCTCAGGAGTAGTGACAACATAAGCTTGGACTTGATCCCTTGGACTTTTCATAGGTCAGTTCCCCTGACGCTTAGGACATTTATTCACATAATGTCCCCTTTCTATATAATTGTATCAATAGAAATCGCCAACCTCTTTCTTCCCATTGCAATCACGAGCTTGGTGGACTTATTCACCACACTTGTAACAGACTCACATTACCTTCAGGCAAGTACCAGGGTGTTTCTTCCAACATTTACTACAGGATGGATATTCAACCTTTCCCTTCACCCCCTTATTGATATTTCTAGAATTTTCGGCAGATCTCTTCTTATATTGCTTTTCTTTAAAGTCATAAGACATAGAGAATTCTTTTTCTGTCTTAATAGCACATGAGATAATATCTTTGTACGACGAGAAGGATTGTGAGACTAATGCTTGATGGGGAAATGGTTTTAACCCATCAATGAATCGACCAATTTTATATATTGGGTTACTTATAGAATCTACATCATTACTCACTATCCTTATAATGTTAGCTTCATACTTTGCGACATTATCATCCTCCTTTTTCTTCAGGCTCAGAAATTGCCTTTCCATATCCACTTGATGGTCACGTGGAAAATATTTTATTAAGAAAAGATATTTAAACTCCCCCATTCCATATTCGATATTTCCTCATCTTCCTTTGTGTTTTGAATCAATGACGACCATTGATCAGCATCTCCAGTGAGGTGGTAAACTACCATGTCAACTTTTTCCCTTTCGCTACTTCCCAAGGCAGGAAATATTTCCTCTAAGGAATTTATCCATTGATCAGCCACTATTGGATTTGTAATCCCATTGAATGTTGTTTTTTGTTTCCTCATCAAGAAATCTAACATTGATCCTCCACACTGTCAATCAGGGTGCTCCATATGGGTAAGGATATTATTCATAACCTGAGTGAGTTGTCCCATTATGGTGATAAGCTGATCAACACTAGTTGTATCACCTGCTCCATTATAATCATCTTGAACAGGAGGGAAATCCATATATATAGTTTTTGCATTGTTATGGCTTCCATTCCTTACACTAGGCACCATTTCTAAATAATGGCATAAACGAGATTAGTTTATGAATCGAAATACATAAATCTAAACTAGTAAAACACTTACCATAAATTGAACTGTTTATGGATATAATCCATAATCATAAAAAAAATTATTATGGAAGCATATACTCATAAACCATTCAAAATGGTTTGTAATTAAAATGATAATTATCCTAAGCATATCCCCCGGGAGTGTCATAACCAAGAGTGCAGCAAGGTCTGTTGTCGTGCACCAATTCCCGTTCAAGTCTAGATCAAAGCGGTGTTTTCCGGTTTAACTCCTAGGTACATCTATGCCAGAGCCACCTCTACCTGCTCGTATCCAGACGAGGATGTATTTCTTGGAAAACTCACAAAATCTCTATAATACAAAAATTCTAGGATGTTCTTCTATAATAATTCTCAATTTCTTTCTTAGGGTAATGTTCTATAATCACAGTTTATCTAAATATAGTTTCCAAGGTTTGTACTAAACTTCCCTTGATACCAACTGTAAAACCCCGACCCCAGAATCCCAGATTCGGTGCATTATTACGTATCTTTGGAATGATCACAAAAGATCATGTCTCCAAAGACCAATTAATTTAGTAGCTTTGGAAGTACTAGATTCATTTATAAGGTTTACATTACAACATAATATGGAAAACTACAACAACATTGTTTCCATATACAACACTAAGATCCCATAGACTATTCTTACAGGCCAGTCATAATATACTTATTCGCATCCTATGAAAATTAAAACATTGAAAGGGGTGATCTTAGTTGCTCAGTAAGGATAACAATATAGCGGAAAAATTCATAAATAAGCATAAACATTTAAGTAAATGTATAAGACTAAAAGAAAAACCTTTTAAACTTGGACTTCATCATAATATAGAGATGTTAAAAATCACATAATCCCATTAACGTTTTCACATTGATATTCTACTAGCCGAATAATCACATGCAATATCAATTCCCACTTTCATAATTTTGGAATGCATAATTCCAATCTTTCATAGCCACATAGTTAAGGCCTTGTGCCAAGATTACAAATAAGATTTTGTCAAGGCCTTGTTCCAAGACACTAGTTTGTCTCATGAGACCTACCGATGTATTGAGGAGATATAGAAATCTATACCTGCCACTTACTAAGTCCAATGAATTCCTTATATGAAATGGTTTAAACATAACATAAACATTCCTATTAAAACTACCATACAAAATGTAAATACTTTATCCATAAACCATGAATGGTGTAAAAATAACACATCCATCGTCAAACATATCAAAAAACTATTAATACACTATTTATGTATTGTATCATAATAAATCAACCTCAAATAAGCTTAAAATCCATCAAAGGGGGTTGACATAGATGAAATCAAAGCCTTTTTAAAGAAATTTCTCTTTCTATTTTGAAATCCATTAAATTCATATAATTATAAAATAAAAAATTTACTTTAGAAATATTATTATAACCTTGTAAGGGAATATTTAATGATATTATGATGGCGGAAAATTTCCTCACTCGTCGTATAAGTTAAAAAAGACATTCTTAACTTAGCTTTGTCAGAAAGGTTATAAAGTACATTGTTTAGAAAATGATGGAAATATTAATTTCATAAGCATCTTATAAAAAGTCAAAAAGGGTATAAATGAATTTATCTTATATTCTAGTAAATAGTATAAATGTTTTGATATATATATTTAAGAAAACACAGATGTGGATAATAAAGAGGTCCCAGTAGATACTTACGTAAAAACAACCTCGGATAATAAAGAGACTGTGAAATTAACTCTTACCTTATAATATTCCTTGGTCGAGGGTAGGTTAACCCTCTACATAATGGTGAAATAATTGTTATTAAATTATAAATGAATCATATACATTAATATGATATCATATATTATCTTTTAACATTAAATTGTTAATAATATCTTCATATTATCGTCGTTCTGGGTGTTAACATATTCGTTTTCCTTTATATGATTTGTTACATAAGTATTGTTTCTTATGAATAGGATGTATCTTATTAATATTCAGAATTATATTAAGTCTTTAAACACTATTTTTAATGATCTAATGAAAATATGTCTTGATTGGATGACGATGGGGAATGAATGTCATCGCGTTCATGGAGACAGTAATCTGTACGTATGCACGAGGGACAATATCATTCATTTGATATTAAAATAATATATAATTTGATAGTATATCATATATAAAGAATAATTGTCATGATTTATTTATTATTTACATCAATTACCAATCATTATTATACCCATCCCAAAAATAATTTATTGAATAACAATTACACCACGATGTGGAGACGGTAAGACGTACGTACGCACGTATAGCGACATGTCATTCAATGGATGGATAGAATAATTAATATGTTGGTAGAATATTTATAATAATATCATAGTATATATAACATACCAGAGTTATTATTTTTTAATGGAAACAAAAAATATAGAGGAAGTGGAAGATAGAAAGAACTTGAACGAGGTGATGAAATATTTACCTCTTCTTCGGATTCTTCCTTTTGATTTGATCAAAAGGGCTCTTTAAGATGGCTTTATGACTAAAGGAAGGCCTCTAGGATTAATGGAGGATAGTTTAGAGGGTATTTGGGCATAGTTTTTCCAATCCAAATGGCTTTTAAGGTGTAAATTAGAGAGAAGGGGGAGTGCCTTTTTATAAGAGGGGTGAGGGTCACCTTAGAAAAACCTAGATATATTATTTTATAATAAAATAATTTTCGGTTTCTAATGGATCCAAAATTAATTATTTAAAGGATAAGGTGGAGGTGGGTCAAAATCCACTCAACCAATAGGTTTTATACAGGTTTGTGTAACTATATTTAACTCCTAGTTTAATAGTTTGGCATTTACCATGTGTCATTGAATTTTTATATTATATGGTTAATAAACATACTTTATTCCTTCAAGAGAACCCCATGTGGTTAATTAATGATACAACTATCATTACATAAGTATTTTGGATTAGCCTTAGATTTTTAGGTATATAATATCAATTAAAAATATAATATTTTTCTTAAAAACTCTTTTATGTCAATTTTGACTCTATTTGGTATTTTAGTTTTTATAAATTCATAACAGCATTATTACTTCGAAAAAATTATTCTAACCAATCCTATTATGTCATATTAACCTAGATAATTAGTGGAATTCATAAAAATTTTCAAATTACATTTATTAAATATTTATAATATAAATTATGTTTATCTTTCATTAATACGATAATTATTCCATCATCACTGTGTCATAAATAAATTTAATTTTTTAATGTATAAAAAATATGAATAGAATAAAATTATGTAAGAAATAGTTTCAGCTTTCTAATTAATTTTTATAGTCGAATCTATCATATGTGTAAACTTATATTAAAAATGGTTTAGTTATTAAACATTGAATTTCACACTTTTAACTCATCATTGAATTAAATAATAATAAATGTCCTAATCTAATCCATGTGGACCTAAAGGATCATATTTTATTCCTAAGTTTGTTTATGGTCGAATTACACTTATCCAATAGAATTAGTTTCATTTTATTGAACCAAATTTTACTTACTGATATAAACCGTGTCTCCCGGATTTTTGAAAATCAACTCACCGAAGTGGTAAAATTAACTTTTATGTAAATTTTCAAATGCTCATAGGAGGTGGGTAAAAATTGTAAAAAGTTCAATAAAAGTTTTATATATATAAAATTTTTATTAACTGAAACCAATGAATTAAATTTAACATATATTGAAATTATGTATCTATTTTGACCTAAAATAAATTCATATAAAATAAATAATTATTTAAATAAAAATTCGATTTTAAACTATAACTTAGTGTTTTTCACTATTCATCAAAAATTGAATGTTTTCAGAAAAATACCAAAAACTCACCCTAAGATGATTATGATATTCCAAATACAAAAATGAAGTCCATTTTGAATGATAAAATTTATAAAATTTCAAAAAGTGGGTATTACTATTCATAACGGTTAGTTTGATTGGTTGTGGTGTGTCAGAACTCGAAGTTGCGTACAACACACACTATTGTATTATTAAAAGGGAAACATACCATGGAAGTTTGGCGTGTTACAGTTAGTATAAACCGTGTGATCCCATCCACACAGTTTTCATAACATAATAAGGACTAGATAGAGGGATTCATGAGGCTAATATTTTTTGACAAAACTATGACTCTGGGGGTGAATACCAATGAGGGAACCTCAATAACATCAGAATATTAATGAAAAATGGTTTTTCATGAATAGTCAATCGATGCACATGAAATTTTGTGGGGTCCCTGTTTAGAAATTTAGGTGCACACGTTTGCCACACAGTTCTTCCAACCCAATGGCCATACAATATGACCCAATAATTTTTGCGTAAAATATTGATATCGCCATTAAATTTTTTTTAACCCTTTCCCTATTTATAGTTTACTCATCTAGTGGACTAGAGGCCTCCATTGATCACATTGGAGTTCTCAAACTCCCCTCTTCATAGTTTTTTGGTCCTATTCCATTATCCAATATCTGATTTGATCACCATTGATCTCGTTGGATTCCTCTATGTAATATCTTAAATCCTTTGGTTTGATTCCTTCTTATCTATCCTATCATCTGTGTTTTTTTCATGCAAGATCATATTCCTTATTTTCAAGGTTTTTTTCCATTATTCCATTTTCATTCCATTCAAGCCAAACAATGGGATGATACTAGACAAGGATTGTAATATATGGTCAAGGAAGGTGTTCTACAAATCATCCATCATATTCTCATTGTTATATAAACTATATTCATTGGAAACATTCCAGTATCACCAAGGTTTTCTTAATAAACTCACATGACATTATTGAAATCACGTTTCTCATATTCTAGATCCCCTTCTATATATGTTATTCACATCATTGAAGGTTATTACCTCAACACCAACCAACCCACATAGCCTGATTCTTTATTCATGCTTTTAGTTTATTTTTTATTACTATATATGCCACCTTTCAGGTATTCTGTAACCTAAATATCCTAAGTAATGTTTTTGTACATAATTAATGGGTCATTAATTTCTAAATGGATCACACCTATATAGATTCCAATAGACCCATATAAAGTAAAAATTATTAATATTTAAAGAATATTTTACAATTTAAATGGAATATATATTTATTGATATCACATTGCTTAGTTAATTATAATTGTATTTCACATGATTTCATGTCCTTAGCTCACCTTTTCATGATTATCCAAGGTTAAGGAATGAACCTAATAATTGAATATGGAATGAAAGTAATAAATGGTTGCATTTCCAATTTACCCTTGTCACCTAGTAAAAATTTTAAAGGAATGAAACTTATGGGATATTAAAAGGAATGAGTGTTACATGGACTCAATTAAATAACGAGTTATGTATATGGTGGATATTGTATATAGACCTTTTAATCTTCAAATGAGTTGGCAGACTTGATCTAGCCTTAGATTCTCGAGGGAATGACATGATCACTCAAAGGATTCCATTTAGATTGAAGGATCTAGTATACAAGGGAGGTATCCAAAATGGAATATGGACCTTATCTATTTGTGTATTCCCGACATGATTTAATAAGACAATCTAACTCTCTTTTGGATTTAAGATGCATTTGATACACTCCTTGGACCCATATTGATGTCTTTGGACACATGGAACCATCGATTAACCCCATTAGGCCCAATAATTATTATCCCATGTTACATTGGATGATATACTTAGACTCGATTATAACTATTTATAATGGGATTCTTTGGGAGATTCACCTTAGATTATGCTCTGACCACTTTTACTGCTAAACCACAGGAGTTACTACTATGAGTTGGCTGACCCCTGAGGTCAGGGATTCCTTGGTTATAACTTGGATCCTTTTTTATTAATATCATGAATCTTGTTAGTTTTATTTACATAACATGAGATTATTATAAACAAACATAATTTAAATGAATTAATTAAATGATATCATGTTCAGATACATCACAATCTGAGGCTAAGGATGTATAATTTATCATTAAACATTTCTTTACATTTATATATACCTGAACTCTATCAGTTTATATTCAAAAATAAGATTTTATAAATTTCATTGGTGGTGGAATACATAGATTTATCTAACAAACTATCCAGGATTTCTATGGTATCTAGGAAGATTACAACTATGAAGGTTTTGATATGGGGAAGCCTCCCTCTTTGGACACTTGATCCTTATTTCCTTTGTCATATGGAGCTTAGTAGCAGATTGTCAGGCTAGTGCTCAGGATATTGGATAGTTTTTGAATTATATTAAATTATTTTGTATAGAATCTTTTTCACATTTCCATGTATACCTATTTTTTACTTTTTAGAGACATGATATGACATCATCATCTTTTGTATATGATACAATTCAAATTTTGAGCTGATTATTGTTATGTGTTGATGGATTTTTATTCTTTTCTTCCACCACTAGTGTAAATATTTATTATTATGGTTCATCTATATTAAAAAATATGTTAATATATCTATATGTGTTGTTCTCCACTCTGACATGATGGAATAGTCTTCCCCACATACACACCATAGGACCTCACTGCTAGTCAGTAGCCTCTAGCACATTTGGTGGGGAACATGATGCCATGTGTCCCACCGGATTGGGGAACTATTAGTGGATTTTAGTTTAGGACGTCACAAAAGAAGAGTTTTCTGTGGAACTATTCATATAAAATAAGAATATGAAGTGATTCTTGTATGATGTTGTGAAAGTAAGAGAAAAAAAGAAGACCAAGCTTGCACATAAAACACATTCAGCTACGTAAATTATGACATGCATTTAGGTTACTAACCAAATGTTATATCATTGTTAGTATATCATTCACTTTTGTATGGGATACACAGGAGCACTATTGGTAAATGTGAAAACATGCGTTTCAATTTTAATTCCTACTTATTTTTATCTTACATTTTGATACTACTATGTTGTGTGAGATTTCTATTTACATATTTACAATAAGATTATCGTTTTTTTAAATTTGATCAATGTACATCAATTTTCCTCTTATGTGGGTGTGTTTGGATGTGTTTTATCAAATAAAAAAGGTGATAATAGATAACAATAGAATTATTCACCTTATTAATTGAACATATTAAAACAGGATTAAGGTAAAAACTATTTAAAACATCTACCTATACTAATTAACCCCCTACGATTTTTTAATACATTTCTAACCAATCCCCCCAATCGGTAGCAAACCCTTGTTCACATCTTATAAGATTTTCTACTTTTTACACTATTCTCTTGTAGAGGTTTTAGTATTATTCAAAATTTAAAATGAAGTGATGTTTTGGGTGAAAAAATATTTATCCCATGCCAAAATCCTATATATTACAATATTAAAATGAATATTTGAAAAAGAGATAAGAATATATTTAATAAGATTATCATCTTATATAAATAATAATAAGACTTTATTTCACTATGTAATCAATGTGAAAAAGAAAAAAATGAATGAAATGATGAAGAAATAGTTATTTATTCTACCACCATGAAAATAGATAGGCTCACAACCTCAAGCGATTCAATTAATTCAATTGATTATAATGAACGTTTTAATTAATGTTAAAACAACTGTGAAGGTAAGCCAAGTACTATTGGGAGTGATTACATATCAACTAATATATAATTTGAGGAATTAAAGGATATATTTCATTTTTTTCAAAATAATTATTTTCTCTTATCTATGATATTTTGGAAATTAGGTAGGAATAAATAAATAATCGTGAATATAAGTAATAAAAGTTAATGATATATTTGGAATAAAAGGACTTATCTTGTGTAAATATGTACAAAAAAATAGATCCAACAAATCTATAACTACCTAAAATAATGAAGGGTTTTGTTTTGAGATGGACGGGATCAGTACAATCTCGGAAAAGGATAAGGCCATAAATGATTTATAAGGGAATTTCAATACATTAGATGTAAATATGAAAAATGCATTGATTTTAAGTATTCACAATTAGAGTTCAAATCCACGATGATCAAGGAACTTGGAAAATTATTATAAGAAATGCAAAAATAAATGATAATGAAATTAAAATAATTAATAAGTAGTGTGGATATATATTTGAATACATGTTTAATGATAGAAATATCATCAATATAAACATTATTATGTTTGAATCCAAACTAGAAAATTATAATATTTCTCAAAACAAATATTCACATGAAGTAATTGAAAGAGAATATACTTCAAAAAATTATACTAATGAGGTATATATTTTTAAAATACCCTTTTTATGGAGTATAAGAACATAAAATAATCTAATGATCATTCTAAAGAAACATTAAATATAAAGGTACTATCTATACCTAAATAACATGTCTCTAAAAATTTTGGCTTCTTAAATTATGTAGGATAAAATAATTATAAAAATAATGATGAGAAGAAATGGTCATATTATACCACCATGTCTATGGTGGATAGAATTATATTTATGAGTGATATTTTTCCAAAAAAAATCAATCAGTGAAGGAGAATACTCAAAATTATCGTTCTCTATGTTCCAGAAATTCTCAGTGGTATGCTGTGGTATAAGGATGATAAATATTTTTTGGGAACTTATGGTGGTGTAATATGATTAGGCTCAAGTCAATGGTTTTTTGGTATAACCCATAAATTATAGAGATAAAGAAAATCTAATTTAAATTGGAATAAATCGTTCAAAGAAACAATATCCATAGGATATGAAAAAAACACATATTCCTTGAATATATTTGAGAATATTTAATGTAGTTATGATTTTTTCAATAGATGTGTCATATAAATAATTCATAATCAATCAATCATGTATACAAATTAAATGAGGAAATAATACCAAGGGATTTTTATAAAAAATGAAATTCATACTTGGAAAATAAGCTAACAAAATCTACATAATATATTTCTCCATGGAATGTATAAGAGTATAATGAGTTATCATTAGACAAAAAAACAAATAATTATCTGATTTAATGTACTTAAATTAATTCCAAGACGAGTGTTACATATAAAGGAACTAGTGTTAATAAAATATTTCCAAATAATACATGTGTATAAATCCAATAATCTATAAATATACTAATGATTTCGAAGCAATTTGGATAGAATATATAGAGAAAGAAAGGAAGTTGGAAGAGGAATAAAAAAAATTCAAAAACGAAATAATATATGCAATAAAAAAAATCCAAATTTCACAAGAGGCCATCAAAAAATAAAAATTAAATAGTCTTATAAGATATATATGGTTGGTAAAGAAAATTTGGTTACAATACTAAAAAAAGTTAACTATTTTTAAAACATAATACTAATTTCTAATGATTAGTAGGATTTGAATTAGTAATGCCTTTGGTAAGAGAGTTAAAGAAGATAAAAGTAACTCAAGCAAATGAGTTTGAATTAAGAGGATTTATATTATTCTTATTATATAAAAAAATATTGTAGATGTTAAATTATGAATTATGTAGTAAATTAAAACACATGTTGGAGAATATACTCTCATCATTTTTGTTCACATTGAGGATAAAGAAGAACCACCTTATCCACTTATGTTTGTGTGATGTATTTGTATTTACAATGTTGGACATTTGAGTTCCATCATAGTCTCAGGGGGATGAACTTGGAATAAGTGAGAGATGTCATTAATACATAGTTATAAGTTTAATCTACCAAATTATATTGATCACTATAGTGGTATTCTAAAGAGTTTGTATTAAATAAGATCATACTATGAAAATATGTAAAATATTTCAATCTAGAAATCCAGATGATGTAATAAATTTATTTTTAATATTACACTGGAATCATATTTTTCTCAATCTATATAAGATAATAAAATTTACGATGAAATTTTTGAATTTCCTCTAAAAATAGGGAAATGTGATGAATAAATCTGCCATAATTATTATTTCTTAAATATATGAATCTTATAGAATGTTCTTGGGCAAATTTCATTTAAAAATTTATGATTTATTATTCTCACAACATGGTAACAAAATATATAATTCCCCAACCCCAGTTACCTAGAGTTGGTGCATTATTACATAACATTGTCATGATCACAAAAGATAAAGTCTCGAAAGACCAATTAGTTTAGAAGCCTTGGAATAACTAGATACATTCATAAGGTTTACATTACATCATAAAGTGAAAACTACAACAACATCTTGTCTCCACACTCATATCCCCTTATACTATCCCTACATGTCATTCATAAAAATACTTCTTCACATCCTAGGAAAAATAAAACATAGAAAGGGGTGAGCTCAAATGCCCAATAAGGATAACAATATAGCGGAAACAGTCATAAATAAGCATAAGCATTTAAGGCAATGTATAAATAAAACAAAAGCCATTTAAACTTTAACTTCAGCATAATATGGTAGAAATAAATGAAATAATTCCATTTACATATTCACATGGATATTATACTAGTTTAATAATCACATTCAATGTCAATAACCAATTTCATAACGATGGAATGCATAATGCCAGACTATCATAACGGCATAGACAATGTATTGTGCCAAGACTACAAATACGATTTTTCCAAGGCCTTGTGCCAAGACACTAGTTTGTATCATTAGAAAAACCAATGCATCTAGGAGAAATAGTGGGATCTACCCATCACTTATTAAGTCCAATGCATTCCTCATATGAATAGGTTTAAACATAACATAATCATTCATATTAAAACTAGCACACGGAATGTCAATACATTTTCCAAAAACCATGAATGGTATACAAATAACACATCCAAAGTCAAACATATCACAAAACCTTCAATAAAATATGGAAGTTTTTTATCATAATTAATTAACATCAAATAATCTTAAAATTTATCAAATGATGTTGACATAGATGAAATCAAATCAGTTTGAGAGAAATATATCTTTTTTTAAATCATTTAAATGCCACATAATTATAAAATATATCAATTACATTGAAAATATACATATAAGCTTGTAAGGGAAGCTTCGGAGATTTTATAATGGCGTAAAATAGCCACACACTCAGTATATGTTTAAAAGACATTCTTACCTTAAATCTGTCGAAAAGGTTAAAAAGGACCTTGTTTGGAAAATGATGGAAAGATTCTTTTATAACCATCTTATAAAAAGATAAACAAGGGTATAAATTTCTTTAACCCATTTTCTATAAAATAGTAAGAATGATTTGAAAATATATTTTTGAGAGACATGGATGTGGATGATAAAGTGGTCCCAGTAGATAATTACGTATAAACAGCCACGGATAATAAAGAGATTGTGAAATAAACCCTTACCTTCTACATTTCCTTGGTCGATGGTATGTTAACCTCATATATAATAGTTATAATATTGTTATTAAATTATACAAGTACCATATACATAATTATGATATCCTATATGATCTTTTAATATTGCCTTTTTAAAAATATCTTAGTATTATCGTCGTTTCGGGTGATAACTTTCATGTTTTCTTTAATTTGTTTTGTTACATAAGCCATGTTTGTTATCAATAGGATTTATATTATTCATATACATAATTATATCAAGTCCTTAAACATTATTATTAATCATCAAATTAGAATTAGACTTGAATGGATTGGATGGTGAATGAATCTTATCGCGTTCGTGGAGACGGTAGTCCGTAGGTACACATGAGCGACAATATCATTCTTTTTATATTAAAATAATATATAATTGGAAGGTATATCATATATAATAAATAATAATAATAATTTTATATTTATTATTTACTTAAATTACACATAAATATCATACTCATCAAAATAATAATGTTTTGAATAACAATTACACCACGACGTGGAGACGGTAAGCCGTACGTACGCACGTATGGTGACCTGTCATTCAAAGGATGTATAGAATACTGAATATGGTTGTAAAATATTTATAATAACATCACATTATATATAATATACTGTATTTATTGTTTTATAATGTAAATAAAAAAGAACGAAGATGTTGAAGAAGAAATGAACTTGAAAGAGGGTGGTGAAAACATTACCTCTTATTCGGGTTTTTCCTTTGAGTTGATCAAAAGGGCTCCTTATTTAGGATTTATGATAAAACTAAGGCCTCTAGGTTTAATTGAGGTACGTTTATAGGATATTTGGTCAGGTTTTGGCTGCACAAAAAGACTTTTATGGTATGAATAATTGGTTAGAATTGGTGTCCTTTTATAAGGTGGAGGAGGGGCTCTTTAGGAAAATCATAAAGTATTAATTTATAATAAATTAATATTCGGTTTATAATGGCTCCAAAGTGAATTATTCAAATTATAAGGTTTGGAGGGGTCGAAATATTTTCATCAAATGGATTTTAGACAGGTTTGGGTCACTATATTAACCTTATCATTTATATTTAACTCTTAGTTAAATAGTTTGACAATTACCATGTCACTTTGAATTTTTATATTATATTGTTAATAAACTTATTAAATACTTAAAATCAACCCCCAAGTGGACTATTAATGATAAAACTATCATTATATAAGTCCTTTGGCCGATCCTTATATTTTTTAGAATATAATATGAATTAATAATATAATATTTTTTAAAAAACTCTTTTATGTCAATTATGACACTATTTAATAATTGATTTTTGTTAAAGTATTAAAAACGTTATTAATTAAAAAAAACTTTTATGCAATCCTAAAATGTCATATTAATCAATAAAATTCGTGAATGGAATCAAAAAATTCAAATTATATTTATTTTAATTTTTATAAATCCAATTATTTGATTATTTCATTAATAAGGAAAATAATGCATCTTTATTGTGTCATAAATAAATTAAATTATTAAATATCTAAAAATAATAAATAAAATATAATTATGTAGGAAATATTTTTTATTTTCTAATGAATATTTATAGTCGAAAATATAACATATATAATCCTATGAAAAAATTATTTTTCTATAAGATATATGCTTATGTAATTTTTGTTTTTTACTTTAACATAATTAATATAAAGTGTCATTATCACTTACAAGTGGATCCATGTGGTCCCAAAATCTACCCAATGATGCCCATGGTCGGACATTTATCAACCAATAGGGTTATGTCACATTTTATTGTAATTTATTATTATTATAATATTATTTTTTACCCTTATTTACTAGATTTACCCTTTAACCATGGGAAATAAAATATTTACTGAAGTAATTATTAAAAATGTCTAAAAATAAAAGATACTTATTTACACAATTTGGACCTCATGATTCTAAATCTGGAATACATTTATCTATATTCAAAACACATAAGTGGAAGAAATTAATTTAAAATTAATTCCTGTTGTCAAAACAAAAAACGTGTTTTGAAGAAATAAAAAATATCAAAAGATTGACGCTTGTTTATATCCGGTTTATATGTGTAATTATGTCGAATGACCAACATTGTATTAAATGGTAAAAATATATTCTAAATATAATTTAAAAAAAACTCAAATTAATAATTTATCATTGTTAATTATTTCGATTAAAAAAGTTTTTTTTAATTAAAATTTAGTAATTTGCACTATTCATCAACATATGAAAGTTACAAGAAAAATACCAAAAATTCACCATATGCTAATTTCGATATTATGAATCGAAAAATAAAGTTCATTTTGAAAGATAAAATGTATAAATTTTCAAAAAGTGGGTATTACTATTCATAACAACTAGTTTGATTGGTTGTGGTGTGTGTTAGAATTCGAAGTTGCATACAACACACGCTACTCTATTATTCAAAGCGAATCGTACCGTGGATTCTTGGAGTGTTACATTCTCCTCTCCAAATAATTTCATCCTCGAAAATTCTAGAATACTACCGCAAGAAAAAACTCTGGTGGTTCTTCATCATATGTTTCTCAGGTTCCCACGTTGCCTCTTCCATCTTATGGTTTCTCCATAAAACTTTTACCAGACGAGTCGTTCGGTTTCTCAACATATGTTCTCTGGTATAAAGAATCTTGAGGGGCTCTTTGCAATATGATAGATTGGGTTCCAGTTCTACTTCCCCATAAGTGAGTACATACATTGGCTCAGGCATGTATTTTCTCAATAGTGATACGTGGAACACATCGAGAACTTTGGAGAGATTTGGCGGCATTTCCAAATGATAAGCTACAGCCCCTATTTGTTATAGAATTTCAAATGGTCTGATGTACCTGGGACTCAATTTACCTTTCCTACCGAAACATATAACTCCATTCTATGGATATACCTTCAAGAAAACATTATCTTCTACCTGAAATTACAAATCCTTCCTTCGGTTGTCAGCATAACTCTTCTGCCTACTTTGAGCTTCTTTGATGTGGGTTTGGATTACCTTCACCTTTTCCATCGTTTCCTCCACAATTTCTGGGCCTAAAACTTGTCTTTTACCAACATCATCCCATCATGTTAGTGTGCGACTTATCTTTCCGTATAACGCTTTATATGGTGCGATCCGAATACTTGAATGGAAGCTATTGTTATAAGAAAATTCCACCAGATTTAAATATTGATCCCACATACCCTGAATGTCAAGTGAGAAAGATCTCAACATGTCTTCTAAGGTTTTAATAGTCTGTTCTGATTGCCCATCAGTTTTTGGGTGGTAGGAAGTGCTCAAACGAAGTTCAGTATCAAGGGCTTTCTGAAGACTTTTCCAGAATCATGAAGTAAAATGGGGACCACGATCCTAAAAAATCAATAGGGGTACTCCATGAAGTCTCACAGCATCATTAATATATAGTATTTCTAGACATTCAAGAGGTATATCTTCTCCTATAGCAAGGAAATGTGATGACATGGTAAGATGATCAACAATGACCCATATTGCATCGTTCCTTCTAGGAGTCTTTGGTAGCTCTATGACAATGTCCATCGTAATATTATCCCATTTCCACTCAGGTATGGGAAGAGGATGCATGAATCCTCCAGGATGTTTCCATCCAGCATTCACTTGTTGACAAAACATACATCTTGACACAAAATCAGCAATCTCGCTCTTCATATTGTCCGACCAAAAATCTCCCTTCAAATCCCCATACATTTTGGTGCTCCTAGGGTGTATAGAAAAATTGGAACAATGCGCATCATCCAACAATTCCGTTTTAGTCAGGTATATCAGGAACACAAAGTCTCTTCCCAAATTTCAAAATTTGTTCGTCATACACAATGTCTCTCAATCTCCCATCATTCACATCTTTAATCTTCTTATTAAACTCTTCATCATTGGTCGGAGAACTCTTTATCCTTTATAGTAAAGATGGTTTGGAAACCATTTGAAAATGTATTGATGTTTCACCTTCCATGGTGATTCCCATATCCATCTTCACTACATCCATGTATATAGGATCCTTTTGAACTCTTATATTGTTCAAAACTCCATGATTCTTTCTACTCAAAGCATCTTCCAGCTTATTTTCCTTCCCTGAGTGGTAGTGTATCGTGCAATCTTAATCTTTGAGTAATTCCATCCATATCCTTTACCTCATGTTGAGTTCTTTCTGTGAGAAAATATACTACAAACTATTGTGATCAGTATAAATCTCACAGTTTTCACCATAGAGATAGTGTCTCTAAATATTCAAAGGAAAGACTACAGCTACTAACCAGAGATCAAGAGTAGGATAGTTATGCTCATGAATTTTCAGCTGCCGTGATGCATAGACAATAACCCTATCATTCTGTATAAGAAAATAACAAATTACTTTCTTTGAAAAATCACTATAAATAAAAAACCCATCATTCCCCGATGGTAGAGTCAATATAAGAGCATTGACTAATCTTCTCTTCAGTTTTTCAAAAAAAAAACAAATCACACTATTTTTTCCAAATAAGTTTAACCCTTTTACGTGTGAGCTTCGTTAATGAGTTAGCCAATCGGGAAAAATTCTAGACGAAATGCCGATAATAACCTACTAAACCAATAAAACAGCGTACCTCAGTTAATATTCGTCGGTGCTGTCCATTCTTGGATTGCACTTTCATCAGAATGATCGACGAAGATTCCATCCTTAGAGACAATATGGCCAAGAAAATAAATCTCCTGAATCCAGAATTCACACATGCTAAACTTCCCATATAATTCATGTCTTCTAAGAGTATTTAGGATAATGTGCAATTTCTTTTCATGATCTGCAATGATTTTGGATTATACCAAGATATCATCAATAAATACCACTAAAAATCATCGAGATATTCCTTGAAAACTCTGTTCATTAGATCCATGAATACTGAGGGTGCATTAGTAAATTAAAAGGGCATTACTGTAAACTCGTAATGCCCATACCTGGTTCGAAATGCTATCTTCTGAATGTCTTCCTTCTTTACACACTATTGATGGTATCCAGGTTGAAGGTCAATCTTTGAAAAGTATTGAGCTCCATACAGTTGGTCAAATAATTAATCAATACGAGGTAGGGGATACTTGTTATTTATTGTTATAGCATTTATCTCCATGTAATCAATGCACACCATCATATATCAATCATTCTTTTTAACAAAAATAATAGGGGATCCCCATAGAGAAACACTTGGGAAAATAAATCCCTTATTACTCAATTCCTCTAGTTGTTTCCTTAGTTCTACTAATTCTACAGTGTCCATTCTATAAGGGGTTTTTAATATGGGCCTTGATCCAAGAATTAAATCAATGGAAAACTCAATTTCTCATTCTGTAGGATGTCCATGTAAATCATCTGGAAAACATCAACGTATTCTTTCACAATAGGTACATCCTATATTTGAACATTCCTTTCTTCACCCACAGTTATTTCATTCTATTCCTCCCCAATAATTGAATTTAGTTGAACTACTGGGGGTGGATATAGATAAGAATTAGGTGGTGATAATTCTGCTCTAAATATAAGGTGTTCCTTATCATCATCATAAAAAATAGTAACCACCTTCTGAATAAAATAAATCATCACATCATGGTCCGAAATCCAATCATACCAAAGATAATATCAAATTCAATCATGGGAATGATGATGAGACCAGCAGATAAAGAACATTTATATGCTTTAATGGGGACTGATTCACAAAACATTATAGCAATGATACTTCCCTTATGATTTTTGATTGACAACTCCCTTGTTAAATCAAATTGGAAATATCTAATTTTCATAGAAAACTGGGAAGATATGAAATAATGTAATGATTTAGAATCAAATAAAGCATTTTTTAAACTTGAGGAAACCATTAAATTACCTGCCACCACGTCTTTCGAAGCATCTACCTCAGTAGTAGTGATAACATAATCTTGTACTTGATCCCTTGGCCTTTTCTGAGGTAAGTTTCATTGATGATTAGGACATTCATTTGCATAATGTCCCATCTCCATGAAATTGTAGCATTGGACATTGGTAGCTTATTTCTTCCCCTTCCAATCACGAGCTTGGTGGCCTTTTTCACCACACTTATAACAGACTACCATTCCATTCAAGAAAGAACTGGTGTGTTTCTTTCAACATTATCAAAGTGATCAGTAGATCTATTCTTCTTTTGCTTTGCCTTAAAGTCGTATGACTTAGCGAATTCCATTTCTGTCTTGATAGCACATGAGACAATATCTTCGTACGACGAGAAAGATTTTGAGACTAATGCTCGACGAAGAAACGGTTTTAACCCATCAAAGAAATGATCAATCTTACTTCTTGTGTTATGTATATAATCTGCTGCTTGCATCGCTAACCTTGTTAAGTTAGCCTCATACATTGCGACATTCTTATCCTCCTTTTGTCTCAGACTCAAAAATTGTCTTTCCATATCTGCTTGATGGTCACGAGGACTGTATTTTTATAAGAAAATATCTTTGAACTCCCTCTATTCTATATTTGATACTTCATCATCTTCCTTTGTGTTTTTTGTCAATTACCACAATTGATCAGCATCTCCAGTGAGGTGATAAACTTCCATGACAACTTTTTCAATTTTAGTACTCCCCAATGACTGAAATATTTTCTCTAGGGAACTTATCCATTGCTCAGATACTAATGAATTTATACTCCCATTGAATTTTGGTGGTTGTTGCCTCATGAAGCGATCAATCATTGATCAACCACACTACGGATCAGGGTGCTCCATACAGGTAAGGTTATAATTCATAACCTAAGAGAGTTGTCCCAATATGGTGACAGGTTGATCAACACTAGTTTCAACACTAGCTCCACTATAATTATCTTGAGTAGGAGGGAAATCCCAACTTGGAGTGTATTCATTGATACAGATTCCATTCATTCAACTAGGCGCCATTTCTAAACAATGGAATACACTAGATTAGTTTATGAATCGCAATACAGAAATCCAAACATGCAAAACACTTAAAATGAATTGAACAGTTTATGGATATAATCCATAATCATAAAAATGTTTTCTTTGAGGAAGTATATACTCATTAACCCTTCATAATGGTTTGCAATAAAAATGAGAATTATCCTAAGCATATCCCCTGGGAGTGTCGTAACCAAGAGTGCTGCAGGGCCAGTTGTCATGCACCAGTTCCCGTTCAAGTCTAGCTCAATGTGGTGTTTTCGGGTTTTACCCCAATGTAGATATGTACCAGAGCTGACTCTACATACTCGTATCCAGACATGGATGTATTGCTCAGAAAACTCACAAAATATCTACAATACAAAAATTCTTGATGTTCTTCTATGCTAATCCCCATATTCTATCTTAGGGTTATGTGCTCTAATCAGATTTTATCTAAATCTAGCTTCCAAGGTTTGTACTAAAATTCTACTGATACCAACTGCAATGCCCCGACCACAGTTACCCAGAGTCGGTGCATTATTATATAACATTGTCATGATCACAAAAGATCATGTCTTGAAAGAACATTTAGTTTAGTATCCTTGGAATAACTAGATACATTCATAAAGTTTACATTACATCGTAAAGTGAAAACTACAACGACATCTTGTCTCCACACTCATATCCCCGGATAATATCCCTACAGGTCATTCATAAAATATTTTTCACATCCTGGGAAAATTAAAACATAGAAAGGGGTGAGCTCAAATGCCTAGTAAGGATAACAATATAGTGTAATCATTCATAAATAAGCATAAACATTTAAGGCAATGTATAACTAAAACAAATGCATTTTAAACTTGAACTTCAACATAATATGGAATAATTAAAATGAAATAATACCATGTACTTATTCACATGGATATTATACTAGTCGAATAATAACATGCAATATCAATAACCACTTTCATAATGATGGAATGCACAATTCTAGACTATCATAACCACATAGTCAAGGCCTTATGCCAAGACTACAAATAAGATTTTGTCAAGGCCTTGTAACAAGACACTAGTTTGTCTCATGAGACCTACTGATGCATCAAGGAGCTTTATCGGGCTCCACCCGTCACTTATTAAGTCCAATTCATTCCTCATATGAATAGGTTTAAACCTAACATAAACATTCGTATTAAAACTAGCATACAAAATGTGAATACTTTCTCCAAAAAACATAAATTGTATAAGAATAACACATGCACAGTCAAAAATATCACAAAACATTCAATACAATATGGAAGATTTGTATCATAATAAATCAAATTCAATTATGCTTAAAATCTATCAAAGGATGTTGACATAGATAAAATCAAAACAATTTGAGAGAAATATCTCTTTTTTTTTGAAATCATTTAAAATCCACATAATTATAAAATAAATCATTTACTTTGAAAATATTCTTATACGATTGTAAGGGAAGCTTCAGAGATTTTATAATGGTGGAAAATAACCGCACACACCATATAAGTTAAAAAGACATTTTTACCTTAAATCTGTCGAAAATGTTAAAAAGGACCTTGTTTGGAAAATGATGGAAAACTTATTTTATAAACATATTATAAAAAGTCAAAAAGGGGTATAAATGACTATAACCCATTTTCTGTAAAATATTATGAATTATTTGAAAATACATTTTTGTGAGACATGGATGTGGATGATAAAGAGGTCCCAATAGATAATTACGTATAAACAACCTCGGATAATGAAGAGATTGTGAAATAAAACCTTAAATTGTACTTTTCCTTGGTCGATTGAATGTTAACCTCTTGTATAATAGTTAAAATATTGTTATTAAATAATAAAAGAACCATATACATAATTATGATATCATATATGATCTTTTAATATTTCTTATTTAATAATATCTTAGTATTATCGTTGTTTCGGGTGTTGACATACTCATTTTCTTTAATATGTTTAATTATATAAGCCATGTTTTTTATCCATAGGTTGTATATTATTCATATCCAGAATGATATCAAGTCATTAAACAATATCTTTAATCATCAAGTGAGAATCATACTTGAATGGATTGGATGGGGAATGAATCTCATCGCGTTCGTGGAGACGGTAGTCCGAATGTACGCATTAGAGACAATATCATTATTTTGATATTAATGTAATATATATTTGGATGATATATCATATATAAAGAATAATTATAATGTTATATTTTTTATCTATTTCAATTAAACATCAATATAATACCCATCCAAATAATAATGTTTTTAATAACAATTGCACCATGACGTGGAGATGGTAAGCCGTACGTACGCACGTATGGTGACATGTCATTCAAAGGATGGATAGAATACTGAATATGGTTCTATCATATTTATAATAACATCACAGTATATAGAAGATACTATATTTATTATTTTATAATGTAAATAACAAATAATGAATATGTTGAAGAAGAAAGGAACTTGAAAGAGGGTGGTGAAAACATTTCCTCTTCTTCGGGTTCTTCCTTTTGATTTGATCAAAAGGGATTCATAAGTAGGCTTTATGATCAAACTAAGGCCTCTAGGTTAAATAGAGGGGGATTTAGAGGATATTTTTACAGTTTTTGGCCGAACCAAAAGTCTTTGAAGGTGTGAATAATTGGTTAGAAGTGGTGTCCTTTTATAAGGGGAGGAAGGTCTCTTTAGAAAAAAAATACTTTATTAATTTATAATATATTCATATTCAGTTTCTAATGGCTCTGAAGTGGATTATTCAAAGTGTAAGGTGGGTATGGGTAGAAATCCTTTCATCCAATAGATTTTAGACAGTTTTGGGTCACTATATTAACCTTATCATTTATATTTAACTCTTTGTTAACTAGTTTGACATTTACCTTGTCACCTTGTATTTTTATATTATATGGTTAGTAAACTAACTAAATACTTCCAAGAGACCCCCCAAATGGTCCATTAATGATACACCTATCATTATATAAGTCCTTTGGCTGAGATTTGGATTTTCAAAAAATTTAATATGAATTAATATTATAATATTTGTTTTAAAAACTCTTTTATGTCAATTTTGACACTATTTAATAATTAATTTTTATTAAAGTATTAAAACATTTATTAATTCTGAAAAAATTAATTTAAGCAATCCTGGAATGTAATATTAATCAATAAAATTCGTGGATGGCATCAAAAATTTCATATTATATTTATTTTAATATTTATAATACCAATTAATTAATTCTTTCATTAATAAAGAAAATACCGCATCATTATTATGTCATAAATAAATTTAATTAATCAATGTCTAACAAGTATAAATAAAATATCATTATGTAGGAAATATTTTTATCTTTATAATGAATACTTATAGTCGAAAATATAACATATATTACCCTATGTAAAAGTTGATTTGCTAAAAGATATATGCTTATGTCATTTTTGTTTTTTACTTTGACTTAATTAATATAAAGTGTCATTATCACTTACAAGTGTATCCATGGGTCCCAAAATCGACCCAAAGATGCCCATGGTTGGACATTTATCAACCAATAGGGTTATAACACGTTTTAGGCTAAATTATTATTATTATAAAATTGTTTTTTTACCCTTATTTACAGGATTTACCTTTTAACCATGGTAAATAAAATATTTACCGATGTAATTATTCAAAATGTCTTAAAATAAAAGTTACTTATTTACAAAATTTGGATCTCCTGATTATAAATATGGAATCCATTTTTCTAAGTTCAAAATACATAAGTGGTAGAAATTAATTTAAAATTAATTTCCGTTGTCAAAACAAAAAAGCGTGTTTTTAAGAAATAATAACTATCAAAAGATTAAAACTTGTTTATGTCCGGTTTAAATGTGAACTTATGTCCAATGACCTAAATTTTATTAAATGGTAAAAATATATTCTAAATATACTTTAAAACCACTTAAATTCATAATTTATCACTATTAATTATTCGATTAAAAAATTTGTTTTTAATTAAAATTTAGTAATTTACACTATTCATTAAAATATGGAATTTATCAAAAAGGTACCAAAAATTCACCCTAAGCTAATTTAGATATTCTGAATCCAAAAATGAATTCCATTTTGAAAGATAAAATGTATAAAATTTCAAAAAGTGGGTATTACTATTCATAACGGCTAGTTTGATTGGTTGTGATGTGTGTTAGAACTCGAAGTTCCGTACAACACACGCTACTGTATTATTCAAAGAGAAGTGTACCATGTAATATTGGGGTGTTACAAAATAATATTCTATTGTTAGGGGGAATAAATTTATTTTAATCCATGATATACATAGAAAAATTATATTATATTCGGAGATATAATTTTAAGATTAACTCATACTTTGTTCTTGAATATTATTAGCCTATGTGTTAAAGTGAGTGTAGGAGATTATGGTTGATATATTTATTGGGAGATTTGTATCATAATTTTTATTATTAATTTCCTCTGACTGAAATTGTTGGATATCTTTTTAGATAGTTAATGAGTATCTCATGTTAGTTGTTATGAAATTAGGTTGATAATAGAAATAAATTTTATCAGTGTTTTCTACACTAGTCATGGCCTACATCGACTTAGAGTGGAATTGTTGATTTCACATTGATTGAAAATGAATTAATACCATATCTCTCATGTAATTTTATTTCATTTCAATACCTGTGAGAGATATAAATGAATTTAATGATATTTGATATAGGGTATGAGCTGTAATGAATGGATAAAACCTATATTAATAGACAATTTGAGTGTTTTTAAGTATAAAGGGGAGATTGTTGAGAACAATTCACGTGTGTTGTATTTTTTTCAATGAATTAAAATGATCATTGAGTGTCAATGAAGTTTGATGTTATCATGGTGAAAAATAATTGTATTGAAGAAGATTGTAATGGTTGCTCATTTAGAAACCATACATTATGAATAAGAGTTCCCAATAATGTGTCTACTTGTTCTAAGTGAAATAATTTTGAAGTCACTTAATGGAATATTTTTTTAATTTTCTTTTCATTATTCATTTGAAAAATGTTTTTCCCCTTATATTCTCTCATAAAATTCATTTATATTAATGTAAAAAGTGTTTCATGATTTGATTTTGATATATAATTTATAATGGTACATTCTGCATATCTATGATGAATGAAATTTCATATATTACATCTCGTTGGTTTAAAAAAAGTATAAATGTAACATGGATGATGTTATAAAGTTTGAACATTGAGGATATTAAAATAATTTATGTAAGAAGAGTGGATTTGAAGATTTTTTCAGATGAGTTAACAGAACCATGCCATGTTCTTTTCTAAAAATGTGTATAAAGTATATTAGTGAAATAAAAATAGTTTGATACATGAATTTGTGCATTACTAGTGTCTATTTAAACTATTTAATTTACTTATGTGAAATTTATTTCTAGTATATTCCATGGAGGGGTCATGGTGACTACAGAAGAAGATTGAAATCAGGATCACCGCACTATGGTGTATCTATAGCGACACTTTTGAAAATAAGTGTAATATTGAGTTGTTTTTTGGTGGAGGTAAATACTTGGGATGTTGAAAATGATGAGATATATGTTGTGGATTAAGTTTAGGTGTGAAATACATATACCTACCTAAAATGACTAGAAGAGAACACTACATGGTGTTGGATGTTTTGAAGGTGTTTTAGTACATTGAGACTGAAGAAGTGTCCAACATTCCATGGTACAAGTCATGTTCTGTTAAAAATTTTAAAAATTATATAGAGCATGTGGAGGAAATTAAAAATATTTTTTGGTCTTCATAAATATGTATTCTCATCATCATAAGGATCATCAATTTAGAATATAAAGATAAGGATTTCCACTTAAGAAGGAGAAACTAAAGTTAATCGATAATTTGTAAGATTCTCTTAAATAAAATAAATATCACAATATTTTAATACTGATTAAATTATTTTTTGTATAATTATGGATATATATATGAATTTTATTGCACATAAAAATAATTTTCCATCATGTGGGACTTTGATTTGTCCAAATATTCAATTAATACAGAAAAATAACTGAGTCTTGAATTCATATGATAATTATAATAGTTTATTTAAATTATTATAATATTTTTTTACATAAATAATAAAATGTAATACATTATTAATTTTAATATATATCATGATGTGGTATTTTGATTCAAGTTCGTTATGAAGAACAAGAAGAATATATGGAGTGATTTTCCCCAAAAAATAATGAAACCACTCCCATAAATGTATTATGAAAGAATGTATTCATACATGGATTTTTGAGAGGTTTTCATGGAATTAAGGATAAGGTGTTGAGAATTGGTTGAAAATTGAAATGGTTATTTCATGTGGCTTCCAGATATCAATAAGAAGTTATGTTGAGTTTTAACGAAGAAGCAGTTTTTGTAGGAGTTTTGAATGTCGAGTTTTCAGGTAATTAATGGTTGGTAATTTAAGAGTTTTGAAATGATTATATTTATGTAGGTTAGATATAATATATTTATGTTGTATTATGAATATAGACATGAGATAAATAAGATATAATGAAGTAGCCAGAACTACTGCTATCTATTTTATATATATTTTATGTCGATGTCCAAAAACATGTGTGTGATTTGATATAGTAATAAGAATAAGTATTTTTTATTATCAATGAGACCTGATACCGCTCATATTATGAATAATAGTTATGTTTGATAAATTAAAATATATAATAGGGATATGTGGTCTAATATTATTATTTTCTAATGTAGAATAAGATAAAGAGAAGTAGTGGGAAGAATTATAATAGGCTGTTTATTTCATATTTTCATAGACATAAGAAGTTTCCTATAAATGGTGCAAGTGATGAAGAAGAATATTCATTTAAGATTTACTAATATCTAGAATAATGAGGATTTACTTGTTGAAAATATTCATAAAAATTAAAAATAGGCTACTTTATTTTGTTGTGGAAGTAAGAGAAGAAGAAAATAATATAAAGGTAGCACATCAACAACTAACATATGACAAAATTATAGAAGTAATTTTCAATTGATACAAAAATATTATATTAATAAAAGTGTATAATGATATTTTTTGGGTGATTCAACAAATCATAGTTTGGATATGTGAAACGAGTGAGTTTAAGCGATAATAAATTTTCATTTACAGCTCATATCTAGATACTATTGTGTCATGAAATGATCAATTTTACTAGTTCACACCAATGATTATAATTTAATTTCTATATTTGATCCTTATAAAATTTTGTTCCTCCTATTTGGGTGTGTTTAGACATGTTTCATAATAAATAAAGGTTATTATAAAGAACAAGAAAACTATTCTCCTAAATAAGTGGAAAATTTTAAAAGAAAACTAACAAAACATTAAAAAGTATTTTAAAAAGTCACAAGGGAAATTCACCTCCGAATTTAGTTTTGAATAAATCCCTAAAATACCCATAACAATAACTAAGTAGAAGCATGTATCCACATTGGGAAAGTATTTTCAGGATCCAACACCCAAAACCCATCCCATCAAAAGTTTGTCCCACTACATGGAACAATAAAAAAAACATGAACCATAGAAACTCATCTCAAATGGATCATTAATAATGTTATCACTTGTGGGAGCACCTCACTACCTACTTTTAAGGATTATTATTGATTTTTTTCATATGATAAGAACTTATCCACACTACACACATCACATAGCACTTCTCAAAATTCTACATTGGCCATAAAGGGGTTGTGATGTAGTAAACTCCTTAGATCCCAAGTCATATTCCATTACATATCTTACTAGTATGGACCATGTACCAATTACACTAGATCATGAATACAATATTATATAATTATTTTTCTCCAACATGAATATTCATGGATATCCACTCTCTTCATCATTATCCCATATGGGTTCCACAATCATTGTCTAAGAAAAATGGTTGTGTTGTTATTTCTCATTCATGAAAGCTACTAATGAGCATCAACGTCACAAAATAATCCTTTTACAACTTCATAACAACATCCCACTTCACATCATGTGGTCTAGTCGACCAAAGTCTGATGTATAGTGTCTGTACCATTCAGATGAACCCACTCTAGTGGATATGAACCCTAGGATAACATATACCCAAGTGAAAAAAAATCAAAAAATCATAAGAAAACACCTTCCTATGTCACGCTGTAAGAGTTTCCATGTGATTAAATCACCCATAATAAAACCTCTTGGATTACCATATTAGGTGTAGCACTCCACCAAGGTGAAATACACCTAGGATTCCCATCCCGATAATTACTATAAACACAATGTAAAACAACTATCATCCTGGGGATAATGGTTGGAATACTCCCAAATATCAATAAACCCATTTAGTTCCATTTTATGAGAAAACTAAATTACACAAGTCCTATGAATAAAAACTACCACACTGGTCTTCTTAGATAATGGAAATGTTTGGGGGCACCTATCATCAACTAATTGTGAGCTACATCTCCCTCTCTATTCTAGAAACAACAGCTCTAATACCAGATCCTCAAATACCACTTGTCAACCACTATTCCACCACTATGAAAATGTGGTTTCTCTATCCTCCAATGGTTAAAAATCAAAAAGAGAATATTTACCCCCACAAATATAGTTCTTAATCTATGAGAGTCTACATCACAACTTATACTCTCATTGAATGACTCAGAAAAATCGCTCAAATACCAAATATGATCTTATATAAATGGATTTTTATAAGGGTAGCATATTAAAATATTTATTGGATACAGATCTTGAATTTTCTATGAACTCACTAATTAATTATTAAATTAATTAATTAATTTAATAATTTCTCCCATGATAAAAAATACTTAAGGCCCCCAATAAAATCCAATGTTATAATATCCCTAGAGTAAAAAACCTTATTCCAAACACAATCATGGTGTCATTTTTCCCAGTTAACTCTTAATTCATGTTAAATAATAATTTCATCACGAAAAGAGATATTCCAAAAAAATATTATGCATAATATTTTTTAAAGGCCCCATGGTTCCTGAAATTACATGACATATTAGTTTAGTATTAAACAAAATTATCTAAAATCAATGGAGCTATTATATTATTTTTCGTATTTCTATCTTCTAGGATAAATTTACCATTTTAATATTGGATATTTATTGAATTAAGAAACTCTATATTATGTTAATATAAAATCATGAAAAAATAGGGTCATTACATGGAGGTTTTTAAACATGGAAAAGGCCTACTAGAGTAAGAATTTTGGTATATATTCAAGAGTAAACAAAAGGTATGTTATGGGATGAGGTTGTTAGAAGTGGTTTATTTTTATAGGGGAGTTAGAGTGACATCATCTAAAATACCCATTCATAAAGTAATAAGGAATTTCATGACATGGAATATGGATCCATAGTGAGAAAATAATAATAATGGGATAAGTCGAGGTTAATAATTCTCTTATAAAATCATTTGGAGATAATATTTTATGATATTTTAGATATTAAATCTTTACCTGAATTATTTTACCTTATTTTTTCATTAACATTGTAATTCTATTTTTTCTTTAATTATTTATTTTTATGCATAAAAATGAAATTGACCATCCTAAATAATTTTAAGATTCTGATTGAAAACATGAAATATATTTTATATGATTCAATTTTAAATATAGATAAAAATTAATTTTATAAAACCAACTCATAATTCATAAATACATCATTTAGAAAAATTAATTTTGAAAAATAAAAATGTATTTATTATTCATTATTATCAAGTAATAACCATTAAATGATTGGTAATTTGTTTTAATATATATATATATATATATATAATTTTATCTTAATGAATATTTATTAGAGATTAGATTAATGTAATTAAATAACAAATACGCAACTTATGAAAATTGGAATTATTTGACTAATATGTCTTTTAACATGAAATTATTTTATATTTATTACTATGTAATGAATAATAAATTAATGAATGATTAGTCATTTTTTTATATGTAAATAATAAATAAAATTAAATTCCATAATGTAATTAGCATACATTTAATTTTTAAATAAAAACATAAAAATTATAATATATTTATTTAGATAAAACATTTCAGTTTATCTAGGAATAATTAAATTAGTATTACTTATAGTTCCTTAATTATTTATTAAAATTTATTTATTTATTTTAATAATAATTCTTTAACCTTTAACAATATCTTTTACTAATATCATTCATTAAAATTAAAAAAATTAAAGAAAATATGTAATTCAGAAAAATTGTTTCTTAGGATTTAATGATAGTTTCCCTATTATCTTTCAATTATTTTCCAAAATAATATATTTTATATCTATTAAATTTTGTATAGTAAGTATTTATTACATCTAAATAAAATTTATCTATATTAACCATATACCAATAATTCTAAACAGGTAAGATGTTTTCTAGTATAATAACAAAAAACAATATGCCCTTTAGTAGGAATCATATAATGATAACATTACCCCCATTACTTTCTAAAAATTCATTTCATTCTAAAATCATAGAGGACATTATTCATATCTTTATTTTTCAGTTTGGATTTAATAATATGATATGTCCTTTCATGATGGTTTTTATAATTATAGGTTATTTTCTACTAACAATGATTCCCAAGGGTGAAGATGATCTAGGGGATTTTATTTTTTAAAAAATATTATTTTTTTCTATTTATTTTCCCATTTTAATTTATTTACTTTTAAAATATTTAATAATCCATGGTATGTAATACTTTTTTCATGTACATATGTGGTAAATTTCCTTTATTAGTGAGTCAATAATTGGTAATTTGATTCATTTATTATATGATTTATTTACAAAATCTGTTTGAATTCATTATAAATAACAAAATAAGTAATTTATATAAATTAAAAGTATAATTAAATATCGGATTTCCTATTATAAACATATAATTTCTCTAAATTCTCAATTTCCACTTGACATTTTTGTATCATATGAATATTTTTTGTTATTTATTACACAATGCTTAGTCCCACAAAAGAAGTCCTGTTATCCTTAGCCAAAAAAGTGGAGATCAGAAAGTTCAACCATACAAGCCATAGAAATTATCCATCTTTATTGAATATTCAAAATAATTACTAAAATAGATTTCATCAAAATATATATGAGCATCCCATGATCATCTAAAATCCCTATTGCAGTCATTAAAAAAATCACCTAGAATTTAAAGAAACTTCTCCATTTATTCAACCATTTGAGGATGTTAAGTCATGATAATATTCACCTTACAACCTATATCTACTTTAAGGCCAATTTGAAATTGAATGATGAATGAAAGATATTGATAAAAATGATAACAAAAGTCACCCAATGCGACTTGAAGATCTCTTACACATACTTATTTTTTCTAGCACCTCAACAATAGTTTCATATTTCGCCAAAATAAATTTATATCATTTTATTAAAGAAAGAATTATTACCTAGATTTAAATCCTTCTTGGAGGGTTTTTTGGTATTCTTTCTAATGTCCATGGATATTTTATTCAACTTCAAAATATGAAAATGAAAATTCAAAAGTATACCTGAATTATTATGATTTTGACCCTTCACTTGTTAGAATGTAACAAATTTGGATACATATTCAACTATTCATCTCCTCATACTAGGTCTATGGTTTCTATGTCTCATATCATTATAAATGCCTTTTGGTGCCAATGTGAACTTCCCACTGAAAGTGATTATAATCCTCAACACTTCTTATATTATGAAAATAAGGACCACAAAATGATTATTGAAACAAATGATACCATCATAGGAGAGTGACCATTAACTATTGTTCTCCCCGCCATTTAATAAATTATTGATCCATAAAAATTCATTGTTTTTTGATTCATTTAATGATATTAAAAAGATAAGGTGTCATATATATATTAATTAAAAATATCACCTCCTTCTATTACATCACCTCAAGGATAATTTCTTCAAGTAGAAACATCATCTTAAATTCCTTGTTTTAATCATTCAATAATTATGATAAAAATATCCTACATTGTAAGATACATTTTATTACCAATTATATATGTAAGATCAAAATCAAATATTTCCATGTACTCAAATCATCACCTTTTCTTGAGATTCAAGTCCCTATAAGAGAAAATGTAACTAAGGGTTTTTTATTGGGGTAAAATAAATTTTTTTTAAGAAAAATATAATATATCCATAACTTTAGTATAATAAATAGTTCCTCCAAACCGCATAATTACATGATTTGTAACAATGGTTTATATTTCTTACATTTTGATGATATTTTTATTTTAGCGTATTATAGAATTAAGAAAAAAAATTATATATCAAACCCTTGTAATAAAATGTGGATTCTTCTACTCCTTCCCTATTTTTTCAACCTATATAGGTTCTCATGTTTACACATAAATTAAATTCATGAAACTTTTTAATCATTAAATACATGTCACCGTTGACCATACTATAATTATTATAAATCTATAGGCCCTATATAAAATATTTCAAAACATGGGATGACTAAAATAATTATTCGTAAGGGATATAATAAATAATGTAAGACATGTTTATCAATTTTAAATTCTAAAAATACTATAAATAAGATTTCCATTTTTACATAATAAACATTGTGCTCAAATAAAAATTTACTTACAAATTAAATAAACATAAAATCAAAGGGTTTTTTTCATTTTTTTCAAGAATAAATAAAAAATTATAATCATAAGAGTTACTAGAGAAAAAGTTTGAACTCGTGAAAACCATTTATTAGGAAATAATTCTTTCAACATTAAGAAGATCATAAAATGTCTTTACCATGTGAAATGAAAATATTTCTATTGAAACCCACAACAATAATTGAGAAACTTTGTTGATGCCTTGATAAATTTTCCTTAAATTAACCATTATGAAAACCCTTTTAGTGTAACAACCATAATGGATAATTCTTAAATATCCCTTAGTTCTAACTTAATTCACGTTAACTCTATCACTTTATCTATTGCATTGGAGAGGAGTATCGTGCTCACCCATCATCAAAAACTATATTAGGATCACTTATCATAATATAAAATATATAATAATATTATCATGATCATCACACAAAAAATATTTGAAATCCATCATAAACACATTAAATGTGCCATTAGATCCCCTAATAAAATCCACTTTTCGTTATATCAAAAAATGGAAGAAATATCAATTTATTTTTTAATCATTGAAAAATATTAAAAGTCTTTGAACAATGGCAATATAATATTCTTGGAAAACCCATATATAATATTAGATAAATATTGATAATTAATAAAAAAAATTATATAGGTAAAATGTTTTCATGTGGTAAACAATTAAAAAATATTCTTTTGATCTTTGGTAAAAAGAGAAAAAAGTTTCCCATACAAGAGATACATAAAATATTACTTTTAAAATAATTATAAAAAATTAATGTATAGTTGACAATAAATTTGAAAGATAAATATATTATATCTATTAAATTTTTTTAAAAACTATTGGAACATTGATATGGAAGAGAATGAGTTTAAACATTAACAACAATGTTTTAAAGATAAACGCATAAAAATTGGTAACTTTTGAAAAAAAAAGATCATTAAAGGAGAGAACGTGAAAATGATTAGAAAAACACTTTAATTTTTTCAAATGAATTATTAAATAAGTAGATATGGTATTATATACACCATATAATAGAGCAATTTGGGTGAACATGGCATGAGTCTCAATAAAAGGAAACTGAGATGTGAAAAAACCTTACATCATGTCTTAATTTATTTCATATGTTTTTTAATTATTGAATAATAAAATTATATTAATTTTATACATGATAAAATAATTTTTTCATTTTCATTACATTATTATTATTATGAAATCATTTATTACCGGGACTTATTTAGTTACTAAATCCGTTATGTTTATGTCGGGTCATTTGAAGATATTATGTTCATATTCCCAAAACAACATCAGTAGGTTTACCAAGTTTAAAGGTCCATTAGTAAATAATGCCTATAATATTAATAATTAAATAATTATAACAAATTTATATTAAATATACTTTAAAAACCATTCATGTAAGGTGATTATGAAATTTTAAGCACACTATTTCATGGAGACAGTAGTTTGTATGTTCGCTTGAACGTTGTTTGGAATTTCCCATTAGGAAAAAAAGAATTAAATTAAAAAATATTTTAATTTTAAATAATCATGAATATGTAATATATTTTATATTTATCCATTATTTCCTTTTTAATTTCTATCATGATGGTGCAGAAATGAAAAATGATTCAACTCACTTTCTGGAGTTGGAAATCCACACGTGCACACTAGTTACTCTATAATTTTTTAATAGAATGTAGTAAAAGAAGGTAATTAGTATATTATATTTATAGAATAATAATTATTTCATAGTTATCATATTTATTAATTTTATCCCTCATTTTAACCATCCATATGAGGGTGTTATGAAAGGGAAACACATCATTTCTCTGTGGCTATAGTTTATATGTACACATGAGCAATGGTTTCATTTCTCATTGGATGGAAAATGAGATGAAAAAAGGATATTAAATAAACATAATAAAATTTTATTATATTTATGAAATTTATGATATTATATCCACATGTTTATAGAATATTTGAACAAGGTTGGAGAATAAATAAACATGGAAACACTGACTTAATAGTTTTGCCTCTTCCTTGGAAAACCACTATTGGATTACACATTAAGACTTATAGAATTAGACCTTTAGTGAGACAAGGACCTATAGAATGATATGATGGTATTTTAGAAGGTTATTTTGGATGATTTTTTAGACAAAATAGAATATTATTATTGTTTTGACAATATTTAAGTGAGTCTCTTTTTATAGGAAAAAATCAATAGTATTTTCACCATTATATAATGATTAAGGGTCATGTAATTAATTAAAACAATTAAAATTAAAATATAGATGAACCATGAATTATTGGATTTTAAATTTCCCAAAACCTATATTTAATATAGGATTTTTATGATTTTGTAATGGCTTAAATTTTTTTTAATCATTACATATTATTTAATGTCTTTTTCATCACTATTCACATTTATTGAATTTAAATTAATCATGATAATAATATTAATAATATACAAGAAAATTAAAAAAAATTAAACTTTCTATTTATGAATGAAATATTTTTAAAACGATTTTACATTTTAAATATTTCTTTAATTTTTTTAAAATAATTTACTTGATTTATTTATTTCTTGCACAAATATTGCATCAGCATTGTGTAATCGTTCAAGGTAATTATACCACACATAAAAATTAAAAATTAATTAATATCATAAATAGAGATTATTTTTCATAAATTATATCATTTAATTTCCTTTATATATCATTTAAATATATATCCATATTAATACAACATAATAAGTTAGAGAGCGTGATATTTTTTGTAATTATCATTTCCTCAAAATAATATATACATTTTAATCAAAGGGAAGCAGAAAAAAATAAAATATTTTATAAAATATTATGAATATTTTATAAATTAACTCATCTAATGAAATAAATTATAGATTTTATTGATTTTTAGATCCTATAACATTTTTTTAATCCTGTTTAACCCATTTTACAATTTACAATGGTGATAAACATTAAACGTGGTTTTATACATTATGGATTAAACTGAAATTGAACTTGTTCAATAATTTTAATATTATGATTCCAATTAGGGAATCTATTTTAGAATATTTAATTTTCATAATTTAGAAAAAATACAAATAAGTGCATCAATCGCATTGAAAAAGAGTTTTTTAAAAAAAATACATGTTTTAAGCAAAAAAATGATTTAATACCAAATTCATATATAATGTTGATTACCATGGAATTAAGTGAATTATATTTAATAAAATTAAAATTATGTATCATTGAAAACAATCCACAACCAAATGTAACATTGAAATGACTTTTGTTAAAAATAAATAAATATTTTTCTTTTTAAAATCGTTGTTTTTCACTATTCATCTAAAAATAAACATTTTCATAAAAATTATATAACAATATCTTAAGATTATTTATAAATGATTATTTAAAAATTATATTCTTTCTATCAAATAAAATTTCTAATAGTGTTATAAAATAATCTCTATACAAAAAATAAAATAAAACCCATTTTTTGAAGAAAATGTATTTTTTGAATTATAAAATGAATTTATAATCATTCCTTATATATTAAATGCCATAAAATGAATTTAAATTTATATTATTAAATATATTTTGTATATATTTCATTAGAATCATTCATATATAGGGATTAAATTAATTTATATTTATAAAAATACTTTGTGCATATTAATCATTTTTCACAAAAATATTTTTTGTAATAATATATAATAATATATAAATTGGGGTTATTATTTCCTAGGAATTTATTTTTACCATTGTATTAAGTAATAATCATCTAAATATATTTTTTAATGCAGTTTCACTTATTTATGCCCACCAATCCAATTACATGGTTATAATTCTATTATTTTCAAAATATATTATAGTTTATTTGAATCTTGGTATTACATGTGGTACAAGAAATTGAACATATTATTATTTTGAAAAAAATGAGGGTCTTTAATTTAAATATTTCATAACTATTGTTATTTCTAGTTCATGGGTTAGATTGTTCTTCTCATGTGGGTTCAACCAAAGGGATTTATATGTCACAAAATTATCACCTTTCATAAGCATGTATCACATACCCATGCCTAATGAACCACAAGAAAATATATATCCTTGTTCTAGATGAGGGAGAATTAACATTTGAGATGATATCATCCTCCACTTATACCTATCAATTTATTTGTTCAATTATGAACGCTATTAAAAAAACCCCTTTGAAAGAGAGATCCATTACAGGTGATGTAATCATTATAAAGTCTATTAGAAACTAATGATTGTTTCTTTCTAATTCCAAGAAATGATATACGAGCTTTTAGAACCTCTTACGAAATAAAATATTTCACCTTTTTAGGATGGAATAAAACTCCTTATTTCGATATTCTGTGTTCCATGAACTTTTCATTTTCAATCAAGAAGTGATACAATGTTAATGTTTCATATAGGTGATAGTCTTAATGAATACTCAAGTAAATTCTTATGTGATTCTCACACCTATATATGAAAATGTAATTAGACCAATATATAATCCCAAAATACCAAGATGAATCAGTTTTTGTACTAATAGAATATCTAACCCATAAGAACCATAAATACCTTATGAGTAATTATCAAGACGCAAAACATAAATTGATACTCAGAGTGACCATACTAACTCTAAAAAGAATCATTGGCTATATAAAACTCACATACCCTGAGTTGGTGAAGAAAAAACCAAATATTAATCTTAGAGAAAAGAATTTCCACTTTAAGAAGATCAATGAGGCCAGAAATAAGGGATAAAGGGTATCTATTCTTTATTGTCACTGGAATTATTTTCCTGTATGTTAGGTCCACCAGGATAGACACCCTGAGAGGGGTTGAATCATGGTATGATAGATTAAAACAACTTCTGATTTTTTATCTTGTTTTTTTATTAGACAAAACCCTCATATCTCTCCTCCAAGATGCAGAGTATCAATAAACCTTAAAGCATGAACAAGACATACTTGGTTCAACCTCAATGGGATACATACAAGGATCATACACTGGAAGTGAGCCGATGTACCAATTCTACTATAAGCACACTGCTATTTACAAGTTTCAAGCAGACTCATTGTCCCTCCTGGTTTATAACCACTCACAATTTGAGAACTCAGTGCACTCTCAAACGAAGTGAGCTCATTGCTTCTTCAGAAGATCCACTTATAGTTTATAGACCTGAAGGTCTCTTCATTAACACTAATTAATGAATCCTACACTGTATGTAGATGCCCTATTGAAATACAAATTTCATCCACTGATGAATAACCCTTTGCCCCTGAACACTGGGCAATTCCTTTGGAAAAACCTTCACAAAGCACCCTACTTCACAAGACTCCCAATTTCGAAAATCTCAAGAAAGAATTCGGGAAGCTACGAACTTTTCGTGAGGCACTCCCATGAAGCTCAAGCCTTCTCAATGATTAGGTTATCGTGGAGCTCAGTTCGTCGCATAGAGACATCCCTTACGAAGCTCACTGAGCCAATGGAGAGCTCACTACTTTCATGGAGCCAAATTAGCCGCCACAAAGTTCTCCTTGTTGGATCAGATTACACCAAATATACCCCAGAGGGGGGTGAATTGTGTCTTTTCAAAAATCATTACAAGATTGTTTTCTGACTTTTAACATTAATCAAATAAAATGATGAATCATAAATTTAAATAGAAGAAACACAAGATTTATAGTGGTTCGGGAAAAAGAAGGCCCCTAGTCTACTCCACCAACGCTCTACTCCACCAGCTTGGTGATTTTCACTATCTGGTCCTTGTTTCAATAGACCGGTTCAAAACTGAGTACAGGAAGTTGACACCTTTACTATCTAATGAAAAAACAAAGGCTTCTAGTTCAAACACAGACCTACTCAGCTTAGTATGAGAAGTTGGTCACACAAGAATAGAAAAGAAAGATTTTCGTATTCTGAAATTACTTTCCAGATGTTCTTCATAATTGCAATAGCATGAAATTGATAGTAGATGGATCATCGCCTTGAGAAATAATAATCTTCAAATAAGAGACGTTCTGAGTCGATCCCGTTGTAGTAGATATAGAAATATAATTCACATCTTCAGCAGTAGAAAATTCATAGTAGATATTCGTTGTAGAACAAGTGAATATTCTATCGTGATCCTTCTTTTTTAATAAAAAGAACATTGACGCTCTTTTTGAACCAGCAGATCGGTGTGTTTTAGTAATCTCTGTTTTTCCCTTTTTCAGAATAATCAAAATATCACACACAATCAATAATCATCGATACAGTTTTTTTAAAAATCCCGTATAAATAACGATAATAACTTTTCCTTCAAAATTAGATCCACAATGTCACCTTTTTACTCGCGATATTCAAACATTTGAATTTACAGAATAGTTGTAACTTCCCTCAAAACTCATCATAAAAAAATCCTTTTAATTTGATTATCAAATCAATGATGAAACGATTTTGAATCAGTAAAAATTTTACTTTAAAATCTGCTTTAAAATCTGGCTTGAAATCTGCCTGATAATCAGCGTATTGACCGTTGCATAAAAATATCGACTTTGAATTCACTGACGCCAAACGTAAGGTTATGTTGAACTGTATGAGTCCTCTGAACATAAGGTTGATGAGGTAGCCTTTAAACATAATGTTTACAATGTAAGGTTGATTCCAAATGTTGGGTTGGTCATCCATACTTTTCTCTTCAACATTCAAACATACGGTAAATGATCCATACTTTTACTTGATCCATAATTTTCCAAGAACATATGATTGTTTACAAAAGTAGGGTTGATGAACCATATTTTTGAGAAACAAACATAACATTTATTATTTACGTATGGTTCTCCTTCCATACTATTCTGATAACCAAAACATAGGGTTCCTTCCTAATGTAGGGTTCTTCTTCCATACTTTGCCGACAACATATGGTTTTTTTACTATACATTTTTGTTATCTCAAAATTTATACACTGTTTTTATCCTAACGCTATGTTTATCCACGTAGGCTATGAACAGTGTTTCCAGAACATGCTCAATTAGATTCCGAATAAGTAGCACATGAACATTGTTTCCAGAACATGCTAAATACGAATACTTTAGTAATAAATTCCTATAATTTCATGAGTAAAATAAAATAATAAATTCCTGAAAAATGATTGACAATTAAAATCATTAGAAAATAATTAAGGTTATTTCTAAGCATCAAAATTATCATAAAGATGTAGAGTAATAATATAAATTCTCCTTTTAAATAACAATATTATGTATTGTTGAAAACAACACTTCCTCAATAATCTAACCCTTTTTGATGGTCACAAAACCCATATGAAATAATTAATGAAATTAACATAACTTAAAATTAATTACATAAAGTATTGAAATTTGGAAAGATAAATAAAATATTAATGTCTCCCTTTAATTTTTCCATGTTTTAATTTTTCCCAATAAAATGAATTTCTCCCCAAAACTAAAAGATGTTGTATTTATCCAAATTTCTTCTAGTAAAATAAAATGTTATGTTTATCCAAATTTCTCCCCCATTTATGATATCAAAAAGACTAATAGAATATGGAATATAACATAGATTAATGTAGCACTAAACATATATAAAGAATATTATTAACTATTTATCAATAATTGAATCTGGAATACTAGAATATCCAAATAATGATAGTAAAACAAATATAAAGAAAGAAACAGATTTTCATAAAAGGTAAAAAATAAATACAATGAAGATAAACACAGGAATCGTGGTTTTTGCAGTGAACCAATTGGGTTTATCATCTCTAGACTATAGACTTGATTTCGGCTAACTATTCTCTCAACCGTTTCATTAATCCATCACCAAGCTAAATAATATGATTATTGGCCTCTTGAGTCATATGAATATCTTCAATGATATTAACATTGAAAAACTTTTGAATCCTTTATTTTTTCTCCATAAACAAAGATATCTTCTCTGTGAATTTTTCTAAGACAGAGCGAATTCCTGGATCACTGGATGTCAACTAATTAACTAAGAATATCTGACTATCTAAGAGAACAGATAATGGAGCATTATTACACTAAAGATCTTGAAACCTGTTATTCATGTTTCTCATTACAGCTGTGATATCTTGAAATCTTCTTATTAAATCAGGTGAAGTACCTAATCCACTAGCAGCATTATTTCCAACTGATGAAAATTGTGTCTCCAGAAACAACTTAATATCTGAGAAATATGACTCCATAACCATTTTAGATTTCAATTTGGAAATAGTATTTAGCATATTCTCTTTAAAAACTTCAACTTCTTGTCTTGAAACAGAAATCTCTTTAAGCTTTTGGAACTTCAACAGCTCGGATTCTAAGGTTCTTATCAAAGAATCATTCTCACATTGCAGTTGAGATAACTTTTTGTACAATTCTTCAACTTCCCTATTCCTTGAATCAATAGCACTCTGTGCATGATTCACATTCTCAGGCTATGTGTGATGTAGCAGTACTAAATATAATGATTCAGCATCAGATTTTTCTTTCTCCTCGTCTTGAGTAGGTTGGTCCACATATTTTTCCTCAGATTCCTTTCCAGACTCTTCCATAGAAAAATCATCTTGAGGAACTTCTGTATGAGCTTCAAAATCATGCTCACCACGAACAGCTGCAATTTGTTCATTTAATTGAATATCTAAAAGGATATACTCTGGAGTTTTCTGAGGTCTGGCCACATCCTCACCAGGCTCTACCTCCTTTTCATGTAGAAGTACAACAACAACATCATTTACATCCTATTGTTTGGATCTTTCAACTATAATCCTTTCATGATCAGGATCTGGAATAGTGACATTCTATTCTTGAGTTTGTTCAACAACCTTTTCTCTGAAAAAGCTGTAAGAGAGTAAATATCTTGTAGTTAAATCAGGGGAAGTAATTTCCTCAGTCATAGGTCTTTTCTTTTGAGTTTGAAGTCCCTATTGAATTATTTCTTCCTCAGTTTCTTCAACTTTAAATCTGATCCTCCTTGACACAGTGCTGACTCTTGATTCAGCTTGTCCCTCCTTGGACTTTGCAGATTGAGATTGAGAAATCTCTGATTCGTTATCTGCTCCTACTGGAATAAGTTTTACTTTGATAGTACTCCAGAAATAGCACATATTTCTTAATGTTCCAGTGTTAAACACATTACTATGATGACAGTGTACTCTGGCATCCACCAGTCTCAGCATGTCCTTCTTAAGGAAAATCTTGGAAATAAATCGACCAAAAGGATAAAAGTTCATTCAAGCATCACTCTGACAACAATATCTTAGGTATCTAACCATATACATAGGAAAATTTAGTTTGACATCACTAAACAAAAGATACATTATATACATATCGGGATATAATATCTTTTCCATCTCAGACATCCTCAGTGCAATCTAGGTTTTCAGAAATTTGGTCAAAAGTTTCTGATCAGGCTCCAAATCCTTGATAAAAATTTTCTTTACAGACTTAATACCAAATAGAAACGACATTATGTCCTCTGATGTATGCACAGAATCTCCAATATTTTTCAAATCGAAATGAAAAACACCCTCATGAGGGTTGTTGAGAATCTGACCAATTTCTACTAACGAGATTGATAAATCCTTATCCTCTATCTTATCCATCATACAGTCCTCAGTATCTCCCAGAATAAACTATACCGATTTGAAGAAGTATCTATGTTCTACCACATAGAGAAATTCCATATTTTATTTATTGAACATCTATTCAAGTTTCTGAAACGACAGTGCTTGTTTCAATAGTAGATTTGTCTGAAATAACAAGTCGAGATCGATTACCTTTACCTGTAATATTTTTCTTCCTTCAGAGAATTTTCTCTTGGAATTTCTTATCACAGCTTCACTATATCTTTTAGTCCTTACCATATCTGCGATAATCTCTAAAGTTTTGAAGGTTATGGTTTCACCGGTTCGAAGATTAGGGTTGACGAGCAGAGGTGCGGTTTGCGGGTTCGAAAAGGGATCGATGGAAATGAAATGGTTTAGAAGTAGAAAGGGTTTCTGATAACCTTGATTCACATTTTTTTAATAATCATTACATATATTTAAAAATAAATAAAATAGATTACTTGGAGAAATGAAACTTATTCTCTTTGAAAAACAAAATAGCTTAATTATTTTAAGCATAATTTAAATAAAGAACTACTATAGTAAAATGAAATTTTATTTAAGATCAAATAAACCTAAATCCTCCTTAATAAAATAAAACCTTACAGTTGAAAGAGGTTTAGTAAAAATATCAGCTAATTGAATTTCAATACTTACAAATTCCAAAGATATATCTTCTTTAAGAACATGATCTCCAAGAAAATGATGTTTGATATCAATATTATTAGTTCTAGAATGATTAATAGGATTTTTTGAAATATTTATAGCACTATTATTATCAAATAAAATAGGCGTATTATTAAAATTTAGTCCAAAGTCCATAAGAGAGTTTTTCATCTACAACACCTATTCACAGCAACTCCCAGCAGAAACATACTCTGCCTCAGCTTTTGACATGGCAACTGAATGTTGTTTCTTACTTGACCATGACACTAAATATTTTCCTAAATAGTGACATGTTCATGAAGTGCTTTTACTATCAAATCTACAACTCCTAAAGTCTGCATCTGAATATGAAATCAAATTAAAATCAGAAGTTTTTTGATAAAGAATAGATTGAAAAATAGTTCCTTTTAAATATCTAAAAATTCATTTAAAAGCAGTTAAATGAGATTCTTTAGGATTTGATTGAAATATTAAATAAAGGCACACTGAATACATTATATATGGCCTGCTAGAAGTAAGATATAATAAACTACCAATCATACCTCTTTATTACTTGTTGTCAAATTATTTTCCAGTTTCATCCAAATCATGTTTTATATTAGTACACATAGGAGTTATATATGTCTTGCTGTTTTCAAGTCCAAATTTCTTCAACAAATCAGTAATGTATTTTCTTTGATTCAAAACATTTCTAAAATATTTTTGATAAATTTGAAGTCCTAAAAAGAAATTTAGTTCTCCGATCATACTCATTTCAAATTATTTTTGCATTATCTTTGAAAACTCATGAAAAAGGGTTTTATTAGTTGATCCAAAAATTACATCATCAACATAAATTTGAACCAATAAATTATTAATATTCATATTTTTCTTGAAAAGTGTTGCATCTACCATTCCAACAGTAAAATCAATTTTCAAAAGAAAATAGCTTAATCTTTCATACCAACTCTAGGTTCTTGTTTAAGGCCATAAAGAGAATTAGTATGTTTAAAAATAGAATCTGGTTTTTGAGAATTTTCAAAACCAGGAGGTCGCTCAACATAAAATTCCCCTATTAAATAAACATTTATAAAGGAATACTTAACATCCATCTGAAATAATTTAGAGTTCATATGAGATGCATAGTCTAAGAGGATTATAATGGATTCTAGTCTAGCTACAGGTGCAAAGGTCTCATCATAATCTATACCTTCTTCCTGATTATATCCTTTGGATACAAGTTTAGCTTTATTTATAGTTATTATTCCTTGATCATCTTTCTTATTTTAAAGACCCATTTGGTTCCTATCACTGGATAGTTCTGTGGACTTTCAACTAATTTCTAGACTTCATTTCTTCTGAACTGGTTTAATTCATCTTGCATTTCTATCATCCAGCTTTCATCATCTAAAGATTCTTATATAGTCCTGGGTTCTAATTGGGATAGAAAGACAGATAATTCTACAACATTTCCTATATTTATTCTAGTTTTTCTTCATGTATCTAAGTCACCTATTATAGTTTCTAAAGAGTGATTCTTTAGGGTTCTAGTCTGTCTAGGAAACACACATATAGTTTCTTCAGTATCATGTTCTTCTGAACTGGAATGAATTTTATTTATATATTTTTCGAAATCATTTTTCATGTTCTCAAGCCTCATGTTATCATTAGAGTCAGATTCATCCATTTCATCTGTCCTTATCTAAAAGGGATCAAATTCATCAAATTTCACATGAACTGATTCTTCAGCAATCCTTCACTTCTTATTATAGATTCTATAAGCTTTGGAGGTAGCTAAATATCCTAATAAAATTCCTTTATCATATTTTGGATCGAACATACCAAGATTATCCTTGGTGTTTAAGATGTAAACTTTTCATCCAAAAAAATTAAAGTAGTTAACTTTAGGTTTTCTATTATTCCAAAGTTCGTAGGGTGTCTTTTTCAAAAGAGTTATAATTAAAACTCTACTAATTATATAGCAGGCTGTGCTTATATCTTCTGCCCAAAACTAGGTAGGAAGGTTATATTTATTTAGAATAGTCCTAGCCATTTCCTGAATATTCCTATTTCTTCTTTCAAAAATTCCATTTTGTTGAGGTGTTCTAAGTGAAGATAAGGTGTGTTTAATACCCATATATTAGCAGAAGGAATTAAATTCTTGATATTCAAATTATCCACCATGATCAATTCTAAATGAAATTATTTTAAAACATTTTTCATTTTGAAGAGCTTTACAAAAAATTTAAAATAAAGTAAATGCTTTATTTTTAAATTTCAAAAAGAAAATCCATGTAAATATAAAATAGTCATCAACTAAAACATTTACATATAATTTACTAGCCAAGATTTCACTCTTGATGGTCCAAAAAATCCATATGAATAAGTTCTAGAGGTTTAGATGTAGCAATTTTGTTAACAGATTTGAAGGATGATTTGAGTTTTCAACCAAGTTGACATGCATCACAGAATCTGTCACTTTCAGATTTGAGACTAGGAAAATGAGAAACTAAATGTTTCATAGGTATATTTTTTAAAAAATATACATTAAAATGTCCATGTATCCTATCCAGATCCAAGATTCATTTATTTTATCAGTTAAGCAACATAATTGTTGTTTACACAAGGAATTTAAATGCATGGTATACACATTATCAGTTCCTGGTGATCTAAATTTAAGCAATTTATTTTTGAAAACAGAACATCAATTGTTATAAAAATCAACAGCATAACCATAATCACATAGTTGAGAGATACTTATCAGATTATGTTTCAATCCTTGTACATAAAGTACTTTATTAATTGAGACATCTTCTGGATCTCCACCTGTTCCAATACCAATGATTGTTCCTTTGTCATTGTCACCAAAAGTGACAAGTCCACCATCTTCTTGAGTGAGTGTAGAGGAATGCAATGAGTTTCCACTCATTTGCCTTGTGCAGTCACTATCCATATACCATATATCCTTTTTCTCTTATGACCTACTCCCTGCAATGACTTTTACACAGATTTCTTTAGTACCCATTTTTTTTGGGTCCAGTAGTGTTTGCTAGCAAATATCTGGGAATCCAGACTTGCTTTGTTTTTCTAATTTCACATGAGTCAAATAGATCATTTGATATAAAAGATTTCTTAATGCCACTTATTTGGGGTTTTCTGAAGAAATAGTTTTTAGAAATATGTCCCCTTATTCCACAACAATTACAATTTAGTCTTTCTCACTTGGAATAAAATAGTTTTTGTATAGCATGGGGTTTTCACCTTTTCTACCAATTCCAAATCTCTTCTTTTTAAAGAATTTTTACCAAGGATTTTATTTAATGTATTTTCTCCTTTAGAAAAAAAAGGGATGTAGTTTTATAAGTTTATACTTCAGTTTGTAGTGATTTTATCAATGATTCATAATCTGTATTGTTAGAATTAATTGAATCAAATTTTTCAGTTAACTCCTTATATTGTGTCAGCATTGTATCTCTTTAATCCGAAACGGCCTAATGAATATTCGTTAAAGACTTATTCTTCTTAAATAGAGAGTCATATTTTTCATCAAACATATTGCAGTAGGCTGCATGTTTTTCATTAGAGTTATTAGATTCAGAACTAGAATCAAGAGAGTAGTAAGATTTTACCTCATATGTTTCTTCCATAAAACACATGTTGGATTTCAGATTTTCTTCCTCATTATCTGAGTCTGATTGACATGTACTACTGGAGTCTTCAAAGGCACTCCATGTAGCTTTCATGGATTTATTTTCCTTATGATCATAGTCACTTATTTTGAAAAATTTCTTTCTTTTGTCTTCTTTTAACTGAGGACAGTCAGGTCTGATATGCCCCATTTTCTTGCATTCATAGCATCTGATTTCCTTGTAATCCTTTTTGAAGGATTTCATGAATCCATTCTTATTTCTATATAATTTTTTGAATCTTCGGGCTAGTTGAGCCAATTCCATATCAAAATTAGATAAATCAGAACTCTCTAAATTCTCTTTTATATTTTTCTTCATCTTTATGTTTTTTCTCTGCGATGATGCTTTCAAGGCAGTATCATATCTTTTGACAAGAAATTTATGTTCATTATCTGCATCTTACATCTCAGCTTCATACATCATTAATGTTCCTATAAATTCACTTATGGTTAAATATTTGATAGGGGTCGACTGTCTGATTGCTGCAGAGATTCCATTCCATTTTGTAGGCAGTACTCTCAATATTTTTAAAGCTTGATCAGTTTGTTTAATGGGATCTCCCAAGGCAGTTATGTTATTGAAATTCTCTGTCAATCTTCCATTCATCTGGGTAATACTCTCACCTTCAACCATTCTGAATGTATCAAATTTAGTCTTAGCAGTTACATATATCATTTCCTTGAAATTGTTAGTTCCTTCATAAGAAACAACAATATTTTTCCACATTTCATATGTTGTTGGTCATTGAGATACTATATTAAATTCATCAGGTCCTAGCCCACATATAATTGAATTCATTTCCTTCGAGTTCATGTAATAATCTACTTATGTAGCTGCACTCCATGTTTCAGGTTTTTCTGGTATTTCATATAGAGTCGGAATATTAGAATAGATTCCGTATCCATGATTTTTCAGATAGATAATCATTCGTGACTTCCACCATCCATAGTTTTCTCCCTTGAAGTTCGGTGCTCTGACCATAGACATTCCCCCTCCGGTATCAGTCATCTTTCTCTGTGTATAATCACTTTCATCTCATTAAATATTTATCAGAAATCTCAACCTCTGATACCAATTGTTGGATCAGATTACACCAAATATACACAATAGGGGGTGAATTGTGTCTTTAAAAAAATATATACTAGATTGTGTTATGCATTTTAACATTAATCAGATAAAATGATGCAGCAGAAATTTAAATAGCAGAAACACAAGATGTATAATTTTTTGGGGAACAGAAGGCCCCTAGTCTACTCCACCAACACTCTACTCCACGATCTTGGTGATTTTCACTATCTGGTCCTTGTTTCAACAGTCCAGTTGACAACTGAGTACAGGCAGTTGACACCTTTACAATCTAAGGGGAAAACAAATCCTTCTAGTTCTAACACGATCCTACTCAGCTTAGTACGAGAAACAGGTCACTCAAGAATAGGAAATAATGATTTTTGTATTCTGAATATACTTTCCCGATATTCTTCACAATTGAAATATCATGCAATTGACAGTAGATGGATCATCGCCTTCAGAAATAATAATCTTCACATAAGAGACTTTCTGAGTTCATCCAGTTGTAGTAGATATAGAAATACAATTCAAAACATCAGTATTAGAAAATCCACAATAGATATTCATTGTAGAACAAGTGAATCTTCTATCATGATCCTTCCTTTTTAATAAAGAGAACATTGATGCTCATTTTGAACCAGTAGATCAGTGTGTTTCAGTAGTCTCTGTTTTTCCCTTTTTCAAAATAATCAAAATATCACACATGATCAATAATCATCGATAAAGTTTTTCTAAAAAGCCCATATAAATAACTATAAGATCATTTCCTGCAAAATTAGATCCACAAAAGTCGCCTTTTACTCACGATATTCAAACATTCGAATTTACAGAGTAGTTGTAACTTCCCTGAAGACTCGGCAAAAAAGCTTCCTTTAATTTGATTATAAAATCATTGATGAAACGATTTTGAATCAGTCAAAATCATAATTTAAAATTTTCTTTAAATCTATCTTGAAATCCACCAAATAATGAACGTATTGACCGTTGCATAAGAATATCGACCTTAAATTCTCCGATGCCAAACAGAAGGTTAGGTTGAACTGTATGTGTCCTCTGAACGTAGGGTTGATGACGTAGCCTTAAAAATTAGGGTTCACAACGTAAGGTTGATTCCAAATGTAGGGTTGGTCATCCATACTTTTCTCTTCAACTTTCATGAATACTATAAAAGATCCATACTTTTACTTGATCCATACTTTTCCAAGAACGTATGGTTGTTTACAAAAGTAAGGTTGATGAACCATAATTTTGAGAAACAAACGTAACATTTAATATTTATGTACGGTTCTCCTTCCATAATTTTGTAATAACCCAATCGTAGGGTTCCTTCTTAACGTAGGGTTCTTCTTCCATACTTTTCTGATAACGTATGGTTTTTTAACCATACTTTTTCCTTATCTAAAAAATTATACACGATTTTTATCCTTATGCTACGTTTATCCACGTTGGGTATGAACAGTGTGTCCAGAACACGCTCAAGCAGATTCCGAATAAGTAGCGCATGAATAGTGTTTCCAGAACACTTTAAATAAGAATTCTTTAGTAATAAATATCCATAATTTCATGATTAAAATAAAATAATAAATTCATTCAAAAATCATATCAAATAAAATCATTAGAAAATAAATAAGGGTATTTTTGAGCATCAAAATTATCATAAAGAGATAGAGTAATAATATAAACTCCCCCTTTAAATAACAATATAATATATTGTTGAAAACATCACTTTCTCAACACTTCTTTCACGAAGCACACTGCCTTTGTGAACCACCTTCGCAGTCTAAGAGAAAATATTTTTTTTCGGAAACTCCCTCTTTATCTCGAGGGGGTCGAGGCCTATTTATAGGTGATTCCACCGACCCTTGAACCATCCATGCAAATTCAACACCATGTCATCTCAAATCATGAAACTCCGAAGTTACTACCGAAATTATATCAAAATCACGAATCACCATGGAAGTTTTCTTATCGCAGAGAACATCGTAATCATGGAGCATTCCATCATTTACATCACGCCTTTGCCACAAATCTCCCTCACAAAGCCCTTCATCGGCATGATGCACTTCAACCTCTTTGATTCGTGAAGCTCACCATAATCGTGACGAATCACCGTCAACATTCTTTTGGTCTTCGCGAAATCCAAACCATGAAGCCTATCTTCACAAAAATCATGCCTTTTCCATATTTAAATTAGATCTTCAAGGAAATCCTATTTTCGTGTTGCTCACAAAAATCCAAATTTTGGACCCCAAAAATTTGGCAAACACTGGAAAACGGAACCACCTTCTACGGCTCTTTGTGTACCACCTTTAGATCATCCATTATGTTGTCATGGTCCTTTGTCATCAAGGATTTTCAACAACAACATCTCTGGAACATAACAATTCAACATAGAAACCTGCATTGCCAACAACACAATGAACCTAAAAATGATTTGATGCTACCTTGAGGGATTATTTACCAACACTATATTAAATCAACAAGTATAAATAGCCATTTAACATCATGGAAAATAGAATAAGAGCACCCATAAAGACACACTAGGACATATAAACCCTTTAGTGTTGACATCATTATGTTGGGTTTAAATCACCTTCAATTATGTTGGATCCATTAAAAATAATAAAATTTTATTTATTTGATACAAGGTTCTAAAAAAATAGAGAATTAGACTATATAAGCCTGAGTAATTCAAAAAAATAATAAATAAATACTTCATGTATGCTCATCCCCATGGAAGTAATATTAATTCCAAAATTAACATTACCCCCTTCTAATAAATGATAAGATATCGGGCATGAAGACTCTACTATTTCAAGGAGAGGATTTATGACACAACAAAATCCCAGTTCTAATTTTCCTTGAAATAAATGACATATCCTAGAAAACAAGATGATGAATCCACTCTAATAATCACAATAAAAATGATATTTGAATTCATCCATCAAATCCATCTAAAGGATAGTGAATAAAATAACCTTTTAAAGAATAAATAATTCCCATACCAACATCATTATAGATTTGTAAATTAGAAACGAAAGACAATGAAAACACTTCTCGTTATTTTCTAGGGGTGTTACATATCCATTACAAACAATATTTGATCAGATCAAATGTTAAATCATTTTATAATATGAGTATATATAAGTTATTGTGATACGCCTATATCGAATAAAACAATAACTATATTTGATTTAATAAATTTATTACCTTATAATGTTAATTTAATTTCATTTGATTCTATGTGGGTTTTATCATGAACATATTGTTTCATAGTTTGATGTTGAGTCTAAGGCATCCCACTAGGATGAATCTCACTTCACAACTGAATATTCCTATAAGGAGAACCACATTTCCCTTTCTGTTCCTAAGTTTTAGATATCACATACATCAAATAATCATGTTTTATTTGGGATAACTTATGGTCCATGGTACCTATAAAACATCATTTAGGGGAGTTGATTCAACAAAACCATTGGTTGGGGAGCGTTTAGACACATGAATAAAAATCCTTGGGAGTCTCATGGAATTATTATTTCTTATATCCTATAATTCTACACTAATATGGTTCTATATAACTACTCCCATACATAAACTATTGAGGTTTTTTTGAAATTATTCCTTGAACTACTTCTGCCCAACCATTTGAACTTATACTACATCCTTTTCTTCAAAAAATTCATTCTTCCCACCCAATTGGAATTAAAAAAGAAACCTCACCCACACTAGAAAATACATCTTGGTCTATCTTTACTACCAACTATTTTTTCACCAATTAATCATGGAATTTTTATGTTAATAGGAATAATATAAATTATATTTCAAGGTGGAGGCTCATTTCAAACTACTAGGATTTCAATGAATCATCTGAAACCATTTATTGTAAAAAATGAATAAGCTCTAAAGGCATACAAATTACCTTGCCTTTTTTAATCCCATAATATCAATGTAAATTTGATGAGTAAAAATAAATTTTAAAACCTTAAAATATATTATATAATTCATCTATACCTAGTAATGGACTCCCCCCACTTTTGAATGGGTTATTATAGCGTGAAGGTGGTTCACTTCACTTTGGATTATTTTGAGTTTTCAAAGAATTCAAAAAACCGTTCAATATTCATCAAACAATCCTTATCATTTTGGATCATTATATCATTAAAATATGAAGGATTTTAGTATAGTAACTCTAGTGCATGATCATTGAATATATTTGTATTAGGATCAAGACCATGTTCTATAGACCATACTATATAAACTACTATCTAAATCAAACTCTAATCCACTAGGAAATTTTCTAGTGTAACGTAATCTTTCTTTACATCCAATGGGTTTTCAAAGAATATGATAGGAGTTATTATATTATCTAAAATCAAATAAGGGTGATTAAATTTATTAATCACGTTTAAATTCCAGGAAATTCATATAAAAAATATCTATTTAAATTATAATTATTTTATAATTATCTTAAAAGATGATTAAACCAACTGAAAAAAATGAAATACAGAAAAAATAACTCATTTCATATATATCAAGGAGGGCTATGTGGTTCATCAAGTCAATCCCTAATCATTAACATTCAACTATATAGATGAAATTTGGATGCATGGTTTCAAAAACAAAGAACCAACTTTGAAGGGATTATTAGAACCCCTATAGATGTGGATGCATTGTTTATTCAAATTCTACATACCATTAAACTAACCATTAACCACAAAAATTAATACTAAATTTCATTATTCCTACCAAAATTTCTTTAAAATGGTTTATAATTTATAATTAAAAACCAATAATACCCATTATAGACATCCCATGGTAACTTGAGGCTAGTTGTGGAAAGTGTTGGCTAGAAACTCACCCATAACAAACCTTTTGAGTTCTGATAATCCTATCATCTATCTAGTATTAATCCCAAAATAAAATAAAATAAATCCATGATCTAATAAAAAAATTTAATGAATCAACCCAGGCCACCCTTCCTAGTACCTAAGCTAGCCCCTCACAATCCCTAAAGCATGTGCCCGATCACTATGGGTTGTAAACTGGTTTCAATGTATATAATGTACTTGAATGGGAATAATTTCTTTATTTGACAAATAAAACCATATAAATGGGTTTCATTTAGAAACCCCACATGGGTTTCCCAAATTAAGGCGATTCATGTGTATATAATATATATTTTTTAAATAAACATTTTAAAATCATTGAATAATATCTAAGAAACAACCATAGATCCATTAAATATAAGAATGACCCAAATTCAAAGACATCATATATTATGAAATCCAAAAATTCATATATCTACAATACCATAATGAGTCTAAAAATAAAGATAAGACTATATATAAAATCAATGAGGCTATCTATAAGGTACAATAAAAATTTAACCAAAAAAATACAACATGTCACTGCCCATATCTATGAGAAAATAAGTAATGTCCTACCTTTTCACTTCCTTTAAGATATTTATAAGAACTACCTCAAAACCACTCACTCATATTAGATATGTTACTTTTATAGTATTAAATAACAAAGATGTAAAAACAACATGGTGTGTGCGTAGGGTGTGAGAAAAACAAGCCAAGTAGGATCCCACCATGTGCCCTATGAAAACCCATTGTATAGTAAACCATGTTGTACTAGTTTGAAATGAATGTATAAAAATATCATTAGAGTCATTTTATAACAACTAATAACAACGTATTTCATATACAAACATGATCTAAAGAAGTAACTAAATAACATTAACAAATAAAAAAAAGAATATCATAATAAAAGAACCATTATGAAAAGTTCCATAACAACAATAATTGGTGGGTTCCTAGTGGAAAAGGTAAAGAGAAAATAATTTTTCCCCATAGATCTTAATGTTCTTCGGATGTATCTCTATGTAAATTTCACGTACACATGGTTTTGGTTTCTAGGGCATCATTATATCCGTAAATTTCATCTATGACATGTGTTCTATGTCCCTAATCATCTTCTACAAAGGGAGTTCCATGTCCCTAATCATAATCTCTATGAGAGTTCCATGTCAGTAATCTTTATCTAAATATATTTGTGTGTGTGTGTGTGTGTATGTATGTAGTATGTATACATGAATGCATGCATGCATGTATATATGTATGTATGAACTTATGTACCTATAAATACATGTATGTATATATGTTTGTATGTGTGTACGTATGTGCATACATACATAGGTATAAATGTATGTATATATGTATATATGTATGTATTTATGTACCTATTAGTTCATACAGTATTGATAAATGGATGCATGGATGCAAGGATATATTTATGTATGCATTCATGGATCGAGGGATGAATGGATGGATGCACGTAAGTAAGCATTGATGTATGTATATATGTGTGTAGGTATATACATGTGTATGTATTTACATATGTACGCACACACACATAGAATATATATTTATATATTCACGTATGTGCATATTCACATATGTATGTGTATACACTTTATGAGCTGAGGGTGCTTTAGGTGAGATATAAGTAGAATTTGAGAATCTTATTGACAAATTCTATGTTTATATCATAATCTCACATATTCATTAGTATACTCTATACACATTGAAACATGTTCACCATGAGGAGAAACCTACTCAATATCATTAATCTCACATTTATAATATCTACACTATTTTTAAGATTTTGATAAGCATGTTGGTGGAATTGGTGATTCTTTTTTGGGATTGTGGATATGTGGGTATTCGGTGGTTTTTAATTTCATTTAACCGTGGATTTATATCTTTGGGATGTTTTTAAGTTTCCTCACTATAGATATTTTATGGGGTTTTTTTTGAAGGACATTATCATAATTTTTTTATATTATAAATTTAATTGTGGTTCTAATTTATATGGTGAATGGATTTTATCATTTAGAGTGAGAAATTTCTTCAATTTATGTGATTTATAGCCTCAATTCTAATCATAACTTCCTTTATTATTAGGGGCTGGGATTTGGTAATACTTTATTTTTTTCTATAACATGAGGAAATCTAGTGGGGTCAGGTTGGAATTAATCTATATACAAGAGAGTCTTTTTTAGGATGGATTTTGGAGTAGGCACTACCAAGTATTTACATTTGGTTAGTGAAGTAATAGTATATCTTATCTTAGGATATATCATTGATCTAGGAAACAATAAAATGATGTTACCAGTCAACATATTCATGTTCAAGGTCCTTGATTTTCTATCGACTATACCAAATGGGTGATATACTATTTTCAATTTAATATATTATACATGGACATACATCATATAGTTTAAGATCATGATGATTTATTTTATAGTGAATATGATAGTGGTGCACATGGGGTAAACCATGGAACTATGTATTTACTTATACAACTATATCTATGAAGTGATGTTTTTGGACATATATCCCATTCTATATTTTGAAACAATGATAATGAGTACATCACTATTGTGATGATCCTGATGAATTATATTAGGAACTAATTATATGATAGGGATTTTATATGATATGTGATATTATGTGGTTTCATTTATAAAATAGTGGTTACCAAATTTTTAATGTACTACTCCAAATGTGTTGACTAAGATGGGGCTTGATGGGGTGGATTCATAAATTATTTTTGTATATAATCCACATTTATAATATGATTATCTTGTGGTGATATTAGATGAAAATGATGTTATGTTTGTTGTGTAAGATTTATTATAGAGAGTAAGATGAGAATTTGATATCATTGACTAACATCAGGAGTAATTTCTTAAAATAGTTTTTATCTATAACTCTCATTATTGATTGATAAAAAAAATATTACACATTCAGTAGAGGAGTTAATTCATGTGATAATTATTTTTAATTCATGAATCATATATGATATTATCCAAACATTATTTATAGTGAATAATTAGGATCTTTCTATTTTTACTTTTATTTTTGAACAAAAATTCAATGCCTAGTGATTTCTCATTGACTGTAGACATGCTCAGAGGTGGGGAAGACAATAGAGGTAGTTTATTGAACATGTTAATAGAACATTAAAACTATGGGAGATAAAATATATTATAACATTTGATATGAGGATAGTATAATTCACCCTCTTAAATTATCAATATTTCAATAATGCATGGGTGACTAACAAAGAAATAATGAGGATCTAATACAAGTAGTTTGTGACCTTCTTCAGGTCTCTAGTGTCCATTATTCAGTCGTCAAATAATTATAGGTCATATATTAGATTTTTGTGCCTCTTATTAGATAATTGAATAAAATATAATGGTGGATGGACATCCTAAGTATTTATATATTCTTCCTCATTACCAGTTACCTCTAATACATTTGGAGAAACAATAAGTTTTAAAAAATATTATACTATAGGGAGGATTTGGTAAGGGTTATCTAGGTGATATTCCACAACCCCGTGTGTAAAAACACTAGCCATAGTATCCCAGATATGGTGGTTACTTTTTTAAATTTCCACTATATATAGGATATCATATACTGGATGATCAAATATTTTAGTATTCTTGAAAAACTAGATACATTCTTGAATAACACATTAAATTTTAAAACCTAAAATATAATATAATATTATCATTATTAAAATTATTATTCACTCTATCATGTCATTTAATATCAATCATGGTACAATTCATGGAATCCTAGGGAAAGGAAACAAAATAAATGTTTGAGATTATGTGCTCAGTAAGGTAATGCATACAATGAAAACTATCATGTAATCAATAAGGAATGAATAATATTATAGGAATAAATGATGTTGAAATAATTCTATATAAATAATTACATAATTTTCAAACAAATCCATGAATAACAAAACAATTGTAAAAATCACATGGACATTAATAATTTTTTTTATAATGATGGAATGCTTAATTTTTGATACCATAAACTTATATCCAAGGTCTTGTACGATGATATCATAAACATTTTATCAAGGAATCATTACAAGACATAATACATAGATTGGTAATACATATGTCAAAAACCTAACTTGTTTAATCTCATGATACTAACTAATGAATCTTGGTGAAATATAATTTGTATTCCTTTACATTAGTTAAACATTAAAATTCATTCATCAAATAAATTAATAATAGAACTTATTTAATATGCCTTAATAATCAATAACTATACATATTGTAAAAACTATCACAAAAAATACCAATACATACTGAGTCAAAATAATCAAGATCCATCTAGAGAAATATGGTAGATGGTTTCATTTGAATATATCATCATTAAATCATAACATTCATCAGACGATATTGACATAGACGAAAATACTTTTAAAATATTATTGTATGATTTATTGAGAAAAATACCATTTTAGTTTTGAAATTACTTATTTAAAATCTAAATATATTTAAAGTATTAGTGAAAAAAATTATTTTAAAATAAACATGGACTATTATAGGGAAATATTCAAAACAATGAGTAGTCATGATGGTGGGAAATTTCGTTCTTGTGGTGTTTATAAAAAATTTCTGTTCACACCTACATTAAAAATAGCCTCTGGTTGAAAATGATAAAAAATCTCTTTTAAATTTTGTCATAGAAATTGATACTTTGGAGAAATTTTATTTAAGGAATTACTTTGTAATATTAAATAATTCTTGAAAATAATTTATGTAATATATATATATGGAAGAAAAATATTCATGACTAAATGAAAAACATTTCTAGCGTTCTATAAAAACATTATTTCCTAAATTTGATTACATAGAGATATAAAAATCAAAGGAAAACATTTAATATCATGAAATGAATAGGGGAAAAAATTTATTGGCTTTTAGATATAAATATCTTATAATTCTCCCAAAAAACATAAATACACAATATCCCAAACAAAAATTATATTATGAAATAAACCCTTACATGAAGCCCAACTTTTTTGGTTAGAGAATTTAGCCTCGTTTATAATAAATTTATGTTTATTTTAATTATATAGATGAAAATTATACATAACTATAATACAATATATGGTAAAATTATAACTTTTTATCATCCATTTATTAATAATTACTTATTAAAATCATCATTTCCTAGTGTTAACTGTTTCATTTTTCATATGATTTTTGGTTTGATTGTTTTGGTTCTTTCATATTTATCATGGATCAATAATATATTTGTGTTTAAAAATTATTTAAATATCAGATATATTCATTATATACAAATTTATAATCATTATTTAACTTCATTCATGAAAAAATAATGGCATTGCACCATGAAGGTGGTAGTCAACACATATACAAGAGCGACATTATCATTTTTAATAGGTGGAAGGGTAAGGAGGTAAATGATATATTATATTTCCATAATATTTTTCATAAAATTAATTTCATATATATGCATTATATAAATCATAATAATCTTCCATAATTAGTGGTGATGAAAAAAAATACATCGCCTCGTGAGGTGCTAGTCCACATATATGCAGGAATGATTCATTCATTTCCCATTTGATGGAAAAGGAGATGAATAATAGGTGTCACATAAAAATAATAATATATTAGAAAATGGAGATAATGATTTTTTATATCATCATATTTATCACATAATTAAATGGGGAATAATAAGAAATATAATGAAAACACTTGGTTACGAGCTATATCTCTTCTTCAGACAACCTCTTTAGGTTTAAACCTAAATCCTTCTCAGGATGGTATTATGATAAAATAATGAATTATAAAACATGTATAATGATTTTAGTAAATAATTTTTGCATATTTTGTTTGAGATAAATGTATATTTATGTGTGGATATGATAGGATATTTTGTGTCCTTTTTTAATTGAGAGAGATTACACACATTGAATTTTTCAAAAGTTAAAAATATATTAATGTCTTATTCAAGTTAAAAATATCCAAAATAACTAATATTTAAATATTAGATGATATTGAAACTACATATTACTAATAAATATAATTTAGATAAATTTTTAGGTCATTTAAACCCTTATCATTTTAGTTTAACCCCCCATTAATCCATTTTAACATTAAATGTCGTAACAATGTTTTAATATTAATGATGAAAAAAATGACGTAAAACATATTATATTATGATAAATATTATGATTTAAAATATTGGATGCATTTTATTTAAATAAATTTCTATAATATTAGATAGTGACATTAAATTAAGTTTACAAAAGGCTACGGAAACCATTTTTTAGAAAACTACATTATTAAAAACAAACCTGAATATACTTTTATAATTAACCTCGTAAAAACTATAAACATAAATATATAATTGTTTAATTAATATAGAATATATAAATTTAATTAAAAAATTAATAAATAATGATTAATTTAACATGTTATGATAAAAACAAATTTCATGTATAAGAACCATTATTCGAAAAATGTGGTTTAAACCTAAAAATAAACTTCTAAAATCCAGTATAATGGTGATTCCTATATATTAAATTATATTATTTATTATTAAATTATAATTATTATAATTTAATATGATAATTAAATATATATAAGTTGTTTTTAAATTACTTAATTTATTAAAAATAAATTTATATTTTATAAAATGGATATTTTTCATTATTCACTGAAAATTAAATATTTTTAGACAAAAATCACTCTAAACTAATATTAACATGATTATTTGAAAAAGTATATTCATTTCATGGAATAAGATTTTTTAAATGGTATAAATTAATTAAAATTATAATGCTCAAAATTCAATAAAAACATTTTTAATGAAAATATATATTGAAGCAGCAAATGTCTTTAGTGAAAACTTTGTAATTATTAAATAAAAAAAATAAATAAAGATTTATTATATTAAACCTTAATAAATATTTTTTGTAATGTTTTTGTTACTATTAATTTGAATAATTTAACAACGAGGTTATAATGGTCATATTTATAGTATGTTGCAATTATCTTAAAGCTGAGTGTCGCATGTTAAGAAAGTTATCAGCCTTGGTATTATTTTAAAATAATTCTTACGGGAGTAACATTATCACCACATTAAAAAAATTCCAACGTCGCAATTGTTTTAATTTTATAATGATCAAAGGTTATATATTTTAAAATAATGTTATTGAAAAAACCACATCATACAAAGGAACAGAAAAACATCCTTTGAAAAAAAGAAGTTTGAAACATAAAGTTTACCTGAAATAACACATAATAAGGACCCAAAATAAGTAGAAAAATATATAAAAGTTAAAATATGGATATATATGATTAATAATAATCTCCAAGGAATAATAGAGAGTAATAGAGAATATTATGATGATAAATTTAATGATCAAAAAACCATAAATTAGTAAGGAATAAATAAGACCATAATTTCATTAGAAATGAAGGTAAATAATAAATTTTTTATTTCAATATCCTTTTCCTAGATATTATGGATTTTTATTCAACAATATCGTAGAACATGAGAAAATATAATAATTTGATTTATTTTATTATTCTAATAAAAATTTTAACTGAGTATTTAAATAAGTTTCCACATTTGATACTAATAATTAATTTCTAAGAGGTATTTTCATGGTTTATACAAAGAATAAACATTAAAATGGATAATAATATCAATAAAATCACAATTTATTTCACATTTCTCAAAATTATTAGAAAAATATAAGATAATAGTCAATAGGAATGAATCTTATTATGAATATTTAATATATTAATTCCTTAAAAATAAAAAGTTACACAAATAGAAATACTACAATACTATTAAATTTAAATTATAATACATCTAGTTTAACATAGATTATTTTATGCTTCATCTACAAATTAATTAATATATAAAAATAAATAAACTCCAAAAAATCAAGATTATTTCAAATCCAAACTAAATTATAAAAACATTGTTTTAAATAAGGGAATAACAACTCATCTTAAAGGAAACTTCTATTTCTATTTAAACTAGATTCCAACTAGTTTATTTATTTAAAAGTATTTCCATATAGTGTCAAGTTATTATTAGATATCCATGAGAAATATAAAGTACTATGTATATCATGATTAAAATAAAGCATTAGTTTATGATAAAAATACATATTATCAGATTTTAAGTGATTTTAACTTCAAATGTATTAATTGCATAAGATTTCATTTCCTCCCTTATAAATTTTTAAGGTAGATTCCATAAAAAATTTTGGCACTCATTTTTATAGTTCCCCATATAATTAGAACTGAAATAATGGACGTTTTCAGTTTCTTTCTTTTCATTTTATTCATAATCCTCCTGGATTTTATCACTACACATGAAGAAAACTCTTTTTACATTAAGATAGTATGAGAGTGTTTATTTCTACAATTGTTAAATACTAAACATTACACTCTTCCCTTTCCCATTTTTTTTTTCAAATTTCACTTTGTATAGAGATATAATATTCTCATTTTAACTTTCTTTACTTCAAAAAATAAAAAATGGCGAATTCATTTTTTTTTATTTAAGGGAAATTAATACTATTAAATCATATGTGAAAAATTATTGGGAGAGTGACACCCTTAAAAGGATTTGATTTTCCACAACGAAGAAACATTCAATATTTCTCTCAAGATTATTTATATAGTTCAAATTATACCATGATAAAATTGTAATGTTTTATTCATTATTTTCAACACATTATTCCAACCTTTATCCAAAAGTTAAGAATGTCAATTTTAAACAAACTCATTTCTCATGAAGAGTGTATTGTTCAAAGTTTATCCCCTTAAAATTATGCAATTTTTTACCCTTTATTTCGTTACCCTCCTTAGAATTTTGAATCCACAACTAGCATTGATTATCATCTCTATTTAAAATAAACACTAATATAATAATCTTTTCCCATTAATTAAATCCAAAATCCTGAAACAACATTTTAATAAACTCAATCCATTTTACATCTAATATCATAATAGTAGTTCAATTGAAGGATAGAGGTTCATTCTATTCAAAGTAGTCTTACAATGTATTATCATTTGGTGAAGAAAGAGGTTTATCAATATTGTGATATTACAATTAATTACTTTCCCATATTTTTTTTAAAATCTTATTAAATGAACCTCTAATCAAATATACTTTCTATAGGGAGAAGTCCCAAAAAACATTTCTAGTATTGAAACATTTTCCATATAATTCACTAGGATTCATTTGTAAAAATTTCCATACACTATATTAACTAATAAAATTATCAATAAATGTTTATAATTCAAACAAAATCAATACCTAAAATAAATTTAAAATCTTTTCATAGATAAACTAAAAATCATAATCCTGTATCTTTTGGAATATTTTTATATCATAAAAATATTTTTAAATATATTATAATAGTTCACAAATATAATGCTAATAAACCAGATAGTATCCCTCAGGTGTGTCTATACATGTATTCAGTCTTAGGACCACTGAAAGAGAACAACTGGTAATCAAGTTAATACCCAATCTTACCCTTGGAAATTTGTTACCCCTACTCTCATCTATGTGACAACTGAATCCAATTTTTAATATCCTGAGGAGGATTTATTTTCCAGGAAAACCACAATATCACTACCTTACCAAAGATTTAAAATATTACCATGTACATAGAATTAAACATAAAGTCTATCAAAGGGTTGTGTTCTATAATATGTGTTTTCCTAAATAAAGTTCCCAAGGGTCCTACTAAACATTAACTGATACTGACTTTAACAACTTGAACCCTATATCCCGGAGTCGGTGGTAACTTTATTAAATTGTCACTAGATAGAAGTGATCAAATATTGAGAGATCAATTAGTTTATTAGTCATGGAAAACTAGAATATGTGATTGAATCCCATATTACATTTTTACACATAAAATACATTATAATATTTTCTTTGAGAACAATATTATTCTTTTTTGTATATCCTTTCATATCAATCATAGTAAACATCATAAAATTCAATGGGAGAAAGAAAAAAATAAATGGTATAACTCAAATTCTCAGTAAGGGAATTTATAAAATTGAATCTATAATATAATAGATAAATAATAAATAATATAGTAAGAATAAATGATTATAAAAAATCTATATAAATAAAATCTTGTTCCTGAAACTTATCCATGGAAAATATAACTATTTGAATAATCACATATTCCTCAATAACTAGTTCCATAATTATGGAGTACATATTTCTAAACATATTAAACATGCAACTTATTCTACATTACAATCCACATTAAACATACCCTAAAGGCCTCATTCTAAGACATCCTATATAAACGAGTGAAAAACATTTAAAATACCAAAGTTTTTTATCTCATGCGACCTACCGATGTATCAATGATCTTTGTGATTATAGAAACCACTTATCATGTAAAAAATTTAATGAATTCATCATATGAATAAACAAAAAAATTTAATTAACATTCCTTAATAATCAATATCTATCTATATTAGAAGATCTAGAATAAATAATGCCAATATGACCGTCAGTAAAAAAATCATTATCAATCTATAGAAATATGGTGAATGGTGTAATTATATTTTATCCTCATAAAATCATGAGATATAAAAATTGGATGTTTAAATATATGAAAATACTTTTAAATGTTCATTGGAACATTTATTGATGAATATACCATTTTAAATTTGAAATCACTTACTTAAAATATTAAAATTTCCAAGATACTAAAAAATTATTTTCCTTTGTAATGAACTGTGATACCTTATAAAGTTATATTCTAAATAAATATTATTAATGATGGTTGGAAAATTCAATCTTATAGTGCATTTTTAATTAGGATTTCTTTCACACCTTCAAAAAAAATTTCATCCTTAAAAAATATCAGAACATACATTTTAAAACATTTTATAAAAGTAATACAAAGGTAAAATTTTATTTAATTAACAATTTTAAAATATTAAGAAAATTATTTGAAATTTTTTAATTAAAATATGGAAATGGAAGAAAAATATTATCAAACAGAAATAAAAGGAATATCAGTTTTCTGAAGAAACAATTTTTTATGAATTTGACTTATTAGAGAGAGAAAAAAGAACAGAAAAAATATTAAATTATTGAAATAACTAGAGGATTTGAAAATTTTTTGGGATTAAAAGATAATTAATATATAATCCCCCCAATATAAACTTAAATATAAACAATCCTGAATAATAATGAGTTTGTGAAATAAAATTTAACCTCAAGACTGAATTTCTTCGTAAGAGAATTTAATCTTCTATATAATATATTTAATTTATTACAATTCTATATTGTAAAAATATACATTCTTATAATATGTTATATGATCCAATTAAATATCTTTAATAAATTTTTATTAATAATTCCTTATTGAAATTTTTGTTTCTTAGTGCTATCTATTTCATTTTTCATGTAATTTTCAGTTTTGTTGTTTCAGTCCTTACATATTGATCATGGATTCATCATATAATTTTTTTTATAATGATATAAAAATAATATATATTAATTATAAACATTATTATAATCTTTATTCAATGGAAGACATTAAAAAATTAATCATGTCACTTTGTGATGTCAGAGTCCACCCGTATATAAGAGCAACTTTATCATTTTTTAATTGTTGGAAGGTTAAGAATATAAATACCATATTATATATAAAAAACATATTCATCTAATATATATCATATATAAATTCTATATGTATCAAAATAACTATCCATTAATGGTTGTGATGAAAAAAATACAATGCTTCGTGAGGCAGTAGTCTTAAGGTACGCACAAATGATGGTTATGTTACACATTTGATAGAGAAGGAGTTGAATAATGGTAGATAAATTGACACAATAAAATCTAATTATAAGTGAGTTACTGATTTTTTATATCATCACAATGAAAATATAATTGAAATATGTATAATTATAAATAATATGAAAACACTTGGTTAAGAGCTATACCAATTCACCAGAAAACATCCTTATGTTTTTTAATAAATCCTCTATATGATTGTACAATGAAAAAATATGAACTCCATGACATGGTAAGGGATAATATTAAAGGTTTTGGGTAATGATTGTGTGAGTAAAAATTATATTTTCATATTGGGAAGGTAGGATAGGTGATGTTCTTTTATTAGTGATGGGAACGACACACATGAAATTTTTCAAAAGATAAAAATATATTAATGCATTACTCAAAAAATAAAGCTCCAAAATTACACATATTAAAATTAAATATTATATAAGGTAAAACTATTAACATAAATATGATTTATACAAGTTTTTTAGTGATTTAAACATTTATATTTTTAATTTAACCAATTGCTTATTCTTTTTAACCTTCATTGTTGTAACAATGTTTTACTATTTTTACAATTAATTATGTATAGAATATAAGTTAAAAATATTAAATTATAAATATTATCATGATTAAAAAATTAATTAATTTTATGAATTTTAATTTTATTATTTTTTTATAATTTAACTTTAAAATAATTGTGTAAATTGCAATAAAAACTATTATTTTTACACTACTTTATATGCTTAAAACTAAATTTACTAGAATTAATTTCATAGTAAATGCAATAAATTGAATGTAAAAATTATTTATTTAATATATAATAAATAAACATCATTTAAACCATTAATATTAAATGAATTATTTTTTCATGACCTGACCCTACTCGGGCTCGAGCCGCAACTACCCCAAGCCCGCCCCCCATAGGCCAGGGGCTGGAGACCAGCGTCGAAGGAACAATAACGTGGGGAGGCCTTTGCCTAAGTACCTGTACACACACATGCATCACACTCAATGAAAAAGTGATGAGTAAAAAAAGCAACGGGGAAATTGCTATAAATAACCACAGGAGTGCATCGACCTCTAAACAGTACAAAGTAAAAGCTAAAAATAAAAGGGGAAAACCACACTCCCAATCAGAAAAGTGCCACAACCTAGAAACTGGTGAAAAAAAGTAAATAGCTTGAAGGGTACCCCACCTGAAACCCGACTCCAACCACCGCACGCGGTCCAAGCTCCCAAGCTCCTAAGCTCCTCTGACTTCATGACCAACCCGTCAGTCGTCTGCAAGGGAACACCAAGTGCGGGCAAATCCCAAGCAGGGGTGAGTAAAAAAATACTCAGTAGGATACCCTGAAGGCTCGAGGGATCAACATTGGAGGTACCGAAGGGTGAGTAGTAGAGCGAACAAGGTAAATTAAAGGAGTACAACCGTAAGTGCAGTAACGAGTATAGTAGAGAGTCCAGCTCAACCCAACAAGATAAAGGAGGTAGACTCATCCAGACAGAAGGATCTAGAAACAATGAGAAGATGAACTTCTCGTCGAGTTTTCTCTACCTATAGCAGGAGATTAGACTCGTCAACCATGAGAAGCAAGACACAGAAAGCATGAGGCATACCCCGCGAGTCTTCGCCTTTCCTGGAAGGAGAGTAACCAACCCCAAGAAGTGGGTACCAGAACAAGGCATATATATATATTCATATCCCCACTAAGAATCCCGAACAAGGTCGTAAGGGGATCTCCATCCCATAGCTCAGCCCAAGAAAAGAGTAGCCAACAGTCCTAGAAGAAAACACCATCGATGCCCAGCAACTCGCACGTCTGCCCCAAACTACAAGTCAAGGGCTCAATCACCACACCTCGACACTATCCTCTTTGGGCAGCACTGACTCGCCCGCACGATTTTAGGTCACGTCACAAGGAAGCGTCTCAGTGGGGAAACTGCTCCTCGTACTTGAGAGTTTTGGGGGAGCGTCAAATCACAAATCGTCACTGCTCTGCAGTCGAGAGGTCTCCTCAAAGTCGACATGTGACCCCCTGCCCAGCCCCGCTGGAGGGTCCCTGGAAGTCAATGGGTTCCCACTATAGTGAGACCCGGCAAGAGTCAACGCGTGCCACACTGCCTAGTCCCATAACAGAGTAATCCACTGGAGGCCGACCCACCAAAAGTTAGTGACAGGACCACTACCCAGCCCATCTAGAGGTAACTCGGCATCAGGGACCACTACCTAGCCTAGTTGGAGGTAAGCCCGGCATCAGGGACCACTGCCCAGCCCAGCTGGAGGTAAGCCCGGCATCGGGGACCACTGCCTAGCCCAGCTGGAGGTAAGCCCGGCATCGGGGACCACTACCCAGCCCCACTTGATGTTAGCCCAGAACTGCTCTGGTCATCCCTGCTGGATGGTACTGCTCGGTGAACACTGCTGTACTGGCCATCCCTGCTGGATGGTACAACTGGTGAGCCCTTCATGAAACAACCACAGCCCTACTGGTAAAAACCTCAGCCCTACTAGAAACAACCTCATCCATGCTGGTTACAACCTCAGCCCTGAGGTAACAACCTCCTGGATAGAGGTTCGGTGCCCGCGTAAAGTGTTGGTCACACCGAATCCACAAGAACTCTACCAGGGATCACGAAAGAATGGGAGAAACTCCCTAGGCCTCTCAAGGAAATCACGCTCCAATCCGCTGAGTCACTGTCGAAGAGGACTGAGACAACTCATCCCAAAAAGTGGGAAAACACACACGCGGTAAGAGCACACGTAGTCACAAATGGTGTCGCAGTCCGGTGAAAGGGAACGGTACTGAAACCCCTCACAGCTGAAGAAACAGAGGAACAAAACATCTCTCTCAGACAAACGAGAAAAGGACCAGGGGAAAACTGAACCCTTCTGGCCAAACAAACAAGCACCAACATAGGGGAAGACTCAACCCTTCTGGTCAACAAACAAGGATAGATGAACCCTCGACGCCGTGAGAGGTCAAAAGTACATAAAGCAGGACACGTCACACACCTGGGTCCCACACGACGTGTGGCCCCAAGTCAACCCCAACTGAGCGCACAAATGTCCTCAGGTACAAACAACCACATATACGTCCAAGCGTTCCCGTATACTCCCAGATTATACCACGTTCCAACCCAAAGGCTATCGTGCACACTACACCCAATGTCAATGCGAAGGCATGACGTAACAACTCCATCCTTCCACCTCATCGGCTGAGGCACAACCAACCACATCTCTTCACTCACACGAGAGTGCACACGATCACACGCCAAGGTTTCTCCGCAAATATGGTGAGAAGAACCTCCATCAGAGAGCCTTTCACATTTTCACATTTAATAAGATCGCGCAAGAGTCTCCACACAACCTAACAGATCACACCATTGTAATCCTCATGCAAAAACACACGAGATAGACTTCTTACATGCCTCAAAAGGATATCCGACAGAAAATTCACCAACACCGCCTCATGCTCGAACGTCGTCCTGTGATCCCGAGCCTCGGCCCCGAAAACAGTCGGGCGCATCGCACCATTGTGATCCCTTTAGGAAAATACGTCAAAAAGACTGCTCACTTGAGCACAAAAGATATCGAGAGAAAAATATGCATTTCGATGCACCGCACATGAGCAGTGCTACGTGGGACCCGCATCCCAGTCCCAAAACTCAACGGACGGATCACACTGTTATGGTCCTCTTGAAAAAGAACACAAGTTGGACTATTCACTTGTCCAAAACGGTCGCCCGATGATGGAGATGGAAAATCAAAATCAATGCCCAAACAGACCTTTTAGGTCCCGTACCATCATGCGGAATTAGGGCGGGCGGATTACACCATTCAATCCCCTTGGAAAAACATCAAGAATCGACTGCTCGCACACCCCGAATGGACGCCCGATGAGAAAGTCGCTAAACGCTGCTCGCAGCTCAAAAGACGGCCCATTGGGACCTCACCTCAACTCTGGTTTCGGCACCTGAAACCTCCCTAGAAACATTTGCCTCGACGCCAGGGTCGCAACACCACTAACGGCACCCAATTTGGACATCGAATGTGTCTGCGCCGTCCAAAACAAGAATCCCCGAAAAAAAACACCCTACAACTTGACGGCGTAGCGTGCTTCTGAGGCCCCTGTCTCGGGGATTAAAATCACCCGAAATCATTTCAAATTATTCCTCTCATCCCGAGGCATGCACCGCCGTAGACGGCTCGTGAAACCGGCTACCGTTTTATGATTTATTAAAACATAAATCATTTTGATAATAATAATAATAATAATAATAATATTATTATTATTATTATTATTATCTTATCATTTAATTGTTTTATATTATTATATTTTTTTCCCTCTGAAACCACTGTCGGGCGCCCCCTATTGCCTGTTTCTCTCTCTTTTTTTTAAATTTCTTTTTTTGGTTAGCCTGTCCGTAGCCTGGGTCCAAAGACCCAGGTCTTCTCCACCGACCATGCGGACCCCCCCCCCCCCCCCCGCGGGTCTCCCCCTGCCACTCGCTCTCACCGGTCGACGCCCCTGCTGCTGACTGCTCGCGCCGAGGACAGCCGAAGCCCCAAGCTAGCCGTCTCACCGTCTGGACTCCGGCCTCCTGCCGTGCTGTGCTCCCCGCTCGCGGCGACTCCCTGGCCGCCTCGGCCGATTAGACACCTGTACCGACGACCGCCCAGCCTCCTCGCTTCACTCGCCCCCCTGCGGCCATGAACCGCCGCCTCGCCAACTCGGCCGCAGCCTCCGCCGACCGCCGCAGCTGGTCAGCCGGACTTCCAGAAAAAAAACGTCAGAAACACTTGTTTTGGCCGAAAAAAATACTCCAAAACCCGCTGCATTTCGGCAAGCGTTTGCGATCGTATCAAGGCTCGGATTTTAAATCCGAAATATGCGTTGGATAGGTTATAAAAACTACTACGCATTTATGGGGATTTTTTGAAGATTCCATAGAAATTCGATGCAAAATAAGAAATTCAAAGAGGGATGTAGGAATTGAAATACGATGAAAAAACCATACCCCGTGGGCGTAGCCCGAAGCTTCGTCGTCGATATGTCGGCCACCGCACTTAGAGTGGAGGAGGTGATGTAGGAGAGATTCTTGAGGGGATCTTCTTGTTGAGGCTTCTTCCACTAGAGAGTTCTACAATGAGGAGGAGAGGATGGAGTTAAGGCTTTAAGTAAGAATTAATTAATTAAAAAGTTTAATTAATTAATCCTTAATTTAACCCTCATCTGAAACCCTCGACGGGGTCGAGGTTAAGCCTCCCCTAAGGTAAACACAACCTCCTGAGCACAACAGCAGTCTCAGAATTTTAATTTGAGACACCGATCAAAAGTTATTAAACTCTACACCCGAGGCCGCCAAGTTACGAAAATGCCCCTGAGGCCATTTTTCCCTGACAGCCTGTGCCTGCAAAAATTACACCCCTCCTAGGGTAAACAACACGCTCTGAACTCAACGGTGCCCTCAGTTTTCCAATCCGAGCCACTATTTAAGATATACTTGAGCTTCACCCTTAAATGAATAAATAAATTATTTAATTTATCCATTTCTCGTACCGGAAGCGAGAAAGGGGTCCAAACGTCCCGTGCCGACATACCTTATGTCATTACTAGGGTAAACACCCTATTCCGGACTCATCCGTACACTCATATCTCTGATCCGGATAACCGTTTAGGAGTTATCTCTTTTATTTTTCTTTCCCAGTGTGAACGCACTAAAAACATAATTTTGGCCACACCAGGGCTCGGAATCACACACCGTCTAAAGGCGCTGCTCTGTAATAACATTAAGAATATTACAGTCTTTAGTAGAAAAAACTAGTTTCTTAAATCATTCCCTCCTTCAATATTTTCATCCCCAAAAAGCAAAACTAAGGAACAAATTAGGGTATTAAGCCCACACCTAGCTCCCCCGTACCCAGAATAACTCTCGCACAGCTCTACGCCACCGCACACTGACCAAAAGATTTGATCTATTATTGTGAGGTCTGTCCTCAACGATGTCGTGCATAGGAGCATGCACACCTCTTCTAGGGGGAGTCACACGAGAGATGCTATGCACACAAACCATCTTTTGGGGTTAGGGAAAGGCATTAGGGAACCTCGAAATCCCTTCCCACAGTCTCAAACGGCCTGAAGGACCTCGGGGGTAACTCAACTCCCCAACCGAACCTCTACGTCGCACATCATGACTGGAATCACCTCCCACACCTAGAACAATTCCCGGTGATTTCCCTCCTTCAGAATATCCATATGGTGAAATACCCAAGGATATCTGGTCACACAGGGTTTCATAGTCGATGTCCCATGACCAAGACCCTCATACACGCTCGAAAGGCGAAGGAGTCGCTACCATCGACGAAAGAGAAAGGTTCCACGCCTTTTAACATTTCGACACAGGGCCATACCAACTCCCCACGTCACCCTGGTAACACCTCAAGGCAGGAGTAGGGAGAAAATCATTGCACACCTAGAGTCTAAAAATTATACTACAAAAAGTAGATGAGCTGTAGAGTGTACCTCTTGACACCTCATGCTCTGCATGGTCGTAGACATCCAAAGCTCGCGGCTGTCCGCAGTCCCAACTGTCAATTCCCAGAGCCAGATGTGGACTGCCTAGTGGTGATGGGAAGACCTCGTAAAGTTGTCCCCCACTACCAGCTCCTCCCGCTCCTATTCTACCACCACCTCTCTGGCCTCTACTCCGATCACGACACTGCTTCTGTCGTGGTGTTGCACCTGCTGCCTACTCAAAGCTCTCCGTATGCCTGGTCGGTCAGTCCCAGGCTAGGTGACCTCGTCCATCGCAAGAATAGCACCAACTCTCTCTAGGCTGCACTGGTGCCCTCCGGTTCCACTGTGGTGTACTACCATGCCCCTGAGTCCGGTTGTCATAAATCTACCTACGTCGAGGCTTTGCTTTCTGACGCCCACTAGCTGCGGCAGACGTCTCAGCTTCAACGTGCATGCTGCCCCCACCAACTCTAGAACGTGATAGGAAACTCTCTGTCACCAGCGCCTTCTCCAGCACAATGAAATATGTGGAAATTCCCAAAGGTATTATGACAGCATGAATCTCTCGGCAGGGACCCTACTCAAACTTCCGCGCTCAGATGTTATCATCTTGGACCAATTCTAGGTAAAAGTGTGCACGGTCTTCGAAACTAGCCTCGTACTCGGCCACTGTCATCCCCCCTGCTGAAACTGCAGGAGCTTCTGAATCCGAACATAGTGTAAGAAGGAGAGGAAAAACTCCTCACTAAACAACAACTGAAAGTCGTCCCACAAAAGTGACCACTGGTCAAGAAATTGAGTCACCAGACTCCACAAATGTCGATCTTCTACACGAAAATGGTAGGCTGCCAACACAACTCTCTGATCTGTCAGCGCCTAAACAAGCTTGAAAAGGTGAACCACTACCTCTAGCCAAACCTCTACAAACTGAGGGTCTGGCTCACCATTGAACCTCAGTGGTCTCTGCCACTGGAACTCATAGAGCATGCTCAACATGCGCTCAAGCTCAGCCTGCTCTGCTGAAACTGTCTGCTGCTCAACAGTTGGGGGTGCTACTATCAGCCCACCCGGAGAAAGGGGCTTGCATGATGGGTCCTGGACTGTGGCCCTGTAGCTCACAGGGTCGCCGTCACGCACCAATGCTGACATCTTGGCTGGCTGTCTTCACAGAGACATCCTGAATATTATCAAGGAGTGTCGTGGTCAGATGGGCATATATGTATATACCAATAACACCAATGATGGGGATATGACTCAAGAAGGACAATCAAGACTCAGTCATATGTGATGCAAAAACAAATTTCCCTGCAACAAGTGTCTCAGCATTCCGAGTCGATAAGCGGGTTATCAAGGTCCTGGTGAATGGATACGCCGGCTGCCGCACCATCACTGGACTCCCTGGTCAGAGAGCCACTCTCGAGACACGTTAAAACTGTTGCCCTAAATCCCAACCAATTACTTTTTAGGGACGTCTGCATAACGCCCCAAGGAAAGATCCACCTCTGATACCACTTTTTCACGACCTGACCATACCCGGGCTCGAGCCGCAACTACCCCAAGCCCGCCTCCATAGGCCAGGGGCAGACGACTAGTGCCGAAGGCACAATAACTCAGGGAGACCTTTTTCTAAGTACCTGTACACAAACACACAACACACTCAATGAAAAAGTGCAGAGAAAAAAGAAAATCAAAGTGGCAACTGCAATAAATAACCACAAGAGTGCATCGACATATAAACAGAACAAAGTAAAAGATGAAAAGAAAAGGGAAAAAACAAACGCCCAATTAGAAATGTGCCACAACCCGGCAATAAGTGAAAAAAAGTAAACAGCTGGAAGGGTCCCCCACCTGTAACCCGACTCCGACCACCGCACGTGGTCCAAGCTCCCAAGCTCCTAAGCTCATCTGACATCACGACCAACCTGTCCGTCGTCTACAAGGGAACACCAAGTGCGGGAAACCCCCAAGTAGGGGTGAGTATAAAAATACTCAGTAGGATACCTTGATGGCTCGAGGGAGCAACAAAAGAGGTACCGAAGGGTGAGCAGTAGAGCGAACAGGGAAAAGTAAACGAGTATAACCAACAGTGCAGCAAAGAGTACAATAGAGAGTCCAGCTCAACCCAACAAGTGAAAGGAGGTAGACTCATCCAGACACAAGGAGATGGAAACAGTGAGAAGATGAACTTCTCTTCGAGTCTTCTCTAGCTATAGCAGAAGAGTATACTTGTCCAACCACGATAATCTAGACATGGAAAGCACGTGGCATACCCCACGTGTCTTCACCTCAACTGGAAGGAGAGTAACCAAACCCAAGAAGTGGTTACCAGAACAAGGTATATACATATTCATATGCTCACTAATAAGCCCAAACAATGTCGTAAGGGGATCTCTATCCCGTAGCTCAGCCCAAGAAAAGAGTAGCCCACAGTCCTAGAAGAAAACACCATCGATGCCCAGCAACCCACACATTTTCCCCAAACTACAATTCAAGGGATCAATCACCACACCTCGACACTATCCGCTTTGGGCGGCACTGACTCGCCCGCACAGTTTCGGGTCACGTCACAAGGACGCCTCTCGGTGGTGAAAGAACTCATCGTACTTGAGTGTTCTGGGGGAGCATCAAACCACAACTCGTCAATGCCCCGTAGTCGAGAGGTCTCCTCAAAGTCGATAGGCGACCCCCTGCCCAGCCCCGCTGGAGGGTCCATGGATGTCAACGGGTTCCCACTACAGGGAGACTCGGCAAGAGTCTATGAGTGATACACTGCCCAGTCCCGTAACAGGGTAATCCACTAGAAGGAGACCCAGCTAAAGTCGGTGACGGGACCACTGCCTAGCCCAGCTGGAGGTAACCCAGCATTGGGGACCACTGCCGAGCCCACCTAGAAGTAAGCCGGCATCGGGGACCACTTCCTCGCCCGAATGGAGGTAACCCCGGCATCAGGGACCATTGCCCAGCCCACCTGGAGGTAAAATCGACATCCGGGACCACTGCCCAGCCCTGCTGGAGGTAAGCCTGGAACTGCTCTAGTCATCCCTGCTGGATGGTACTGCTTGGTGAACACTACTGTACTAGCCATCCCTGCTAGATGGTACAGCTGGAGAGCCCTGCTCGAAACAACCTCAGCCCTACTGGAAACAACCTCAGCCCTATTTGAAACAACCTCAGCCCTATTGGTAACAACCTCAGCCCTGCTGGTAACAAATTCCTGGGTATAGGTTCGGTGCCCACGTAAAGTGTTGGTCACACCGAATCCACAATAACTCTACTAGGGATCATGAAAGAATGGGAGAAACTCCCCAGGCCTCTCAAGGCGATCATGCACTAATCCGTTGAGTCACTGTCAAAGAGGACTGAGACAACTCATCCCAGAAAGTGGGAAAACACCCACGCATTACGAGCACATATGTCGCAAATGGTGCTGCAGTCCAGTGAAAGGGCATGGTACTGAAACCCCTCACAACTGAAGAAACAGAGGAACAAACCATCTATGTCGGCCAAAAGAGAACAGGACAAGGGGAAAACTCAACCCTGCTAGCCAAACAAATGAGCACCAAGCTTGGGGAAGACTCATCCCTACTGGTCAACATACAAGGACAGAGGAACCCTCTACATCGCGGGAGGTCAAAAGTACGTAAAGCATGACACGACACGCACATGGGGCCCACACGACGTGTGGCCCCAAGTCAACCCCAACTGAGCACACAAACGTCCTCAGGTACAAACAACCAAATTTACCTCCAAGCATTCCCGTATACTCCAAGACTATACCACATTCCAGCCCAAAGGCTATCGTGCACACGGCACCCAATGTCAACGTGAAGGCATGACGTAAAAACTCCAACCTGCCACCTCATCGGCTGAGGCACAACCAACCACATCTATTCACTCACACGGGAGTGCACGAGATCACACGCAAAGGGTTCTCTGCAAACACGGTGAGAAGAACTGCCATAAGAGCGCCTTTCACATTTCCACATTTAATAAGATCACGCAAGAGGCTCTGCACAACCAAATGGATCGCACCATTTTAATCCTCATGGAAAAACACGCGAGATAGACTACTTACTCACCTCAAAGGGATATCCGATAGAAAAGTCACTAACACCGTCTCACGCCTGAACGACGTCCCATGATCCCGAGCCTTGGCCCCGAAAATAGTTGGGCGCATCACACCATTGCGATCCACTCGGGAAAACTTGTCAAAAATACTGCTCACTTGAGTGCAACAGATATCCGAAGAAAACGATGCATTTCAGTGCACCACACACGAGCGGTGCTATGTGGGACCCGCATCCCAGTCCCAAAACTCAATAGGCGGATCGCACCGTTGCGATCCTCTCAAAAAATCACACAAGTTGGACTATTCACTTTTCCAAAACAGTCTCCCAGTGATGGAGATGGAAAATCATTGTCAACGCCCAAACGGCCCTCGTGGGGCCCAAACCATCGTGCGAAATTAGGGCAGGCAGATTGCACCATTGCAATCCCCTCTGAAAAACATCCAGAATCGTCTGCTCACACGTCCCGAACAGATCCCTGATGAGAATGTTGCTAAACACTGCTCGCAGCTCAAAAGACAGCCTATGGGGCCCTCACCTCGACTCTGGTTTTGGCGCCCGAAACCTCCCTGGAAACCTTTGCTTCGATGCCAGGGTCGCAACACCACTAACAGCACCCAATTTTGGCATCGAATGTGTCCGCGCCATCCAAAACAAGAATACCTAGAAAAAAACACCCAACCACTTGACGGCGTGTCGCGCTTCCAAGGCCCCTATCTCGGGGATTAAAATCACCCAACATCATCTCAAATTATTCCTCTCATTTCGAGGCATGCGCCGCCGTAGACGGCTCGTGAAACCGTCTCTCGGTTTATGATTTATTAAAACATAAATCATTTTCATAATAATAATAATATTATTATTATTATTATTATCTTATCTTATCATTTTATTTTATTATTATATTATTTTTTCCTCTAAAACTTCTGTCGGCCGCCCCCTGTTGCCCGTTTCTCTCTATTTTTTAAAAAAATTCGTTTTTTTGTCACCCTGTCGCCAGCCTGGGTCCAAAGACCCAGGTCTTCTCCACCGACCACGAGGACCCCCCCCCCTCCCGCGGGTCTCCCCCTACCGCTCACTCCTGCCGGACGACGCCCCTGCTACTGCCTGCTCATGCCGAAGACAGTGAAAGCCCCCAGCTGGCTGTCTCACCGTCCGGCCTCTGGCCTCCTACCGTGCTGCGCTTCCCTCTCGCGGTGACCCCCTGGCCGCCTCAGCCGCTCAGACACCCAAACTGACGACTGCCCAGCCTCCTCGCTCCGCTCGGATGCCCGCGGCCGTGAAACACTGCCTCGCCGACTCGCTCGTAGCCTCCGTGGACCGCCACCGCTGGTCATCCAGACCGCCCAAAAAAACGCCGGAAACACTTGTTTTGGCTGGAAAAAAATACTCCAAAACCCGCTACATTTCGGCAAGCGTTTGCGATCGTCTCAAGGCTCGGATTTCAAATCTGAAATATGCATTGTATAGGTTATAAAAACTACTACAGATTTATGGGGATTTTTTAAAGATTCGATAGAGATTCGGCACAAAATAAGCAATTCAAAGAGGGGTGTAGGAATTAAAATACAAAGAAAAAACCCTACCCTGTGGGCGTAGCCTGAAGCTTCGTCGTCGATCTGCCGGCCACCGCACTTGGAGAGGAGGAGGTGATGGAGGAGATATTCTTGAGGGGCTCACCTTGTTGAGCCTTCTTCTGCTAGGGAGCTCCAAAATGAGGAGAAGAGGATGGAGTTAAGGCTTTAAGTAAGAATTAATTTATTAAAAAATTTAATTAATTAATCCTTAATTTAACCCGCATCTGAAACCCTCGACGGGGTCGAGGTTGAGCATCCCCTAGGGTAAACACCACCTCCTGAGCACAATGGCAGTCTCAAAATATTAATCTGAGACACCGATCAAAAGTTATTAAACTCTACACCCGAGCCCACTAAATTACTAAAACATCCCTGGGTCCATTTTCCACTGACATCCCGTGCCCGCAAAGCTTACACCCCTCCTAGGGTAAACGACACGCTATGAACTCAACTGTTCCCTCAGTTTTCCAATCAGATCCACTATTTAAGAGATACTTCAGCTTCACCCTTAAATGAATAAATTAATTATTTAATTTATCCTTTTCTCGTACCGGAAGCGAGCGATGGGTCCAAACGTCCTTCTCTAACATACCTTATGTTGTTCCTAGGGTAAAAACCCCATTACGGACTCTTCCATACACTCAAATCTCTGATCTGGATAACCGTTTAGGAGTTATCCCTTTTATTTGGCGTTCCCAGTGTGCACGCACTAAAAACATAATTCCGGACACACATGGGCTTGGAATCACATGCCGTCTAAAGGCACTGCTCTGGAATAACATCAATAATATTCCAAAGTCTTTTGCAGAAAAAAATGGTTTCTTACATATTTAATGTATTATTTTTGAAACACATTTCGTGCCTAAAAACAGTTGGTAGATAAATTTGTTTTTAAACTAAAAAATGAACTGACTAGAAATAAAGTATATTATTTATAACAATGTAATAAATTATATAATTTATAATTAAAGGATAATTGTTTTACATTAAATTAAATTAATAAACTAATGGGACTTTTAAATTACATGATTTAATGAAAGGAAATGATTATTGTACGAAAATCAGAATTTTTTACTATTCGTTGAAAAAGATTTTTTAAGGGAAATATGAAAATTTCACTCTAACATAATATGAATATTATTATTTAAGAAATACAATAAATTTTATAAAATGAATTTTTTAAAAATTTTATAAATTATTTATAATGTATGCACATGAAAAGCAATAAAACCCATTTTTTGACGAAAATATATTTTTGAAGAATAAAATTACATTACTAAAAATTTAGAACATATTTACTAAAATTAATAAATAAATATGATTTATAAAAACCATTATATATATATTTCATAATTTATTTATATATATTTATATATATAATTTTATAAATAGGTAATAATGATCATATTTATAATATATCACAATTCTCTTAAATCATACTGTTGCATTTTATTAAACCTATTAAAATTATTGTTATATTAAAATAAATTTTTCTAATGTCACATAATGATTCACCTAGTAGCCCTAAGAATGAAATTAATTGATGTTAGGTTAATCAATGGTGTAAATGCTATATGAGTATAAAATAAGGTAGTGGATGCAGATGAGATCGAGTGACTGGGGTTATTAGATGCATGTTTTTAATCTAATCTACTCTTTAATATATTCTTTAACATTATATCTTTACATTCATTTATTACTCATACCCTTTTTCTTAAGTATATATTTTTTAATATAAAGTATTCATATAATTCATGAATTTTCCATGATAGTTGATGGGCATTCATGGTTACTAGAGGTACATATTCAGTGTGATTTGTTAATGGGAAATGATTGATTTTAGTGGGATCTAGACTTATGAAAAACGTGGCAATATTATTTCATCCTTTCCATGGATTTATATTATATTGTGCAAGCTTTTTTTCATTATTATTGGTTAACGGTAAATTTCTTTAACAATAGAAGATATTATGTGACTTTAATTATTTTGAGAGGAATGAATTTAGAGAATCAGTGTATTAAGCCTCGGGATATTACCCTTTAGTTATTGAGCATGGTGACTTGTGTATTTGTGTTGATATAGGAGGATCATCATATATTTGTGAGGGAATTTGGTAATGTTTCTTCATAGAAGGTGATGATTTTACCTCTATATTGTGGCATTTATTTTTAGATTTAGTTATACATATGTGTTTCCCCTATTGATTTGGAGGTTTATCTTTTGAACCTAATATAGTAGTGAGATTTAGGGATTTTGATTGATGAATTTCTATAAAAATTACCTATATGACCTAGTATATGTTTATTGTTAGATCTAAAATTATTTTCAATGAAAGTAGATGGTATCATGATGTTATATATAGAATATAGATAGAATAACTAGGTGAAGGTACATAACTATTATTAACTATATCTAATTAATTATCTATACAATCAATTAAAAAGATAAATCTAGTTCTAAAATACGGATTAATGGACATTCTACCTGTAAATGAGAGTTAAAAATGAGGATTTGTAACACCCTATGTTTTTATGATCCTTTTCTCGAGTAAATTAACCATCTTTGATGTCTTGAGTTATGTGATACACCATGTTAAGCTTTTAGTACACAGAACACCATCTTTGCATCCATTACAGGCAACAATGAGTTTCTAAATATCATCATTTTATTTTTATATTTATTTAAACAATACAAGTATAACCCATCTATTAGAATTTTGGGTATGACCAGGATTAACTAAATTGTTAATGTTTGTTTTAGACATTTAAAGCCCCTTTGAAATGAAAATTAAATATTTTTCTAAAAAACTATTTAAATGATAACAAGTGTGTTTTGTAACAATAAAATAATCAAATAACGCATATTGGATTATATTAATGAGATATATATAAATATAAATATAATATTCAATATAATGTTTAATATTCATCCTATGTGTCATATAGACATGATATTAAAATAAATATAGTTTTATGATTATAAATTGTATAATTCTAAAAGCACTTTAATCACATTTTAACGACACACTTGTTTTAAAACAATATTTTGGTACTTTTATAAAATATATTTTACAAACTAAACTTCTTATTTGAAAATTTGCTATCAAAATTTATGTTGGTTTAATTTTTCATATTTTTTTTATTATTTTCATGTTTTCATGAATGTAGAAAAATAATAAATTTTAATTGATAGCAACGCTTTCATCGAAATAATATATTGTGATAGGTTATATTTTTATTGGTATTAAAGTATAATTAAATAAATTTTATATAATTTAATCCAATTCAAATAATTGTATTCAATTTCATATTAAATTTGGATATAAAACATTTCAATATTTTGAACATTTCTACCATAAAAACTTGTTTTCTCTCCTCACCTATGAGAATAATTTAAAATTAATTTTATCCCTTTCTCTATTTTGAATTTTTAAATATGGATTATGTATTTTTAATCATAAGGTCCAAATTTAGTAAATACACCCCATTTATTTTTTTAATATGAATAATAACATTGGTAATTTTTGATACCATAGTAAAAGTGTAAATTTGGTAATTTAGGTTATAAATAAAGTGATAAAGATTTTAAAATAACCCGAAAACTTGACAAACATTTATTGGATGAAGTAAATTCTACCCATAACACCTAATATTTTAATCATAATATTTTAATGGATAGTTTTCCCTAAAAATGTCTTAGATATTATTAAAATCAAAGGGAGACACTGTATCTTTTAAAAAGAATAATATTTTTAATATGGGGTTAAATTAAAGATATTATAGACTATATGCATTCTTTTAAATATAAATTTTCTTTTCTACATAATCATAATTTTTTTTAAATTTTCAGTGATTAAATAATTATCTTAATTAATTACAAAATGATGATGTCATACCTATTAAATTAATGGTAAAAATAAATTAACTGAAATTAGAAATATTAAAATAAAAATAATTTGAAATATTTATGGTGATCCATGAAATATCAATATGATTATGATATATTAAATGTGTATTAAATATTTTTTTGATTATATCTTATTGTCTTGACATTCTTAAATTCATGGTAATGAATAGTGTCAAAATTGACGTATGATATTTTATGAAAATAATATTTTATTAAATTATATAGAAATCATAAATGTAATAACCCAGGTACTTATAAAGTTTTCCTTCATTCCGGAATTAAATATTTATATTCATTTAATATTTATAATGAAAAAAGTGATATTTATAGAAATTAAGGAATTGATACTATTAGAATAGAAACCTCCCCTATTAAAGTATAAGTAAAATTTATGTATCTTATATGTGAAAATATGATATATTTATTTCATATAATAAGAAACTAAATGTTTTGAAAATGATAAATTAAGTGTTGGTATTTTTATGAAACGTAAATATTTATTCGCAATTTTATAATTAATTTAATGATTTTAAATAAAATTTATTTTCATAAAATATGTTCATGAAATAATGTTATTTATGTTATCATTATAAGCTAATTTTATGAGACCTTGGTTAATTTTTTAAAGTGTCATTAAATGATTTATAATTTTAAAATCTATAATTTTTTATTAAAAAATGATTTTAATTATAAAAAAATTATCATATTGATAATTTTTTTCAATAAAATGTGGTTTATTTTAAAATTCTACATGCAGAGAAATTATTATCGTACATATTTGGGATTTTTATAAAATAATTGAATTTTAGTTGAATACAAAAATATAGTAATTTATGGTATATATACATTATAGTTTATATTAACTATTACATGATTCATTTTTGATGTAATAACTTGAATATCAAACTCCATTTTATTATTATAATATATTTATTGATAATTGTAAAAATATTCATAATATTGATCTCAAAAAATAAACTAATTAATAAAATAATGAGAAAACACCCCACTCCTCCACTAAAAATACCACCACATCTCCTCACTCCTTAAAGAAATTTATGTTTTTTAATTTATTCCCAATTACTTTCCCAAGCCTCTTCCCCACGTTCAAGACCATCTTTTATCACCAAATTACCAAAACCAAGTGTCTAAATGAGGTTCTTAAGGAGTAGAATTCTAGTTGTAAAATCCTCTTTCATTTTCTTTTATTTTATTTTCAATTTATTTTCTTTTATTATTCTCTCGTCACATCCCCTATCCTAATTGACTTGATAACTCTATTATCTTAAATATACTTGAATTTGGTTGTGTTAATAGTATATTAGTTATCAAACATCTCATATTCTCCTCTTATTCTAGAGAATGAATGCATTGTCTCGGATGTGTCGATTCACAGCCATTGTGGATGTCATATTTTAATTTTCCTTTACTACATTAAAGTTTAGTTGAAAACCATTTGTATGTATAATAAATATTTTATTATTCATATTATAACTTTTATAATGTTCTAGAACTAATTTATATACATGACAGTAAATAAAATAAACATAGTTTGTGATGGTCGAGAAAACCCGCCAAAAATGAACCAAAATTTCATCATTATTGTTTTATATATTGAATCATATTAATATCATAGTAAATTATATATATTTTCATTTAAAATATTGGAGACATATTAACACCATTTCATTCAACATTTTTAATTTTTACATCATTCGATATGAAAATTCACAATGGACCAACCTTGGAATCCATGAAATAAATAAACCCAAAATAATGAAAATAACAAAATATTATTAATAAATGGGTGGAAATATGTTATAGGAAGATCATATAAGGAATAATATGTATTTATATGGTTCGTTAATATATTAATAACACTCTTTAAACCAATATATAGGATTTATTAACACATTTGAAGTAATTTGGACTCATGTTAAGGGAATTTCCATTCAAAATCCTTTTAATGTCTCTTTTGAAAAAATAAAAAAATAAATGTTTTATTATGAAGGTAATCATGATTTATGAATATTTTCTGGTTTTTGGGAATGTTTTATGATGAATTGTGGTACCAATATATCCCAATAATGCATTGGGTATGTTTATGTTGGAGGTTAATATTATGGTTACTCCAAGTGTAATTATGATGGTGAAACCTTAAGGTAGCTGTGAGGGTTACATTCTAAGGTAGCCGTGAGGGTTACAAATAATATGGTAGTTGTGTGGGTTACAATATTCTGTAATTAATTTCAAATGTTTCCATTATGGTTATATTTTTTTATGTTTTATGGAAGTATCTTGTTTTCATAATGTTTGTATATGATACATGATGTGTGGGAAGTATGTCTTTGTAAAAATGATTTCATAGGTTTATAAGTATTCATAGACTAACAGTATAATTAATTATTTTTATGTCACTTATTGATATTTTTATTCTCATTCCATATTTTTAAAAAAAATCCACAGGTTTTAATAATGGGTAAGATAAAAGAAGAATCCTTGTACAATTTTGTAAAGATTTTCCCTGTAGGAATTCATCATTTATTAAAAACTTCTATTTTATGAAAACATTTATTTTGTTTTAGTAGCACCATTTCTTATTCACGTGAGTTTTTATTTAATAATTATGTTTTAATTTTCTAAAACTATAATCCAAAAATATCTTTGTGAATGTATAAGTGTATTCGAGTTGAATTTACTAGATTATGTAATATTTATGGGTGAGTCCTTATTGTTGGTATGAGATCATGGTATAGATAACTGTATGTGTTGGGATGATATTAATAAAATACCATAAATTATTTTTTCCTTATGTTTGTGTTGAAATTATATATAATTTTGTGATTACCATGTTGTCTCATCTATGATATATTTATTCAGAATGGGTTTTTATTCAAAAAATAAGGAAAAGGATGTAGGAAGTCACCACGGGGATGATATCTTTCCAAATCCACAACCTATAATGGTGGGAATTGGAAAGTACTAGTTTTTGATAGTAATACATTGGTTAAAATATTATACAAATGATGGTGACATCCATGCATGATAGCAATCCAAGTTACCACAAAAGAACATGATGATAGTGGAACATTTGATAAGGCAATACCCTTCTTATTTCAGTGGATATTATGACCTAGTGGTAGAAAAATGGTGTATTAATTCCCTTAAAAAGATATTCTATTTATTAGGGTGTTTATAGAATCAAATGGTTAAACTTTTTATTTATCATTTTTTAGTTTTATCTAATCATCTGTGGTCAATGGTCATGATTATTATAGATAGAAAATATATTGATGCCTTGGAATGGGATGAATTTAAGAATTTGTTCCTTGAAAAATATTTTCCTAAGGCGCATCAATATTGGATGGAAAATAAATTACTTATATTGAAACAAATGTTGGAAGTTTCAGTGATCGTGTATGAAGATAACATTACTCGATTGGCAATGTGCACTCCAAATATTATTCAACATCATAATAGTAAAATCAATCATTTTTACATAGAATTGAATCCATGATACTGAATTTAATTGGACTCTCATGAATTAAAGATTTATGAGAAATATGTCTAATGTAATGAGGAGGTATAAATGTAGTTTTTAATGAGCACATTTAATTTAACTAGAAACAAAAGAAATGGTACAGTTGGAATGAAATGGGTAAGAGTAAATCAATCATATCTGAAGGTAAGAAAATCTAGTTTCCATTATGTGGAAAATGTGCAAAAAACACCACATGGAATGCCTTAATAAATCTTGGAAGTGTTTTCAATGTCATACATTTAGGCATATAGACCAATATTTTAATGAAGAAGAACAGCTTTATGGTATTTTTATTATAATAAAAAACAATAAAATGATTAAAATATGGTGAGATGAATAATTATGAAAATATATGCCCATATAAATATAAAAATGATAGAAATCATCCTGATTATAAGTAGAAAGGTGTAGTGAAATCCTTTCAGACTATGTCACTAGATTTTGGGCCATCAAATGAAGTGGTATCAGGTCTTTTGTTTTCTTACTCACAATTTTCTAATGTTTTGTTTGATACTTGGTATACATGTTATTTTATTGTTGAGAAATTTTATGGTAAATTGGAAATTTACACTCTGGAAATGAAACAAATTATTATTGTTAAAACACTTGGGAGAAAAATTATAGCAAATAAGGCAATATAATAATATTCCTATTATTTTATTTTGAAATACATTACATGGAATCCTTTTTATATTTCCCTTAGTAGAGACGAATGTTATTATGGGTATGGATTGGCTTTCATTTTATCATGATAAGATAGATTATTGACCTGAAGAAGTTATTTTTCAGAAATTGTTTCTGTTTGTATAAACGAATGTACCCATAACATTAATAACATATTAGGAAGATGGAAAATTATCAAAAGATGGAAATAAAAGGTATATTTCACATATTGTTGAAATAAAGGGATGTTTTCTGATTTATGATGTTCCAGTGGTAGATTAATACCTTTATTTTCTTCCTGATGAGTTTTCATGTTTTATACCTGACTGGGAAGTTGAATTTATCATTGACCTAATTATTGTTGGTAAGCCAATTTCAAAACCCCTTATCGAATGACTCGTGTGGAACTTTTAGAATTGAGAATTTAGTTGTTGGAGTTGCATGATAAAAGTTTCATTCATCTTATAACTTCACCTTTGGGTGTTTATATTTTGTTTGTTAAAAATAAATATGGTTCCATGAGACTTTGAATTTATTTTAAGGAATTGAATAACATTACTATTATGAATAAGTATCATTTTTCCTCATATAAATGACTTTTCTGATCTGCTCCAGAGATCAAAGTATTTTTTTAATATTGACATGTGATTGGGGTACCATCTGCTGAAGGTGAATGAGGATGAAATTCCCAAAATATATTTTCATACTTTATATTGGTTTTATTAGTTTGTTGTTATGCCTTTTGGATTGAAAATTGATCCTGAGGTATTTTTGATCATATTAATATAATCTTCTATGAATATTTGGGTATGTTTATTTTAGTTTTATTTATGATATTTTGGAGTTTTCAAAATGATATAAATATCATGAAAAACATATAAGGATTATCCTAAAAATCCTTAAATAAAAAAAGTTATAAAATAAATTTATAAAATGTGTTTTTTGGTATTAAAAAATTTATTTTCATTTGGAACATTGTAAATAATGATGGAATAATAGTTGATCCCATCAACACTAATGTGGATGATAAATGGAAAATACCTAAAAATTTTACTAAGAATCATATTTTTTTGGATTAGTAGGCTATAAACAATGGTTTCTTAAAAACATTAATTGGATATCTAACCATCTAACTATGTTTACATGAAAATGGGTTAAATTTACATGGACAAAATACTGTGATATTTTTTACCAGAACTGAAAAAATATTTGTAAATGCTCTAGTTTTGTCCCAAACTTTTAGAAATGGTGAATTTTTCATCTAAATTAATGTTTTATTGAAGGGAATTGATTGTGTTTCAATGCAGAATGATCATGTTTTTTTATGCTTTAGGAAAACTGAAACCTTCAGAATTAAATTATCCTACACATGATTTTGAATTAGCAATTGTGGTTATTTCTTGGAAAATTTTGTGGAATCGTTTATATGTATCCAAATGAATAATATATACTTACAATAATATTTTGAAGTATATATTCACTCATAAATAATTGAACATGGGACTAAGAAGATTTCTTGGACAGATAAAAGATTATAATCACATGATAGATTTCCCATCCTGTAAAAAAACAATATGGCAGATACCTTGGGTCAAAAACATCATGCATCATTAACCATGTTATGTTTGGAATATTACCCCTTAGTTTTTGATTCGATAAATTTTCTCTTGGAAGTTTTTTCACAACTAACAAATAGGCCATTAATAGTAATAGAAATGGCCTTAATTAGTGCTATAAAATCATTGACTACATGAATGGGGTTAAAGGACAAGGACTTTTATCAGCACTGAAAAGGATCTAAAAATGGGCCATTCTTCAGTGTGCTGTAACAACACACTGCATCATCAAAAACACACCATACATCAGCAAAAATAAGTCCCAAAAAATTATTTAAATGAAATGAAATTTTCAACACAAACACAAGAAGAAAAAAATATATTATATACATCTCAAAAAATTATTCATTCAATTACATAAATACAAACTATTAAATATATTATAAAACATCAATGTTATTTTAACTTTTAATCCTGACCTGATGGATGGTATTTCCAAAAAAACCACTCCTACCCAATAAAAAATCACACCTATATAAAAAACTTCTTTTATAAGTAAAAATATATATAATTAATTTGACAAAAAATGTTAATTTTACTAAAATTGATGTCAATTTTAAATAAAAAGACACACTTGGAGTCATACCGGTCACACAGTCCATTGGAATGAGGTGAAGCTAATTCCAACAGGTCTCAAATTACTTGTGGATAATTACCCTAAATTATAAAAAAAATATTTTTTTTGCTCAGCTTTGACTACAATATTTGGATTTTTAAATAAAATATCATTTTAAACTACAAGAATGACATTTTGGATCAATACGATCACATCGTATATCATTTTGACATGAAATAGATTCCCACACATGAAAAATGACATACTAAATGTAGTTCTAAATTATCAAAACAATACAAGTGAATTTGATTAGATTTCAGAGAGTGAAACTCTACAAACTGATGTTTAAATAATTTGAATGTGTTTTTTTTGGTTTTGAGGTGCAGCTTATTCTTGTAAAGGCATGACACATTGACTCATTATAGTCATGCCATGAGTCAAATTAAGGTGAAGATGATATCTACACGTCGTAAATGAGTTATGGATCATTTCCAATAGTGTAAATGAATTACATTCCTCCATCAACCTATAAATCTAATTATATAAAACCCTATAAATATTTTTAACAAACTAACAAAATATCTCAAACCGAACAACGAACCTCCACACAAGGCACAAAGAGTGATTTCGACAGAAATAGAAATCTCCATACATGGAAGATGGAAATAGGGGAACTAATTCAAGAAAAGATAGTCATAAAAGGTTCATATTCAGCAAAAGAAAACCATTTAAGAAATGAAAAGATTATTTCATCAGAATTTTATAATGAAATATAAACATAGAACAAACAAAGAACAGAAATAAGGAAAATCTGAACATTTTCACCCAAAAACAGGAGGCAAAAACTGATTCAATGTGTTGTATACTTCTTTCACAAAAACTCATCCATAAACAATTTCCCTCTAAACTTCTCAAAATGAATTTCCATATAGAAGACGAGACAATCTTAGATCCCTGGATGAAGACCCCAAATGAAAGGATAATATTTCAACAGATCCTGAGACACCACCTATGGAGAAAAGAAGACCATCTCTTTTATGTGTTCAACATAAGCATTAACTGTCAACTGACCTTTTTGGACACCCATGAGAAATTCCATTTTATTCATCATCACCTACTCATGTATAAACCATCAAATAAATAGGGACTTAAAAACATCCCACATCACCCTAACATGCATCATTTGTGGGAAAAACAACTCCTATTCAATCATAGATGGACCCTCAAGCAGACCCGAAACAGTACAAACTCTAATAGATTTGGGATTTCCCAGCAATATAAATATATTCTAAACATTCTAAAGCCTCTTCACTACACCTCACAAAACACTATAACCATAAGAAGATGGGTTGCAACTGAGGAGAACTAAAAATAGGGCAAGACCCACTATGAAAAGTAGGGAACAATCTGGTTAGGATATTCTGAATAACAGAAAATCATAAAAATAGGTTCATAATCAATTCCTCACAAAAAAAGAGATATGAATACTCTCATAATAAATATAAAGTGTCACACTTACAACTTTATCACCAAACCAAATAATTTACCAAATTTTCAATCCAAAACATTTCCCAATAAAATAATTTTTTTCCAATCTATTACCCATTGAAATAAATCACTTTTATTTTCAAAATAGTTTTTATTTTTGAAGGTTAATCACAACAACTAAGATAATAACATGACATAATTCATGATAAACTACCAGAATGAAGAAATAAAAGTCATTCCAAACCCGAAGACATGGTAGTGGGACATAGTTTAATTAGTATAAGATTTTACAATGATTAAAACGATCAAAAACCTACATGGCTTATCAAATCTCAAAAGTACAACCATATATATAATACTAGGCCACTAGGTTATTAGTTGAATTAAAATTTCCCCTACATACACTAGACTATGAACAGGTACCTGGTTTCATTACATTAGGTACATAGTGCCTACTAGACAAGGGTACCTCTATCTTTTCACCAATCTCTCCTATAAAATCCTCTAACCCCTATTTTTACTCCCCTTCTACCAAACATACACGCAAAATGAGACTATGATACTAATAATAAAGTGGATTACTGAGTTATATCAGATTGTTAATTTAAAACCTCCATTGCTTCAGGAATTTCATACTAAATAAGATCCAACCACATTATCGAGGGAATAGATTCAACCATTGGGTTTTCATATGTGTAAGGCTAGCTGTTATGATATTTCCAAGACTTTTCCAAGAATTTTAAAATGTTTCACGTATTTCGATGTTATTTTACTCTTCCTTATAATCCATTAGTGAACGAATCTCCCGGAAACATAAATAAATACATGATAATTAAAATTAAATTACAAGGTACACCTCTAATGGTTATTGTTTGACATTGGTTGAATTTGAGTTGTTTCAAAATGATTTTGAATTAATATCACTCAGTTTATTATTTCTTATGCATGACTAGGGGTATTGATTAGAGATTCTTCTAGAATTATATAACATGAAGGATATGACAAATGAATTTAATATAATTGATCATATGGGTCCATATAGATAAGTGATTAGTAAGTCATTTTATTAGAGAATTCCACCATGTAAAGTTAATCCTTTCAGGATCCACTAAAGTTAAGAATTAAGGCTGAAAGAATATCCTACAATATCAAGATATTCTAATTAGAATGAAAATTAGTCTATGGAATAATGAATGTATAAATATTCTCCCATAACCATAGTTAAAATTATTTTCCTTACTATAACCAATAGAAAAAAATCATATCCCTATCATATACAACACTAGATGGGAAACCTAGAAGCATTATTATCTCTTTGACATACAATTAATTGAGTTAATCATTGAAGGAATCCTACTCGATATATAATAAGTTGTTCATCTTAGTTATGTGATCCCCTATAAGCCACAAAATATCTTTCTATTTAGTTGATCTTGAAAAACTAGTCAAGGAATCCATCATGATTTCATCCCATTTCTTAATAGAGAATGAATGTATTGAAAGAGTACATATTGTTGTTCAGTATTTTCCTTCATCAGATTATATGTAATCAATTTATGGAGGAATACTAGGATTCATTTCATCATTAAAGGACCCAAAAACAGATGAAAAATATAATGGTACATCATTATGATCTTTACATGAACTTAGAGGATTCACGTCGGCAGTGACAAGGAGATGAGTTATGGGTTTTATCATGATTTAGAATTATAGAAAATGAAAAACAAAAAACCCAAAAGATCAGAAAACAATATATGAAAATTATTAAATAAAATACATTGGATTCTATCCTTGATTTAGCAAAGGGAACATAGAGGAGTCACACTGACAATAGATGAGCTATGCGAGAGCTTGAGAATCGTGACTGACTGAGTACAAGTTACGGTTAATTTAAATAGTTCAGGAACACTTTTATTAGTGTTTTTTGAAAAGAACTGATAAATATATCTTTTATCAGTGTTAAATTAATAAGCATTGATATAATGGACTTTTATCACTGCCAAAAAGTGCTGATAAATATTAATATTTATCAGCACTAAAAAAGAACTGATAAAAAACTTCTTTATCAGCACTTATAAATATACAATTTAACAACATTTTTTATCACTCTTAAAATATTTATTTAAATAAATTTATAGAATTTTATAAATATTAAATATATATAATAATTTATTTATAATCATATAAATAATTATTTAATAAATAATAATTATTTATTTATAATAATTATAAATTTATAAATTTATAAATATAATAAATATACATTTATAAATATATTTATGTACAAATATATTTTTAACAATATTGGAAGATATATTATCTTAATTACATTAATTTTAAAATTAAGTGAAATTGAATAATTCAAAATCAGTACACTACAAAAATATTGAAAGTGGATAAGTTTTTTAATTAAATATAAATTATTAAAAAATATGGATATATATATATATAAATTGTAGTTAGATAAATACATATTGAAAATAATGAAACGTAGTAAATAAATAAATACAAATAAATAATAGAAAATGATCCATTGCAAAAACACAAAAATATTAATAATTAATTCCATGATTGTAATAGTATTATAAATAAATAAATAAAATTTATCGATTAAAACCATAATATATTAAATGTATCTTGTTGTAATGAAATTATAAAATATATTGAAATTTGAATATATTACATAAATATTTGGTGTATGTGTTTCTATATATTGAATAAATTTGTGTGTGTGTGTGTTTGTATATGAAACTACATTGATTATATATATATATGTGTGTGTGTGTGAAATCAATGTAACACACGTCATTTAATATATGTTAAACTGAAAAATCAAACAACATAAAAAATATATAATACATTAATATGTTTTTAATTAACTTTTCATTCATTATATATATATAATATATTATTTATTAATATATATAATTAATATATATATATATATTATACTTATACATTTTTTATTATTAATCATTCATTAATAAATTTTTAAATATTTTTTAATTTATTAATTTTTAATTTTTTTGGTTAATTATATATTCATTTATATATCTACATTTAATATAGACTATTTATCAATAATTATAATATATATATATATGTATATTAAATTTATTAATTTTTATCATTAATTATTTAATTAATAAAATGTTTAATAATTTTTATAATTTAATGATTCTGAATTTTTATTTTTTATAATTATTTCATTTTATTCATTTTACATATCTATATATTTAATATGTATCAAATATTAATTTTTGAAATTTATATATATGTATATTCAATTTATTAATTTTTAATAATAATTATTTAATTAAAGAACTTGTTAAAAAAATAATTTTATTTGTTTACTTATTTGAGTTTATTGTGGACCTTTATCAGTGCTAATAAAGCGCCGATAAAGGATACTATTTATAATCGCTTTATTTTTAACGCTTATAAAGCATATTTTTTATTTGTGCTAAAAATTAAAAAGGGCCGATAAAGGGTAACCTTTATCAGTGCTAAACTAAAGTACGAATAAAGGTGAATTTTATTAGTGCTAAATAAAAAGGACTGAGAAAGGACCGACATTATCATCACTTATTTTAGCCCTAATAAATATGGACTTTCTCAGCTCATTTTTCTAGCGCAAAAAAATGCTTACACTATTAGAGGCATGTTTTTCAATTGTTTTAGTGCAGAAAGTTCCACTATTTTGTATCAGGTATCAGTGTAGTCATCTATGTGATATATAATTAGTCAAGTGTAGAAGGAAGATGAAGATTTACAAAAAAGATATAATTGGTGAAAATGGTTATGTCTCCAGAATTTAATATTGATAATGATTGTATTCTGAGATTTGGGAAGAGATTATGTGTCTATTGATTCACTATTGAAATAATATTTGATAAGTGAAGCTCATAGTTCCTCATTTTATGTCCATCTTAGCAGCACTAAGATATACAGAGACCTTTAGTAGTAAAACTGGTGTAATAGAATGAAAAGGGTAATTGCTAAATTTTTAATGAAGTATTTGATTTGTCAATAGGTTAAAGAAGAGAGACAGCAACAAAAGAGGTTGATTTAGCTGTAATGATCCCGAAATTTGAAGGAATTTTTTTTCTTAATTTCTTTGGAATTTTACATGTCCACGGTTTCTGACAGCACCTAATTCCATGGCCCGATGTGCCCAGAAAAATTTCCTGATGTTTTTTTCGGGTACGTTTCGTAGACGTACGACTGGGATTTTATATCTTTTGAACCAGTGCTCTGAATTAAAATCTGAGGACACCGATGAACTCACAGCGCCACTATTCAACTAAGGGGACCTTTACCGTAGTTGCATTTGGTTGGGAGGTGATGTTTTTTTGGGATTTCTTAATAAAATAAATAAATAAATTATATGTTACATAATTTTTTTTATGGGGGTGGTTATCTTCTCCAAAGTGGAGTTGGAGGTGGGGCCCACACCCCACATAACCTCCCATGAGAGGATAATGTGTGGTGGGGCCCACAAAAGCACCTAACCCCTCAAATCCCCCATTAACTCCATGAACCCCCCTTTTAACTTTTGAACTCCCACATTATGGTGGAGCCTCTCCACCTCCATCTCCTTAATTATGCCAACACAATTAATTAAAGTCCTCATTAATTAATTTGAGTGTTTTTTTAATTTTAATTTCATGCAAACATTAAAATAATAGGGGGCCTATTATTTTACATGGGTTGGTGATTAAACCTTTGGGAAGCTTTGGAGAATTGGAAGAAAACATTCTTCCCATGAAGAACGACATACTCTCTTGACGAAGAACACAAGGCCCTCGAACGTCTTCTTCTTTCTTATTCCTTCGCATCAAGGAAGAACAAACCGCCCACGAAGAACGTCTCCAACGATAATGACTCTCCCTCCGATGTTGATGGAACAACACCGTCTTCCACGACAAGTCATCCACGACACCGTCTTCCGTGATGCCGTTTTCCGCAATTACGACAATGTACCATGAGTCGAGGTAGGGGATTTTGTATAATTTTAAATAAACAAAATTATACCCTCATTCTTGATAAATGATTCAGTTTGTCTTTGGCCTTTTTTTATCACATAATGTGGCGCGAACTGGCCGAACAAACACGTTCTGATGACACTCTGTTGATTCTTGTTTGTTTGTTTGTATTGGCTATGGAGCCAATGTTGGAAGAGGCGACGGTGGCCGAAGTCGGCGGCGACTGGAGGCGGCGGCAATCGGTGGCCATGACGTCCACACCCGACCGCGTGAAGAGACCGGCCGGCCAAACCGGCCGGTCCGCTTGGAACAACAGCACCCATAGGTGCTGCGCGGTAGAGGGAACCATGGTCCACTTGCTGGACGAACCGGCCGGCTACGGCTGACTGGGAAGAAGACTGTGATGCCGCTTGGTGTCGCGCTGCAGAGAAGACCGCGGCCCGCTGTGCAAACCGGCCACCCGCCTGCCGGCCGGGCTGAGGAAAAACCGCAGTGCCACTTGGCGCCCCGTTTTGAGGAACTGTGGCCCGCAACCGCGTGCCCTCATGCCAGACAGGACCGGCTAGCTTCGACCAGCCATGCAGGGAGAGGCGGCACCGCTCGGTGCCACCGAGCGAACCAGATCGGCCTACTCCGAGGGTCGGGTCTGCTGGCAGGATGTTCCCCACTGGGCCGGGCCGACCCCCCAGCCATGTCGGACTCGCCATACTGGTTCGGGCTGACCCCCAGCCAGGTCGGACCTGCCAAACCAGTCGGGTCGACCCGCCTGCCCTCTAGGCTTAACGGGTCGGGCCTGTTTCGCTTAAATGTGAATAACTTCTAGACCTCACGTCCGATCGACGTGCCTTCAATGTCACTAGGATCCTCGTGACGAGGCGGTCCTTTTGAGATAATCTATGTGATATTTGGATGAATTTGGAAAATGGCCGGGTTTGGATCATGCGTAAATCCAACCGGTCCTCTGGACGGAAAAGTCTGTAACTCTAAGACCGGGCATTCGATTGACGTATCGTCTGTTGTGTTGGGTTTCTTTTGAGGAGACAGAACATCAGGATACATAAAATAAGGACTTCACGATAGTTTATATGTCAACCCCCCTTTGTTCGAGGAGCGGACCCTCCCGGAATCGAGCGTGCTATGTGCGGGAACCCTAGAGCTGGATGCGACTGTGACGATGACTATCATACTGGAATCGTCCGTGGGTTCTACAACGACAAAAACTGTACTGGAATCTTGTGTGGGTTTGGCAGTTCTGATAGAGTAGCTGGTCCCGTTTCCTGTGTGGGTCTGACATCTTATATGAATCAGTAACTACATCTGATCATCTCGATTACTCTAGAATAGCTAGCATGTATCCTATGTGGGTCCCACATTTGAGACGAGATAGCTAGCATGTATCATGTGTGGTTCTGACATCTTAGATGAGATAGCTAGCCTATATCTTATGTAGGTACGATAGCTTAGATGGTCCTATATCTTGTTTGGGTCCGATAGCTTAGATGATCTAGTGGCTACATCTGATCATCTATATCTCACAACTATTTTGGCATACATGTGTGAGCTGAGTCATATCATTCAACCATTATCATCCTGGTGAATGAATTTACTTCTAGTGTGGACAGGGTTGTGCGTGAGCTCGAGAGTTGGAGTCGAACTATGATTGAAAATTTAGGTATATGTATGGGAATATACCTATGTAGGGTTTGTGGATAATTCTTGATTGTATCTTTCTTCTGTGGTTTATCCTCCGTGGATTATGGGAGACCTTCGGGGGTCTCGGGGTCCCTACTGGGTATCATCTTACTCACCCCTACACGGAATGTGCCCGCACTTCGTTGTGTTGGTTGCAGACAATGGGAAACACTAATTGAAGTAGATACCTGTAGAGCTAGATGGTACTCGGAGGTGGAACACATGGAGAGACGTAAATAGAGCACACGGACGGATCTAAGGTGTTGAGGAGGCCATAAGTACCCACCCTTCATGTGGGATTCCCATAGGACGGCTCAGTAGTTGCTGTTTACATTTCTGCAGTTTTACTTTACTCATGGGTTTGTATTTCCATCATCTTTCATTTCAGCACTTTCTATTGTATTCAGTTTTACTTAGTGTTTATTTCCAGTTGTTTCCTCTACTGCTTGTGTTCAGACTGTGTGTGCGTGTTACATGTTAAAAGGAAATGCCTTCCCTTTTATTGAGATTATGCCTTCGGTGCTAGTCGTCGTCCCCTGGCATATGGAAAGTGGGCTTGCTGTAGTCATGGGACGGGCCCCGAGGACGGGTCATGAAAAATTGGTATCATAGGAGTCAGTTCTGCCGCATAACTCAAGAATCTGATAATTCTTTTCTGTGATGCAATAGTGTTAAGAGTATTGAGTGTGGTTTTCCGTCCAGGGAGTCCAGTGTTGGTGTAGCGGCTGCCATATCCATACACCAGGACTATGACCTCAGATTCCTGACTCAGCGCATGAGAACACCGATTGCGTGTGTGTTTTATTTGAAAAAGTTTACTTTGTGATCACATTTTGTCAGCTCACTAGGTATAATGTTCTAACCATGGCACACATGTTTCTTTTTAGGATGGCCCCATGAAGGTAGCCGGCTTGGGTTCTGAGTTTCATATGAGATGGTGGCCCACCGAGCGACGAGGCCTCAGTGTAGGGCCCCATCACAACGAGGTAACCACCGACACCACTACCCACTGGGCCACCCGATAGCACTAGCCCAAAAAGTAGAGAGTACACGCCGTCTGAGTGCATTGCATGAGTTCCAGCACTAGAGGCCACCCTGGTTTTGAGAAGAGACGAACCCACATGCAGCTGAGGACTGGCTGGAGGCTGTCATGAGAGTTTTCAGATTGGTAGGGACACCGGCCGACCTCATGGTGATCCTTCTCGTGAGTCTCCTCTACAAGGCAGCAGGAAGATGGCGGAGCCTGATGCTCCAGCTTCATGACGAGGCATCATTACTTTCGATAGACATTGAGAGTCTCTTCTACTCGGAGTTTGTTCCAGCCACCCTTCATGTGGTGCGGATTCAGGAGTTACTTCATCTGCAGCATGACAGAAAGACAGTAGCTCAGTACTCATCGAGGTTCACTGACATCTCGCGCTACTCCACGAATATAGTACATGACCCATTCTTCAAGGCCCGGAACTTCGAGTAGGGACTCAGGAATGAGACCGGGGCTTCGACGATTCCCCTCAGAATCTCGACACAGGTGGTGGTACTAGATAGAGCCCTTCTATTGGAGAGTTTTCTCACTAAGAAGCAACCAACGACGATACCCAACGCAGGACGACACGTAGCGGAGTCTTCTGCAGCTGGCAGTAGACAGTTGAGGCAGAGGTCCAAGTAAACCAGGCCATCAGGTGGGCGGCCTCAGGATACGGGTTCGGTTGTGCGGGGCACATGAGGCAGAGTCAACTATACGAGGAGAGGTCAGTACTATGCATGCGGCGGGTAGGGCCACATGGCTCGTGACTACCTGACCCACCATGCAGATGAGCATCAGATAGTAGAGAGACCTCCTAGGAAGAGGTAGAGGTTCGAATGTGGTGGTCCACCTAGAGCAGGCGGACGTGGTAGAGAAGATTTCTGAGTATGGGGTGGTGGATGATACATCAAGGCACTACCACCACCACCACCAGGAGATCCACCCCGACCACAGGGAGCTGGTGGACAGAGGCGGGCTCAGCTCCAGGAAGTCGAGGCCTATGACCATGGAACCCCTGAGATTATTCGAGGTACTATCTGTGTCTACTCCAACTTTTCTACAGTACTTATAGACACATTTTCTAGTCATTATTTTATTTCCATTGCCCTCGTTTGGAGCTCGAGATTCCGATTGAGCCTTTGGCTCGATCCTTAAGGCTAGATACTCCTACGGGAGCAGACTCGACAATTACACACTGGTGCCGACAGTGTGAGATTACTCTAGGAGGCGAGAGCTTCGGCTGGGATCTTCTTGTAGTAGTGTCGAGGCCTTACGACGTCATCTTGGGTATGGACTGGTTATCCATAGTTCATGTTCAGATTGACTGTATTAGGCTCAAAGTGCATTGTATCCACACAGATGGGACCAATTTCACCTTCACCAGTGAGAAGGGAGCCTTTGAAACACAGGATGGACATACACATAGGAGGGGGAATCCGATCACGCATCAGATGGCTAGTCTCATCCTCGGAGCGGTTGATATTAGAAGTCCATGTTTTCCTATTGTGGTGGATCAGTACGTGGATGTTTTCCCTGATGATGTTCCAGGACTACCTCCTCACAATGAGGTATACTTCTATATTCACATGTACCCTGGGACAGCACGAATATTTACTCCATCATATCGGATGGCTCCTGCCGAACATTGTGAGTTGTGGGTACAATAAGAGGACTTGTAGGGAAAGAGATTTATCTGACCCAGTGTTTCACCCTGGGCAATACTGATTTTGATCGCCAAGAAGGCAGTCAAGAGCTTGCGACTGTGTGTCGACTATCGTCACCTGAATCAGGTGACCGTGAAGAAAATGTACCCACTCTCAAGGATTGGAGAGCACTTTGATTAGCTCAAGGGATCACGATGGTTCTCGAAGATAGACATCAGGTCAGGCTATCACCAGCTCAGAGTTCGAGATGGGGATGTGCAGAAGATGACCTTCGGGTGTCGGTATGGACACTATGTGTTCTTTGTTATGCCCTTCGGCGTAACAAATGCTCCAGCAGTGTTCATGAGTCTCATGAATAGGATCTTATAGCCTTACCTCAATCACTTTGTTGTAGTCTTCATCGATGAAATATTGATTTACTTGACTACTGAGAAGGAGCACGCCTACCATTTTCGGGTAGTACTGGACACACTCCGAGAGCACCAACTTTATGGTATGCTATCGATGTTCCACTACTAGATTTGAGAGGTTCACTTCATGGGACACTTTATCTCGGAGGCTAGAGTTGTAGCGTATCCAGTGAAGATCGAGGTAGTACATGCTTGGGATCCACCCGGGAGTGTGACAGAGGTACGGAGTTTTCTGGGACTGGCTCGGTACTATCAGAGATTTGTGCCAGACTTCACCATAGTTTTAGCACCACTGTCAGCATTGACAAAGAAGGGGAAACCTATTTTGTGGTCAAATAGATTCCAGCAGATCTTTCATGAGCTAAAGAAGAGCATGACCAGTGCACCCATCTTAAGGCTACCGGAGGAGGGCGTTGGGTACGTAGTTTACTTCGATTCATCCGGGAGTAGACTCAGGTGTCCTCTAATGTAGGAGAATGTGGTGATCGCGTATAGATCACGGTAGTTGAGACAACATGAGAAGAACTACACTACCCATGACCTGGAGTTAGTAGCAGTGGTCTTCGCCCGGATTATGTGGTGACACTATCTTATGGGCGAACGTTTAACAGTCTACTCTAACCACCAGTGTCTCAGGTACATCATCTCACAGAAAGACCTGAACCTGAGGCAACGGTGATGGCTCGAGTTCCTCCAGGACAATGACTTTGATATAGTCTATACTCCTGGGAAGGGGAACGTTGTAGTAGATGATCTCAGCAGGAGATCGAGTATTCAGCTGCTAGGAGAGGTGACAGAGTAGCTAGACTCATTGCATATATCCTTTATGGATAGAGATAGAGCAAACATTCTACAATCACTCCTCCACTACTTCAGCGAGTCAGGGAGGCACAATGTGGGGACATTGACTGCGAGACGCCACGTTCTCAGATATCCTCAGGGCAGACACCTAATGGATTTTATGAATGTGGGGAGCACGTCATCCTCTTTAGGGGACTTACCTTGGTACCAGTTGCACTATAGGAGGAGGTGATGAGGGAGTTCCACACTTCTCCTATAGCGATACATCCAGGAGTGGAGAAGATGTATCAGGATCTTAGACGATAAAACTGGTGGCTGGGTATGAAGAAGGCAATAGAAGAGTTTGTATCACGGTGCCTGACTTGTCTGTAGGTGAAGGCGGAGCACCAGGTACCAGCAGGCTTGGTATAGCCCTTAGAGGATCTAGAGTGGAAGTGGGATGGAATATCCAGGGATTTCATGACGGTACTTCCACGTACATCCAAAGGACACAACTCTATCTGGGTAATCGTAGACCGACTCACGATGTCGGCCCACATCCTACTGATCAGAGAGTAGGGAACAGTAGAGATCTTGGGATGCCTCTACATTCAGGAGATTGTACGGATTCATGGTGTGCCATCGACTATCGTATTCGATCGAGACGCTAGTTTCACTTCCCGACTATAGAAGGGGTTACAGGAGGCTTTTGGCACGCAGCTTCGCTTGAGTACCACCTTCCATCCTCAGATGGACGGTCAGACTGAGAGGACCATTAAAGCTCTTGAGGACATGCTCCATGTATGTGTCCTCAACTTTGGTCATAGTTGGGAGGATCACTTGACCTTGGTAGATTTTGCGTACCACAACGGCTACCACTCCACCATTGGGATGACACCTTCCGTGGCACTGTACGACCGACCTTGCAAATCACCTCTGTGCTAGAATGACCCAGGGTAGTCAGCACTTGTAGGACTAGAGATGGTGTAGGCTACGACGGAGAAGGTGAAGATCATCCAGGAGAGGATGTAGACTTCACAGACCAGGCAGTAATCCTATTCTTATACGAGACAGAGACCACAAGAGTTCAAGGATGGCGACCACGTCTTTCTACGGGTCTTAGCTCGACGAGGTCTACAGAGATGTGGCCAAGGCGGCAAGTTATCTCCACGTTTTATGGGGTCGTTCTAGGTCCTCATTAGAGTAGGTGATGTGGCTTACTGCCTAGCCCTTCCACCTAAGTTGCTCGGGTGCTCAATGTCTTCCACATATCTTACCTAAGGAGGTACCTGCACGACCCGTCCCACATAATCGAAAATGGGGTCATGGACATCGATGACAGGGAGAAATTCATGGAGGTCCCGGTAGAGATCGAGGATCGACATTAGCATGTCCTACATGGACGGTCGATTCCTCTTGTGCACATTCGCTGGCAGCACAGAAACCTCGAGGAGAGCCCATGGGAGCGGGGGGCTCAGATGTGTGATTGGTACCCTCATTTGCATACCTAGTGTGTGTTCTAGCTTTATGGGGACGTAAAGCCCTGAGGTGGGGGTAATGTAAAGACCCTGAAATTTCAAGGGATTTTTTTTCTTAAATTATTTGAAATTTTACAAGTCTGTGGTTTCTAACGACACCTGATTATGAGGCCCGGTGTGCCCGAAATAGTATCCTGAAGATTTGTTCGGGTACCTTCTGTAAATGTACGAGCAGGATTTTATATCTTTTGAACCGGTTCATGAAATTAAAATCTGAGGACACAAATGATCTCGAAAATGGTGCTATTCGCCTAAGGGGGCCTTTACCATAGTTGTGTTTTCTCAGGAGGAGATGTCTTTTTGGGATTTCTTAATAAAATAAAATAAAATAATGTGTTACATAATTTTTGTTAAGGGGGTGGTTATCATCTCCAAATAGGAGTTGGAGGAGGTGCCCACCCCCCACATAACCTCCCATGAGAGGATAATGGGTGGTGGGTCCCACACGAGCACCTAACCCCTCAACTCCCCATTTAACTCATTGAACCCCCTTTTAGCTTTTGAATTCCTACGTTATGGTGTAGCCTCTCCACCTCCCTCCCCTTAATTATGCCAACACAATTAATTGAAGTCCTAATTAATTAATTTAAGTGTTTTTTTTAATTTTAATTGCATTCCAACATTAAAATAATATGGGGCCTATTATTTTACATGGGTTGGAGATTATACATTGGGGGAGCTTTGGAGAATTGGATGAAAAAATTCTTCAAACGAAAAATGACGTACTCTCTTGATAAAGAACACATGGCCCTCAAACTTCTTCTTTTTTCTTCTTCCTCCAAATCAAGGGAGAAGACACCGCCCACGAAGAACGTCGCCAATGACAACGACTCTCCCACCGACATTGACGAAACGACACCGTCTTCCGTGACACTATTTCCCATGACACCGTTTTCTGCGACTATAACAACGTACCTTGAATTGAGGTAGGGGGTTTTGTATAATTTTAAATGAATAAAATTATTCCCTTATTCATGATATATGCTTCGATTCATCTTTGGACTTTGGTTATCGCCTAACGTGGAGGGTGCGGGCCAAAAAAACACGGCCCGACGACACTTCATTGATTCTTGTTTTTTTGTTTGTACTGGCGATAGAGGAGGTGTTGGAAGAGGCGATGGCAGCTGAAGTCGGTGGCGGCTGGAGGCGGAGGCAACCGGAGGCAGCGTTGTCCGCATGCCAACCGCGTGAAGAGACCGGTAGGCCAAACCGTCCGGTCCGCTGGGAATCGTGGCACCCGCATGTGCCGCACAGTGGAGGGAACTGTGGCCCGCAACAGTGGGCTGCATGCTGGATGAACCGGACGGCTACGGCTAGCAGAGCAGAAGACCGCAGAACCACTTGGCACCATGCTGCAGAGAAGACCGCAGCCCGCTGTGTGGGCCGCTCGATGGGAGAACCGGCCGACCGCCTACTGGACAGACTAAGGAAAAACTGTGGCACCGCTAGGCACCACGTTTGGAGGAACTGCTGCCCACAACGGTGGGACAATCACACCGGAAAGGATCGGTTAGCCTCGACCGGCTGGGCCGGGAGAGGCGGCGCCGCTCGGCGTTGTAGGGAGAACCAGACCGGCCCGCTCCACGGGTCGTGTGCGCTGGTGGGCCGCACCCCTCTGGGTTTGGCCGACCCCCCATCTGGGTCTGACCCACCAAACCTGGTCGGGCCGACCCCTACCTGTGTCAGACCTGCCGACCCAAGTCGGGCCGACCCGCCAGCCCACTGGGTTTGACGGGCCGACCACATTTCGCTTTAACATGAATAACTTGTAGACTGTGCGTCTGATCGACGTGCCGTCAGCAGTACTAAGATCCTCACGATGAGGTAGTCCTTTTACGATACTCTAACTGAGTTTTGGATGACGTTGGAAAATGGACGGGTTTGGATCAAGTGTAAATCCAACCGGGACCCTCGAACGGAAAAGCCTATAACTCTCAGACCAAGCGTCTGATTGACGCGCCGTCTATCGCGTTGGGTTTCATTTAATGAGACAATACTTAGGGATACATCAACTTAGGACTTAGTGATAGTTGATGTATCGACCCCCCTTTTCTCGTGGAGCGGACCCTTCTAGAATCGAGCGTGTTGTGTGCGGGAACCCTAGAGGTGGCTGCGACTGTGACGATGACTATCATACTGGAATCCTCCATGGGTTCGATGACGACGACAACTGTACCAGAATCTAGTCTGGGGTCGACAGTTCTGACAGAGTAGCTGGTCATGTATCATTTGTAGTTTTGATATCTTAGATGAATCAGTAACAACATATGATCATCTCAATTACTCTATAAAAGCTAGCATGTATTCTGTGTGGGTCTGACAGCTTAGATGATATAACTGGCATGTATCCTATGTGGGTCTGACAGCTTAGCTGGTCCTGTATCCTGTGTGAGTCCGACAGCTTAGATGATCCAGTGGCTACATATGATCATCAATATCTCACTAATATTGTTGCATACCTAAGTGAGATGAGTCATTTCTTTCAACCACTATCATCATTGTGAATGACTTTACTTCCTATGTGGACTGTGTTGTGCTTAAGCTCGAGAGTTGGATCTGAACTGTGATTGACAACATAGGTATATGTATGGGAATATACATAAGTAGGGTTGGTTGATACATTGTGATTGTATCTTTATTATGTGGTTTATCCTTCGAGGATTCTGGGAGACCTTCAGGGGTTTCAGGGTTCTTTGTGAGTATCGTCTTACACACCCCTACACTAGCTATGCCCACACTTCATTGTGTTGGTTGTATACAACAGGCATCACTGATCGAAGTATAGACTTATAGATCTAGATAGTACTTGTAGGTGGACCACTTGGCGAGACATTCATGGAGTAGAAGAACATACATGAGATGGTGAGGAGGCCATCGGTACCCACCCTTCAGGTGGGATTCCAGAAGGAAGACTCAGTAGTTGTTGTTTTCTTTTTTTCCGTTGTACTTTAATGTTGGGCTTGTATTTCTGGTCCATTTCCTTTCAACACTTTCTCTTGTATTCAGTTTTACTTAGTGTTTATTTCTAGTTGTTTCCTCTACTACTTGTGTTCAAACTCTGTGTGTGTTACAGGTTAAAAAGAAATTCCTTCCCTTTTATCGGTATTACGACTTTGGTGCTAGTCACTATCCCCCAGCATATGGAAGGCGAGCATGGGGTAGTCATGGCACGGGCCCCGAGGAAGGGTCGTGATATCAGCATTTTCTAGTTCCAAAGTAGAAATGGTAAAATATATCCATGGATTTCATGTTGGGACTATAAAAGACTTCTTATGGTAATAATTTGATTTGGTATATACTTTTTTGGCTGAATAAATCTTTACATTTACATCCTATTTGAGAAAATATTTCTCTAGATCTGATTTCTCCATTGTACCTCAAAGAGATAGTCAGGTTACATGGAGTTTCTCCATTCATTATATCATGTAGTGATCCCAAGATCACTTCTAAATTTTGGAAAGTCCGACAGAAGTCATTTAGAATGAAATTAAATTTTATCATAGCCTTTTATCCCCAATATTATTAATAGTCAGAGTGAACTGTTGAAACATTAGAGGATATTTTTCAAACTTGTTCAAAGGATTACAAAGGAATTTGGGATCAGTATATTTATTTTGTTTTGTTTTATTAAAATAACAGTTTTCATTATAGTATACAGATGTAACCTTTTGATGCATTATATAAAAAGTGATGTAAAACTCTAGTATTTTGGGATTAATATGGGGAAAAGAAGTTGATGGAACTGGAATTAGAAGAGGATGTGGCAGATAATTAAAATATGATCTAGCAATATAAGTTGACAGCTCATAGCAAGCAAAATAGTTATGTAGATAACAGGAGGAAAGAATTATTTTTAGAGGATGGTGATAATGATTTCCTTAAAACACCTCCTTGGAAAAGAGTTAAATATTTTGGAACAAAATGAAAGATAAGTCCATGGTTCATTGGACCATATGAAATCCGGGAGAAAGATAGTACAGTTTCATATCAAGTAGCTTTACCACTGATTCTATCTCAGGTTACTACAAAAAAATGACCCAATTAGAAGGGGTAATTTTTTAGATTAGAAGGGGATGTGAACCCTTTTAAATACATTTTCAGTGGTTATGAGAAACTACCTCTAATGTTTCTGTTGACTCTTGTTAGAGGCGGTTTTGAGGAACTGCTAGTATATTAATGCCAGATTTTGTAGCAATTTCATTATAAGTGATTAAAACCCCCTCTAATATCACAAAAGAATACTATTTCAGAGGGATTTTTATCCCCTTCTAATATATAAAAAAAATTAGTGTTTATTGGAAAACCTTAACTAAGTGAGTAATATGTCATATGTTATAGGAAGTTCAGGGAACTTCCACTAATTGAGATCCAAATGGGTCGTATTAGAGGATGTTTAAATGAACCAGATCTAAATATTTACTTTGTTTTTTAATGAATCCCATAGCCTCACTCTAGTTCTCCTATTCCCTTTTCCCTCTCCTCATGTTCGCCGCACCCTCTCACTAGTTCCACAACTGTGATCCAGTTCCTCCCCCCCTGCCCTGCATAGATCATGCTCCCTCTAGTTCCCCTCTCCATCCATAGTTTATACCAACTTCTTCAGTTCCCCCATGCCCTCCACCCTCCCCTCATGTTTCCCACACCCTCCCTCCATTCCCCGTCACCCTCCAATTCTACAAGTGCCAGACACCCTCTACAGTTTATACATGGGCTCCAGTTCACTCCACCATGTGTTAGCCTAACCTGTCCATTGAATGTGTCACCCACATGCCCAACACACCACCCATCAAGGCACACTTTTAAAATGATTCTACTAGGATTTGAAATCCTCACCTACGCAATGAATATGAGCACCACCACCACTAAGGTACACGATTTCTAATTTTCTTTATAAACACACACACACACACACACACATATATATACCACCAATGTTTTAGTATACTAATTCAAATATATATCATCTAAGTAAATATTCATATATATATATATATATTTAAATAACCTATATATATAAATGTATATGAATAAAATTTTAAATATTTATATTATGTGTTTATGTATTTATATTATAATAAATTAATGTTATATTCAATTTATAGATTTATATAAAGTATATGTTTTATATGTGTATTTTCCTACGATTGAATAAAAATATTTTATAATTCTTCTAATGTTATATATGTACACATATAATTATATATTTTTGTAAATTATTTATATTCTTAAATACATATTTATATATTATTTATATTTTTTTATAATATATATATAAGTATTTATTTATTATATTTGTATAATGTATTTAAATATATATTCATATAATGTTTTTCAATATATATATTTATTATTATGACCATTAATATAAATTTATTTTAATAAATTATATAATATTATATCTAATTTATATATATTATATATATAATTAATATTATATAAAACACATGCATGTGAAATAAAATTTATACAAATACTTGTTTTATGTATAATTAATATTATATGAAATTCAATTTATACAAATATTTTATATGAAATAAAATTTATATAAATATTCAATTAATGATATATGAAATATAATTTATAGAAATATCTATATAATGTATTTCAATACATGTATTTATTATTATGCATATTAATATATATGTATTTCAATAAATATAATTGTATAATATTATGTACATATATATATATATATATTTGTGCATTTCAATAATTATAGTGGTATAATAATTTGTTCATTAATATATATTTATTTTTATAAATTATACATCTAATAATATTAGTTATATATAATATAAAACCATAAACGTATCAATAAAAAATATATTTATTATTATAATAATATAAATTATAAAAACTACAAGCTTGAGTTTTTATATGTTATATTTTTTAAAATAAATTGTATTTAGGTATATATTTATATAATTTTTCACTATTTTATGTTTTATAAAATTAATATTATATGAAATACCATTTATAATTTACATAAAATTATAAACACAAACATATATATATATGGTTAAATACAATCATATAATTGGAAATATATAATATAAAAAAATGATATATATATACTATATTAATTTATAATTAATATGGAATACTGAAATATATATATAATAATTATATAATATATATAAATTTATATATAATACTATATTTATAATAAAATATATATAACACACACATAGACATATATATATATATATATATTATTTTTATTTTTATTTATCTATCTTATACTTATTTGTATATATATTATAATATAAATGTATTTATACATAAATATAAAAAAAATGTGTTTAAAATAATATATGTATAAAATAAATAATAATATAAAAGTATAGTATTTACAAAACGATATGTAAATTTTATATATTAGTATAAATATATTTATAATTACTTTTATATTATGTATACAAATTTTTATATAAGTATATATTATTGTTTAAATGTATAAGGAATTATTTAAAGTATTTATATAATGTATATATATAGTTAATTTAAATACATTTATATAACATGTTTATGTAATATATACATATATATAGGTAAACACACACATGGTACCCACACATATATATATAATTTTTTTGATTTATTTAATATTTACCTTAAAAAATAAATAAATATTTAGAGCGGATAAAAAACCCCCTCTAATCAATGGGGTTAGAGGCGATTCCTGAACCACCTCTAATGTAATAAACTAAAGGGGGCTCACAACCATTTTTAATTTTCTAAATTATAAGAGGTTCAAAACCCCCAATATTGATATATATTAGAGGGAGTTCAAAACCCCCTCTAATTTCATTAATTATAATGGGTTCAAAACCCCCTCTAAAATATGAGATTAACGGTGGTTCATAAACATCCTTTAAATAAAGAGATTATATCGAGGTGGTTGTGAACCCCCACTATTTAATAAAACAATTTTCATTATTTATATATAGCCTCTAATATCAAAATTAATATGATATATATATATATATATCACTTCTAAATAAAAGTAAATATATAGGGCCACTAATTCTTAAATTAGTGGTGGTTTTGACACACACATGCCTCTAAAATGAAACCAAATATAACAAATGAAAAATGTTAAAAAATTTATAGGGGTTGTGATCCCTTTATAAATTCAATTATTATAGGGGGGTTGTGTAGAACCCCCTCTAAAATTAATTTATAATGGGTTCTACCTAACCCCTTGTAAAATACTACTACTAATATTCTCTTTTTTTTGTAGTGGGTGCACAATATTTTTCATCTTTTGATGTTAAGAAATTATCTGATAGATTCATCTCATGTTTTAAGCCTACAAGTAGTTCAGTTGGAAGAGAACCTTTCCTTTAAGGAAAACCCTATTCAGATTCATGTTAATAGAGAACATGAATTGTGGAATAAAGTAATATATCAGGTTAATGTTTTGTGGATAAACCATATGGTTTAAAATGCCATGTAGGGAATATGAAAATATAATAATGGAAAGGTACCCTCACTTGTTTAATAAGTAAATATTAATTTTGAGGATAAAATTTCTTAAATGTGTATAGAATATAACTACCCAGGTACTTATAAAATAACTTTTTTTCATTCTATAATTAAATATTTTAATTCATTATAAAATTATAATGAATTAAGTTATATTTAAAAAAATTATGAAATTTATATTATTAGAATTGTATCCGCACCTATTAAAGTATAAGTAAAATTTATGTATCATATAGGTTAAAATGTGATATATTTATGTCATTGAATAAGTATACAAATGTTTTGAAAATGATAAATTATGTGCTGGTATTTTTGTGAGACATAATTATTTATTTACAGATTTATAATTAATTTTCCGATTTAAAAGAAAATTTATTTTCATAAAATATATCTAGAAATTATTATTATTTTCTTAAGAATATAACATAATTGTATGAGACCCTAGCTAATTTTTCAATGTGTTAAAAATTAGTTATAATTTTAAAATTGGTATTTTTAAATTAAATAAGTATTTTAATTAAAAATTTAATTGAACATATTTATAAAATTATTTTTCATAAAATGAAGTTCATTTTTTAAATTATACACATCAAAGAATGGTGAAGAGGATTTTTTGGGATTTCTCTGTAATAATTGATTTTTTGGTGAAGGGTAAAATATTGTAATTTACGGTATATATATACATTAGAAGATAAATACAATATTCCTTGAGTCATTTCAAATGTAATCAACATAATATCAAAACCCCCCGAACATTAATTTAATATATTTAGTGATGTATCTCAAAATTTTGATAGTCTTTAGAAAACAGTATACACTAATTAATTAAATAGCAAGAAAACACCCCTCTTCTCCACTATAAATACCACCCCTCACCACCTCTTCTACTCACACCTAAAATCATTTTACATTTTTTAATTTATACCCAATTACATTCCCAGGACTCTTCACCGTGTCTAAAACCTACTTCTCTAACCAAAATTTTATAACCATGTTCGTAAATGAGGTTCTCAAGGAGAATAATTTGAGATGTAAAATCCATTATCATTTTCATTTATTTTTATTTAAATTTACTTCCTTTCTCTTTCTCCCCTCACATACCTTTTAAAAGTAGCATGATAACTCTGTTATATCAAATATATTGTAATTTTATTGTGGTAATGGATTATCCGTCATCATATCATTCATTTTATCCTATTACTGTAGAAAATAAAAGTATAATTTCTGAGGTGTCGATTCACCACCTTCGTAGAAATCATATTTTCATTTTCATTTAGCACCTTAAAGGTAGGTAAAAAACCATTATTATGGTAAAAAATATATTATTTTCTATATTATTTATTTTTTAATTTTCTAGAACTAATTTATTTATATAACATCAAATAAAATGAAACTAGATTTTGATGGTCAGAAAAACCATCCAAAATGAACCAAACTTTTATAATTACTTTTTTATCCAATGAATCATCATCATATCAAAAAAATATTATATGGTATCATTTAAAATTATTTACAAATATTAACACCATTTTATTCCACTTCTGTAGTTTTCCATCCATTCAAAATGAAATTCCATAATGAACCAACCATAGAAACCATGAAATAAATACACCCAAAACAATGAAAATGACAAAATATTATTAATAAATGGGTGTAAAGATGATTTAATAAGATCATATATGGAATAATGAATATTAATATGGTTTTTAAATATATTAATAAAACTCTTCCAACCATTATATAGGAGTTATGAACACATTTGATGTAAGACAAACTCACGGTATGGAACTTTTCTTTCCAAATCCTTTTTAATGTCCCTTTTTAAAAAATTCAAATGGAATTTTTTAATGATGAAAGCATTAAATTTTTATGATTATGTTTTATTTCTTAGAAATTTACTATAATGAAGGACGGTACCTATATCTCTATCCAATTAATTGGGTATGTTTATGTTGGAGGTGGAATGTATGGTTACTCCAAGAGTAACAATGATTGTTACGCCATAAGGTACCCATGAGAGTTACATTTTAATGTAGAAATGAAGGTTAAAATCATATGGTATTTATGAGGGTTAAAATATTAAGTATCTAATTACTGAATTCACCCTTATGGTTTTATTTATGTCTTCTATATTCTATAGAAATCTATTATTTTTTAAAATTATATAATACTTTTGGTGTGAGAAGTGCGTACTTGTGAAAAATATTTTATATGTTACTAATTATTCATAGGCTAACTATTATGTCCCTTATTAAGATTATTATGTATTATTAATTTTTAAAATGATTTTAACATGGTTTAAGAATGGGTAAAAGAAAAGAAGAATCCAAGATGAATGTTGTGACAATTTTTCATGGAATAATTAATGTTTTATTAAAAGCATATGTTTTTTGAAAAAATGGGTACCATTTTCGTAGTACCATTATGTATTATTTTGTGTTGTTATTTAAGACTTATTTTCTAATTTTATACAACTCCAAACTGAAAATACCTTTATGAATGTATAAGGGTATTCTAGTTGAATTTACTAGATTATGTAGTGTATAAGGTCAGGTTCTTATAATAAAAATAATAAATAAGGATAAGTGGGATAAATTACAGTCTGAAATATCAGTAATTTACCATTTATTGTAAAATTGAAAGTTTATATATAAAAATCAAAACATTTTTATGTTAAAAATTTTGTTACAACATTTAAAATTAAAATAGATTAATTTTAGGGTTAATTAAAATGATAAGGTTTAAAATAACACAAAAACATATCTAGAATCTATGGGTTGATTATATTACAACCTTATGTTATATTATCTTTGATTCATTTTACATGTTTAGGTATTTTGGTTGAGATTTAATTTATTCAAAACAATATTTTGAGAAATTCCATGATTTCCTATCCTATCTCTAATAAAAGGACTCCTCTAATTCCCTTTTCCTCACACTTAAAAATTTATTTGGTGTGGCCATCCTATATCAAAATATCTCCCAAAATTTCATCAATTCAACAAAGAATCCTTAATTTTCGCACAAATAAAAACAAGGAAGTCCATTTGATCAAATCAAAAGAAGATACCAAAAGAAGAGGTAATGTTCATCAACATACATTTTTATTTTATTTATTCCTAAAACCTATTCAATTATTTTTATTTCATGTTTATATAATAACCATAGTATCATAAATATATTGATATTTTATATGTTAATGTTATGACCAATAACTTCATAAACATCCATTAAAAGGGATACAAAATCATCGTTTGTGTGTACGGAAAACTATAGACTCCGGAACGGATGTCATTCATTCATCCATTACCACCTTTAAAGGATATGGATAATAATATATTTATTGTTTATATATGATATATATTATTTTTATAATTTTATTATGATTCTTTAATTTTTATATCACACATACCTACATGATTTATATTTTTTAGAATACTGTAACATCGTTTGTATGTATGGTAGACGACCGCTTCAAGGTGAGATGTGATTCATTCATGATTTACATGTAATGTATTAATGAATATTTCAAAAGACATATGTGACATATATGACATAAAAAATATTATTTAATGATAATATATCAAAAAAATTTATTTACTTTAAACCTATAAGAAAATGAAAACAACATTAATGCGTACGTACGACCAACTGTCTCCATGAACGATGAATTTTATTTTCTACCCATATCTTTTATAAATAACCATAAATACATATATAGTGAATATATATGATATTTATATAATTTTTATAATTTATTACATGATTAAATCATGATTTAATTATTAGTACCTAGACTAAAAAGTCAAAACATGAATGAGAAATAAAGTAGTTATTTCTCAGAACATAACTTTAATATAGAATTATTAATAATTAAGAAATATAAAGTCATATATACATCTTATAAGTTATTTTATATATGAATATAGTTTTATGGCAGATTTATAATATTCAAATATTTATTATATAGTACGTTTTAATGGATATTAATGATGTCAAGAATTAAGGTAAGGGATATGTGTCTCACTTTTGTTTATGTGGGACACATGCCTTATACACTACTTGTTTCTTCTTCATGGTGTATATAGTATCCAAGAATGTATTTTATGAGTATTATAAAAAATATTAGGGTATTCAAATGTCCATATAATATTTTTTATTTCAAGGGGAATATTATTCAATTTATTATAAAGTGTAATGTTTTTCTTTCACAATCTCAACAATATTCATGATTGTTTCATTTTAAATTTTCATTATGGAATAATTTTATTTCATGTCAATGATCTATAAAAAAATCATAATGATTTTCACTCTTATTCAATGAATATTTAAATTAATTTTTACCAATGGTTTTCTTTTTAAGATATGGTTTTAAATAAAGGTTTTCTAAACAAGTATCTTTGTGACTTTTCCAACAAAAATATATGAAAGGAATCTTTTTTAACTTATAAAATATGAAAACATTTTCCAACAGCATGATGCATTAATGATTTTAATATTTCCATAAAATTATACAAGGTTCATTTCAATTAAATTATTTTACTTTTTAATTTTTGGGATTATTAAATAAAAAATTTCTTACTAGAAAGTATATTTTTCTCAATAATTATTTCACGTGATCTTATAAAAAATATATTTTCCACGTATAATGAAATTATTTGTAATTACTTTTAATTTAATAGATATATTTCGCGAGGATAACATTATTATTCTATCTACAAATTTTTTATATTCATTATATAACGATACAAATGGAACCTATTTATTTTCCATGAGTTATGTTATGATGAAGTGTTTATGAAACCCATTTCTTTGAAAGAGTTTTAATATGGTGAATGATTTATGCTCATGTGGAAAACCTATTTATAGTTTTTATTAAGTGTTTGGTTGGAAAAATATATCCCCTCAAATTAATTGATTAATGAATTATATCTTGTGATATAGTTAGGGTAAAAAAGTTAACGTGCTTGATCTGTAATGGAAAACAAGTTGATGTGCTTGATTTGTAATGGGAAATAAATTGATATACTAGATTTAGAAGTGAGAACATGTGATATGACTAGATATGAGAGTCATGGTAGTTATAATTGACATATAAAATGGTTTTATAAACTTATTATGATGTCAAACACGTTTATTATATGACAATATGTTTCATGATTCTGTTGTGATGAAGTTTCATTCTTATGATCCATGTATTTTGAAATTTTAATGTTTCATAACATGAATCATGTTTATGATCTATGAATGTTTGTGTATGATATTCTTTCATGATCAAAATCCCATATTTCTTATCTTATAATTTCATGAAATGATAAATTTATATCATCCATGTATACCCTACTGAGTATTTGAGCTCACCCTTTTCTTATGTTTCCTTTCTATGGGCTATGAAGAATGGTTTTAAGTATGGTAAAAAGGGGGAATATCATTGTGGGAAACAATTAATATATTTCACTAGTCTATAATTTTGTGTTCCACATTTTCAAATGCATTAAACTATTATGTTGATCATAATATTTTTTTAAAATCTAATGAATATTCATTTAAAATGATGTAATATCCATGTTTGAAAAGCATAGGCCATTATATTTTGGATAAGAGAAAACATTTAGTCAACCTTTGAATACTAGAATGAGAAAACCTTAAAATTATCCCTAAGGATAAGTATAATTATAGGATATAATACTAGTGTTTTCATAATTATCATGAATAACGTATGATTAAACTTAATGTGTCATAGATTAAATCATTATTAGTGATTTCCCTTTATTATGTGGCTCTACCATTATGATTTGTATTCCTCACAATATGATTTCTCATTTTAGTCAGTGATGGGAACTCGAAGGAACTAGGTTAAAATTGAATGTGATGGACAATTTGTTGATTAATAGTCAAATGGGATGGTAACTGGATTAAAAGACATTTTGTTTGATAGCCCTACTCTTTATTTCATACATAAACATGTTTTATTATATAAAATTCACTTATTACTACATAGAAGATTGATAGGTATAATGTCATTGTGGATTATGATCATTACATAAAAACATAAAAAATAAATACAATATCTTTATTTAAAACATCCTTTACATGACCACTACATTCCCTCGTACTTAGCATTGCATGGGATAACCTGAGGGCATGCATATAAAAAGAGTGAGCTATAAATACTAATAAGGGAATAATCATGGAATAACATGAGAAATTAAATAAATTTTAGACAAAAGAAATATCAATGAAGAACAAGATAAACATGAAAATAATGTTATGATAAATCATGATAATCATAACATGGAAATGTGGCAACAACACTTAACATGGAATTAACATGAGCCAAGGCTTACTAGACATGGAGCATGAGTAAATCCTAATTTCACATGAAGCATGAGTAAACCCTTTTTGAACTTGAATTATCATGATTAAATACCCATTTCACAAGATGTATCATGATTCTATACATTACCCAATTCATTGAAGCACTATCAGGGACCATCCATTCCTAAACATTTCATTTCTTGCATAAGTGTGCCACATGGATCATAAAACATGGAATAAATCATCATCATTTATTCCATTATAATGTGATGTGGAATACATACATGAATATTTATAATCAATAATTACATGTGAATAAAGGTGAATACCCTTGATTGATAAATGGTCATGGTATTCACTACACAATGACATTGGCTTGGAAAATCATAGTGCAATTTCGGCAGCATGACGACGTGAAATAAGAACTCATAAAAAAGGATGATGAGAGTGAAAATGGTGTATAGAAATCCTTACATGAAATGGACAGTAATGGGGTCATATATATACATGCACCAACAAATATAATTGAATTTAATTTCATAATACAAAATAATTACTAGGATATAAAAGATCAGAGATAAATCCCTCATGAACTTTTGGCAAGGAAACGGGTGTACATGGGACACATTAATGAGAGAAAAATAGGTCTAAAATCATCTAAACATAAATAGGTTAGCATGGGGTGTGAAAAATAATACCCTAATATTTTTAATTGAAAACAATGCTCCAAAAAACATAATGAAAATTGGAAAAAAGTGAAAAAAGAAGAAATACCTTACTTGGAAGTGTGATCCCAAAGGCTTGAGAATGGCTTGAGAGAGAATTAGTGGGAGATTTGGGCACCTTGGGAGGATTCTAGAGAGATGGGGAAAGGGGTTGGTCAAACTCAAACTTCTTTGAGTGAAGAGGAAGTGGGAGCTTGGGTGGGTTTTTATAGGAAATGAGAGGGAATTCTTTATTATTTAGGTTTGGGACACCTCACATTAAACTAATCAAAACTACAAAACATCCCATGGTTTTTTCCCTAGGTTTTTTCCAATTGGGAGTGTAAAATAGTATTTTTTATGGCCAATGGTCTAACTTCTTAAAATAATAGGGTGGCTTATTTGGAGGTGAGTCACACTCTCAAGGAAAACAATTTAAAAAGATAAAATGTTTTATAAGCCTTGAATGGTCCACTAAATCTTTCTAAAATAAATGAAAAAACAAAAAATCATAATATTTTAATATTAAAACATATATTGGATGAAAATAATGTTTATATTATTTTATTACATCACTATTGGGTCATTATGGTATCATAAAACACATTATATATTTAAAAGGTATTTAATTTTTACCCCAAAATTATACTCTCTTAGAAAATTACTAAAAATTCACCATTGGATAATGTTAACGTCCTGATTCGAAAAATAATATTCATTTTATCAAAAAAAATATAAATATGTGAATTTTTACATTTAAAATAAAAACAGAAATTTAACAAAAAATCATCGGTTTTGACAAAAACCACATTCAAAACTTAATAACAATTACAATTGCATTCTTAAAAATTGAACATTCATTTATATTTAACAAAAAGTAATTTATTATTTTATTATTTAATTCAAAAATAAAATTAATTCATCAAAATAGATTTCTTAGTTGAATATTAACTAAAAATACTATTTGTGCTTTAAAAACTACTTACAAAGTAACAATAATAAGATGAATGTATATTCATTATTATATAAAAAATAATGCATATAATCATAGTGTAAAGTTCTTGATACATAAACCCTTATAACACCCGAATAAGACGAAAGGGTAAGGTGTGCGATGGTGACATGCTCTTGGGGTGGCTCAGATAACATCGCTCGGGGGTTAATCTCTATTAACCTAAACATATACCATAGTGGGTTCCACTCAAGATTAACATGTTTAAGCTCGGATTGGTCTTGGTCAAGAGAGAATCCCAATGACGCCACCTCCTTCTTGAGCTTTGTCAAATGGGCTTCATTCTGGAGAAGTCTACTTGATGAGCCCCTTGCTTCCGTTGTCTGAGTAAATTGGATTTGATAAAGCCCAATATTTATACTAATCTAGTGATCACTATTCAACTATTATATTAGCAATGGTCACAATTCAAAATAGTATTTTAAAATTTAAAAACATAAAACCTATGATGTTCAAATTTTATATAACCATAGTAAGACATGTAATTGGATTAAGAAGAATTTCTATTAATAAAATTTTGGGTCCTTACAATCTTCCTCCCATAAGAAATTTCACCCACGGAATTTTCTTTTTCCCACTCTAAAAAATGTGGGTAACTTTGATTCATAACTTCCTATAATTCCTATGTCACTCCATCAAACTTGTTATTTTTTCACAAATCCTTGATGAGGGACATTGTCTTATTTCATAGAACTTTTTCTCTAGGATATAAGCTCATCACTAGTTTCTCCTCATAATAAATATCATCCTCTATCTTTATAACCTCTAAATAGAGTACATGTGAAGGGTATGGTAATTGCTTCCTTAAGAGGGATACATGAATGACATCATGTACTTTGTCTATGGTAGGTGGATGTGCTACTCGATAGGCCACAACCCCAACATGATCAAGAATCATGAAGGGTCCGATATACCTAGGACTTAACTTCACTTTACCTCCAACCCTCATGACCTTCTTCCATAGAGATATGCATAGAAATACCATGTCTTGAAATTTAATCTCAAGGTCTCATCAACGGTTGTCTGTATAACTCTTCTATCGACTCTGGGCTACCTTGATATGATGCTGAATGGTTTTCACTTTCTCCGCCATTTCATCAAACATTTGTGGTCCTATTAGATTATTCTCACTGACTTCATTCCAACATGTTGGTGTTCTGCACCTCTTCCCATATAGGGCTTTATAAGGTGATATTCGGATGCTCGAGTGGAAACTTTTATTGTAAGAGAATTAAACTAGTGAAAGATGTTGGTCCCACCCTATTTCAATATCCATAGAACATGATCTTAACTTATCCTCTATTATCTGAATAGTTCACTCGGACTGGACACCAGTTTGAGGATGATAGGTCATACTGAAGATTTGTTCAGTATCCAGAGCATGTTGAAGACTCTTCCAAAACATAAAGGTGAATCTTGGATCTCAGTCAGATAAAATAGAAAGTGGTACTCCAAGCTGCCTTACCACTTCCCTAATATATATCAGTTCTAGTTGATCGAATGGAAAATCCTCCCAAGTTTCAATAAAGATTGTAGACTTTGTAAGATGACCCACAACAACCTAGATTGCATTGCTTCCATTGGTGTCTTCAGAAGTCCAGTGAAAAATCCCATGGTGTTGTTATCGCATTTCCATGCTGGTATGAGAAATGGTTGTATCATTGCCTTATACTTCTACCTCTCTGCATTCATTTGCTGACACACCTGACACTTTTATGTATACTCAACGATCTCTTTCTTCATATTATCCCATCGATAATGATCTCATAAATCTCGATACATCGTCGCGTTTCCTAGGTGAATAGAAAAATTTGAACTTTGTGCATCATCCAAAAGTTCCTTCTTCAGCTCTGAACATGATGGAACACATGGTCTTTTCCCAAATATAACAATTACTTATTCATTAAAATTGAACTATGAGGAATTATCTTTTCTAATAACTTCCACATTCTTCTGAAATCCCACATCATCCCTTTGATCATCATTTATCCTTTTCTAAAGAGGTGGTTGGGAAATCATTTACGAAATGATTGATGATGTTACCTTCTTTATGATTACCATGTCCATATTCATCATATATAAGAAGATTGGATCCTTCTCAATTCTCATCAATGATAGAATCACTACGTCCTTTCTACTTAGATCATCTTACACCTTGTTTGCTTGCCCAAGGTGGTAATTAATTGAGCAGTCATAGTCTTTGATCATCTCCAACTATCTTTATTGGAGCCTGTTAAACTCTTTCTGTGTGAATATATACTTGAGGCTTTTGTGGTCCAAATATATTTCACACTTCTCCATAATGAGATAATTCTACCAAATTTTTAAAGTGAAGATCACCAAATCTGACTCCAAATAATGTGTTGGATAATTTACCTCATTAACAGTCAATTGCCTTGAAGCATACACAATGACTGTCATTTTTCATCAACACACAACCCATGACCTTTTTCGACGCATCTCTGAATACCACAAAAATTTATCCACTTGTGGGTAAAGTGATCACGGGTGCAGTAATAATCCTCCTTTTTAACTCTTTGAAGATTTATTCACAATAATCACTCCATGAAAACTTTACTCCCTTCCGAGTTAGCTTGGTATGAGGGTTGGAAATTCATGAGTAATTTCTCACAAATCATCAATAATATCCAGTTAACACAGAGAATATATTGATATCTGTTACTGATGTTGGCCTCCACAATCCCTCTACTGTATCTATTTTATAGGTATCCACAGATATCCCAATGCCTGTGATGATATGGCCCAAGAATGAGACCTCCTTCAACCATAACTCACACTTGGTGTACTCTTTGTAGATCTTTTTCTTCCACAAGGTCCCTAGTATAGTTCTTAGATGATCCTCATGATCCGACATGGTTTTGGATTATATCATAACATCATTAACAAATACTACAAGAAATTTGACCATGTAATCCCTAAATACTGAATTCATCAGGTCCATGAAGACTACTGGATCATTAGTGAGTCAGAAAGGCATTACTAGGAATTCATAGCGCCTGTATCTTGTACAAAAAACAGTCTTGGGGATATCTTTCTTCTTCACTCCAACTTGATAATACCTCGACCGAAAATCCACCTTGGTTAAGTATTATTCTCCACTCAGTTGATTGAACAAGTCATCGATTCGTGGGAGAGGATACTTGTTATTTATCGTCATTTTTTGATCTCACGACAATCGATGAAAATGGGCATTAACCCGTCTTTCTTCAGGATTAAGTGGATTGGTAAACCCCATGGTGAAGCACTTGGGCATATAAACCCTTTAACTAGATTCTTCTGTAGTAATTTCTTCATCTCCCCAAGCTACACAATAGACATTCTATACAGATTCATGAACATTGGAAACACCCTAGGTATAAGATCAATTTAGAATTCAAAATCTCTTCTAGGAGGAAGACCAGACAATTCCTCGGAAAAAACTTCTGTGAATTCCCACTCAATAGGCATGTTTTCAAGGATGGTTGACTCCTTACACTCAATAATCTGATCTAGATACCTATGATCAGAGGGTAGTAATATCCATGATTCAGATGATGAAGATAACAAAGATTCATCTTCCTCATTTCACTTGTACACAATCGGGGGGTCGATTCTCTACATGGAGAGTGATTTCCCTCTCACAAAAATTTATGTTGGATCTATATAAGGAAATCCAATCCATACCAATAATTGCATAAAATTTCACTAGAGAGAGTATGATATGGTTTCCCAGGAAATTAAATCCACATATTATGAAAGGGGAGGATTTACATTCATTGGATGAAATGATTTCCCAATTTTCCATACTCACCAACATCTTTACTTCAATGATTTGTGGTGGTGTTGGTATTGTTATACTAAACTTATGGGATATAAAAGTACTCATAGAACCTGAATCAAAATGAATGTTCACTGTTATTGAAGGAATAACTTGTATACCTATCATCAATTTCTTTTTGGGGTTCACATCAGCAGTAGTGATGGAAAAATATCACCCTTACTGCCTTGGAGGTTGTTGGTTGCCTCAAAAAACACTTGTCTTAGGGAACTGATTTTCAAGATGCCCCGGTTCCTTGAAGTTGTAGCAAGTAACAATACATTGAGGTTCCAATGAAGTGTTCCTCTCCTCTGTTGCAGCCGTGTGATTTTCATGCCGATAGTTAACTACTAGGTGCCCATCTCTTATACACCTAAATCATTTCCTCATCCCCTTTAGAAAAAAATCAGGGTGCTTTTTTCCTCACCATTGGTATGTGGGGAGCTGTATATTCATAGAAACATTGGATTTATACATAGGACCACTAGTATTGAAGTATACCATACACTTCTTATCCCCGTGATACCCCTGAGATTCTCAGATATCAATTTCGACCATAAGGGCACATCAGACATTTTCCTAAAAGCTATCAAAGTCACATATCACAATTGATTTCCGTAGGCTAGGTTTTAGCCCACAAAAGAAGCGGTAAACCATGAATTCTTGGGTAACAACAAACCCAAAGACATATCATGCAAAACTTTTGAAGTTTTCCACATACGCTCTGACAGATTCATCATCTTTTTTCATGAGGGAAAGGAAGTCCCTTTCCATCTTAAGTCGGAGGGTACACAAAAACTATTTATCAAAAATCATCTTCTAAAAATACTTCCATTGAAACACCTCGATAACCTCATTAGGCTTCTTATTTTTTGATAAACATCCACCATTAATCAGCTTCACTCTCTATACAATAAGCATCCAGTAGAACCCTATGTTGTTCAGAACATTGAAGGATGGAAATCATCTTTTAAATTGTTTTGATCCATTGTTTGATGATTGAGGGATCAGATGAACCTGTAAAAGTAGGAGGTATTTTTGTCTTGAAGCTCACGATAGTGACTTATTCATTATTATGGGGGGTTTAACTGTAACGACCCAATCTTTTTGAGTAGTATATTAACTTACTATTATTGATTTAATAAGATGTTAATGGTTAATGCAGAAAGAGGAGTCGATGGCTTCATCCAGTAGACTCAACCCTTACGAAGCCCACTTATCAGAGCTTGGGAAGGAGGTAGAATCTGTGGGCTTCGCTTTGGACCAAGCCCAAGCCGATCTCCCGCATGTCAAGCTTGAACGAAAACGCTTGCAGGAGAAGTTCAAGTTAGTGGAGATTGCTACTAGGGCAATGTTATATGAGCCTCCCTCAGATTCTCTCACCATATCACACCTTACACTTAGGTCTTATGCTAGTGTTATAAGGGGCTATGTGATGATACCCTAGTTTCCTTGTGTAATCCTCTCGGGTGAATAAATTGAGATTTCTTCCTTTAGTGATGTTTGTGAAATTTCAAATGCCTAGATAATTTTAGAATGTATTTTATTGATGAATTTTGAAAAAGGGATATTTTGAAATATTTATGTAAACCCTAAATAACTAATGATGTGTAATGATTTTCAAAAAATGGTCTTCTACAAAAGTGTTCATTAAGGAATTTGGAGTCTAATAAGATCAACTTAATTTTTGATGAATAGTAAATTATGAATAGTGATTTTACGCTTAGGATTAGTAATGTGACCAAATGGATTAGTAATTTTCACTTAAAGAAAGTTTTAATATAATTTAGACACCTTGGTTAAGTAATGTGATTCAATAAAATGGGTAAATAACGGTTTCATAAATTATTAATCAAGTATTAGTTTTTTCGGATGAATAGTGTTTTTTTTATTAAAAATTTAATTAAAAATAATTAGAAAATTATTTTTATAAAAATGACTTTATTTTTGAACTCAGAGCATCGATATTATGTTAAGGTAATTTTTGGGGATTTTTCTGAAAAAAATGAATTTTCGATGAATAGTGTTTTTATTTAAAAATTAAATTAAAAATATTTAGAAAAATATTTTTATAAAATGGATTTCATTTTTGAAATCAGAGCATTGATATTTGGTTAAGGTGAAATTTTGGGATTATTCTGAGAAAGTTGAATTTTCAGTGAATAGTAAAAATACCGTTTTAGGGTTTCAGTATGTTTAATGACATCATAATGATGTCATGATGATTTCATGAGATCTTTTGAGGGTTGGCCGGCCAAGGGTGATGAATTATTGTTTTTGGGGCCCCATGTGGCCTAACTCCATGATAAATGCCAAGGGAGAGCCCATGGGTTTGAGAAAAGCACATGTGAGGTGTCCTTTGGCCATTAATGCTTTGTCCCCTCACTTTCCCTATAAATACCCACCCTTTCCTCCCTTGGTTTTCACTCCCAACTCTTCCCCAACGAAGTTATGGTCTTCTTACCTTCCAAATAGTCCTCCCAAGGTGCCCCCAAGCCCTCAAGGTCCAATCCTTTGAGTTTCAAGAGTCACGTTTTCAGGTAAGGGATCCGACCCCTCTCTTTCTTTTCGTGTAATCTCTTTTATGTCATTCCTTTTATGCTCCATGTGATTATGTGATAGGATGTTCTTTTATATTCCTCTTTCTGCCCTTTCATGTTTATATGATGAGATATCCCCTCTTACTCTCATCATTTCGTTTTATGAAAGCTTAAGTGACGCCGTTAGGCTGCCGAATGTTTAAGTGATTCTTTCACCCTTCTCATTTTTTTTTCAAGTTCGATTTTAATGTCAAATCTTTCAAGTTCCTTTTTATTATGTTGGGGTATGATCTCTATATCTATCATACTTATCTCTTATGATCATATGATGAGAGACCCTATTTTATTTGTCCAATTCATTTTTGTTGAAGTTTAAGTGACGCCGTTAGGCTGCCGAATTTTCATAAGAGAAATCAAATTTTTGTCTTCCTTCCATGTTTTTCGTTTCAATTGGTATGTCCTTGAAATTGCATCACCATGTCCATATATCCTTCTTATTCTGTCCCTTTACCTTTTCATGGGTCAATTATGATTGTTCAACCCATGTTCCCTCTCTTTTCAAAGTTTCTAAAACCTTGTAACATAGCCGTTATGCTGCAGAATTTTCGTCTCAAAATGCCTCTCTTTTCTCAAAATTATTTTATGTTATAAAGTGAATACTCAAAGCTCCTATTTCTAAAGGGGTATTCACATATATATAAAAATGATCTATTTTAAATTCTGGGATTTACATACATGATACCCGCTTTCCCTTTCCGTGGGTTTAAAGTAACGTAAAGATCATGTCTTTAAAGCAGTTTTTGAAACGTTATGATTATGAAATGAAACCCATTTGTTTTATGCTATATGGGTTATTTATGAAATGTTTGATGATGATATATGTGGCTCACATGAAAATAAAGACAAATTTAAGGGTGCGCCCTGATAGCGCTCCAATGCATTGGGTAAAGACTTAATCTCTAGAGATGACCATTTTAACGACGCCTTGGTGAATAACCTTGGTAATTTTTAACGACACCTTGGGGATGGACCTTGGTGAAACGAAACGATTGTTAATATTAAATGTTGTAGCCACATCTTCAAGTTATGAAAAATGATTATTTTTATTATGATGTACCTCATGATTTCTTTCTCATGCCTTAAAGTTCTTTTCATGTCCTTATTGAAGTATCTCAAGTTCACTTGTAAAATGTTTCTCTTGTTTCCCTTACTGGGCCTTCTGCTCACCCTTTCTTTTGATGTATGTCCCCAGGTTATGAGATGCATAATGAACATAGGATGAACTAAAGGAGAAGCCTTTCAAGTGTTTAAGAAGAATGTTTTTATGTTTTTTTTTATGTATTATGATCCTTGTTTCCAAGACACTAAACCTTAACGATCCTCAGTTCCGTGTAATGAAATGAAAGTTTATGTTATAAAATGGCGGGATGCTATAGTTGGTATCAAAGGATGGTTTAGTTATTTGTAGAAATTAGGATATAAAAAATTTAGGAAGAACCCTATAGAAAAGTTTAAATATAGGAAAACTTCCTGGTATTTTGGTAAGTATTGAGTAAGTGGATTATCAAACAAATACATCCCTGTCTGGATACGAGCAGGTAGAGGCGGCTCTGGCACAGATGTACATAGGGGTAAAACCCGAAAACACCGCTTTGAGCTAGACTCGAACGGGAACTGGTGCACGATAACGGGCCTTGCTGCACTCTTGGTTACGACACTCCCGGGGGATATGTTTGGTTAATCACAAGCTTTCTATGAATCATTATGAAGGAATTATAGAAAAGTGTAATTGTCTAAGCATTAAGTCTTAGTTAAAAGATTCATAAATGAAATAAGTTTCTTACTAAGGTTTTATTCTTTTAGAAAATGGCGGGCAATAGGAGGAACCGTGCCGATGGTGACCGCAATGCACCATGTGCTGACGGCCCTCCGATGGAAGCCGGAATGGAAACATTCATGCGAATGATGAACCAACTGACTCTAGTTATGAGTAATAACTTGAATCAAGCTGAGAGGCCGACCTCACCACGAAGGGAACAACACTCTGTTGAGTCCTTCATGCGTCAACGACCGCCAACATTCAGTGGATCTACTGACCCATTGGTTGCGGAACAATGGATAAGCTCCATTGAAAAGATCTTCTCTGTACTGCATTGTTCGGAACAAGAAAAAGTCACCCTTGCTGTTTACCGCCTAGAGGGAGAAGCTGATCAGTGGTGGTCACTGATCAAAAACACGAAGCCACGAGGAGAGATGGAAGCTATGGAATGGGAAGAATTTCGGGGGATTTTCTTTAACAAGTATTTCCCTCGTTCCATGAGAACGAAAATGGAGAAAGAGTTTCTCGAGCTGAAGCAGAAGGAGAACGAATCTGTCAGAAGCTACGAGATGAACTTCACAAGGCTTTCCTGTTATACCTCAAGCTTTGTCATGGACCCTAATGGGAAGGTTGATAGATTCTTTGGCGGACTACGACCTCATCTGCGGAAGAATCTAGCCAACAGGGACTATGATAGCTATGAAGAAATAGTTTGAAGTGCTATGAAAGTCGAGCTGGAGATTGGTGAGACACAGTGGTATCATAAGCCAAATGAAAAGAAGAGATCGTTGGAGCCCAGTTTAGGGAAGTCTTTTGATCAGGGAAGAGGTGGAAAGCAAATGCAACTTACCACATGAAATAAATGTGGGACGAATCATCTGGGGAACTGCTTGAACGGAAGTGGAAAGTGCTAAAAGTGTGGAAGAGGAGGCCATATTGCTCGGAATTGTCATAGTGAGGTGAAGCCTCAGCTTCCCAACACTAACGACAGAGGAAAGATGGTTCTGGCCCTACCCGAAGTCACATGCTTCAAGTGTGGACAGCTTGGGCACTTTGCTAACCAATGTCCCAATCCGAGGGCAGTGGAGGGGAATCACCACTAACCTTAGCAGAGGCCAAGAGAGCAAGGTCATGCTTTCGCTATCACAACAGCTGAAGTTGAAGTCCCGAACGATGTGGTAGCAGGTACTCTTGTTGTCCTCTCAAAACTAGCAAGTGCTTTATTTGATTCTGGTTCTACGCATTCCTTTATTTCTTCCAAGTTTGCAAAGAATATAGAATCAATCCCCGAATTGCTTGAGGTAGAGTTGTCAGTCAAGACTCCAAGTGGGATTATCCATGCATCAACAGTGTTTAGAGACTCTAGTGTTTACTTTGGTGAGCACAATCTTATCGCAAATCTATTAGTCATTCCCATGATGGAATTCGACGTTATACTAGGGATGGACTGGCTCTCAAAGTATAATGCTAAGATCAAATGCAGAAGTAAGGAAATCTCAGTAGTCTTGAATGAACGACCTACAGTTATCTTCCGTGGAGACATATCCCGAACTGATCCCTATCTAGAAGCACCTCCTATAGCTTTCTTTATGGAGTTAATCGGTGATGAGGAAGAAGGGAAAGGGAGCATACAAATTGAAGATGTTCCGATTGTTCAGGAATATATGGATGTATTTCCTGAGGAGTTACCTGGACCTCCCCCAGAAAGAGAGGTTGAGTTCTCCATTGAACTCGTACCTGGGTCTCAACCGATATCAAAGACTCCGTATAGAATGGAAAATGTGGAGCTAGAAGAGTTAAAGAAACAACTCCAGGACTTGTTGGAGAAGGGGTTTATCCGACCGAGTGTGTCTCCTTGGGGAGCACCAGTTCTCTTTGTGAAGAAGAAGGATGGATCAATGCGGCTATGCATTGATTATAGAGAACTGAACGGGATCACAGTGAAGAACAGATACCCTCTACCAAGAATTGATGATTTATTTGACCAACTTCGTGGGGCTCAATTCTTCTCTAAGATTGACCTTCGATCTGGTTATCATCAACTGAGGGTGAAGAAGGAAGATATTCCAAAGACTTCCTTCCGATCAAGATATGGGCATTATGAGTTTACTGTTATGCCCTTCGGCTTGACTAATGCTCCTGCTATTTTCATGGATTTGATGAATAGAGTCTTTAAGGACTACCTTGATAACTTTGTGGTAGTTTTTATTAATGATATTTTGATATATTCAAAAAGTCGTGAGGAGCATGAAGATCATCTGAGGGTTGTTTTGAAAACTCTACGGAAGGAGAGGCTCTTTGGGAAGTTCAGCAAGTGTGAGTTTTGGTTACAACAAGTGGCTTTCTTGGGGCACATCGTAACCAATGAAGGAATCTCGGTTGACCCTGCAAAGACAATGGTTATGGAGGAGTGGCCTCAACCCACAACAGTAACTGAGATTCGTAGTTTCCTTGGCTTAGCGGGATATTATAGGAGGTTTGTGAAAAACTTTTCACGGCTTTCTAATCCACTAACTAAGTTGACTCGAAAAGGGGTTAAGTTCATCTGGACAAAGGAATGCGAGGAATGTTTCCAAGAGCTGAACAAGAGATTGGTTACTGCACCGATGTTAACACTACCCTCTATCGGAGAAGGATTCGTTATTTTTAGCGATGCATCTCTGAAAGGGCTTGGGTGCGTCCTCATGCAAAATGACAATGTAATTGCTTATGCATCTCGACAGTTGAAGATTCATGAACAGAATTATCCTACGCATGATCTAGAGCTGGCGGCAGTTGTTTTTGCTCTAAAGATATGGAGGCACTATCTTTATGGGGAGAAATGTGATATATACACTGACCACCAAAGTCTAAAGTATATTTTCACTCAGAAAGAATTGAACATGAGACAAAGGAGATGGTTGGAGCTTATTAAAGACTATGATTGTTCAATTCATTATCACCCTGGAAGAGCAAACAAAGTCGCGGATGCGTTAAGCAGGAAAGATCCTGTTGTTCTGGCAACAATGAGGATCCTGGGAGATCCCTTGATTAAAGATCTAGTAAAACTGGACATGGGAATTATAAGGAAAGGGACATCATCAACCCTATCCCAAATGATTTCTCAACCTTCATTACTAGAGACGATCAAGAAGGCTCAAAAAGAAGATCCTTTGCTGCAGGAGAAGTTCGAGGCTGTAAAGGATGGGAAGTTCCCTGATTTCAATATTGATCAAGAAGGTGTATTGAAATTTCGTACAATACTATGTGTTCCATCTATTCCGGAGATAAAGAAAGAACTGATGGATGAAGCTCATAGCTCTACTTTCTCTATACATCCGGGAAGCACTAAGATGTATAGATACCTTCGTGATCATTATTGGTGGGATAACATGAAGAGGGAGATTGACGATTACACTACAAGGTGCCTGGTGTGTCAGCAAGTAAAGGCAGAAAGACAACTTCCTAAGGGGGTATTACAACCGCTACCCATACCAGTATGGAAGTGGGATAATATCACCATGGACTTTGTAACTGGTCTCCCAAAAACATCCAAAGGAAACAATGCGATATGGGTTATTGTGGACCGTCTCACCAAGACAGCCCATTTTATCTCTATTCAGGAAGATTTATCTCTAGATCAGCTTGCCAAGATATATGTGAAGGAAGTGGTAAGGCTGCATGGGGTACCACTATCCATCGTATCTGATCGTGACCCAAGATTCACATAAAAATTCTGGAGAAGTCTTCAGCATGCTCTGAATACTGAATTGAATTTTAGTACGGCCTATCATCCTCAAACTGATGGCCAATCTGAAAGGACTATTCAGACACTCGAAGACATGTTGAGATTATGCTCAATGGAATTTAAAGGTGGATGGGATAAAAACCTCCCATTAGTGGAGTTCTCCTATAACAACAGCTTCCATTCGAGTATTCAGATGGCACCCTATGAAGCTCTATATGGAAAGCGGTGTAGAACTCCTACTTGTTGGGATGAAACTGGTGAGAGGAAGCTTCTTGGGCCTGATCTCGTGCAAGAGGTGACAGAACAGGTTCTTTCCATCCAACAACACATAAGGGCTGCTCAGAGTCGGCAGAAGAGCTATGCTGACAATCGTCGAAGAGACATGGAGTTTGGGGTGGGTGACAAAGTCTTCCTTCGAATCTCTCCATGGAAGAGAGTCATGCGGTTTGGGAAGAAAGGGAAGCTCAGCCCTAGGTACATTGGCCCCTATGAAATCCTTGATCGCATAGGAGCAGTGGCCTATCGTCTAGCACTTCCACCGAACCAAGCTCAAGTTCATGATGTCTTCCATGTATCTCTCTTGAGGAAGTACATACCCGACCCTTCGCATGTACTGAACCCAGAGGTGGTAAAACTTGAACATGACCTCTCTTATGAAGAGCATCCAGTGGAGATCTTTGACCGTAGAGACAAGGTCCTACGAAACAAGACTACCCACCTTGTGAAAGTGTTGTGGAGGAATCATAAATATGAAGAGGCGACTTGGGAGCCTGAAGAAACAATGAAGCAAAAGTACCCTCACCTTTTCGACTAGGCCTCAAGTGTAAATTTCGGGTACGAAATTTCTTAAGGGGGGAAGAATGTAACGACCCAATCTTTTTGAGTAGTATATTAACTTACTCTTATTGATTTAATAAGATGTTAATGGTTAATGCAGAAAGAGGAGTCGATGGCTTCATCAAGTAGACTCAACCCTTACGAAGCCCACTTATCAGAGCTTGGGAAGGAGGTAGCATCTGTGGGCTTCGCTTTGGACCAAGCCCAAGCCGATCTCCCGCATGTCAAGCTTGAACGAAAACGCTTGCAGGAGAAGTTCAAGTTAGTGGAGATTGCTACTAGGGCAATGTTATCTGAGCCTCCCTCAGATTCTCTCACCACATCACACCTTACACTTAGGTCTTATGCTAGTGTTATAAGGGGCTATGTGATGAGACCCTAGTTTCCTTGTGTAATCCTCTCGGGTGAATAAATTGAGATTTCTTCCTTTAGTGATGTTTGTGAAATTTCAAATGCCTAGATAATTTTAGAATGTATTTTATTGATGAATTTTGAAAAAGGGATATTTTGAAATATTTATGTAAACCCTAAATAACTAATGATGTGTATTGATTTTCAAAAAATGGTCTTCTACAAAAGTGTTCATTAAGGAATTTGGAGTCTAATAAGATCAACTTAATTTTTGATGAATAGTAAATTATGAATAGTAATTTTACGCTTAGGATTAGTAATGTGACCAAATGGATTAGTAATTTTCACTTAAAGAAAGTTTTAATATAATTTAGACACCTTGGTTAAGTAATGTGATTCAATAAAATGGGTAAATAACGGTTTCATAAATTATTAATCAAGTATTAGTTTTTTCGGATGAATAGTGTTTTTTTTATTAAAAATTTAATTAAAAATAATTAGAAAATTATTTTTATAAAAATGACTTTATTTTTGAACTCAGAGCATCGATATTATGTTAAGGTAATTTTTGGGGATTTTTCTGAAAAAAATGAATTTTCGATGAATAGTGTTTTTATTTAAAAATTAAATTAAAAATATTTAGAAAAATATTTTTATAAAATGGATTTCATTTTTGAAATCAGAGCATTGATATTTGGTTAATGTGAAATTTTGGGATTATTCTGAGAAAGTTGAATTTTCAGTGAATAGTAAAAATACCGTTTTAGGGTTTCGGTATGTTTAATGACATCATAATGATGTCATGATGATTTCATGAGATCTTTTGAGGGTTGGCCGGCCAAGGGTGATGGATTATTGTTTTGGGGGCCCCATGTGGCCTAACTCCATGATAAATGCCAAGGGAGAGCCCATGGGTTTGAGAAAAGCACATGTGAGGTGTCCTTTGGCCATTAATGCTTTGTCCCCTCACTTTCCCTATAAATACCCACCCTTTCCTCCCTTGGTTTTCACTCCCAACTCTTCCCCAACGAAGTTCTGGTCTTCTTACCTTCCAAAGAGTCCTCCCAAGGTGCCCCCAAGCCCACAAGGTCCAATCCTTTGAGTTTCAAGAGTCACGTTTTAAGGTAAGGGATCCGACCCCTCTCTTTCTTTTCGTGTAATCTCTTTTATGTCATTCCTTTTATGCTCCATGTGATTATGTGAGAGGATGTTCTTTTATATTCCTCTTACTGACCTTTCATGTTTATATGATGAGAGATCCCCTCTTACTCTCATCATTTCGTTTTATGAAAGCTTAAGTGACGCCGTTAGGCTGCCGAATGTTTAAGTGATTCTTTCACCCTTCTCATTTTTTTTTCAAGTTCGATTTTCATGTGAAATCTTTCAAGTTCCTTTTTATTATGTTGGGGTATGATCTCTATATCTATCATACTGATCTCTTATGATCATATGATGAGAGACCCTATTTTATTTGTCCAATTCATTTTTGTTGAAGTTTAAGTGACGCCGTTAGGCTGCCGAATTTTCATAAGAGAAATCAAATTTTTGTCTTCCTTCCATGTTTTTCGTTTCAATTGGTATGTCCTTGAAATTGCATCACCATGTCCATATATCCTTCTTATTCTGTCCCTTTACCTTTTCATGGGTCAATTATGATTGTTCAACCCATGTTCCCTCTCTTTTCAAAGTTTCTAAAACCTTGTAACATAGCCGTTATGCTGCAGAATTTTCGTCTCAAAATGCCTCTCTTTTCTCAAAATTATTTTATGTTATAAAGTGAATACTCAAAGCTCCTATTTCTAAAGGGGTATTCACATATATATAAAAATGATCTATTTTAAATTCTGGGATTTACATACATGATACCCGCTTTCCCTTTCCGTGGGTTTAAAGTAACGTAAAGATCATGTCTTTAAAGCAGTTTTTGAAACGTTATGATTATGAAATGAAACCCATTTGTTTTATGCTATATGGGTTATTTATGAAATGTTTGATGATGATATATGTGGATCACATGAAAATAAAGACAAATTTATGGGTGCGCCCTGATAGCGCTCCAATGCATTGGGTAAAGACTTAATCTCTAGAGATGACCATTTTAACGACGCCTTGGTGAATAACCTTGGTAAATTTTAACGACACCTTGGGGATGGACCTTGGTGAAACGAAACGATTGTCAATATTAAATGTTGTAGCCACATCTTCAAGTTATGAAAAATGAATATTTTTATTATGATGTACCTCATGATTTCTTTCTCATGCCTTAAAGTTCTTTTCATGTCCTTATTGAAGTATCTCAAGTTCACTTGTAAAATGTTTCTCTTGTTTCCCTTACTGGGCCTTCTGCTCACCCTTTCTTTTGATGTATGTCCCCAGGTTATGAGATGCATAATGAACATAGGATGAACTAAAGGAGAAGCCTTTCAAGTGTTTAAGAAGAATGTTTTTATGTTTTTTTTATGTATTATGATCCTTGTTTCCAAGACACTAAACCTTAACGATCCTCAGTTCCGTGTAATGAAATGAAAGTTTATGTTATAAAATGGCGGGATGCTATATTAACGTTCCTCTTGACCAATGTTTCCATTAAAATCTTGAGTAAACTGAGAGAGAATCATGAAAACATTCATCATTATTGCTCCCATCAGATTGGGCATCTCATTAGCACTGTCACCACATTGATCTTCACATGGGTTGTTAGCCTGATCCCTCCTCTTATCGGTCATTGGCTGGAATAAAAGGAAAGTTAGGGGTAACACATAAAGGGTAATCCATGGACCAAGATGATGACATCTAAATAACTTTTATTTCTTTAACTTATTAATTGTTAGGCTTCAATTATAATTTCTTGCATATATTATTAGGGAAATTTTTTATTCCCTTATTAATAGTTCTTAATAAGCTTTTGAATTTACCAATGCATATCCCCCTAGAGTGATGTAACCAAGATTGTAGCAAGCCCCATTGTCATGTACCAAGATACCCTGGGTCAAGCCCAAAATTCTTTGTCAGGGTTTTCACCCCAATGTATATTTGGGCCATAGCTGCCTCTACCTGATCGTATGTAGACACAGATTTATTTTCTTGATAAACCACTTACTCAATACCCACAAAAACATTGGAATGTTTTTATTATACTTAGTCTTGTATCTAAGGCTTCACAAGGGTTTCCTAATCCTAATCCCAAAAATAACTAAACCTATCCTCTGACACCAACTATGACAACCATGCTATTTATTTCATACTTATACATGATTTATTACATAAACTTCACTAGTTACAATATAGAAGATCAAGTGTTCTAGTGTCATTGTGGATTAGGATAATTAAATAACCACTTAAAAAATGAAATATAACATCTTCATTGAAAACTTTCTTTACATGACCACTACTTTTCCTTGTACTTATCATTTCATGGGATAACCTGATGACATACATAAGAAAATAGTGAGTTATAAAGCCCAATAAGGGAATAAAAATGGAATAACAAGCGGAATACAATAAATATTAGACAATAGGCATATCAATGGACCAAAAGAGAAACATGAACATAATATAATGATACATCACAATAATCATAACATGGAAATGTGGAAACAATACTTAACATGGAATTAGTATGATCCAAGGCTCATTGAACATGGAGCAGGAGTAAAACCTCCTTTCACATGAAGCACAAGTAAAACCTTGTTTCAAAAGAATTATAATGAGTAAAATCCCATTGCACATGATGTATCATGATACTATACATTACCCAATGCATTGGAGCGCTATCAGGGTGCACCTTTTCATAACCATTTCATTTCATGCATAAGTGTGCCACATGGATCATAGAACATGGAATCTATCATCATCATTTATTCCACGATAAATGGATATAGAATACATTCATGAAGATTTATAATAAATAATTAAATATGCATAAAGTTGAATACCCTTGATAGATAAATGGGCATGGTATTCACTACACATTGACATTGGCTTGGAAAATCGTAGTGCAATTTCGGCAGCATAATGACGTGAAATAAGAACTCATAAAAATTACAGATGAGAGAGAAAGGGATGTCTCAACAAATTTACATGAAATGAAAATAAAGGGGGCCATATAGATACATTTCCCAAAAAACAAAATGGAATTTAGATGTACAATACAAAAGAATTACTAGGATGTAATAGAGGTGAGAGAAATCCCTCATAGAATTTCGACATGGTAACAAGTGTACATGGGACACATTAATGAGATATAAAGGGGTCTCACATCATCCAAAAATAAATAGGGTATTATGGGGGAGGTGAGAAATCATACCCTAACATTTTTATTTGAAAACAGAAAGGCATAACAACATAATGAAAATTGGAAAAAAATGAGAAAGGATGAAATATTTTACTTGGAAGTGTGATCCCAAAGGCTTAAAAGAGGCTTCAGAGAGGCTTATTGGGAGAATGGGTAACCTTGGGAGGATTATATAGTGTGTAGGGAAGGGGTCAGTAGAACACCAATTTTTTTAGTGAAGATGAAGTAGGATCTTGGGTGGGTTTATATAGGAAAAGAGAGGGAATTCATTACTATTATGGTTTGGGACACATCACATTAAGCTAATCAAAACCAAAAAACATCCCATGTTTTTCCCGTGGTTTTTTCCAAATGGGAGTGTAAAAAATATATTTGAAAACATCTTAATATAATAGGGTGGCTTATGTGGAGGTGAGACACACTCTTAAGGAAAACAATTTAAAAACACAAAATGTTTTATAATCATTGAAGGGTCCACTAAAGCTTTCTAAAATATATAAATCAAACAAAAAAGCATATGATTTTAATGTTAAAATATATATTATCCAAAAATAATGTTTATATTATTTTATTACATCACAATTGGGTCATTATGATGTCATAAAACACATTATATATTTAAACGGTATTTAATTTTTACCCAAAAATTCGACTGTCTCAAAAATTTAGGAAAAATTCACCATTGGATAATTTTAAAATCTTGAATCCGAAAATAATATTCATTTTGTATAAAAATTTTAAAATATGTTAATTTTTTTACTTTTAAAATAAAAAATGGCATTTACTAAAAATTTATGGATTATGGAAAAAATAGCTTTTAAACCTTAATAAAAATTACAATAACATTCATAAAATTGAAAAATAATTTATATTTAATAAAAACTAATTTATTAATATTTTATTAAAATATTATTTAATTAAAAAATCTATTAATTCATCAAAAATATATTTCTTAGTTGAATAGAAACTAAAAATACTATTTGTTCTTTTCAAACTATTTACAAAGTAACAATAATAAAATGAATGTATATTCATTATTATATACAAAAATAATGAATATAATCATAGTGACAATGTGTTATAACAAAAAACCTTATAACACTCACGTAATACCGACGGGTAAGGTGTGCTATGGTGACATACTCTTGTGGTGGCTCAGATAACATGGCTCGGGTGGTAATCTCAATTATCTTCCACTTCTCCCGTAGTCGGTTCCACTCAAGCATACTGTGTTTATGCTCGGCTTGGGATTAGTGAAGAGTGAAGCCTGATGACACCAACTCATTTACGAGGTACTAAAAATGGGCTTCATAAGGGGCAAGTCTACTGAATTTGGGCATCACTTCCTTGGTCTGAGTAAATTGGATTTGTTGAAGCTCTATATTTATACTAATCCGATGATCACAATTCAACGACTATATTAGCAACGGTCACAATTCTTAATATTTTTTTAATATACATAATCATAAATCCAATGAAGTTCACATTTTATATAACAATAATAAGACATTTAATTTGATTAAGAGTAATTTCCATTAATGAATGTTTGGGCCGTTACATTTTGATTATGCCTAAATAGCTATCATCATATTTTTATAAAAAAATTAACATCGGTATGATTCTGAAAACATTGAATAAGAATAAGATGGAATTTTATGAATGTTTATGTGGTTATTAAGATAGAGGAAAGAATATTTGGATTCCTTCATTTCTGGAAGGTGGGAAGAAGAACCTTGAGAAATATAATATATAGACGAGAAGATTTTATCTTTGTGGAGAAAAAGGAAATGGGGTAAAAACAACTGATGGTATTAATGGATTATATGTGGGAACATTGAAAATATCCAACTCAATACCCTAACCTAATGATTATCTTATAGACAAAGTAATGACTTATTACATGAAAATCATTGAAGCATATGGATTAAAGTATTTATGTATTTATGTATTTGTATTCAAGAATAATGTTGTAGAATTACTTTTTTGGTATAATGGAATAACAACCAATCATAGGATTAGTCCACATTAGATTTTACACAAGTATTTGAATGAATATTTTGAATGGTATTGGAAATGATGAGAAGTTATTGTGGTGGGAAGGTTATGTTTTTTGAGAATGCTTGACTAATGGAAATAAAGACCTAAATATGTGTATGATTTTGGTATAATAATGATATAAATATATGTTTGATTGTGATAAAATAAATGGGATATTATTGATTAATTTAGAACTAATGAAAATTTCGTTTACAATATTATGTATTGATTTTATAGAATTTTTTGATTTATGGTATTATGAAAGAGTTAATTTTTGAAATAATTCTTGTTTTCACTATAGTTTTATATCAATTCAGGTAATTACGATGTTTTAACAGAATACATGATAATGGTTTCATATTTTTTGGTATGAAAAAATTGAGATCTGTATCATGTCCTTTAGAGATAAATAATAATTTTAGTGAAGTTTTTAAAAAATCCAACATTTTAATCTTTTTGAAGGTTTATAAGGGTAGAAATTTATTAATTTATTTCACAATGAACATTAGATGAGTTTTTTACGATTCATGTTTTACTTAACCGTATGAGAATTTATACATGTTAGATAATTATTTCTAACTATTTTATTATGATGATAACTAGAAATAGAAGGAATGATATATCATCCAATTATAGATGATATGATCCAGTAGTTCTTTAGGAATTATGATCTCAACATCATTTCATGGAGTAGGATATAAAGTAGAAATTTATTAAGGAACAACCCATGGATGAGATTGTGCTTATTAATGGAATGAAATCAAGTATGCATATATTCATGTAAAAATTATTCAAATTAAGGAAATTTATCTTCAAACAAAAAAATTTTCCCAATACTTTCATTTATGATGAATCAAATAGTCCCTTAGATTGTAAAAAAATTGTCATTATGTGGTGGTTAGTCATATAAAGATTATGTTCTTCATCAAAATCCATAATAGTATGATAGATGGAATTCTATTCTATTTCCTTGTTTCCACTTTCGGATAATTTTATCACAATCTAAATCTTATCCTTATGGCGATCTTTACCTTTTACTTCTCCCGTTTTTAAGAGAATGTTATATTGACCATTTTTATGACGTTGGTTCCCACAAAGAAATCCTCAAACACCAATATTTCATTTTCGATGTAAAATTTCAAATTTCAAGAAAGTGATATTATTCTTAAATTATTGAATGTATCAAAATGGTAGCTTTTCTATTGGTTCTTACACTAAATCTCTCGCATGGTCATGATGTGTTCCATTTATCTTTTATAAGGAAGTACATACCTGATCCTTCACAAGAACTAAAATCAGCAGTAGAACTGCAGGAGAGAAAACATTCTTATGAAGAGAAACTAATAATTTTTTTTAATCGTAATGATAAATTTATATAAAATAATACCACTCACTTAATTAAATTCTTCATGAGAAAAAACCAGTTTGAAAAATATACATAAAAACATGAGGATATGATGAGGCAAAATTATCCTCTTATGTTTGTATAAGAATGTTTAATTTCAAGGATTAAATTAATTTTAATAGGGGGAGAGTGTAACACCCATTTTTTATCAACCTTTATTTTAAATATATTAAATTTTCATTATTTATTTTGTTATATGCTACACAAAGTTATGTTTGTGCTACACACAACAGTGGATGAGATTTCTTCACACACAACATAGAGTTTATACGTAACATAATATTATTAATATAATTATTTAAACATTACCATTATAAAATAGTTGTTATAATGGAGGGTATTAATAGGTTTAACTTATTTATGAATGTATGGTTTACAAATGTAAAAAACTTTTGAAATCAAAAGAGGGACTTTTTCTAAAAAAACTATTTAAATGCGCCGATATTTTTTTATACCAATAAATTATAAAAAACACACTTTTTGATTATATTAATGAAATATATATATATATATATTATTCAATATTATTTTTAACATTCATACAATGTGTTATATATACATTATATAAAAATAATTATTATTTTATGGTTAAAACAATACTATTTTAAAAGCAAATTTATCACTTTAAATGGAACACTCACTTTAAAACTATTTTTTTTACAATTTATAAATTATATTTGAAAAAATATACTTTTTATTTTTAATAGGATTATAAATATTTACTTTGGTTGAACATTTTTTATTTTTCATATAAGTTTCATGTTTTGATGAAGAGTGAAAAATACTAATTTCTAATTCAAAATAGATTTTTCATATAAATATAATATAGTGTTATATTATATTTTTGAATGGTTTTAAATTATAATTAAATCAATTTTATATCATTTAATTCAATTTAAGTCATTAGAATAAATTTTACATTGAATTTGGATATAAAAATATTTCAATATTTTGAACGTTATCACTTTAAAAACCTTTTTTCTCGACCCATCTATGTGATTACTTATAAAAATTAATTTCAGTCACTTGTTTCTTTTTAATTTATCAAAATGGATTAGCTAATTTGAATCAAAAGCTCCAAAATTATTATATAGTTTAATTTTTTTCCAATATGAATAGTAAAATTTAAAATTTTTGTTATCACGGTAAAGGGTAAATATGTTAATTTATGTAAAAAGTAAAATTATAAAGACTATAAAACAACCCCACCACCTGATAATTTTTTTAAAGAAATTTTATTAGATGAATATTATTTGACCTTTAAAACATGAGATTACAAATTTATTTATTTACTGGAGACATGTCCATGAAAATGACTTAGATATTATTTAAATCAATGGGAGTGAAAATATAACACACTCTTACTTTTAATATGTATATTATTCTTAATATGGGGTTGAATAGAAGATATGCTTTACTGTATGTAATATTATGAAATTTAAAATGTTTTTATAAAACATGTATTTTTTAAATTTTATACTGGATAAATAAGTATCATAAATAATAACATAATGATGATGTAATAATATTATGTTATTGAAAAGTGTCAATTAAATGATAATATAAATAATAATATAAATATAATTTGAATTAATTAAGGATATCTTCCAATTTTGAAGACTTTTATGATTCATTATGTGGGTATTATATAATTTTGTTCTAATATATAATGTTATATTGAGTTTCTTAAATTTGAAGTAACAAATAGTGTCAAAATTGATACTTATGATATAATATGAAAGTAATTTTTTTTAATTATTTGAAAAAACTAAAAGTCATAAATAAGGACAAGTGGATAAAATACAGTTTAAAATATCATAAATTCACCATTTATGGTCCAAATAACACATTATATGTAAAAATTACAACATTTTAATATTGAAAAACTTGTTAACATTGATAAAATTAAAATATATCAATTAATGGTTAATCAAAATGATAAGTTTTAAAATAACACAAAAACATGTATAATATAAATTAGTTGATTATATTAGAACTGTATAATATTTTATCATTGAATAAATTTCATTTTGGAGGTATTTGGAATGATATTGAAATTATTATAAATTAATATTTTATGATATTCTAAGAGTTCCCCTTCACTCTCATATAAAATGTATCATTTTCGTTTCATTTCATACCACATAAAACATATTGGGTTTAGAAAAAATCAATCTAAATATCCTCCAAAATTCTCTCCATTAATTATAGAAGCCTTTCTTTATTTATAAATCAAAACAATGAAGGCCTTTTGTGAAAGTCGAAATGAGATACCTGAAGAAGGGTAATGTTCATCAATGAATGATTTTTTTTATATCTTCCCTCAACGACTTGAATTATTTATATTTAATTTTTATACAAATAACACAATATAATAAATATTCTTAGATATTTTTATGTTATGTTTATAACCAAAAACATTACACGCATCGATCTAATGGTATATGTAATCATTATTCATGTGCACGGCAGACTACCGCCTTGTAAACTGATGTAGTTAGTTCCTCAATTACCCCATTTTATGGTTGGGAATAATTATGTATTTAATTTTTATATATTATATACAATATTATTATAATTTTACTATGATTCTGGAATATTAATATCACACATACCTTCATGATTTTAATTTTTGGGGAGTATAATAACGTCATTCGGGTGTATGGTGTTTTACCGCCTTACGAAGCAATATGATTCATTAAATATTTACATGGAATGTATTAAAAATGTTTTTTAAAAATATGTGATATATATTGAAATAACAATGACTCATTAATGACAATATACAATATAATATTATTTATTTTAAAATGAATGTAATTAGAACAATCTTTATGCATACATGTGACATACCGTCTCCTTAAACGATGTCTTTTATTTTCTACCAATATCTTTTATATATGTAAAAATAAATATATAGTGAATTCTTATGATATATATATCATGTTTATAATTTTTTTATATGATTAAATCATGATCTAATTATGAGGATCATGAATAAAAAGTAAAAACATGAGGAAAGCAATGTAGTTATTACCCGAAACATAACTTTAACATGAAATTGATTATAAGAGAGTAATATGAAGTAATAAGTAAATAAAATATGGTATTATATATTTGAATATTTTTTATACGGTAGATTTAAAATAAACTTATATTTATTATACAAGAATTTTGAAGAAATACGATGGATGTCAATACTTAAGGTAAGGGATTTTTGTGTCACTTTTATTTTTATGAGACACATGCCATATACAATAATTGTTTATTTTTAATGGTGTATATACATCACATGAATGTATTTTATAATTATTATTCTAAATATATGGTATTTTCATATTTATATAATTTTATTTCTTTCATGGGTCATATGATATATTTTATTATAAAGTAGTAATTGTTTATTTCAAAATTTCATCAATATTCAGGGTTTTTCATATTAATTATCCGTTGAGAAATATTATTCTTACATATTCATGTTTTTTAAACTAAATGAAATAGGGTTTTACTAATCACCTATGAATATATAGAATTATTTTTTCCCAGGTTTTACTTTTTATGAAACAGTTTTAAGATAATAATTTATTTGTCATTTTCTAAACAAGACACTTTCTTAATTTTCTAAAAGAAATATATAGAATGAATGGGTTTTTAACATATATGGAATGAATGAATTATTCCACCACCATGACCCCTTAATTATTTGAAGCTTACATTTCAAAATTAAAATGTACTTTTCAAATAAAATATTTTTCATTTATTATTTCACAACATATTAAAAAATTTATTTCATAAAGGAAAGGGTATTATCATAATGAATTATTTCATGTTATCCTTCAAAAAATTATTTTCCATATAATATGTTTTTTTTACTTATTATTTAGTAGTGATATTACCAAAGGATACCATTGTTATTATTTCTATTATGTTTTATTTTTATTAAAGAATGATACTTATGAATCCAATTTATTTTATATGAGTTATGTTACGGTGAAATGTTTATGAAACTCGTTTATTTAAACGAGTATTGAGAGGGGTAATTATTTATGGTCCTATGGAAAACATATGTACAATTTCAAATAAGTGATTAATAAAACCCATATCTTCTTCTAATTCATTGTGTAATGAATTATATCTCATGATATAGTTAGGGGAAACAAGTGTATAGGCTTGATCTATGATTTTAAACAAGTCGATGGGTTTGATTCTGGATGGGAGAAATGTAAATGTACTTGATCCGTTATGGGAAATAGGAGATAACTCATGATCCAATAGTCATGGTAGTTATCTGTTACATATTAAATGTTTATCAATAACTATGATAACTCTAAACACATTTATTAATCTAATTTATGTTTCATGATTATGTTATGATGATGTTTCATTACTGTCATTCATGTCTCTTTCAAATGTTAATGTTTTATTCCATGACTCATTATTATAATCCCAGAAAGGCTATCTATGAACTTTTAACATGAGCACATACCCATATTTCTTATCTTATGATTTCATTAAATAATAAATTGACATCTGGAATGTTTACCCTAACTGATCATCTAAGCTCAAAGTATTCTTTTGTTTCCTTTCCAAAGGTTATAAAGAAAGGATTTAATTCAATTACTATAGCATACGATATTTGTGGGAGAAATTGAAGTTCTTTCACCAGAATTGATGTTATTTTTTTATGTTTCTAAAGGAACTAAACAATTATGTTTCCAAGGAATGTGTTTCTATAACTTAATGAATATTCATATAAAAATATGTAATATACAATTATGAAAAATCTAGGTCATTATAGAATATTTCTATGAGAGTTTATTTTTGATGTCAGTATAGAAACATAAAGTTTTTCATGATTCCAGTTACAGTTATAAATACTAATTATTTTTTATAGGGTCAATGGATTGTGTGTTTCTACCCTATTTGGACTAATTTCTTAAGGTATTTATATATGAAATCCATATTAATTATAAGGTGGAGGAGAAACATGTTGAAAATCTATGGATTATTCTATAAATTTTTAGGAATCAAATATTTTATGTAAAATAATCAAATCATCAATTTAGACATGTGATCTTAATTTTTTTTGGTATTTTCTTTTGATGGATTGTGTGGTAGTTGAACAAATAAATGTCACAATTAATTTTTTATTGGATTCCCCTAAAAATATTTCTAAGGTGAAGTGTTTTTTGGATGGCGTAGGTATTATAGAATGTTAAGTCTAATATTTATCATGTAGAGAAATATTTATTTTATTTAAATATAATAGGACAAGATTTTATTTTTTCAGATGAATTTTAGGAAACCTTTGATAGTTTATAGGTGATACTGAAATGTTATATAGTTCCCGAATTACTAGAGGATAATTTTTTTATGAGGTATATTATGATTCAACTCATCAAATATTGTCATATATTTTATATAAAAGATAAGATTTATTTTTAATTTATCATGATAGTTATGTTTTCATGAGTCTAACTATGTTATCGGGGATTTGGATCTTATTTTAGATGTTTTTTTACATAATATATGGATTCATTACCTTAATGGTGAGCATTTTTTGGTCTATTTGGATCATAAAATTTTAAAGTAAATATTTTCTTATAGTGGTTTAAAAATTAAGTGGAATAGATGTGGGAATATTTTTCAGTACAATGGTTTTGTCATTATCTATACATCAGGTAAAGGAAATAGATATTAAGATTCTTTGAAAAAAATATATCAGGGTGATGCGGTTTGAGAATCAATTGTTCAATGAATGATTATATAAGAATTGGGATCAATTATTATAGTTATGGGATAATTATATGATAAATTTTTCATTTTTTAGATGATAATTGAGTCTTCTTTGGTGTGTCAGGTGATAGAGTGTATGAATAAGAGATCATGATATTATGGTTTTGAGTGATTTCTTACTTCATTAAGATTATCTATATGTATGTTATGAAGGTGTGGATTTCCAGATAATGTTTCAACATATTATATTTATTTATCAATACAAGTGTGAGGAGGTCTTGTGTGAGTTTCATAGATCAACTGTGATATTTTATACTATTATTTTTATTATTCACTATAATATAAAGAAAAAATTTTACTATTTAAGGATAAAGAGATCAACATCTGATAGGTTTATTTCCTATCAGCATGTCAATATTTGGCATTGGGTACAATTTTTTTTATTACAAACCAAAGGTACCCAAAAGTGAAAATATGAGGATAATTTCAATGAATTATGTAACTAGATTAGATCATGTACCAAGATTTTATGGTGTGATTTGGGTAATTTTGGATCATTTTATAATTTTTGATAATTACTTATTTATTACAGATTATATTTCATGGAAGATCTCATAAAAATTTAACTTATATAAGTGGTGAAGCTATATGGTGTTCCTTATAAAATAATATATTCCTATGATATTAAATGTATTTATTAGTTGTGTAGATGTTTATAATGTTGTTATGGCGCAAATATTTTTCTTATAACAAGTTTTTTCCTTAGATTTATGGTAAAATTGAGATAAAGATTAAAAAATTAAAGGATATGTTGAGGTAATGTATTTTAAAATTTCTTGGATTTTGGGAATATCATTTTACATTGATATAATTATCATATAATAATAATAATCATTCATCTATCTGAATGAAACCATGTAAAAAATATATGGTTAAAGTTATCGTTGACTATTGTGTTGGGATTACATGGGAGAGTTATTTATTATTGGAATGGACCCGATGAAGGATAGAAACGTGATTTTATATTTTTCAAAATATTATGAGAGTTTCTCAGAGTATATAGAATATATACATAGATTGAGTGAGGATAATATTTTAGTTTATTACTACTAACAATGTATTTATGATAGTATCTCCTAGTAATGGTCAATACATATTAGAAATATTTACAATAATCTCATGAGGATTTATTAGATGTTTATTGATGTTCTAATGTATTAATTAAGTTTCTAATAAAGTGGTATTTCCTTATAAATTAATTAAAAACCATGACATATTCTATGTGTACCATGATTATAAATATGTCAATGATCCGTGTCATATTAATTTTAGATAGATATTCATTTAGGTAAAATTTCAATTTGATAGTGAATTATATAGAGATCCTGGATCGAAAGTAGAAGTTATCATGTGTGTGTTTTATTCCCAAATAACAAAAACATTTACAATATGATTCTTTCTAAACCAACACTAAATGTTTGCTCAATAAAAATATAGTGTAGGTTTTATAAAATCACTACTATAATTACAAATTTTAAAAAAAGACATTGAGTTGAAGTTTTTTTAAAAATGACACTATATTTTTTTCTTAAACCCTAACCTCTATCCATTTATGATTCATCATTTTTCATCATCCCACTCCCCTGCATGGTCTACCCACAATTCTAAAACAATCCTTGAGATCTCTTAACACTACCTGATACACTAGGAGATCTACCTCGATCCAGATATCGACTGACCTCCCACCCCCTCCACTATCTAACCTATGTGACATACCTCCATGAACCAATATATAGTATCATCCATTGTCTATACAATCATGCATCACCTTTTAATGATGTCCTCTCACTCTCCTATGTCTGGTAGTGACCCCCCCATTGCCTTTTATTTTATGGTTTGATATTTAATATAATGATTAGAATGTTCATTGAAATCCTCCCAATTAAATTTTTTATTCTATTATGTTATTTTAAATAGAAAAAAATTTAAAATTAAGGAATATATTTTATTACATGTTTCCTAATTTAATTGTTTAGAATGATAAAAAATTACTACGGATTAAAATATTTGAATAGTGATTTTACTATTGACCTTGCTTAGTTGAAATAATATGGTTGGAAGACTATAAATAATTGATTTTATTAATGCTTTATGTAAAGTGAATTAATTTATTTTTTAAACATAGAAGTAAAATATATATTTTTTATGAAGTGTGTGATAGGTAATGTTGTTAGATAAAATGGTAAAAAAATATAAAATTAATTAGTGGTATTAAAAGTAGAAATTATTGACTTATTCCACATGATTTCATGTTATAAGTATGTGTCTTTTATTGAATGTTTGTTAAATTAATTAATTTTTTTCATATATTTATGATAGGATTCAAAAATGATTTTATAATAATATTTGAACTAAAATAATAATGAGCGATACATTCCATAATTATAATGTATACATCACAGTGATGTGATTATTTCACAGATGATATAATATGTAATGACATGTGTGTGTGAATTTTGGTTATATATATTATAATCAATCAATGAATATAAATAAATAATTAATATTTAATTCTTAAATTAATATTTAAAAAATTAAAACTCAATTGGTAAAATCCATTGTTGTTCCTAATTTAAGTTCATTTTGAGCCAATTAAAATCAATTAATGAGTGTTTAAATAAGATTTAAATGGACAATATGTGGTTATTTAAATTTTCAAGACATAGAGGGTCTACATTAGAATATTATATGTGTATAATTAATAAAAAACATGATTACCCCTATTGTATAACTTATTTTATGATAAATTGGAAAACTAAAATATTATTCATTGATAATTTATATATATATTGATTTTTTATTTTATTCTTGGGTAGTTTTTTTTGAAATTAAACATTATGAAAAAGTAATTAATAATTAATATAATTATTAGTGATATTTTATACAGAATAATGAGACAATATTAGTGGTTAAGTAAAATAGATATGAAATATTTGATTCAAGAAGCATCACACATTGATGTGGTGGTTCCGGTTGACAAAAACTACTAGATAGATATTGATAATACCACAATAGCTTGATTGGTTTGGAGACACTACTATATATGTCTATATAGGTTATATTAACATTTTTTTTCTAATTATATATCTTCTACTAAATTTACAATTTTAATAGTGTACTTTTTTCATCAGTCTTTTATATTACAATTATGATACTGATAGAAAATTTTACATTCTTCATAAAATATTTTAGTAAAAATCCACATTATTAAAAAGTTATTTGTTTTTTTTGTTTTTATTTTATTTCCATTCAGTCAAAATACATTTTTTTCAATTTATAAATAAAATTTTAGTTAAAAACTTGCATCACATAGTCAAATCTGATAAAAATTGCTCAAATTTTCTTGAATCTTTTAAAAACTTTTATTTTATTCATTTTCGAATTTATTTATTAAACACAAAAAAACATTAATAAATTATAGGATCGATATAAATAATGATTGTGTTTCATATTAAAATGAATCTTTAGTTAAAATATTCATCACATAGTCAAACCCAATCAAATATGATGGGATTATCATGATATTCTAAGAGAAAAAAAAGTTATTTATTTTTTATATATAGGAATTAACCACATGATAATAAGATACATAATGTTTCAAATATGACTAAATATGAATGTTTTTAATTAGAAAGTGACATTTAGGTCAAAATATCCATCACATTATAAAAATAATGAAATCCGGATTATATTTTCATGATACTTTGGGAAAAACTCATCATTAATTTTTTACATTATATGTTTACCACATATCAATTAAATATGCAGCATGACTGGTATAATAAAAATTTCATGTTTTAAATTTAAAAGTTACATTTTTCCCATTAAATCAGCATAATGTAGCCAAAACTATGTAAAAAAGCTTAAAAATTTTAGATAATTTATAAAAATGTTTCATAGTTAATTTGTTACATATAGAAATTAAACTGACATCAATATGACATGTTTTGGGGAAAATATGACTAAAAGAAAACGTTTTCAATTTAATAATGGAATTTTAGTTAAAAAACATGTGTCAAATAGTGAAAATTGGAAAAAACATTGGATTATCATGATACTTTAGCTAAATATTTATGAATAATTTTTGACCTATAATAATTAATTTCATATCATTATGATATGTATTATTATGGGTATGACTGAACATGTGTATTTCCAATTTAAAAGTTATATATATTCCAATAAAAAACTCGTGACAAATACTGAAAACCATGTGAATTTACTCAAACTATCTTGATAATTTAGGATAATAATTTATGATTTGTTTCTAAATTGTATAAATTAATATCACATCAATTTGATGAAAATTTATTCTTGTCTTATTGGATGTACATATTTTCAATTAAAATGTTAAGTTATATACCCAAACTTATATCACAAATTAAACCCAGATCAAACAAACATGTATTGTTGTGGTACATTAGTAGAACGATATATGGATCATTTGTGACATGTAGTAATTCACTACATGTAAATATGTTATTTTATTTTGAACTTATTGTAGAAAGTGTGTGTTCTAAATTTAAATGATATAATTTAGACCAACCCCATTGCTACATAATAAGAACTAAGAAATAGAGATATTATTTTTATGATGTTTAATAAAATGGTAAATGATTTATATTTTTCTACTGGAATTAATTTCATGTCATTATGAAATGTGGTGTGGTAGGTTTTACTAAAACTGTCTATTTTAAAATAAAAAATGGTATATATTTTAGTTCAAAATGCGTGTCACATTGTCAATACTAAGAAAACTTTCTTGTATTTTAATTATAATTTTTGAAAATAATAAATTATTCATTTTTAAAATTTATGAATTAATCACCTATCATTCTAATATATTATGTGTCTTGTATGATTAAAAATGTGTATTTTCAATTAAAAATATCAAATTTAGTTTAATCATGCCTCACATACACAAATCCAAGAAAAAATTATTATAGTGTCACAATACATTAAGAAAATGATTTTTCATATGTTTTTCATATATTGGAATTAACACCGAATAAATCCAAGGCATAGAGGGGTCAACATAACTAAAATTTCATGTTTTTAATTTAAAAGAGACATTTTAGTTCTGAACTAGTGTCCCTAGTCTATAATGAGAAAAAATGATTGTATTATGATGATATTTTATTAAAACATTCAATGAATATTCTTATATATATAGAAATCAACCTCATGTCAATCCAATTTATAATGTTCGATGGTATGACTGAAGGTGAATTTTTAAATATAAAAGTAGTATTTTTGTTTAAAACATACATAATATACTCAAAACCATGAAAACATACATAGAATATCATAATTATTTAAGAAAATAAATAATTATTAATTTTTTTATGTAGGAATTAAAATTGCATCATTGTTTAGTGTAAAATGTCCAGTTTGAATAAAAGTGTGTGTTTTCATTATAAAATAGCTTTTTAGTTTAAAACATGTGTCCCCTACTCCAAATCAAGAGAACACACTTAACTTGTTGTATTACATTGTAATATGTTTTATTAAATGTAATGGTATCTTTTTTATTTATGTTTTATATGTTATCATATAAGGTATTTTTATATATATAATTTATATATGAATTATTGTATCATATTTATGTTTAATTTAAAACTTTGTGTAACATAAATAATATTAAATTTTTCTTATTATTTGTATATGCTTCTCTACAGGGTTGGGATGATCTATGGAAAAGGTTTCTAATGTCTGGGACTCTTTTGGGGTAATTTGTTTCATTTATTTTCACATATTTCATTATAGATGACAAATTATAATAGTTGTGGGTGATCCTTCTAAACCACAATACTTTTTATAAGGTATTCATGATGCTTGATAGTTTTTCTAGAATAGTAAAATACTATCAAAAAATATTCTATAATTTTCTTATTATGAAACTTTTTCATTCTTTTTTTCTTATTATTGTTTTAGTTGATATAACAGTAATACAATGGGTTTTGTGTATGATGAACCTAGATGTAGTTATAGAATTTGTCATATGTAGTGGAGGTGGTGGAGCATTAGACATGAATGTGTTGTGAGTGGATTCTTTTCGAACATATGTTTATTGTTTTAATGATAACCAAATTTATGATAAATGGTTGTTGATTGATTTTGAAGTATATATATTTTTTATATATTGGGTTTTGGAATATTTTTTTACTTTTTAATTGAGTAATATTTTTCTAAATCTTGGTCTTGTTTATGTTTTTATACATGTTCCATATGTTATTAATTTAACATATATTTTTTATTTTAATTATTTTAGTGGTGGTTAGAGTAAACCACTAAAAATCGACAATACTGCTAGATAAATTAATGGTGGTCGTGTTAATGTATTGTTGAAAAAGGATTAATTTTTTTAAGGTGGTTTGGGTAAACTTTCTCTAAATTTAATAAATAAATCTAGTATATTACAACTACTAAATAAATTGAAAATTGTATCTATCAATGGAAAACAACACTATTGTAAACCACCAAAAATTAATCAAATGTGTTCTATGTAACACTTTTAAGGAAGTACATACATGATCCTTCACATGAACTAAACTCAGTTGTCATACCACTAGAGAGAGATCTTTCTTATAAAGAGAAACTAGTAGAAATTTTGGATCCTAGAGATAAATTTCAATTAAATAACACCACTCACCTGGTTAACTTTTTTGTGGAGAAACTACTAGTTTGAAAAATTGACATGAAAACATGAGGATATGATGAGATAGAAGTATCCTTTTGTATTTGTATTAGAATTTTTGATTTTAAGGATTGCATTAATCTTAATAGGATAATAATGTAAAAACCCAAGTTTTTATGACCCTTTTTTAAATAAATTAAATTTCTTTTATTTATTGTGTGATATTCTACACAAAGTTATGTTTGTGTTACACACAATACTAGAATAAATTTCGTTAAATGCAACACCAAGATTATATGTAACATAATTTTATTTTTATAATTATTTTACAAGAAAATTATAAACAAGCAGTTATAATAAATGGTATTAATAGGATTTATTGAAATATGACATTTTTGGTTTATCCATGTAAAACTATTTTGAAATAAAAATGATGTATTTTTCAAAAAAACTATTTTAATTCCCACAAGTATTTTTTAACTCAATAAATTAAAAACACCACTCTTTTGGATTTTATTAATGATATATATATATATATACATTTATTATATTAAATATAATTTTTAAAATTCATCCATTGTGTTATCTAGTCATGATATTAAAATAAATCTTGTTTTATGCTTAAAAAAATATTGTTCTAAATGGAACTTTATCACATTAAAATGAAACAGTTATTCTAAAACAAATTTTTTATAAAATAAAAAATTATATTTGAAAAAACAAAATTTTTTCTCTTTTAATGATGTATCACAGTTTACTTTGGTTGAATTTTTGGTATATTTCATATAAGTTTTATGTTTTGATGAATAGTAAAAAAGTATTGAATTCTAATGGAAAACATATTTTTCATATTAATATTTTATAGAGTTATATTATATTTTTGACCGGTTTTAATGAATAAATAAATAATTTTATATCATTTAATTCAATTTATGTCAATATATTCAATTTCAAATTGAATTTGGATATAAAAATATTTCAATCTTTTGAACGTTTTCACATTAAAAACCTTTTTTTTCTACCCATCTATGAGATTAATTATAGATTAATTTTTTCCATTTAATTTTTTTAATTTATAAAAACTGTTTCTATATTTTCAATCATAAGTTCCACATTTATTAAATAGTTCCCTTTATTTTTTTTCAACATTAGTAGTAACATTTTAAATTTAGGTTACCACGGTAAAGGGTAAATTGTGTAATTTATCTTAAAAATAATGTGGTAAGGACAATAAAATGACCCTAAAGATTACCAAAATTTAATTGTATGAATTAAATTCCACCTTTTACACCCAATATTTTATATTTAATTATTCAATGGACACATAACAATGAAAATGACTTAGATATTTTTATAATCAAAGGGTTGACAAAATAACACACTCTTACATTTAATATGTATATTATTTTTAATATTGGGATAAATAAAATATATGATCAACTATATATATTATTATAAAATATAAAATGTTTTTATACATCATAGTATATTTTTTAAAAAATTTAGTGAATTAATAAGCATCATAAATAATTACAAAAATATGATGCAGTAATTATTCAATTAAGGACAAAATCAATTAAATTATATTATAAATATTTAAATAAATATATATTGAATTAATTAAGGTGATAAAAAATATTTTATAAAAGATAATGATTTATTAAGGTCGTATTTAATTATTTTGTTATAATATATCTTGTTTTATTGAGTTTCTTAAAATCAATGTAATGAATAGTGTACAAATTGCCACTTTTGATATTTTATGAAAATAATTTTTTATTAAATAATATAAATATACTAAGAAATATAAATAAGGATATAGAAGATAAATTATGGTCTAAATTTTAATAAATTCTATATTTAGGTTCCAAATAACACATTATATGTAAAAATGACAACATTTTAATATAGAAAAATTAGTTACTATAGATAAAATTAGAATAAATTAATTAAGGGTTAATCAAAATGATAAGGTTTAAAATACCACAAAAACATATATAAAATATATTGGTTGATTATATAAAAAACATATAATATTTTTGATTGGAAAAAATTTCATTTTCTAGTTAATTGGGATGATATTGAATTTATTATAAATTAATATTTTGTTATATTTCAAGAGTACCCTTCCCCTCTCCTATAAAATGTCTCAGTTTCCTTTATTTTATTAACACATGAAAAACTATTTGGATCTGAATAAATCTTTCTAAATTTCCTCCACTAATTACTCCCTTATTCTCAAATTCATTACATTATTCAAAAATCTAAATAAGGAAGTCTGTTTGTGAAAATAAAAAGGAGAGGCCTGAAAAAGAGGTAATGTTCGTCAATAAATGTTTTTGTTTTATTTCTCCCTTCAACAACATGAATTATTTATATTTCATGATTATATAAATACATAGTTATCATAAATATTATTATATATTTTTATGTTATATTTATAACCTAAATGCCACACACATCCATCTATTTTGATATGTAATCATCGTTTGTGTGTACGACAGAATACCGCCTCGCGAACTGATGTCATTAGTTCTTCCATTACCGCATTTAAAGCTTGGGAATAATGATTTATTTATAGCTTATATATTATATATATATATTATTTTTATAATTTTTTTAGGATTCTGGAATTTTTTTATCCCACAAACCATCACGATTTAAATTTTTGGGGAATACAATAACATCATTTGGATGTACAATGGTCTATTGTCTTGAAAAGTGATTTGATTCAACAATATTTACATGGAATGTATTAAGGAGGATTTTAAAAATAATATGTTATATATGTGACATAAAAAGGATTCATTAATTATAATATACCATATAATTGTCATTATTTGATATTGAAAAAAATTAAAACAATGTTTATGCATACATATGACATACTGTCCCTTTAAATTATGCTTTTTATATTCTCCCACTATCATTTATAGATAATAATATATATATATATATATAATGAATTTTTATAATATATATATATATATATCATGTTTATAATTTTGGATATGATTAAATCATGATTTAATTATGAAGATGAAGAATAAAAAGTAAAAACAAGTAGGGGAAACAAAGCGGTTATAACATAAAACATGGCATTAACATGGAATAGTAAATAAGTGTGTAATATAAAGAAATAAGTAAATAATATATGGTATTTTACATTTGAATATTTTTATATGGTATATTTAAAATAAACTTATATTTATTATACAAGAAGTTAGAACAAATACGAAAGAATTCAATTCATAAGTTGTGGTATTTTTGTCTCACTTATATTTTTTTGGGACACATGCCTTATACACTACTTGTTTCTTTTGATTGGTATATACACTTCACATAAATGTATTTAATGATTATTATCTTGAATATTGTGGTATTTTTATATTCATATAATTTTATTTCCTTCATGGGGAATATGATTCAATTAATTAAAATGTGGTAATGTATTATTTTACAATCTCATCAGTATTCAGAATTATTTTGTTTTAAGTATATATTGGGGAATATTAATCTTACATATCCATGTTTTCAAAAAATATTTTCAGAAATATTTTTACTATTATCCTATGAATATAAAATTTTATTTTTACCCATGATTTACTTTTTATGATAAAGTTTTAATAGAATAATTTTCTTCTCATTTTCTAAACAATCTTGACTTTTTGGAAAAAATATACAAAAAGTATAGTTTTTTATCTTATATGGAATTAAGGGAATTTTTCATCGCTATGAAACCTTTATGATTTTATTCTTACAGTTAAATATTTTAAGGTTTATTTTAAATAAAATATTTTCCAGTATGATTTTAAATCTTATTAAAAAACAAATTTCATAAAGGAAAGTATATTTTCTTCAACAATTAATTAAAGTTATCTTTCAAAAAAAATCATTTTCCATATAAGATGAAATTATTTTTTGTTACTTATTACTTACTGGGCATATTACCCAAGGATACCATTATTTTTATTTCTATTAATTTTTTATATTTATTATATAATGATACTTATTAAACCTATTTTTTTAATTGAGTTATGTTATGGTGAAATTATTATGAAATCCATATATTAACATGGGTCATGATATGGTTAGTTATTTATAATCATATTGAACACGTATGTATAGTTTTAATTAAGTGATTCATGGGACTTGAATCACTATCTAATGCATTGGGTAATGAATTATATCTCTTGAGATAGTTATGGGAGACAAGTTTATCTGCTTGATCTGTATTGGAAAAAAAGTCAATGTGTTTGAATAATAATTGGGAAAATATCGAGGTTCTTGATTTTTTAGGGGAAAAAGGTGATAAGGACTGATCTAAGAGTCATTTTAGTTATCCATTAAATATGAAATTGTTTTCTATACTTTTGAAAATTCCACGCACATTTATGATTTGAACTTATGTTTTATAATTATGTAATTATAATGGTTTATGATTATGATTCGTGTATTTTGAAATGTTAATTTTTTTTCCATGACTCATGTTTATATTCCATGAAATGATATTAATGAAATTTTCCCACGATCACATACCCATATTTATTATCATATGTTTTAATGTAATAATAAATTGACCTATTGCATGTATACCCTAACTGTTCATTTGAGCTCAAAATTTTCGTATATTTATTTTCCATAGGTTATAAACAAATGTTTTAAGTCATGTACTGAAGGTAAATATATTTGTGGGGAAAATATAATATCTTTCACTAGAATAATTTTTTTTGTTCCATGTTGCCAAAGGCATTAGAAAATTATGGTCCTGAGGCATGTGTTTCAATAATTTAATGAATATTCATAAAAAAATATGTAATATCCATGTATGAAACGTCTGGTTCATTATAAGATAATTCTATGATATTATTTCTCATATGGGTATGGAAACAAATATTTTTTCACGATTCCAATTAATGTTATAATTAATCATTATCTTTATAGGGTTGATTAATTGGGTGTTATTACACTATTTGGACCAATTTCATATGGTATTCTTATATAGAATCTTTATTAATTATAGGTTTGAGGAGTAACATGTTTAAAATCTAAGGATTATTGTATAAATTTTTCAAATTCATATTTTTTATAAAAAAGTATCAAATCTTCAATTTTAGACATATGTGGATTATTTCTTTGGGTTTTATGTTTTACTAGAATGTATGGTATTTGACCCGTTAAATATTGTAATTTTTTTATTGTAGTCCGCCAAAAATAATTCTAATGTGAAGAGTTTTATTATTGGGTATGTATTATAGAATGTTTTTTAATATTTATCATTATAGAACACCTTTATTTTATTTAAATACGAATGAACATTCTTTTATTTGGTCATATGAATTTCATGAAACCATTTGTAGTTTAACTCTGATGCTGAAAAGTTATATAGATCTTTGATTTCTAGATGATGATATTTCTTTGAGTTATATTTTAATTCAACTCATCAAGTATTGTCATTAATTTTTATATAAAAGAGAATATTTATTTCTATGTTTTCAAGAGAGTTATGTTCACATGAGGATAACTATGTTATCAATTATTTTTATCTTATTTTAGTGGTTCTTTATCATAATATATGGATACATTACCTTCATGAAGAACATTTTATAGTCTATATGGATCATAAAATTTTAATTAATTATTTTCCTAGAATATATTAAAATTTATGTAGATGGGATGTGTGATGTTTTTTCAGTACAGTGGTGTCATGATTTTCTATAATTTTGGTAAAGAGAATGTTGATAAATATTATTTGAGAAGAAGATATCATGGTGATGTGGTATTAGAGTCAAAGTTTTAATTTCTGATGATATAAGAATTGGGAACTATTAATATAAATATGGTAGAACTGTATGAAAATTTTTATTATTAGATGACAATTGAATATTTTATGGTCTAGAAAGTGGTAGACTGTATGATTAAAAGATAATGATACTAAGGCTTATAGGGATTTCATTATTCATTATGATACTCTATATGGATGGTATGGAGGTGTGGAGTTCCAGATAATGTTTCAAGATATTACATTTATTCATCAATGCATGTGTGATGAGGTATTGTGTGTGTTTCATGGATCAACTGTGATATTTTATAATATTATTTCTATGACATACTATAATATAAATAGAAAATATTAATGTCTAAGGATAAAAAGATTAGTATTTTAGAGGTTCCTTACCTATCATCATGTCAACATTGGGCATTGGGTACAAGATGTTTTGTTATAACCATAATGTATCCAAGAGTAGAAATTGGAAGATATTTTCAATGGATTATGTAATTATATTACATCATGTACCTAGTTTTTACATTGTGATTTGGGTTTTAATGGATTATTTCCAATGTGATATAATTTTTTATTTATTAGAGATTATATTTTTGTGGAAGATATCATAAAAATTTATGTTATATAAGTGGTGAAGATATATGGTGTTCCTTGTGAAATCATATAAGGCTATAACATTAAAAATATTTATTAGTTATGTAGATGTTCATAATGTGATTGTGGCACTAATTTGATAATTATAAAATGATTTTATCGATATATTTATGGTAAAATTGAGATAAGGATTTTGGAATTGGAGTATATGTCGAGGTACTATGTTATAAAATATCTTGGATCATGGGAATATCATTTTCCGTTGATAGATTTATCATATAATAATAATAATAATTTATCTATTAGTATGACACCTTGTGCAACAATATATGGTTAATGTTATCCATTACCAGTGTGTTGGGTTGACATGGGAGAGATAGTTACTATTGGAATAGACTTGGTGAAGGATAAAACAAAGTGATTTTAGTTTTTTAAAAATATTATGAGTGTTAGTCAGAGTATATAGAAGTCATAAATAGATTGAGGGAGGATACAATTTGAGTTTATTACTGGTAACCATGTATTTATGAGAGTATATCCTTGTAATGGTCAATACATATAAGAACGAGGAACCAGACTATGACCATGATTTATTAGATCATTTTTTTGTTTTTTAATGTACTTGATTAGTTTATTATTGAGTGGTCTTTACTCATTAGTTAATTGAAAATGATGACATATTCCATGTTTACCATCTTATTATGTATTTCAATGATCCATATCATATGATTGGTCAACGATATATTCACTAAGATAAAATGTGATTTTGATGGTGAATTATATAGATATCCTAGATCGAAAGGAGTAGTTAGTGTGTGTTTGTGTTTTATACCTTCAATATAAAAAATATTACATTATGATTGTTTCGGAACATATAATACATTTTTTCTTAATAAAAATATACTGACAGTTTTATAAAATCACTATTATATTTAAATATTTAAAAAATAAACATTGAGTGGAAGTTTTTATAAAACACCCCTATATTTTTTCCTTAAAACCTAATCCTTATTTTTTAGGTTTCTTCCTTTTTCACCAGCCTAATACCATACATGATCTCCCCACAATACTAAACCAATCCCTAGGATTTCCTCCCACTCCACGATTATCTAGGAGATTTACCTCTATACAGATGTCGACCGACCCCCCAACCGCTCTACTATCCACCCTACAAGATCTCCGTCTATGAACCAAAGCCTATCATTGACCAGTTTCCATTCAAACATGCCACACTTGTAAAATATTTCTTCTCACTACCTTAAGTATAATAATGACCCCCATCTTTTATTATTTTTCAGTTTGATATTTACTATAATGAAATTAATGTTCAGATAAATCCTCCCAATTAAATTCTCTTATTAATTTCAGTTATATTTAATAGAAAATAATTTAAATTAAACTATATATTTTATTACATGTGGAATAATTAAATGATTTAGAATGATGAAAATTTTATTAGGGATTAAAAATATTCAATATTGATTTTACTATTGACATTACTTAGTAGAAATAATATGATTTAAATACTATAATTAATTGATTTTATTAAATTTTTAAGAAATGATAACTAATTTATTTTTTTAACATTAAAGAACAATATATATATTTTTTATGAAGTGTGTGTGATGTGTGTTGTTGTTAGATGAATAGGTAAAAAGGATAAAATAAATGAGTGGTATTAAAAGTATTACTTATTGAGTTATTCAACATGATTCCGTGTTATGAGTATATGTCATTTATTTAATGTTTGTTAAAGTAATTATATGTTTTTCGATATTAATGATAATATACCAAGATGATTTTATAAATATATTTTATCTAAAATCATAACAAGTGATACTTTCCACAATTATACTATGCACTACATATTGATGTAATTATTTCATTGGTAATATAATATGTAATGAAATGTGAGTGTTCATTTTGTTTATATATATTATAATATATCATTTACTAAAAATAACTAATGAATATTTAATATTACAATTTCTAATTAATAAATTAATACTCAATTGATCCAATCCATAGTAGTTCCTAATTTATGTTCATTTTGAGCTTATTAAAATACAATAATGAGTGTTTAAATAAGATCTAAATGGAAAATAAGTGGTTATTTGATTTTTAAAGACATATATGGTTTAAATTGAAATATTCCAAGTTTATAATTAATAAAAACCATGATTACCACTATTGTATGAGTTATATAATGATAAAATGGTAAACTAAAATTGGATTGATTGATAAAAAATTTATTACATATATAGAATTGTTATTTTTATCTTGGGTACTTTTTTAAAATTAATCCTAATAAAAAAGTAATTTATAATTAATAGATTTATTAATGATATTTTTATATAATAATGAGACTGAATGAGTGGTTCATTGAAATGTATCTGAAATATTTGATTCCAAAAGCATCACACATTGATGTGGTGGTTTCAGATGAAAAAAATGGTTAGCTAGTTATTGATAATAAAACTGCAGAACGATTGGTTTGGAGACCCTCTTATAAATTTTTATATAGGTTATGATAACAATTTTTTTGTTTCTAAATATATATTTACTATTACAGTTACATTTTTAATAGTGTATTTTTACTGTCTTTAATTTTATAATTATGATACTGATGGAAAATTATGTATTCTTTTTCATGTTTTTTGGTAAAAATCATCATTAATTAAAAAAAAATTATAGTTATTTATTTATTTCTATTTCCATTCATTCAAAATATGTTTTTCAATTAAAAAAATGTCATTTTAGTTAAATACTTTTATCTCTTAGTAAAATCAAAGATAACATGCTCTGATTTTATTGAAAATATAAAAAATGGTTAATTTATTCATTTTTGGAATTTATGAATTTACCATTATAAAATTTAATACATGATATGATCAATATTACTGAATGTTTTTATTTTCAAATTAAAATGAAATTTTAGATAAAATATTCATCATAGGGTCAAACCTAATCAAATATGCTTGGATTATCATATATTCTAAGAAAAAAACTACGTAATAATTTTTTATATATATGAATTAACCACATGTTAATCAGATACATGATGTATCAAATATGACTAAATGTTCATGTTTTGAATTTAAAAAGTGACCTTTATGTCAAAATGTGAATCACATTGCCAAAACTATAAAAACAAGTACATATTTTCATGATACATTTGGAAAAAACTCATGATCAGTTTTTGACATTCTATGCATACCACATATCAATATGATACATAGTTTGACTGGTATAATTTAAATTGCATGTTTTTAATTTAAAATTAATATTTTATTTCAGAAAACCAGCATAATATAGTCAAGTCTAAGTAAACATGCGCATAAATTCTAGATAATTTATAAAAATGATTCATGGTTTATTTTGTAAATATATAAATTAATCTCTCATCAATGTAACATGATTTAGGGATATTTTGACTAAAATTTCATTTTTTTCAATTTAATAATGGAATTTTAGTTCAAAAACATATGTCAAATATTTAAAACTGAAAAAAACCATTGGATTATCATGATTCATTAGGTAAAAATATCATTCATTTTTGACGTATACAAATTAATTTCATGTCATTATGATATGTATTGGGGAATGTATGTCTGATCATGTGTATTTACAATTTAAAATTGATATATATTGTAATTCAAAACCCACGTCAAATACTAAAAACCATGATAATTAACTCATATAATCATGATACATTAGGATAATGATCCATAATCAATTTCAAACATGTATAAAGTGGTATAACAACAATTTTATGCACATTTATTCTTGTATGATTGGATGTATAAATTTTCAATTTAAAAGTGACATTTTATTCAAAAATTTACATCATAGATTAAAAATAGTTTAAACATACTTTTATTGTTGTGGTACATTAGTAAAATAATATTTGGATCATTTATGACATGTAGTAATTAACCACATATATGTATGTTATTTTATTTTGAAAGTATGGTAGAAAGTGTGTGGTCTCAATTTGAATGAAAAATTTTAGTTCAAACCCTTTAAAACATAAAAATAACCAAGAAATAGTGATTATATTTCCTTGATATTTAAGAAAATGGTCAATGAATCATTTTTATCTACCCGAATTAATTTAATGTCATTCTGATATGTGGTGTGGTTGATATTACTGAAAATATGTATTTTAAATTTGAAAATGGTATATATTTTAGTTCAAAACATGTTACACATAGTCAAGACCAAGAAAACATGCATGTATGTTCATGATAATTTTGGAAAATTATTAATTCTTAATTTTTTTAATTTATGAACTAACCACATATCAATCTCATATATGATGTTTCTGGTCTGATTAAAAATGGTTATTTTTAATTTTAAGTGAAAAATTAGTTCAAAACGTGCATCACAACCTCAAAACTATGAAATATTATTCGAGTTTCATGATAGTTTAGTAAAATGATTTTTATATATTTTTCATATATAGCAATTATCCCAAAATAAATCCAACACATAGTGTGGTTGGTATAATTAAATTTTCTTGTTTTCAATTTAAAAGGTACATTTTCGTTTAGAACTAGTGTCCCTAGTCAATAATAAGAAAACATGACTGTATTTTCAGGATACTTTAAGAAAAAATTCAATGATTAATTTTTGATATATAGAAATCAATCTTGTTTCAATCTAATATATGATGTTGGTTGGTATAACTGAATGTGATTTTTTTTCAATTTTAAAGTGACATTTTAGTTCAAACCAGGCATCAGATACTCAAAACCATGAAAAAATAAATGGATTGTCTTAATTATTTATGAAAATGAAAATTGATTAATTTTTTATATTTAAAAATTAACCTCACATCATTTATAGTGTGAAATGACAAGTTTGACTAAAAGTGCAGGTTTTCATTATGAAAGAGATATTTTAGTTTAAAACCTCTGTCGCTTACTCCAAATCAATAAAACACACTTAAAGGGTTTTATTAATTTGTAATATCTTTTATTTAAATATAATGGTATCATTTTTATTTATGTTTTATATGTTATTATATTATATATTTTTAATTTAGGTTTTATTTATGCATTATTTTATCATATTTATGTTTCATTTATTAATTTATATAACGTAAGTAAGATTATAATTTTTTATTAATGTTATATGCTTCTCTATGAAGATGGTTTGATCTAGGGGGAAGGAATTTTATGGATTTGATTATTTTTGGGTTAATTTGTTTCAAAAAATTTCTCATTTTGTATTATAGATGAAAAATTAGAATAGTTGTGGGTGAGCCTTCTAAACCACTAGAACATTATAAGGCATTCATGATGCATGATATTTTTTCTAGAATCATAAAATATTATCATAAATTCTTCTGTAATTTATTTATTATGAATATTTTCCTAATTTTTGTCTTATTATTCTTTCAGTTGATATAATAGCAATAAAGTGGGTTTTTTTGAATGATAAACCCAGATGTAGTTATAAAATTGGTCATAGATATTGCAGGTGGTATAGAATTAGATATGAAAGTGTTGTGAGGATATTTTTTACTAAAATTTATTTTTTTTATGATAACAAAATTTATAATTAATGTGTGTTGATTAATTTTGAAGTATATATTATATATATGTATTACAGTTTGGAATGTTTTTGTGTTTTTTAATTGATTAATATTATTCTTAATCATGTCCATGTATATATTTATATACGTGTTCTATATATTATTATTTGAAAATATAATTTTTATTTTTCTTATTTTATTTGTGGTTAGAATAAAATGCTACTAATTTACATTCCTGATAGATAATTAAGTCGTGGTTATGTTAATGTTTTGTTTAAAATGGAATAATTATTTTGAGGTGGTTTGTGTAAGCATCCTCCAAATTTAATAAAAAAATATAGTATATTTCAACTAGTAAATAAATTGAACATCATATATAACAATGGAAAACAACAATCTTGTAATCCCCCAAAAAATTAATCCAAACCACCACTAATATATTTTTGACAATAAAAAAAGGGATTTTATAAAACAGTTTTCATATAAATTAAAAGTGTTGTTAGCTACTACCAAATGGTAAAACCATCAATGATAAATTATTTCCCTATAGTTATTTTATAAATGTTTTTTCGTGAATTGTGTGACAAGAATATACACTAAAACTAAACCATGACTAGGTGGTATAAACTATTTATTGGTTTGTTTTAGTGTAAATCATCATAAAATAAAGGTAATTATTCCACGGTCTTATGCATGGATGTAAATACGTTATAAAATAAAATGAATTCAAATTATTTCTTCCAATATATCTAACATATATATTGGTTGGATAATTTTGAGTTAATGATTATGTTATTATTTATGATGAAGTATGAAACATTTAAAGTATTAAACATTTAATTATTGTTGGTGTAATGTTATTAATGGTTTGTAACGTGATTCGTAGTTTTAATATTCATGTAAAATTTGTAATGATGATACAATAATTGTTTATAAAGTGTTTATTCCTCAATGAGTGTATTTAAATCCTATATAGGGATACTAAGAACACGAAATGGAAGTACATCATTCATATTATACGAAATCCTTAAATTTAAATATTTTATTCATATTTTTTTCTATTGATCTATAGTTCTAGTAGTCTGTGAGGAATAATGATTCCTTATCAATCATTAAGAGATGAATATATCCTATTTATTACCCTGAATGGAGGGATACATTATCCTCTAATAGAACTTCCACAATCTTAGGAAAAATGATTTTTGATTGATGTTATTCGTAAGATAAAAAGTATATTTATTATTTATATTTCTTCAATTCAATAAAATTGATAGGACTTGTTGAAATAATGTTTTTGTGGTAATTGTTTATTTCATTTGGACATGTTTTATCCCTATTAAAACTATTTTTTCTATTATCACCTACTTAATTAAATTTATATATAAGATAGAATTGATCATGATACTAGAATAATATATTTTTCTAGAACCATGATATGAATTATTAAAATTGTGAAGGTTTATTATTATTTACTAAACTATTAAATAATTATAAGATAAACATGAATAGTTTATGAAACTATATCATGGTTTATGAAACAAGGATGTGGAAAGGATTCTAAAAATAAACAATCATAAAAATTGTTTTCTAATCAATTATTATAAAACAAATTCAATGTTTTGTATAATAATGTGACTGAAAATTAATTTTTTTATTTCAAAAGTTCTTTTGAGAAGAAAGTGTGAAACCAGAAATAAAATCATACATGTAGTAACCCAGATCAAGACTACCAGGAATGACTCCTCCCCAGCAACTACATATTTTTGTTAAGCCTCCGCCTCACATGACCTCTCAACAAGTTGTGTCATACAGATGCATGGGATGGGTTCCAATGGAAAACCCATGTGCTCTTATTATTCCAAATCCAAATGGTCGTACAAAGATGAACGCATCCTTCTCTGTATCGTAATATTTAATTGATCTTTATATAGTTCGAGTTTCGTTCACCATCAATCATTAGGAAAAAAACAAATTCTAAAACTGCACCAAATCCCGCCCATTTCAGATTAAAAAAACGCCATTCAGAAACTTTCCAAATTTCAAATCTGAATGTCACCAAATATCCATAAAACCAATAATTACCAATGATATCCCTAAAATGGACACTCTAAATTACATCTCAAAAGACTAATGAGACAACCATGTTGCTCCGCCTCATAGAGAATGGAGGAATCATGGAACTAGAGAAGATAACCAAGAAAATAGAGGTTAAAAGACTCACCACTGATACCACATCTCAGAACCAACACGTCACATTCACCATCATAAAAAATGGTGAATTATATTATAAATTATATAATAACTATAAATTATGTATTAGTTTAAATGATTTTATATTGACTAATTTCATATTCATAAATAAAAGTATGAAATTTTCATAATACAAGGACATATTTTCCAATTTATTTAAAATATTTTTTTTGAATTTTATCAATGATTAAATAAAACTAAATATGTGATATTTAGTTTCTATAATGTTTTTATATGAAAACATAAATGTTTATATTTTTATACAAGTTTTTATAAATATTATGTATTTCTAAATATGATAGATCTCATATTATATTCCATATAAAACATAATATGAAAGAGTTTATAAGAAAATAATTATTAATTTTTCTTATTAATTTATAATTTAGTGTCTTTAATTCTTGTTTAATTATAAAATGTTAATAATTATTTATTTATAAAATGTATGTAAATGTTTATTTCATATCTAAATTGATTAATTGTTCATTTATTTTTGTTATTATATTTTTTATTATCTTTGACTTAAACATTTTTAAATTATGAATATGTTTTTGCATTATTATAAAGTGTTATTATAATTCTTATATCTAATATAACAATAAAAATATTCTAACTCATTATCCAAACTAGTGTGTCATAAGGCCTAAATTGATTCATCTACCTTTATAGGCTAGCATAAGAACTAATGGAATCAACCATTTTATTTGGGGATAACTTCACTTTCAAAAACATCAAAATTATATTTCTGTCATAAATCAACCATGATATTTCCATATATAAGAATTTCCACGCTAAATAAATATATCAATTTAAAATAATATTCATCTAAAAAAAGCATAACTAAAAACAAGTTTCAAATTAAATAAATTGTATATATTTCATATATCAAATTAACTTATACACAATAAAGTCCAAAAAATAGTTTTATATACAATATATCTAAATTATATGAGTAAATTAGAAAGGAATGGAGATGGTTTGTGAGGCCCGTTACAAAATAAAACCCCATATAGTGTGAAATGACACCCAAAATCCCCAAATATATTCTATTTCCATCTGACATATGGCCTCCTCCCAACATGTCACAATCATTGTTTCCTATCTAAGTGACTATAATACACCATTAAAATTGGTAGACACCGTCCCACTACCTGTATCATGGGTAATGATGATAACCATGTCTATATAAAAATAAATTTGTGTCTATATGTAGTGAGTATAAATCTTCTTCGATAACATCAATAATTTTGTACCATTCCTTTATTAAAAAAAATAAAAACATGCTATTTTCAAATTAATGAAGTTAAGAAGTCACACATTCATATGAAAAGTTGTTTTTAAAATTTTAATATGGTTTCACTCAAAATTTTATTTAAATAAAATAGTTTTATAAAATTTATAAATCAAATAGATGACATTAAAATCTGAACTCATTCCCAAGAACATATCAATAAAATTCACTACATTATAAAGCCAGCTAGTAGGTTCTATTGAAATCTCATGACAAGGTTGTAAATAATGGATCCATCCCAATAGTAATGATTTGAATTATTAAACTAACATTCTAATATGAATCCTAATCAAGTTCCCTCACTAGTTAAATAGAAATTATTTCTATGGGACCCTATTATCATAGTTACAATATAACTAATAGCGCAAGTTAGAGATAAGTCATAACTATCCAGAACTATAATATGAATCTCATAAATTAAATACTTAAAGAATCCATGTATTTTCAAACTATAAAGAAGAAAATAAAAAAAAGATAATAAAATCACCCATTCCACCTCTTTATGCCCCCTATTAGAAAAAAACCATTTATCATCAATATTTAATATTTCATTACAAAAAAATTATTATTCAAGTATATCAATAACATGGACATAATAACATGGCATAGTAGAATAACACTTGACATCAAAAAACTATCTTAAATCCCTAATCATGGGATTCACTGGTAAATAAAATAAACTGATTAAATCATCTACTGAATATGATAAAAAAACAAAACGATTCTATAAAATTAGATTAAATTAGGGAAAGATAGGGATTATACACACCATAAACATCAAAACACCTAAATTACAAACAACCATTTGCATTAGATTATACCCACCATATCCAATTAGTTAAAATATAATAAAGAATAATATTAGAAGGGATAAAATTTATGATAAACCCTAACTATCAAAACAATGATCTTATTATTGATTATTTAATTTTATACTCATTGGTTATTGAATTTATTCTTAGTTTTATTTCAAAATATTGGGGTTTAGGGGGGTCTATTTTCAAAGGTAGGGTTTATAATTGTTCATGATATCATTTAGTTAAACAGTTAAAATGGGTACCTCTCTCAATATGTAGTTTTCCAAATGGGAAGGATTCATGGTTAGGGAGATCATGAAATCATGCCATTCAAATGAGTAGAAAATGCCTTTTTATACACCTAGTTTTAGATTTTCCATTTTTTTTATTATTAAGGGTCAAGGGGGTCAACATAGAAACCACTAGGGGTGTCATAAAATCTCTTTCTCTCCCCCATGGTGGATTCTTATGTAATATTTAGTGGTTCTTCCTATGAATCAATGGTTATGGTTTTCTCCCTTCCATGCTTCTTTAGACTTCCTTTTCCCCTTACCCTTCTTCCATCCTTCATCAACCCAATGAACATAGTGGCTAACAATTTTGATTTTCTTTGAAGATAATGATTTTCTAATGTTAGGGATTCCCAATATCTTTAAAGGGCTGAATATATCTTCATCGTGTCGAATAAATTTAATTCACAGATGAATCCTTATTATGAGTAGGTGTTTTAGTGAAAAAAACATCAATTCAGATTTTTATATAATTATTAGGTTTTAAAAAACCCTCTTTCATTCCTATTAAATCAATATGTGATTTTTTTGATAAGTATTTAAAATTATCTCATATATTTTTTTACATTCATGACATAATGGGTTTTTTATGGTTCCAAAATATTTTTCACTGTATAATAACTATAACACACACTGTGCATTTTTTAAAATATAAAATATTTAATTTTCAAATAAAATTTATTTTTTTGTGATAATTGGGTTTCCAAAGGATCTTATAAAATGGTATGTCATACTTCAAATGAATTCTTTTAAAAGTAAGGATGTTTTTCGTAAGAATTAATTTCTTGTTGCTATTTTACCAAAGGTTGTCCAGTTCTTCCTGCATTTAATGGCCTTAGCCTTTTATACAAATAATAGGATTTTAATCAAGGTAATCAATGTAATACAAACCAAGGATCATAAAATTAATGTCTTTAAAAAATTTGGTACATAATTAGAATGAATGAAACAAAAATAAAAACTCATTTTTATTTAATCTCAATAAAGAAACCATTACTACCTTTTAGTTCTTAAATATTCATAGGATAACCTATTGAATACATGAAAAATTAATGTGATAAAAATCCTAGCAAGGGAATAAACATACAAGTAAAGCATAATCAATGGGTTGGAAGGCATAACATGATGACATTAAAAGGCATGGAAAAAGAATAAACCTCAAAAATCATAACATATATAATACAGAATAATATAATCATGGAATAATAGTAATATGGATAAAAAATAAAACATTACATAAGTATGAGTTAAGGAAAACAACCAATACCATTTCAAAAAGAGGACAAAGACCCATGAAGTAATAAAATTTAATCTTTATCCCAAATGACTTGTCATGAGACTAAACATTACCCAGTGAATTGAAGTTATATTTAGGTGGACCCTTCATAACATGTTCAAGAATATGTGTTCCACATGAATAATAATAAATAAGAAATAAATATAAGGGTCACCCATGGAAATAAAGGTGTTTTATAATCATGTCATAAAGAATAACTAAAGGGAATATCATAATGGTGTCCATGAAAGAATGTATTTAAATTATAATTTGAAACTAATATGATAATACAAGAATATTTTTTGATAAATGATGTCTAATTGAAGTGAAAACCTTTTAAAATTGTGTTTAAGAAACATTTGAAATGAGATATTTTTGTGTAATTTATGGAAAAATATAAAAGAGACTTCAAATAAATGAATATATGTTTTTATAAAATCTGTAATGAAAAAAAATAATTTTTCATGTTAAAAAAAGTGATTTAAGAAAAATATTTTTGGATTAAAATATATTGTGGAGTGTACATGAAATTGGGTAATAAATAGGGAAGTTCCCCTTAATCGGGATTTCTTTCCGAGAGAAATTGAGAATAAAAATGTTATAAAACAAGTATTTCCCCATTAAATAAAGAAAAATTTATATGAGTACATATTTTTTGTGCATAAAAAAGGAATTTATGAAGCTTATATAAGAATAATTAAAAATTAAATTAGGGTAAAGAGAGAGAAAGCATAACCCAAAAGAAAAAATGGGGGTTTAGAGTTTATCTCTTACCATATGTTCGAATGTGTTCTACACTTGAACTTATTTTCCTGGATAATGCAATTAGATTATTTAATAATTTAATTCGAAACTAGCTAAATGTTTATTTGATTTATAGTAATTTTATTATGTTTATTTATGGACATTTTGATTCGTTATAAGATCCAATTTCATTAATTGGGAGTTTTCATTTCCTTGGTTGTCAAGATTGGTTCACCTGTATACATGTTTGAAAGATCATTTAAAATTGGAATATTTATCCAGAATTGAAATTTTATGTTCATAGTGAAATGAAGAAATATGTAATTTTATTATATATCATTTTATTCAAATATAATGATGATTCATTTGATAAAATGTTAATTATGAATGATAGTTTTTTGTTGAATTTTCGATCATCATAAACATGTTTTGTATTTTAATTTAATATTATGATTATATACTAGTTACATAACATTAAAAAAGTATTAATAAATAAATTATAATATTATTTAACCCCAAAATGGTCTTATTGATAGCCTTGAATACACTATTGAGGAAATAAGAACGTATCATTCATGATTGTGGTAAATCGACACATCATCGATAAAGTTTTCATTTTTAGAATAAATGGAAGGGTGAAGAGAATTGATAATGGATTTTTCAAAAAACATAATAAAATTAGCATATAAAAATATATTGGAGTTACCACAAAACATTTTTATAGGTAGGTGATAAGAGTAAACTGAAATTAAAAATAAAATTAATAGAAAATGAAAGAGAATTTTACCTATTAAACTTATTCTCTTTGAGAGCCTACATAGGGAAATTCAGATTCCTATTTTTTTGAGAGAATGGGATCATAGTCATGGGGTAGATACTCAGATAGATAATTGATAATAATTTTTACATGCTTCATGGCATTGGAGGTGTGAGGGGAGGAGACGGTGAGGGGTGGTATTTATAGTGGAAGGAGAGGCGTTTGTTTTGATTATTATATTCATTTGTTCATTCTTTGGATCAATACTATCAATAGTGTTGAAAATTATCAATAAATATATTAAATAATTAATTATATTTCTATATTATTTTCCTTAAATCATCCATACCTTTTAAATGACTTAAAAATACATGTATTATACTAATATTGTAAATTTTCGTATTTCACTATTCAAAAAAAATTCTAATATTTCAGAAAAATAAAAACAATTCACCGTAAGAAATTTTCAATGTATAGAAATAAAAAATGGAATTCAAATTATAAAAACAATTTCCTAATTATGATAAATTTAATTTTTAATTTCAATCATCAGTTATTGGAAAAATATCGATTTGAAAATTGTTACTGATACTATGACACCTGGAATACCTAATTAAGTTATCATAAAATTAACTTATAATAATAAGAATAAAATAACTATTTATAAATCTAATTTTTGAAAATGAATCTTCTATTACAACATCATTTTAATTATAAAACTATAAATAAACATTTACTCATTTCAAAAATACCAACATATAATTTATAAATTTTTAAACATTTATTTACTTATACCATGATATATATATATAAATATATGTATAAATATATATATCATATTTTCATTTATAAGATTCCAAAATTTTATTTACACTTTTATAGGTTTGGTTACTACTATACTGTCTATATTACTATTATTAATTTTCATAGTACTATTTCAATGGTCACATTACTATTTCATCAGTATAAGTTCCTTAATTTCTAGAAATACTACTTATTTCATTAATTATTAATTTATAATGTATTTATTGTGTTCTTATATGTGATGTATGTGTTTTATATGACATAACATAATTCTAAGAAAGGAAATTTTATTGATAAAAGTTTGTGCTGTTGCATTCTCCCCCCATTATGAAATATCTCACCTGAAATTTTGTTTAACATACTAAGGTTAAAACGAGTGAGTTTACTTATCTTTTATCACTTCAATTGATTCCAATGGCGCCTCTTTATACTTATTGTTTCTCTATAGTACTTTAATGAGGATATAGTCTTTATTATATATCATTACATCTAGGTACATGATCTTCATCGGTTTCTCTTCATATCAGAGGTCATTCTCTAACTGTATCACCTTCCTAACTCAGTATAGATAAGGGATCTAGAATATAAGTACATAAGAGTGATCCTTGCAATACATAATGTACATGATACATGGTAGATAGATGTTATAGTTGATAGGACATAGCTCTGAAATGAAAAAGAATCTTTAATAGGAGGATGTACCTGGGACTCAGCTTTCCTTTCTTTCAATATATCATGATCCTCTTCCATGGAGATACGTAGAGGAATACCATGTCTCCAATTATAAACTATAGGTATCATATATGAATTTATGTATATATCTTCTATTGACTTTGGGAAGATTAGATATTCAGTTGAATGGTTTTCACAATTTCTTCCATTTCTTTGACCATTTCTATCCCCAGTATAATCGGTTCACCAACTTCATCCCAGCATGTCAGTGTTGTACATATTTTCCCATAAAGGGTATTATATGGATCAATTAGGACGCTCAAGTTAATAATATTGTTGTATGAGAACATGAACAAATGTTTAAGACATACCCATATTCTTTTAATGTCCATAAAACATGCTTCAACTTGTCTTTTAGTTTTTGAATAGTGCACTAAGATTGGCCTTCAGTTTGAGGATGATAGTTCGTACCGATGTTCAACTCAATTTTTAGAATCTTTTGGAGACTTTTACAGAATATAGAGTTTAATCTCATATCTTGATCAAATATAATTGATAATGGTACTCCATGGATCCTCACTACTTATCTGATGTGTATCTGTGTATGTTGATCAAGTGATAAGTGCTCTCAAATCATGATAAAGTTAGATCTATTAATAAAATGATCCCCAAACACCCATATAGCATTGTTTCATCTAGATGACTTTGGAAGTCTAGTGAAAATGTACATTCTTGACATGACCCGCCTTCACCAAAAAGAGGGAAGGGTCAGCTGATTGTCAGGCCCTTCCTTCTTTAAGTTGAAGGAGAGATAATGACCCCCGAGACCCGCCTTCAATAGGTCCCGGAGTGGCGACTAGCACCAATGGTATAGAAATTTCTCACAAATGGACGACATTACCCATTTTTTTTAATAATATCGAGAGATGAGATGATGAATCTCAACAACACCAAGGTAACCGAAAAGTAAATACAAGAAAAAAATAAACCATTCTAACATGCATGTTTCAAAAGTAAAGACACAAGGTACAAAAGGTGACTACAAAGGTAAGTACCAAGGAAGAAAAATAGAAACTCCAACTGCCCCAAAGGTCCGAGCTAGTATGGTTCTATGCGATACCCGAAGTCCACCTGGAAACCAGAAAGTAGTTTTATATACGTAGGGTGAGCATACAAGTACACTCAGTAGGGAAAACGAAAGACTCTCGTGCACAAGTGGGGGATCGTGCTAAAGTCCCGTGAGAAAAATGAGTAAACCAAACACCTATCAAGGTAAACTATCCACCCCAGGCCTCACCAAGGCACACTCCCCAAATAATTAAAGTCAAGTAATATATATATAATCAGAGAACATCGACATTTGGGTACCCCACGCCACTTTCCCACTGTTTATTGAGACATCCTACACATCAGACCAATCCCGCCATTCTGTCACCGCAGTCCCACTGCCACACCCGCCCGCACAAACCTGGGCCACAACCACACGCAGTCCCACTACCGAAATCCCACCCGCACACACTTGGGCCACAACTATCACACGTAACCACGCCTGCAAACACCTAGGCCCTAAGAACCACCACCATGCCCGAAGAAACCTGGGCCAGAAGATCCACTGCCACGCCCGAAGACACCTGGGCCTCATCCCAAAGATGCTTGGGAAACCACCTGCCACACACACATGGCCAACTGTCACACTACCCCACCCGAAAGTTCCTGGGCTAATAATGGACCTCAGGCCATCACAGCTTGCCCGAAGATATTTGGGATATCCGGGAACGGGAGCCGAAAAGGAGCTAATAACCAGCCACTAAGAATAGTGTTGGGAAAAACACCCTCCCCCATGAAATGGGGGTGTTCGGCACTATTTGCTCAACTTGGGTGGGGCGCGAATAAGAAAAACAAAGCTAAAAGTATAGATATAGGTAACAAACACTCACCCAAAGCTTAGGTTTTCCTAACCATCCTACAGAACACAACACCACTGCGTCCATGTCACAAGTCACGACTCTCGCCAACAAAACCCATTTGTCCCATTCTTGTTTCATGTTCAGTAATAATGTTTAATTATGTTTAAGCACTACTGGGAAACTAGTAGGCATAGTCACAAGTCTAGGAATGTAAACAGTCAAGCATCAACCGTAACTCCCACACCTGGTTCTCAACAATAGAGGATCCCACCCCAATTCGTGATATAAACAAGTACCCACCCGGTCTTAAAACTCACAACCACCAAATCTATACCAATAGGGGATCCCATCCCCAAATTTACACAACCACCGAGAGTATAAAGATAGGGGATCCCATCCCCTCCCTCATCTCCAGCAATCGGCCCGAAAAGGAAAACAACCAACTACCACCACCAACACAAGTCAGGGCCATGCTGGTATTTTCAGATTCAAACGACTTAACACACTCCATGATTTCAATTTTCATGTGTTTTAACCGGGGTTATCACAGAAGGATTGATCCTGGTGCCTCAATTTATTTGGCCGGATATACGTGATTAACCAATTTACTTTTCACAGCAGGAGTTTACAACCACAACAAGCCATTTAAAACATCAGCAGGGGTTCATTATTGTACAAACAATGACCACCAACGACCTCGATTTTCATAAGGCATAAGCCAGCATGACTCAACAAGATGGTCATAATATAAACAACATCAACGATCACGCCCCCCCCCCCCCCCTCTTTCTTTATATAATCAAGTTCATTATATTCATTCAGGTCTGGTTTGTCCAATTCTACAGAACAGAAGCACGCCCACCCCTCATGATACACAAAAGAGAGAGGCGAAGGAGAAATTCCCTACATGTTGATAGATGATCGATGTTTAGGCCGGTCGCGGAACATTACAGATAACGATGCGGCGCGCCCAATGCACCAGAAGCTGTTTGTGAAAATCTGCAATCGAGGAAAGGAGAAACCACGTCTTAACCATTAGTTTATAAGAGCAGCGGACAGTTGAGGTGAGAACGCAAAACCGTGTAAGGCGCGGGGGTCGTGGGTTGATCACGTGGCTCCACGCATCATTAAAGGGGTTCAGGTGGTTCAAACGAACTCATTAATAAATTAAGTATTTAATTAAAACTCTTATGCGCATTACGGGTCTTTAAAACACGCTGAAATAGGTCAAAATAGGGTTTAAAACCCTATTTGCGCAAAAAGGAGCGCTACTGGAAATAACCTGCAGGGTAGGCCAGAGCCACCGGTAGTTGAGAGCTACTGGTGAGTGACAGCTACCGGTAGCTGAGCTACCGGTCGGCTGCAGCGACCGGTAGGCCGAACACCTGGTAGGCTGCTGCTACCGGTAGGCCGAGCTACCGGTAGGCTATAGCGACCAGTAGGTCGAGCGACCGGTAGGCTGCAGCTACCAGTAGGCCGCAGCTACCGGTAGGCCGAGCTACCGGTAGGCCTGCTACCGGTAGGCTAAGGCTACCGGTAGGCCTACACCACCGTGATTCCCAGATCCGAAATCCAAAAGGATATTTTCACAAAGTAACGGACCCCAAAAACCCAGGCCATTACATCAGAAACCTCTTAAACGATTCTCGTCCTTGAGAATCAAAACAAAACCAGAAGGGAAGAGAGGGTCCGAACAACCACCTCAAAAGATACCTCTTAGAAGCAAACACATGCTAACTAAAACACTTCCCCACCATGATCCAAGCAACATACCATGCCAAACTGCCCGGGCATGTGGGTTGGTGAGTCTCCTCCCCCATGTCAATATATTATCCGCTTTGGGAAGGACTGACTCGCCCGCACAGGTTTGATCGCATCCACCTTAATGCGTCTTGATTAGGGGTCGGGTTCTCTCCTCCCCATAGAAAGGGATTTTCACACACAAACAGTCGAAAGAAAACCAGTACATTTCATAGCCAAAAGACAAAACGTTCTACCACAATAGGTACAACAAGGAACAAACTCAAAACAACATTGGGTACTGGGTACGCATCTGTGCTTCCCTCTCCCACGTACTCTCCTCAAGCCCACCATGTCTCCACAACACACGAACCGAGGGGAAGGTTCTCCCACGAAGCACCTTCTCCTTGCGATCCTCGATCATCACTGGTCTCTCCACAAAGGTCATGTCGTCCTCGATGTCCAAATCACCCTAATCAAGGACGTGTGAATCGTCTGGCAGATACCGATAGAGCTGGGACACATAGAAGACAACATGTATCCTCAGTAGGGGTTGTGGCAACGCTAGCTGATAAGCCACCTTGCCGACCCGCCGCAACACTTTGAAGGGTCTGATGAACCTGGGGGAAATCATACTCCCCTTGTCGAACCTCTACTGCCCACGTCGAGGGGAGACCTTAAAGAACACGTGTTCCCCAACCTCAAACACCAAGGGCCTCCTCCTTGTATCAACATACGACTTCTTTCAGTTCTGGGCCACCTTTATCCATTCCCGTATCAGCTAAACCTTCTCTGTTGTGTTCTGCACCACCTCTGGGCCAAGGATTCCTGCCTCTCCTACTTCGGCCCAACACATAGGTGAACGGAATGGCCTCCCGTACAAGGCTTCAAACGGGGCCATACCGATGGTAGAGTGATAGCTATTATTGTAGTTGAACTCTACCAGGGGAAATTTTCGCACCCATGATCCTCTGGAGTCCAGAAGACATGCCCGTAGCATATCCTCCAAGGTCTGGATGGTGTGCTTTGTTTGTCCATCTGTCTGGGGATAGAAAGCAGTGATAAGGCGTAATTGGGTGCCAAACGCATACTGCAATCCTCTTCAGACTTGCGAGGTAAATCGTGCATCCCTATCTGAGATTATAGACCTCATAACTCCATGCAACTCCACCACCTCATCCACGTACTTTCGTGCCAATGCATCCACAGTACTCGACTCCCTGATTGCTAGAAAGTGAGCTGATTTCATCAACCTATCCACTACCACCCAGATGGCGTTGAATCCCCCTTGGACCTTGGGTAGTCCCATGACGAAATCAATCGATATTTCATCCCACTTCCACTCGGGGAGATCTAGAGGCTGCAGTAGGCCGCCTGGAACTCGGTGTTCAGCCTTCACCTGCTGACACACTAAGCACTTGGCCACAAACTCTGCCATTGCTCGCTTAACTCCGGGCCACCAGAACTGCCTCTTCAGTCCCTGGTACATCTTGGAAACTCCTGGGTGTACTGCTAGGGGTGAGTTGTGGAACTCACTGAGAACCCTGCCATGCATCACTCCTGGAACAAACATCCTTTTCTGGAAAAGTATCCGGTTCTGACCATCCTCTGTCCATCCTTCCGGAGCATTGCGCTGGTCAACTCAGTCACGCATCACTTCGCACTCCGGGTATCCCCACTGAGACTCCTCCACTTGTCGAAATAGAGATGACTGCAATATCATCTGATATAGGCAGCCTCTGCCGCTATCCATATTCGCATCCAGGTGTAAGGCAGCCAACTCCCCCATTGCCTTCCAGGCGTCCGTCGACTCTCGGACTGCATCTTTCTGCATCCTCCTGCTCAAGGCATCGGCCACCACATTTCCCTTGCCCTTAGTATAAGAGATCTCAAAGTCGTAATCTTGGAGGAACTCCACCCATCTCCGCTGTCGCAAGTTTATGTCCCGCTGGGAGAAGATATACCTCAATCTTTTGTGATCTGTGAAGACAATAAATCATTCCCCGATGAGGTTGTGCTGCCATAACATTATCTCAAAAACAGCCGCTGCAAGCTCCAGGTCGTGGGTGGCGTAATTACGCTCATGGGGGCATAGCTTCCTGGACCCATAAGAGATCACCCCTTGTCGCTGCATCAACACGCATCCCAGGCCCTGTCCTGAAGCACCACAAAACGCCTCATAGGCCACCCCTTCTTATGGCAATCTCAGCGGTGGGGCACTAACCGACTTCTCTTTTAGATAGCTGAAGGCTTACTCGCACTGCTTGCTCCACACGAAAACCAGGTCTTTCTTGGTCAGGGCTGTCAAAGGGGCCCCAACTAGGGAGAAGTTGGGTATGAACCTCCAATAGTAACCTGCCAGCCCAAGGAAACTACGGACCTCTGCCACATTCTTGGGTGCTGCCCAAAAAACAACCGCCTCAACTTTTGATGGGTCCACTGCTACCCCCTGCTCGGACACCATGTGCCCAAGGAGGTGCACTTCCCATGTCCAGAACTTTCATTTCGAAAAATTTCCATAGATCTGATGATGTCGGGGGACCTCCAAAACCGTCCTCAGGTGCTCTGCATGGTCCTCCTCTGATATTGAGTAGACTAGGATGTCATCGATGAATATGACCACAAACTGATCCAGGTACTCCCGGAAGATGGAGTTCATAAGCCCCATGAACACAACTAGGGCGTTTGTAATGCTGAAGGGCATGACTACGAATTCGAAGTGTCCATACCTACATTTGAATGCCGTCTTCGGGATGTCTCACTCCTTCACTCTTAGCTGGTGATACCCAGACCGCATGTCGATCTTTGAGAACCACCCTGCCCCTTTCAGCTGGTCGAAGAGATCGTCTATCCTCGGAAGAGGGTAGTGATTCTTTATCATCACTAGATTCAGCCTCCTGTAGTCGATGAACAACCTAAGACCAACATCTTCCTTATTTGCGAACAAGACTCGAGTGCCCCACGGTGACGCACTTGGGAGAACATAACCCATCTTCATCAGATCGTCAATCTGGATCCGCAACTCCCGTACCTCTAAAGGTTCCATCCGGTAAAGGGCAATCGAGATCGGACGAGCGCCGGGCTGCAGGTCTATCCCAAACTCGATATCACACCGAGGGGGTAGAGTCGTCACCTCCTCAGGGAAGATTTCCATAAACTCACGGATGATTTCTGGCACTTCCACCATTTCAGCATCTATGGATTCCACTATCAGCTCGGCCAAGAAGGAGAGGAGGGGTTCTTCTCGTCTGTTGCCCTTCTGACCGCCTCGATCACCGGTGAAGGTAACACACCAACCGCCCCATTCTGAAAAAATGGCCCTTCTTCGTAGACAGTCGATGATTGCACACACAAAAAATAGCCAGTCGATGCCTAGGATGAAATCGTATTGTTGTATTTTTAGTAGGAGAAGATCCCTAACTGACTAATGTGGCCCTATCATCAGTCTACATCCCCGAAAAACAAACAACAAGTTGTTATGACCTCCGACTGGTGTGCTCAACACTAGGGGATCTGGAAGTCTCTCCGCATCCAAACCCAAGGCATGTGCTAGACATGGTGCAACAAAAGAGTGTGAAGCTCCAGTATCGAACAAGGCATAAGCAAGAGTGCTAAACAGACTGACTGTACCTCGAACAACCTCTGGCCCTGCTAGAACTGTTGACTCTACGGCGTGTAACTATCCACACCCAGCTCCCAAGCCCCTCAGATGTAGGTCACCTCCCCGACCACGCCCCTGTCGAGGTCCTTGAGGTGCACCCTATGGTCGGCCTCCTCCTCCTACGTTTGCCCTCGGAGGAGTGGGAGCTCGCTGTCTCTGCTGCTGTTGGAAAGGTCTGGCTGGAAGCTGCTGCTGGGACGGGTGCGGGAGGTGTCCGCCAACGCCGTACTGCCCCCGATCTGGGCATTGACTCCGGAGATATCCAGGGCTCCCACAGACGAAGCAACACGGTCCCGGGACCGAAGGGAAAGGGCGAGGGCCGGGGGATCGAAACTGAAACTGCTGCGGTCTGCTCCCTGCTGGTCAGAACCTGGAGGGTCCTAACGCTGGAGTCCTGGTGCTGAGGACCTTTCCCTTAGATGGTCCCAGCTGGATCCCCTATCATGACACTCCTCCTATAGCATGCATCCTCCCCACCACTTCGGCCTTCTTCTGGACCTCCAAGTACGTCGGCAGGGTAAAGGGGGTAACAGCATACTGGAGGGAGGGTCGGAGCACCTCCTCTAAACCTCTTTCCCGAGACTCCTCATCAGGAAAGAGGTCCAGAGATAAACGTAGGAGGTCCTTGAACTTTATCCCTATCTCCCTCAAGAACAAACTCACCTACTGGAGGGAGAGTATCACCGGTCTCTTTTTTGCCTTCATCGTCGAGGAGAGGAATTCCGCACGGAACTCCCTCTCGAAATCCACCCGAGCCACCTCAAACTCTCTCCTCTCCCCCAAGTAAAGAGTCCACCACTAACGCGCCGCTCCCCGCATCTGGCTGATGGCCAGAGGAACCCAGTACTCAGCCAGGGCCCGAATCAGGCTGAAAGCTATAACTAGCTCCTCTAGCCAGCCTTCCGTCTTCAAGTCGGAGGTGATGCCCTCATACTTCTCGAGGGCCTTTCGCTGGAAGGCCCGAAGAGTCTTCTTCCACTGGTGATCCTCTTCCTCTCAATCAGCTCTCTGTCGATCGGCCAAAGTAGTCTACGGGGCCTCGATCGCCTGTACCACACGTGGTCGCCTTCCAGGTGCCATAGCTGTAAGGTAAACAAGGAATTCCTAAGCCCAAGTAGTGCAGAATATCGTTCTTAAATCTTCTCAAAATTTGAATTTATTCTTAATTCCCAAGACATCCCAAAAACATAAGAACACAAGTCATTATGATGCTTGTACCTTTCCTAGGGTCTCTACCCTGCAATCAGTGTGGCCTCACTTGGTCATTCGGTAGGTCCAGAGTCGTTGCAAAGGATCACGGGGGGGCCCTAAAATCCCATGTCCTAGCCGGTCTTCCCTGGCCTAATTCACACGCCAAGTTCACCCAACAATGTTGACTTACCATCCCATACAATCCTCACTATGCCTAACTCCAGACTCCATCCTATCTCTCAACCATATCCTCTGATACCATTCTGTCACGACCCGCCTTCACCAAAAAAAGGGAAGGGTCAGCAGATTTTCAGGACCTTCCATATTTAAGTTTAAGGAGAGATAATGACCCCCGAGACCCACCTTCAATAGGTCCCGGAGTGGTGACTAGAACCAAGGGTATATAAATTTCTCAAAAATGGGAGGCATTACCCCTTTTTGTTTTATAAGATAGAGAGATGAGATGATGAAACTCAACAACACCAAGGAAACCGAAAAGTAAAACCAAGAAAAAAAACCATTCCCACATGCATGTTCCAAAAGGAATTCCATAATGTACAAAAGGTGACTACAAAGGTAAGTACCAAGGAAGAAAAATAGCAACTGCAACTGCCCCAAAGGTCTGAGCTAGTATGGTCCTGCGCGATCCCCAAAGTCCTCCTGGAAACCTGAAAGTAGTTTTATATACATAGGGTGAGCATACATGTACACTCAGTAGGGAAAACCAAAGACTCTCATGCACAAGTGGGGGATCGTGCTAAAGTCCCGTGAGAAAAAGGAGTAAACCAAACACCTATCAAGGTAGAGTATCCACCCCATGCCTCAACAAGGAAAACTCCCCAAATAACGCAAGTCAAGTAATATATATATAATCAGAGCACATCGATGTTTGAGTACCTTGCGCCACCTTCCCACTGGTTATTGAGACATCCTATGCATCGGACCAATCCTTCCATTCTATCACCACAGTCCCACTGCCACACCCGCCCGCACACACCTAGGCCACAACCACATGCAGTCCCACTGCCGAAATCCCACCCGCACAAACCTGGGCCACAACTGTCACACGTAACCACTCCTGCAAATACCTAGGCCATAACAACAACCACCACGCCCGAAGACACCTGGGCCAAAAGATCCACTACCATGCCCGAAGACACCTGGGCCTCATCCCGAATACGCCTGGGAAACCACCTGCCGCACACACCTGGCCAACCGTTACACTGCCCTGCCCAAAGGTTCTTGGGCTAAAATGGACCTCAGGCCAGCACATCCTACCCGAAGATGCTTGGGCTATCCGGGAAAGGGAGCAGAAAAGGAGCTAATAACCAGCCACTAAGAATAGTTATGGGAAAAACACCCTCCCCCATGAAATGGGGGTGTTTGGCACTAAGTTCTCAACTTGGGTGGGGCGTGAATAAGAAACAAAAAACTACAAGTATAGATATAGGTAACAAAAACTCACCCAAAGCTTGGGTTTTCCTAACCAACCTACAGAACACAACACCACTGCATCCAAGTCACAAGTCACGACTCTCGCCAACAAAACCCATTTGTCCCATTCTTGTTTCATGTTCAGTAATAATGTCTAATTAAGTTTAAGCACTACTGGGCAACTAGTAGGCATAGGCACAAGTCCAGGAAAGTAAAAAGTCAAGAATCAACCGTAACGCCCACACCCGGTTCTCAACAAAAGAGGATCCCACCCCAATTCGAGATATAAACAAGTACCCACGCGGTCTTAAAACTCACAACCACCGAATCCATACCCAAAGAGAATCCCATCCCCAAATTCACACAACCACCTAGAGTATAAAGACAGGGGATCCCATCCCCTCCCACATCTCCAGCAATTGGCCCAAAAAAGAAAACAACCAACTACCACCACCAACACAAGTCAGGGCCATGCCGGTATTTTCAGATTTAAAGGACTTAACACACTCCATGATTTAAATTTTCGTATGTTTTAACCGGGGTTATCACAGAAAGATTAATCCTGGTGCCTCAATTTATTTGGCCGGATTTACGTGATTAGCCAATTTACTTTTCGCAGAAGGAGTTTACAACCACAACAAGCCATTTAAAACATCAGCAGGGGTTCATTAGTGCACAAACAACGACCACCAACAGCCTCGATTTTCAGAAGGCATAAGCCAGCAAGACTCAACAAGATGGTCATAATATAAACAACATCAACGATCATAGCCCCCCCACTCTTTCTTTATAGAATCCAGTTCATTATCTTCATTTAGGTCTGGTTTGTCCAATTCTACAGAACAGAAGCATGCCCACCCCACATGATACACAAAAGAGAGAGGCGAAGGAGAAATTCCCTAATTGTTGATAGATGATCGACGTTTAGGCCGGGCGCATAACTTTACGGATAACGATGCGGCACACTCGATGCACCAGAAGCTGTTTGTGAAAATCTATGATCGAGGAAAGGACAAACCATGGATTAACCCTTAGTTTCTATGTGCCACAGACGGTTGAAGTGAGAACGCAAAACCGCGTAAGGCGCGGGGGTCATGGGTTGATCATGCAGCTCCACGCGTCATTAAAGGGGTTCGGGTGGTTTAAACCGACTCATTATTTAAATAAGTATTTAATTAAAATTATTATGCACGTTATTGGTCTTTAAAACACGCTCAAACAGGTCAAAATAGGGTTTAAAACCCTATTTGCGCAAAAAGGATCGCTACTGGAAATAACCCGCAGGGTAGGCTAGAGCCACCGGTAGCTAAGAGCTACCGGTTGGTGACAGCTACCGGTAGCTAGGCTACCAGTAGGCTGCCGCGACCGTTAGGCCATCCTACCGGTAGGCTGTAGCTACCGATAGGCCGAGCTACCGGTAGGCTGCAGCTACCGGTAGGCCGCAGCTACCGGTAGGCCGAGCTACCGGTAGGCTGCGGCTACCTGTAGGCCGAGCTACCGGTAGGCTATGGCTATCGGTACGCCGAGCTACCGGTAGGCGGAAGCTACCGGTAGGCTGAGCTACCGGTGGGCCTGCTACCGGTAGGCTAAGGCCACCGGTAGGCCTACACCACCTTGATTCCCAGACCCGAAAACCCAAAACGAGATTTTCACAAATTAATGGACCCCAAAAACCCGTGCCATTACAATTCTGATATTTTCCCACTTCCATGGTTGTATGGGTAAAGTTTACATCAGTCCATTAGACAGTTTCCTTCCATACATCAGTTTCATACATATTCGTAACCTTGATGTATATTTTAAGAATCTTCTTCTTCATATTGTCCCACCAATAGTCCTCTTAGATATCTCGATTCATCTATGTTCTCCATGGGTGAATTGAGAAGGTTGAGATATATGCGTCATTCAAAATATCTCTCTTTTCCTCTTGATTTTATGGTATACATAGTCATGAACCAAAACTTACAACTCCTTCCTCATCAATTTTGAATTGTTAGGATTTTTCTTTTCTAATATCTTCCACCTTCATTTAATTTCCACTTAGTTTCTTTAGTATTCATAATTTTATCTATAAGGTATGGTTGAGCAGTAATTTGAGAAAGGATTGTTGATTTTCCTTCTTTAATGATTCTTATGTACATTATTTTTAGGTCTATGAAAATTGGATCCTTCTCAGTTCTCATCATTGATAAATTTTCTGGATCCTTTATACATAGGGAATCTTCCACTTTATTTTCCTTACTAGGATGGTATGGGATTCAGTAGTCATAATCCTTAATGATATCAAACCATATTCATTGGATCATATAATGATCTATTTATGTGAATAAATATTTGAGACTCTTATGATCCATATATATTTGTCACTTCTCCCCATATAGGTAATGACGTTGTATTTATTATTTGAAGATCATAGCCACCAAATCCAGATCAGTTGTGGGATATTTTTTCTCATGAATATTTAACAACCTTGAAGAATAAGCTATCACGTTATCATTTTTCATCATTAAATTTCCTAATAACTTCATTTAATCATCATTATATACTACAATGAGTTCCCCTCTTTTTGGAAGGGTGAGTACTGCTACAGTGATAAGCCTCATTTTCATCTCTTCAAAGTATTATGCACATTACCAGGTCTAGAATGACATGTCTCCCTTACAAATCATATTGGTTAGTGGTTTTTACAATCATGAGAAGTTATTCGCAAATTTATGGTAATACTGAGCTATACCAAGGAAATTATGAATCACTATAACAGATGTTGGCATGTGCTGTAATGACCCAAACCCATAGGTCCATTACATTGTCAAAAAAACGGCTCCAATAAAACAGTGGCACTGGTCACAGTGGCACCATGACGGTCGCACACCAGTCACTGTTGCAATGTGTCCTCACCCGGTTCTCTTCCAACTCCCTAATTTTCCGCTCCTGCAACATATATTTTAATGTAATGATGATTTATTTTCTTTTATCAAGACATTGAAAGACCATAAATAATATCTAAAATACCCCAAGAGTCGGGCAACCCTTAACTTACCAAAATGTGTAGTTTTTCCTCGGTGGCACGCCCTTCCTTGTACCTTCCAGATCTGCCCCTGTTACGCATTTCCTTATGATTAAAGAAAACTATTTAATGCATAGCCATTATGAACACCCATATGAGGTGAATTGTTAAATGAAAATTAATTCCATCGTGCGTTACTGCCTAATCGTGTGGTGAAACCACGATCCGACTTTATAGTCGTTCAAAATTCCATATCCCATAACAACAGGATCTCATCCTTATATCGCATGGGAATTACTTCTTCTTCTTCCACTTGGGTAGTCTCCTTTTATTCCTGGTGCATTTGGAGTTCGCCTTCCCAAGGCATGTGTTGCACCTATGATGGATCCTTTTGTCTCACCCTTGGAGTCCCTGACGTTCCTCCCCTGCAAGTCGCGCAACCCCGGTTCTTGGAACGTGGAGAAGAACATTGATACTTGATCAAGCAGGTAGGGTTTTTACTTCATCTCTCCTTACTATGTATCATGCTGGGTGGGTACGCAACTATTTCTGAGGGACTGGATGAAACCAACTCTTATCAAAGATAATAAACAAAATGGTAAAGAATGATGGGGCGCCTTTGAAAATTATGTTGTACTCTTTTATATTTTTATATTTTGTGAACTGTATGGGCTTATGCTCACTGAAAATCATCATCGTTGGTGGTCTTTCCTTGCTCACTAATGAATCCTTGACATATGTGATGATTAAATAACTTTAACATGGAAGTGGTTAATCACCTAAACTCAGTTGGTTAAATGGATACCCAGTGAATATCAATCCTTGTGTGGTCACCCTGGTTAACCAATAGAATGAAGAACCTAATGAGTGATTTTCTTGGACCAGGAAGTTTCCCCACTCTGTTTTGGTACTAGGAGTGTTGTTCTGTTTGATGATTCTGGGGTGATGTGGATGAGGATGAGATCCTCTATTATGGAATGGTTTTGGATTGTGAACCTGCGTCTGTGAGGGGCTATATCCCGAGGCTTGGTTTCGTTCCAGTAATTTGAGGGATCTCACTAATCCCTTTTTTTATGACTTCACAAGAGAACCAGGTGTGAATGCTTAATTGATGTTTTCCTTCTACTCTTTTTCTGGCTTGTGGTTATTCCTGTTTGTTTCCCATTATTGCGTAATTAACCTAAATGGGATCACTTGAACATGAAATCAATATTGAGTTAAATGTGGAATTGGTTTATGGAATGAGTCGTGACTTGGTCGTGAGTGTTGTGCTATTCTTTTATAAATGAATAGTAATGATGGTGTTTGTTCTCAGGTTGGCTTTGGAATCCCTAGGTTGGGATGAGTTCTTGTTACTTATTCATATAATTGTAGTTATTATGTTTCTTATTCGTGCCCCACCCAAGTTGATCAATTAGTGTTGAACACCCCCATTTCATGGGGGAGGGTGTTTCTCCCAACACTCCTATGAGTGGCTGGTTATTAGATTCTTTTCTGCTCCCTTTCCCAAATAGCCAAAGACTCTTTGGGCAGGCTGTGATGGCCTAAGGTCCATTATGTCCCATGATTCTCCGGGCAGAGAAGTTGTGGTGGTTGGCCCAAGTGTGTGCGGGCAGTTTGTTTCCCAAGAGTATCCGCGATGAGGCCCAGGTGTCTGCGGGTGTGGCCGTAGTTGTTCTGGCCCAGGTGTTTGCGGTCATGGTAACAGGTGGATGTTGTGGCCCCGGAGGTTGCAGGAGAGATGTGTGGTAGTGATTTCCAAGGTGTGTGCGGGCGCGGAGTGGCAGTGGGACTGCGGTGAGAATGTCGGGAGAGGTTCGACACGTAGGGTGTCTTCAATAACCAGTGGGAAAGTAGTGCGGGGTACCCAAATATCTATGTGTTATTACTATACATTACTTGACTTGCATTATTTTGGGAGTGTTCCTTGGTGAGGCATGGGTGGATAGTTTTCCTTGCTAGGTGTTTTGGTTATCTCTCTTCTCACAGGGCATTAGAATGCCTCCCCAATTGTGCACGAGTGTCTTTGGTTTCCCCTACTGAGTATACTTGTATTCTCACCATATATATATATAACTGCTTTCAGGATTCCAGGAGGACTTCAGGGATTGTGTAGGTCTGTACTAGCTTGGATGTTGGAAATTTTTTGTTTATATTTTTCTTTTCTTTTTGTACTTTACCTTTGTAGTCTCGTTGTACTTTGTTGAATTTACATTTGTAACATTCATATGGGAATGGTATTATTTAGATTTACTTTTACCCTCCCAGTTTTGGTGTTGTTGTGATTTACTTTATTATCTCCTAATCCTATTAAATAAAAAGGGTAATTCCATCCATATTTTGTGTAATTCTATACTCTTGGTGCTAGTTTCCACTCTGGGACATATTGAAGGCGAGTCTCGGGGGTCATTATCTCTCCTTCAACTTGAATAAGGAAGCATTTGGAAATCTGTTGTCCCTTCTCTCATCTTGGGGAAGGCGGGTCGTTAAAGAATGGTATCAGAGGGATGTTTAGAGAAAGGATAGATTTTGGAGTTAGTCATAGTGAGGATTGCATAATATAATAGGGCAGTATTTTCGGACAATCATGGTTCATGAAATAGGCCAGGGAAGACTGACTTGGACATTGGATTTTAGCCCCCCCCCCCCCCCCCCCGTGATCTGATGCAAGGACTCTGGGCCTACCAAACGACCAAGTGAGGCTACACTGATTGTAGGGTAGAGGCCCTAGGGAAGGTACATTCATCATAATGACTTGTGTTCTTATGTTTCATGGGTATTTTGGGGATTTATAATGAGTCAAAAGTCTATGTAAAATTAAGAAACGTTATTCTACACTACTCGGGCTTATGTATTCCTTGTTTACCTTGCAGTTATGGAACCTAGGAGATGACTATGAGTAGTGTGGGAGATCGATGCCCAGGAGGATGACATAGCTGATCGACAGAGGGATGACCGAGAAGAAGAGGACAATCAGTGGCAGAAGACGCTTCGTGCCTTTCAGCGGAAGACCCTCGGAAAGTACAAGGGAAGCATCTCTGACGTGGAGACAGAGAGTTGGCAAGAGGAGCTATTGATAGCTTTCAACTAAATCCGGGCTCTGACGGAGTACTGGGTTGCTCTGGATGTAATCCAGATGTGTGGAGTAGCACTTTAGGGGTGTATGCTTTATCTTGGGGAGAAGAGGGAGGCTGAGGTGACGTGGACTGACTTCGAGAAGGAGATCCGGGCAGAATTCCCCTCTTCCACGATGAAGGCTGCGAAGAGGAAAATGCTAATCTCCCTCCAGTAGTGGAGCATGTCAGTGAGAGAGTTGGGGATCAAGTTTAAGGATCTCATTTGCTTCGCTCCATAACTTTTTCTAGATGAGGAGTCTCAAACGAGACATTTAGAGGAGGCACTCTGTCCTTCTCTTCAGTATGTCGTTACTCCCTTCATGTTACCGACATACATGGAGGTCCAAAAGAAGGCTGAAGTGGTTGAAAGGATGCACACGCTGGGAGGTGTATCATGAGAGAAAATCTAGTTTGGCTCGTCGAAGGGGAAGGCCTTCAGCAGCAAGCCTCCAACATTAGGGCCCTCTAGGTTTCGACCAGTAGGGAGCATGCCCCGATAGTTCTAGTTCTGATCCCCCGGTTATCGCCCTTTCCTTTCGGGCCCAGAACCGAGGTGCTTCATCTATGGAATCTAGGGGCACCTTAGGAATTAGTTTCTAGACCGAGTACAATACAATGGGGGTGGGCCAGTGCAGTACCCGCCCCAGTCAAAGTAGATTCCAGCTAGGCCCTTTCAACACCATCAGTAGGGGAAGAAAGCTCCCACTCTACCAAGGGAAGACGTTGCAGGATGAGGCCGACCTTAGGGCACACCTCAAGGAACTTGACCAGGGCACGGTTGGGGAGGTGACCGACAGCCGAGGGGCAGGGTAGTTGGGCGTAAAGAGTTACACGATGCGGAGTCAGCAGTTCCAGCATGGCCGAAGTTCATTCGAGGTACGATCAGATTGTCTAGTACTCTTTCATATGACTTGTTTTATACAGGAGTTTCACACTCCTTTGTTGCTCCCAGTCCGGCCCATGCTCTAGGTCTAAATTATAAGAGACTTCCAGTACCACTGGTGTTGCGTACACCAGTTGAAGGTCATATGGACTTGTTTTATGTTTTTTGAGGGTGTAGACTGATGATAGGGCAACATCAGTCGATTAGGTATCTTCTAATATTGCAGATACATCCATACGATGTCATCCTAGGAATTGGATGGTTGGTCTCTATATGTTCTTCCATTGACTACTTTTGAGGATGGATCGTGTTTTCCGATTTGGGCGGCTGACAAGTAACTCTCATCGGCGAGCGGGGTTTCCAGAAAAGTTACAGGCAAGAGGAGCCCCTCCATTACTTGTTAGGTGAACTATCAGTGGATTCGGTGGATGCAGAAATGGTGGATGTCCAAGGGATCATCAGTGTGTTTATGAATGTCTTCTCTTAAGAGGTGGCAACTCAAACCCCTCTACATGATGTTGAGTTCAGGATAGACTTGCAAGCCGGTGCCCATCTGATTTCAAGGGATCCCTACTGAATAGATCCTTCTAAGTTGCAGGAGTTGTGGATTCAGATTGAAGATCTGATGAAGAAGGGTTTTGTTTGACTAAGTGCGTCACATGGGGTGCTCCAGTCCTGTTTGTAAAGAAGGAAGATAGTGGTCTCAGGCTGCAAATAGACTATAGGATACTGAATTAGGTGACGATCAAGAATCACTACCCTATTTCAAGGATAAGCGATCTCTTTGGCCATTTGAGGGGAGAAGGTTGGTTCTCTAAGATCGATCTGAAATCTTGATATCACTGGCTGAGGGTGAAGGAGGGTGACATCTCAGAGACTGCCTTCAGGTGAAGATATGGGCACTTTGAGTTTGTAGTTATGTCATTCGGAATTAATAATGCATCAGCTGTGTTCATGGGACTCATGAAATACATCTTCTAGGAATACCTAGATCGGTTCGTAGTCATGTTTATTTACGATATCCTGATCTACTCAAGATTAGAGGAGGATCACACTGAGCACCTGAGAATTGTTTAGGAGGTCCACCAACAACACCAACTCTATGGGAAATTGTTAAATTGCATGTTCTGGATGCAAGAAGTGCATTTCCTTAGGATAATGGTTTCCGAGAAAGGAATAATAGTGTACCCATCGAAGGTCGAGGCAGTTGTTTCTTTGGAAGCACCCAAGAACATGGTAGAGGATTGTAGTTTCCTTGGACTGGCAGGTTACTACAATAGGTTCGTATCCAACTTCTCTCGAGTTGCTACACCTTTGAAATCTTTTACCAAGAAGGAATAGGCTTTTGTATGGGATGGGAAGTGCGAGGAAAACTTTAACTATCTGATGGAGAAGTTGGTATGTACCCCAGTGCTGAGGTTTCCAAAAGAAGGGGTGGAGTATGAGGTGTTCTGTGATGCTTCAGGACAAGGCCTCGGTTGTGTGCTCATGGAGTGACAGGGGGTGATCTCTTATGAGTCTAGACAGTTACTTCCTCATGAGCGTAATTATGACACCCCTGATCTAAACCTTGCGGCGGTCGTTTTCGCACTAAAGTTGTGGTGTCGTTACCTCATTGGGGAGTGCTTTGTGGTCTTCACGGATCACAAAATCATGAAGTATATCTTCTCCCAGTGGGATCTAAATGTACAACAGCGAAGGTGGATGGAGATCCTTCAGGACTACGACTTCGATATTTCCTACACCTCAGAAAAAGAGAATGTGGTGGCCGATTACTTGAGGAGGATGTCACAGAAGGATGCGGTTCGAGAGTTGGTAGATGCTTGGAAGGCGATGGAGGAATTGGCTGCCCTACACCTGGATGCGAGGTTGGATGGTGGTAGGGGTGGCATGTATCAGATAACAGTGCAATCTTGTCTGTTGCGGTAGGTGGAAGAGTCTCAATGGGGAGCCTTGGAATTTGAAGTGTTGCGTGACTAGGTTAACCAAGGCGATGCTCCAGAAGGGTGGATGGAGGATTTTCAGAATCAGATGATTTTTCGAGAGAACTTGTTTCTTCCAGAGATTATGCACAAGAGAGTTCTTGGTGAGTTCTAAAACTCACCTCTAGAAGTACACCCGGGTGCTTCCAAAATGAACCAAGTCTTGAGAGGTCAGTTTTGGTGGCCCAGGGTAAAGCGAGTGGTGGTAGAGTTCGTGGCCAGGTGCCTAGTGTGTCAGCAGGTGAAGGATGAACACCATGTTCCAGGTAGTTTGTTACAACCTTTAGATGTCCCAGAGTGGATGTGGGATGACATCTCGATTGATTTCGTCACAGGGATACCCAAGGTTCAAGGAGGCTACGAGGCTATCAGGGTAGTGGTGGACCGGTTGACGAAATCAGCTCACTTTATGGTGATCAAGGAGTCTGGTGCAGTGGATTCCTTAACATAGAGGTATGTGGATGTGGTGGTGCGGTTGCATGGACTTCCGAGGTCCATAGTCTCGGATAGGGATGCACGGTTTACCTCACGCGTCTGGAGGGTATTACAGTATGCTTTTGGAACCCGGCTATGTCTAAGCACTGCTTTCCATCCACAGATAGACGGACAGATAGAGCGCACCATCTAGACATTGGCAGATATGCTACAAGCATGTATTCTAGACTCTGGCGGATTAGGGGAATGACACTTGCCTATGGTGCAGTTTTCCTAGAACAATAGATATCACTCTACCATTGGCATGACTCTATTCGAAGCTTTGTAAGGGATGACGTGTCTCTCACCCGTGTGCTGGACAGAGGTCGGGGAGGTAGGGGTTCATGGCCCAGAAGTGGTGCAGAGCACGATGGAGTTGGTTTAACTTAAACGGGATAGGATGAAGGCAGCCCAGGACCATAAAATCCCATGTGATGATAATAGGTGGAGACCCTTGGAGTTCAAAGTCGGGGACCACGTGTTCTTGAAGGTCTCCCCTCGGCATGGGAAATAGAGGTTCGACAGGCGGAGTAAGCTTTATCTCAGGTTCGTCGGACCGTTCGAAGTGATGCGGTGGGTCGGTGAGGTGGCTTATCAGCTAGTTCTACCACCTCCACTACTAAGACTGCATGATGTATTCCATTTGACTCAGCTCCGATGATATCTACATGATGAATCACATGTCCTCGACTAGGGAAATCTGGATATCGAGGACGACGTGAATTTTGTGGAAAGACCAGTGAGGATGGAGGATCATGAGGAGAAGGTTCTCTGTGGATGGACCATTCCTTTGGTTTGTGTGTTGTGGAGGCATGGTGGGCTCGAAAAAAGTACCTGGGAAGAGGAGATGTAGATGCACGCCCTGTACCCAGAGCTGTTTTGAGTTTTCTTGTATTTTTCTTGACTTGTTTGTGATGGAAAACTTTACCTTATTAACTATGGAACATGCGGTTTTCCTTTTCGGTGGATGTGTGTAAAGAGTCCTGACTATGGGGAGGGGAGGAACCTATCCCTAACCAAGACACATTAAGGTGGATGCAATTAAAACCGTGCGGGTGAGTTAGTGCCACCCAAAGCGGATAATATCTTGACATGGCAGAAGAACCACCCTAACCCATATGACTGGACAGTTTGACCTTTTAATGTTTCCTGGTTACATGAGAGAGAGGTGTTCTTAGATGAAGAGGTTTACTCCTGAGAGGTATCTATCGAGGTGGTTGTTCGGAACCCCTCTTTATTCAGGTCTAGTTTGGATTCTTGGGGGTGAGAATAGTTTGAGAGGTATCTGATGTAATGACCCGGACCCACCGGGTCCATTACTTTGATAAAACACAATTCCGCCAAAATGGTGGCACTGGTCATGGGGGAACCAGTTGTTCTGGTACCGTGACGGTCGCACACCGGTCACGGTGGCACCGTGAGGGTGGCACCAGTGACGGTGGTATAGTCAGGGTGACATCATGACGGTGGCACTGCATCCTCACCCTGTTCTTTTCCAGTTCTCGACTTTTCCACTCTTGCAACATATCTTTTGAGGTAAAGCTGATTTAATGACCTCTTTCAAGCCATTTAATGATCACAAATAACATCTAAAATACCCCAAGAGTCGGGTAACCCATAACTTACCAAAACATGTTGTTTTTCCTCGGTGGCATGCCCTTCCCCGTACCTTCCAGATTTTCCCCTGTTACACATTTCCTTATAATTAAAGAAAACTATTTAACGCATTGCCATTATGACAACCCCTCCGAGATGAATTGTAAAATGGAAATTAATTCTATCATGGGTAATTTCCCAACTGCATGGTGATACCACGATCCGACTTTATAGCCATTAAAAATTCCATATCCCGTAACAATGGGATCTCATCCTTATATTGCACGGGAATTCCTTATTCTTCTTCCTCTTGGTGGGTCTCCTATTTTTACTAGTGCGTTTGGAGCTCCACTTCCCAAGAAAAGTGGTGTGCCTGTACCAGAGCCTTTATGATCACTCTTGGAGTCCCTGACATTCCTCCCCTACATGTCGGGCATCCCCGGTTCTTGGCGCATGGAAAATAACCTCAATACTTGATCAACCTAGTAGGGCTTTTTCATTCGTCTCTCCTTACTGTATATCATGAGGGGTGGGTACGGTACTGTTTTGTGGGATTGGATGAAACCAACCCTTAACAAAGATAATAAATAGACTGTTAAAGAATGATGGGGTGCGTTTAACAATTCTACTGTACTCTTTTATGTTTCTATGTGTTGTGAACTGTATGGGATTATGGTCACTAAAAATCATGGTCATTGGTGGTCATTCCTTACACACTAATGAACCCTAGTCTTCTGTGATGATTAAATAACTGTAACATGGAACTGGTTAATCACCTAAACACGGTTGGTTAATGGATACCTAGTGAACATGAAAACTTGTGTGGTCACCCTGGTTAACTAACAGAAAGAAGAACCTAATAAGTGATGTGATTGGACCAAGAAGTTTCCTCACTCTGTTTTGGTAGTAGGAGTGTTGTTCTGTTTGATGCTAATGGGGTGATGTGGATGAGGATGGGATCCTCTGTTCTGGCACAATTGTTGATTGTGAATCTGGAGCTGTGAGGGGCTGTATCTCGAGGCTTGGATTGGTTCTAGTACTTTGAGGGATCTCACTGATCCCTTTGTTTTTGTGCCTTCACAAGAGAATCAGGAGTGAATGCTTAATTGTTGTTTGGATGTTTATCTTTTTATGGATTGTGGTTGTTCCAGTTAGCTTCTCATTAGTACAGAATTCACCTAAATGGGATCACTTGAACATGAAAGAAAAATTGAGTTAAATGGGGAACTGGTTTTAGGAATGAGTCGTGACTTGGCCGTGAGTGCTGTGATTTTCTTTTATGAATGAATAGTAATGAGGGTTTTTTTGATCAGGTTGTATTTGGAAACCCTAGGTTGGTATGATTTCATGTTACCTATATATATAATTGTAGATCTTATTTTTCATATTCATTCCTCACCCAAGTTGAGCACTTAGTGCCGAACAACCCCCATTTCTTGGGGGAGGGTGTTTTTCCCAACACTCCTATGAGTGGCTGGTTACTAGCTTCTTTTTTTCTCCCTTTCCAGAATATCCAATGACTCTTTAGGAAAGCTGTGATGGCATAAGGTCCATTATAGCCCAAGATTCTTTTGGAATGTTTGTTGTGGCGGTTGTCCCAGGTGTGTGAGGGCATATTGTTTCCCAAGAGTCTTTGAGAAGAGGCCCAGGTGTCTCTGGGTGTGGCCGTAGTTGTTCTGGTCCAGATGTTTGTGGGCGTGGATACGGGTGGTTGTTTGTGGCCTAGGTTTTTGTGGGCGGGATGCATGGTAGTGATGGCCCAGGTGTGTGCGGGCCGGGAGTGGCAGTCGGACTGAGGTGAGAATGGCGGGAGAGGTTCGACGTGTAGGATTTCTTCAATAACCAGTGGGAAAGTGGCATGGGGTACCCAAATATTGATGTGATATTACTATACATTACTTGACTTGAGTTATTTGGGGAGTGTACCTTGATGAGTCGTGGGTGGATAGTTTTCCTTGCTAGGTGCGATGGTTATCTATCTTCTCATAGGGCATCAGAATTCCTCACCACTTGTGCACGAGAGTCTTTGGTTCTCCCTAATTAGTATACTTGTATGCTCACCCTACGTATATAAAACTGCATTCAAGTTTCCAGGAGGACTTCAGGGATCATGAAGGGCCATACTAGCTCGGACGTTGGGACAGTTGCAGTTGTTTTTTTTCTTTTCTTTTGGTACTTTAACATTGTAGTCTCCTTGTACTTTATGGAATTTACTTTTGTAACACGCATATGGGAATGGTTTTCATTGTCTTTACTTTACCCCCCCCCCCCACCAGTTCTGGTGTTGTTGTGATTTACTATTTTATCTCCTGATCCTATTAAAGAAAAACGGTAATGCCTTCCGTCTTGTGTGTAATTCAATACCCTTGATGCTAGTCGCCACTCCTGGACCTTTTGAAGGTGGGTCTCAATGGTTATTATCTCTCCTTCAACTTGAAGAAGCAAGGGTCTGGCAATATGATGTCCCTTCTATCATCTTGGTGAAGGAAGGTCATGACATGTTCCCTCTTTGATTGTCTTTGTCTTGGAAGGGTCCAAAAATATCACATTGATAGTAATAACATTCTTTAAGAATGATACTTCTCCCTCGTAGAACTCACATTTACTAACATTTTCATAGTGCCTCTACCTTCTGAAGTTATTTATCACAATATTCAAATGCTTGTTGTGTTTCTAAATTCTCTTAGATTATATCATAATATCATCAATAAAAGACTGCCAAAAATTTACCATGCTAATATCTAAAGACTCTATTCATTAAGTCTATTAAAAATTTTAGAGAAATAATGAGTCTGAATAGAATCACTATGAACTCATAGTGAATATACCTTGTTAAAAAGTTATTCTTAGGAATATATACCTTTTTTAGTTTTAATTGGTGATATCCTCGACCAAAGGTCCACCATAGGGAAATAATTGGCCCCACATAGTCGATCAATCAATTCATCTATCTGTGGAAGGGGTTATATGTTCATTATCATGACTTTGTTGAGCTCATGATAACGAATCAATAGGATCATAGATCTAAACTTATTCTTAATGAATTGGACTAGAACACGCCATGGATAACCACTCGAGAATATAAAACCCCTGTCAATATTCTTTTATTACTACTTATTTTGTTCCACCAACTCAATAGTGGTAATTTTATAATGTCTCATTAATATTAGTAGAGATCCAAGAATAAGTTCAATGGATAATTCAACAAATCTGTCAATATGAAGACTAGGAAATTATTTGGGGAACACATCATTATAATCACTTACAATGGGCATGCCCTATATCGTGATTCTATCGAATGTATCAATTATTTTTTCAAACTATTATTTCTCATAAGGAAATAATATCCACACTTGAGACAATGATTATAATGAAGATTCATCACCATCCTACAAATTTCATAGAATTGAGGGATTACATGGGATGTGAAAATTTATCATTATTTTTAGATACTTGATGTTGGATTTATATAAATAGAGAAAATTAAATTCGTATAAACCCATAATCTCCACCTAATAATGTATGACCAGATATGATGGGAGGCTCATTCCACAAACATTAATCAGTGAGGAGTTATATAATTTAAAGGAAATAATTTCCCCATTTTTTCACATAGATGAGCCAACCTACATATTTTTTAGGTTGTGTTTGCATAGTTGTAATATACATGGACGATATGAAATAATTCAAAGAACTATAATAAAATTGTATGATTACTATTCTTGAATGAATAAGAATAGTACCTATCACCATATCATTTTAAAGATCCACCTCACTTGTGGGGATATAGTATTCCCATACTTATATCATTGGTGGTGGTTTATGATTTCCTCTGACAACCTTGGGTATATGGCATTGGATTGGAAATTCCCATGTTATTTGTAGTTCAAACTCTGCACTACCGACTATGTGTTGATATGAAACATCCTTTCATCATCCACATTAGTGGGATTCCTCATATACATTTAGAAATTGTAATCTATATGACCCTATCTTCCACATTCGAAGCATCCCCTAGTTACCCTTCAGTTGTTTCTTGGATGCATGATCCCTCACTATTGACATGTGGGATATTGGAATTACTTCCCATCACGGTAATTTTCTGTTGGTCCTTCCATATTAAGCCCAATTTTCTTCCTTTTATCTATTGTTCCAAGATACCACTGAGAGTCTCTGATCTCTATTTAAACATTATGGTCTCAATGGTAAGTTTCATCATTGATTTAAAAGTCTCATATCTCCAAAAAAAATTATACTCATTATTATCCCACTAAATAAGTAATACGGTATTCCTTCCATGTTTATGAAAAAGTCAGAGGTGTATCCTGCAAGCCCTGTAACAATTTCCTTGTTTTCCCTCATTGACTAATATTCCTTCTACTTCATTCTTAGGAACTCCCATTCCATCTTAAGATGGATAGTTCAGTGGAAAAAATTTATTGGAAAATATTATCTTGTGATATTCCCATTCTATGGAATCAATTTCCTACATTGTCAATGTGTTTTTGGATTAGTATCCACAACTAATAAACTTCCCCATAAATTTTTTAGATTCTATAACAACATTATTTTCTTTTTATCACTGGAGGAAAGTGAATATCTTTTCAATTGTGTTAATACATTATTCCTTGATGATGGACTGGGAATATCAACTAAACCTAGGACACCTATTCCATATAAAGGGTTCAACAACAACATTTCCTTTTTTAGGAGAATAAAGGAGTTTCACATGATTCATGTTAGTATTCATTGCTTGATCTAATTTAAAAAGTATTATCAATAAGTTTTTATCTATTGTTCCCATAATATTTTGTATTTCATAAGGCCAATCATCACATTTCATTTTGAATTGATTGTGGGAATGAGCTCTCTTAATTACATCCATTAACTATGAAAAAAACACCAATTAGGGGGATTCAATACACAGATAATAAAATTATAGAATGGAAAAATTTAGCATATAAGTATAATCTTATAAATTTAAATTATATCGTAACATGTGATTACATATGCCTCAATATAGGTTATCTGAAGTGATATAATTATACAAGAGTTATTAATAATGTTTTCTAATCCCAATCTCCATAAATAACTATACCGTCCTCTGATACAAAATATAATGGCCTTATCATCTAACACATATTTTTAAATTATTTTAATAAGGTTTAACTATGTAACACAACCCATGGATTGTAAATTCTAGTGCCTTTGTAGGATTAGGTACATAATTATAAACCATAAAACCAAAATAAGAACATATTTTATTTGAACTCCATAATGATCTCCTAACTTCTTTTTGTATCTTATAGGTTCATAGGATAACTTGGTGAATACCAGAACAAAATGTATGAGTGAAAAATTCCAATAAGGGAATAAACATAGAATTAAATCATAACACATGTGTAATATGGAAAAACATAATGAAATTAAAAGGAATGGAACATTAATAAACATACAAAATCATAATATATAGAACATGGGGTTATATAATAATTTCATTATAAGAATGTTTCAGCAATATACAACATGATATAAGCATGATATAGGGATAATATTCAACTCTATTTCACATTGCGTACAAATTCCAATAAAGGAATCAGGTTTACTCTCTATCCCAATATGACGTCTCATGAGAATGAACATTACCTAAGAATTGGAGCTTTATCTGGATGCACCCATTATAACATGTTTATAAATATATGTATCATATGAGTAATTATAAATTATGAATAAATATATGGGCTTCGAATTAAAATAAATTGGTATACCAATCTTGTCATAAAGAATAACCTACGGTATATCATTATAAAGTCCATGAAAGAATGGATGGAAATAATAATGGTAAATTCATAAGGAAAATTTGGAAAATGTCATGATAAATTATGAGAAAATTAAGTAAATGATGTAAAAACAGTTTATAATGAACTTTATAAATGATCCCCTTCGGTGTGATTTAGAAAAAAATAAAAAAGACACTTTAAAGTGGATAAAAGCATATTATTTTCATAAAACCATAAGTGAAAAAAGATAGTTTTTCGTGATAAAAATGTAATTTTATAAAAATATTTTTGGCTTAATTTATATTATGGAGATAAATTGAAATTTTGTTAGAAATTGGTATATTACCTTTAAATGAGCTTTCTTTTCTAGGAGAATTGAGAAGCGATACCTTACAAACCATATATTTCCCTATAAATGAAAAGATAATTGTGATCAGTAAATATTTTTGGAGAATAAATATATATTTTAAGTAGAGTAAATATGAATTATTAATAATTTCATTAGGGTAAAAAGAGAGAAAGTGGAAGCCGAAAAAATGGGGGTTCAGAGATAATCCCTTACCTTATGTCTGAATGTGTTCTACACTTGCACATAATGTCTAGATAATGAAATTAGATTCAATAATAATTTAATTAAGAAACTATTAAAGATTTTTTGATTTATTGTAATTTTATTATGTCCATTTATGGACTTTTTTATTAGTTATAATATTCACTTTCGTCATTATAGAGTGTCCATTTACTTTGTTTTCTGGATTGTTTCAAATGTATTCAAGTACGAAAGATCATATAAAATTAGAGCAGTTATCTAGAATTGAAATTATATGTTATTAAAGAACGTAGATAAGATTTAATAGCATTATATATTATTATTTCAGATATGAGTATGATTCATTAGATAAAATGTTATGATGAATGTTAGTTTATTTTGGTGAATTTCTTATCATCATGGCCTAATTTTTTTGTTATTTAGTATTTTTCATATATACACATTCCATAAAATTAAATAATATATAATAAATATATTATAATGTGATTTAACTATAATTTTTTTATGAATATAATTGAAGGTGGTAATTGGAAAATGAAAATGCATTGTCCATGAGAGAAGTATATTGACACATTACAGATGATGTTTTCATTTTTATAATGAATGGAATAGAGAATATATTTAATGATGGATAATTACATTAACACAATATAAATCCAATATATAAAATATAATGGAGTTATAATGCTACTTTATAGTAATTTTTTAGTATAGTATAATAATTGAAAATAAATTTAAATGAAATTAAAAGGAAACAAATGATATTTTTTCTTTATGAACTTTTTCTACTTAGAGCCTCCTTAGGGAAACCAGATTTGTTATTTTTTGATACCAAATGATATTGAAAATGTGGGATATAATTTTGCGTATTACTGGTCATAATTTTTTAAAATGTCAAGGATTTGTATGTGTGAGGTGAAGAGGTGGTGATGGACGGTATTTATAGTGGGACGAGAGGGGTGTTTTTTACTATTTTATTAATTTGTTTATTATTTGGATTGATAATATCAATATTGTAAAAAATTATCAAAAAATATATTAAATAATGAAATAGATTTCAATATTAGGGTGGTTAAATCATCTATACCTCTATAATTACTACAACATTCTAGTATTTATCTAACATTGTAAATTATTGTATTTCATTATTCACTAAAAATTCAACTATTTTAGAAAAATCCAAAAAATTCATCCTAACAATTCTATAACATGTGGAATCAAATAATGGTCTCATGTTTATAAAAATAGTTTCATATGAATGAGAAATTTAATTTTTCATTAAAAACATCAAATTTTCTTAAAATATAGATTTTAAAATTCTATCTTTTTTCGACATATTGAAAAATTAATTGAGGTCTCATAAAATTAGCATATAATAAAGAAAAAAATACAATTTTATGAATATGTATTGTGAATATAATTTTTTTAAGTAATTATATTAATTATAAAATTCTAAATAAACATTAAATATTTATAAAAAATACCAACACATAATTTATACTTTTTATAATATTTATTTACTTATACTAAGATATAAATATAACATCTTTTTATTTATAATATACCAAAATTTTATTTACACTTTCATAGGTGAGGTTACTTTTAAATTGGTCAAATTATTATTCCTATTGGTCACGTTACTATTCCAATGGTAAAGTAACTACTTCATCAGTATAGGTTTATCAATTTCTATACATACATCGAATTTCATTATTCTAATGGACAAGATACTAGTCTATCAATATATGTTCTTAATGATCATATTGGAAGGATTTTTTACTGAATTAAGATGCTCTATGTGGATAGTTTGAATGTGTGGAGATCCAAATAATGTTCCAAGATCTTATATTTACTCATCAGTGCATCTGTAAAGAGGTATTGTGTGATTTCATAGATTAATTGTGATATTTCATACTAGTATGATGTATTATAATGTAAAGAGAATATTTTAATGTCCATGGTTGACTAAAAGTATTGATTAGAGTTGTCTTACTTATCAGCAGGACCATATAGGGCATTGGGTCATAGTTATTTTATTTCTACCCCAAGGTATCCTAGAGTGGAAATGGGAGGATATTCTTCCCTTCTTGATATTATCCTACCAATAGTTCTCTCAAATATCTCGATTCATATTTGTTCTCCTTGCATGAATAGAGAAGTATGAATCCTTCCACATCTGTTTTGATCTTAATGGATTTATCTTTTCTGATAGATTCCACCTTTTTCTGAATTTTCACATCATTATTTTTACAATCCATTATTTTATCCGTAATGGATTGTTGAGAAATAATTTGAGGAAGTACTAATGGATTTCCGTCCTTATTTATTCCTACGTCTATAATAATACAGTCTAATATGATTGGATCCTTATCTGTTCTCATCATTGATAATGGTAAAGGATCATTTCTACTTAGAGTATATACCACTTTATTTTCCATACCATGATGGTAGTGAATTGATAGGTAACAATCTATAATGATATCTAACCAACATTATTGTCTCATATTATGCTCCTTCTATGGGAATATATTTTTTATTCTTTTATGATTAGTATATATTACACACTTCTCCATATATAGATAATGACGTTAGATTTTTTATAGGAAGATCATAGCTGCTAACTCCAGATCATGCATGGGATAGTTTTTCTCGTGAATTTTCAACCTCCTTAAAAAATATGTTTTAAATTAATCATTTTGAATCATTAAATATCCTAATAACTTCTTGTAATAATCATTTCATAAAACAAATAGTTCTCCACTTGTAGAAATTGTGAGTATTACTACGGTGATAAGACTCTTATTCCACCCTCTAAAGTATTTTTCAGATTATCTAGTCTAGAAAATATTTTCCCCCTTCTCGGTCACCTTGGTTTGTGGGTTTGGAAATCATGAGAATTTATTCACAAATCTTATGTAACACTGATCTAGACAAAGGAAACTATGTATCTTTATTATATATGTTGCCATGGGACCTCTTCGATTTCCTTTGTCTTATTAGGGTCGATAGATATTCTTTTTATACTGATAACATTCCCCAAGAATCATACTTCCTCCATCCATAACTCACAATTACTATACTTTTAATAGAGTTTATACCTTCTCAATGTATTTATAACAATATTAAAAACCTCTTTGTCTTCCTCCTTTATCTTAAAGTATATAAAAAATCATTATTAAATAATACCAAAAATTTTTCAAGGTAAACTTTAAAGACTGTATTTGTTTAGTCCATAAAAATTGTTGGAGAATTGGTGAGTATGAAATTGAGGACTATTAACTCAAACTCCCCATTCCGAATTAAAAAGGAAGTCATGGGAATATATTCTTTCTTCACTTTTAATTCGTAAAATTCTGATAGAATGTCCACCTTAGAGAAATACATGGCTCCACGTTGTTGATCGAACAAGTCATCTATCTATGGAAGGGGGTAAATTGTATTTATCATGACATTGTCGAGTTAATTATAATCAATGAAGAGTATTATCCATCCATTCTTCTTCTTGATGTAGAGGTCTGGACCACCACTTTGTGAGGCAGTCAAGAATATAAAACCCTTGTTTAGATTCTATTGTAACACCTTTTTCAGCACCTCAATCTCTACAGTGGACATTCTATAATGTGTCTTTAATATTGGAATAAATCTAGGAATATGTTTAATTGAAAACTCAACCAATAAATTTGATGGGTGACTATGAAATTCTTGGGGGAACACATATGTGTAGTCTCATTCAATAGGCATGTCCTAGAGAATGATTCTCTCCTTTGTCTCTATCTTTTGTTTTAGCTCTGATTACTCATAAGTAAATAATATCCACACTTGAGACAATGATTCAAAAAGAGATCCATCCTCCTCCTTACACCTTTACGGAATTGGGGGATTCATTGGGATAAAAGAGTGATCTCCCTTTTTCAAATTGTTGATGTGGGATTTATATAAATATATCCAATCTATGCCCAATATTGCATCGAAATACACAAAATGAAGTTTGATAATATTTACAAGGTGGTTAATTACATAAACATTAATCATGAAGGATTTATATAATTTGGATAAAATAATTTCCCCATTTTTTTTCTCATAGATAACTCAACCAAAATATTTTTCGGTGGTTTTTGAATAGTTCTACTTAACATGGAATATATGAATGATTGTTTAGAACCGAAATCAAACAGTACGTTTTCTATTCTTAAATGAATAACCAGTGTACTTATAAGCCCATTAATTTAGGTTCCACCTGAATAGTAGTGATATCATATGCCATTTCTTTTTTTTCCTTGGAGGTAGTTTTTGATTTACACTAACAACCCTAGACTTATGGAGTTGGACTTCAAAATGCTCATGTTATTTGTAGTCAAATAAATTAACTACATGAAAATTTTTTATCTGTACCTTCCATTATTCCTCAACATTAGTGGTATTCATCATATCCCTTCTATAATTTTTATCAATATGTCCATCTCTTCCAAATTTGAAGAAACTCTTAGTTCATCTTAGGTTGTTTCTAGGATACTTATTCCCAATATTTCGACACATGGGATATTGGTATTTCTATCCATAATGTAATTTATTTATTTTTCCTACTATATTAAATTCAATTTTCATCTTTTTATCTCCATGCCCATGAGACCACTAAGATTCTCTGATCTCCATTTGAAACTTAAGGAAAAAATGTGTAATATACTCATAGAATTCAATGTATAATTTCTCCAAGTATTTTCATACAATCAGCTATATTCCACTAAATAAGTAATCCACTTTTCATTCAGTGTTTAAGAAAGCTAGAAGTGTATCATGTAATCCTTATAATATTTTTCTCGTATACTCTGATGGAATCATATTTAATTTTATTTAGTATCAGTAACTCCCTTTATATCTTAATATGGAGAGTTTGGGGAAAATGTTTACTGAAAAAAATATTGAGATATTACCATTCCATGGAATCAATTTCATCCTTAGACATTGTGTTTTTTGATTAGTTCCCACCACTGATCACCTTCTATATCAAAATGATAGACTTCCACAATAACATTCTCTTATACAGATCACTGGAGGATATATAATAACTTTTCAATTGAGTAAATTCATTATTCCCTGATGATGGGATGTAAAGATACAAAATACATAGGATAACTTTGTCACATAAAGGATTTAACCACAACATTCTATTTGTTATGAGAAGGAGGTAGTTCAACATGATTCATGTTATTATTCATAACATTATCCAATTGAACTAGTATTTTCATGAAGTTCTTAGCTCCCATTCCCATTGGATTTTTCATTTAATTAGGGAAATAAATTTTTTCATATCACATGGATTATCAACATGATTTCTCATATTTCTGTCCATGATCAAGGAAAAATAAAACACACTTATGAGGATTCCATACTTTACAATTAAACTAAGGAAAAAAATTTATCATAAAATTATAAACTTATAACTGGAAAATACTACACAACATGTGATTCCCAAATTTTCAATCTAGGTTGTTCATGGTGATAGAATTATCCATAGGGTTATTACTAAATTTATCTAATCCTAATCTCCAAAAATAACTAGACCATTATCTGATGATAACTATAATAGCCCCATCCTTTCCTACATATTTTTACATGGTTATAAAAAAGATTAACCATGTAACACAACCCACGGATCATAAATTCTAGTACTTTTCTATGTTTAGGTACATAATTTAAAAACATGAAACAAAAATAAAAACATATTTTATTAAATCCATATAAATATATCCTATCTTTCTTTATTATCTTACATTACCATAGGATAACCTTGGGAATAATGAAAAAAAGTATGGGCTAGAAATCTTATTAAGGGAATAAACATATATGTAAATCATAACACATGGGTAAGAAGATAGAACATGATGACATAAAATGGACTAGAACATGATAAACATAAGGAATCATAACATGTAGAAGAAGGGATCATGTAATACTGGAATCATAATAATGTGGAAACAATTTACAATATGGCATAAGAATGAGTCAAGGATACTTACCAAGACCGCTGCACATGGCATCCAAAGTCCCATAAAAGAATCAGGTTTACTCTTGATCCCAATATAACATCTCATGAGACTAAATATTACATAATGAATTGGAGAAATATTTAGATTCACCCATCATAACATGTTCGTGGATATATATGCTAGACGAATAATTAAATATATATAATAAACATAGGGGTTTCCCAGGGAAGGAAAATGGATATCATAATCATGTCATAAAGCATAACCCAAAGGAATATCATAATTTTATTAATAAAAGAATAGATATAAATCATAATTTTTCATTAATAAAGGAATATTGGAAAAGGTCCGAAAAAATAATGTCAAGTGAAGTAAAAACTTGTAAAAAGAGTGTTTGAGAAACATTATAAATTAACCTATTTGGTGAGATTTATGGAAAAATATAAGAGGAACTTTAATGTGGAGAAATACATATTTGTTTGCATAAAACCATAAATTAAAATAGGTATTTTTTCATGATAAAAAGTTTTATTTTGGATACAATATTTTTGGATTAAACAGATTATTGAGTGTACTAGAAATTGGGTGAGAAATTTGGATGTTCCCTTTAATCGAGCTTGCTTTTCAGGGGGAATTGTGAAGGGAAACCTTATAAAAGATGTATTTTCACATAAAATAAAGCATAATTGAGTTCAAAAAATATTTTTTGAACCTACATTTTTATATTGGAAAAGTATATAAGAATAATTAATAATTTCATTATGGTAAAGGGAGAGTGTGTGTAACGCAAAAGAAAAATGGGGGTTCTGAGTTAATCCCTTACCTTTTATTAGAAAGTGTTTTTCAATTGCACTTAATGTCCTAGATAATGAAATTAGATTCATTAATAATTTAATATAGGATATATTAAACATTTTAATATTGATTATAATTTTATTCTATTTATTTATGGTCTTTTTTATGAGATTTAAGATTCCCTTTTATCATTCGGGAGGGTTCATTTCTTTGTTTTTCATGATTGGTCTACTTGTATACATGTATGAATGATCATGTAAAATGAGAACAATTATCTAGAATTGGAATTATATGTTAGTAAATAAATTATTGAAGATTCAATAGTATTATATATAATTTTTTGTATATATGAGGATTATTCATTAGATAAAATGTTAATGATGAATGTTAGTTTATTTTGCTTAATTTTATATAATCATGAACTAGTTTTGTTTTATTCTTTAATATTAACCATATATACTTGTTCTATAATAGTAAATAAGCTAAAATGCATATGTTAGAATCTAATTTAACCATCAATTTTCATATGACCATCATTTAAGGTGGTAATAGAAAAATGAAAATTTGTCTTCCACGATGGCGGTAAATTGACTTATCACATATGATGTTTTCATTTTTAGATTAAAAGGAGGAGGGAAGATATTTGATGATGGATAATTCCATTAAAACAGAAAAATTAAAATATATAAAATTTACGAAAGTTATAATTACACTTTGGGATAGGTAGGTGAGGATAGGATAATAAAATAAAATAAATTGAAATAAATTTAAATGAAAATGAAATAGAATTTTACCTATTGTACTTCTTATCTTTAAGAGTCCCCTTAGGGAAATTGGGTTTGGTCTTCTTTTGAGGAAAAAGGATCTTGTATGTGTGGGATAAATTTTGGAATATTATTGGGAAGAAATTGGAAAATCTTAAGGGCTTTGGATTTATAAGGATAATAGGTAGTATTTGTAGTTGGAGGAGAGGGGGTTTTTTATAATTTTATTCTTTTGTTTATTATTTGCATCAATAATATCAAACTTTTCTAACATTATAACTTAATGTATTAAATAATTAATTATTGTTCATTATTATTGTGCTTATATCTTCCATTACTCAACAATGACTCAAAAAATTATTTATTTAACTAATATTGTAAATTATCATATTTCACTATTCAAAAAAAATTCATCTGTTTTAAAAAAATCCCAAAAATTAACGCTAATAATTTCTTGATGTTTGGAAATAAAAAATGGACTCCATTTTATGAAAATAGTTGTATATGTATGAGATATTTAATTTTTAATTAAAATCATCATTTATTCTAAAAATTTCAATTTTAAAATTATTAATTTTTATGAAACTTTGAAAGATTAATTATGTTCTCATTAAATTATATTATTTTTATAAGACAAGGAATATATTATGTTATGAATTTATTTTTTTGGAATAATTTTTTTTTAAAAATTATATTAGTTATTAAAATGTAAATAAACATTTATTATTTACAATAATAGCAACCCTTAATTTATCATTTTTAAAATATTAATTTACCGATTCAAATATATAAATATATTATATTATCATTTACAAGATACCCAAATTTTATTTAACATTTAATATGTGAGGATACTATTCTAAGGGTCATATTACTATTCCTAATGGTCGTGTTACTATTCCTATAATGACCCAATGTTTTATTAATGGAAATCCCTCTTGATCTAATTAAATGTATCTTTATGTAAAATTTCTATACAAAATGTCATCTTCTTTGGTTTTATGTTAAGAATTGTGACCGTTGCTTTTATAGTCATTGAACAGTGATCACATGATTAGTTTAAATATAGGGCTTTAACAAATCCAATTTACTCATACAAAGGAAGCGATGTCCTCATCTAGTAGAATCGCTCCATACGAAGCCAGTTTTTTGGATCTCGAAAAAGAGGTGGCGTCTTTGGGCATCGCTCTTGACCAAGCCCAAGCTGAGCTTCATCATGTCAAGCTCTAATGAGACCATCTACAAGAAAAGTGGAAGTTGATAGAGATTACCACTCGAGCAACGTAATCTGAGCCACCCCAGGAGTATGTCACCATCACAAACCTTACCCTCAGGTCTTATGCGACTTTTTTAAGGGGTTATGTAACAAATCACTACTACTATTCTCATGTACATTATTTTTGTATATAATAATAAATATACTTTCTTGTCAATATTGTTACATTTTAAATAGTTTTTAAAGTACAAGTATTGTTTTTAGTTATTAATTTATTACGAAATATATTTTATTAAATTAACGGATTTATAAATTAAATAATATTTCAATAAAATATTATTATTAATATTAAATTAATTTTATTATATATAAATGATCATATAATTTTATGAATGCAATTATAATTTTTTATTATGGTTTGAAAGCCATTTCTGTCAAAACCCGTGAATTTTCAATAAATGTCAGTTTTTATATTAAAAGTGAAAATTAACATATTTATAAAATTATTTATTTAAAATAAATGATATTTCTGGAATCCATAATTCAAAATTATCCAACAGTGAATTTTTCATAATTTTCTGAGATAATCAAATTTTTGGGTAAAAATTAAATACCGTTTAAATATATAATGTGTTTTATGACATCAAAATGACTCAATAGTTATGTAATAAATTACTATAAGCTTTATATTCTACCAATATATTTTTTACCATTAAAATAATGTGATTTTTGGATTGTTTGACTTACTTTTCAAAGCATTAATGGACCCCTGAAGACTTATTAAACATCTTGTATTTTTAAAATATTTTCCATGGGAGTGTGACTCACCTCCACATAAGCAACCCCTTTATTTTAAGAAGTTAGGAATTTTTCCTTATAAAATATTGTGTTCCTCTTCCCTTTTCCAAAAACCATCGGCAAAAACCATGAGCTGATTTGTGGTTTGGATTAGTTTAATGTAAGGGGTCCCAAATCGAAATAATAAAGAATTCACTCACCTTCCCTATATTAACCCACCCACGCTCCCACTTACTCTTCACTCAAAAGCCTTTGGAGTTCATCCAAAATCTACCCTACTATATCTATAATCCTCCCAAGGTGCCCCAACCGCCCAATAAGCCTCTCTCAAGCCTCTCTCAAGCCTTGGAACCACACTTCCAAGTAAGGGGTTTTTCTTCCTTTCACTTTTTTGTCCAATTTTTATTAATATTGTTATTCGATTTTAATTTGAATTATAAATTCTTTGTTATGGTTTCTTACCTCCCCCATTCTACCCTTTTACTATTTTAATGATGGGAGACCCCTTTCTCTCTCATTAAATGCCTACCATGTACACTCGTTACTGTGCCAAAATTCTAAAAGGAATTTCTCTCTCTTAATTATCATTCAAGCAATAATTTTGTATCATGAATCTAAATTCAATTACAATTGTTTGGGCATGTATCTATATGACCCCCTTACTGTCCATTTATTGTAAATATGACGATACACCCCTTTTCTCTCTCATCAACCATTTTTATGAATTCTTATGTCATGCTGTTACACTGCCGAAATTGCACCGATTTTCTAAGTAAATGCCTTTGTGTAGTGAATACCATGCCCATTTCTCCATCAAGGGTATTCAACTTTATGCACATTTATTTATTTATTATAATGTACAAGTATGAATTCCACATTTTGTTATCGTAGAATAAATTATTATGTTTAATGAATCCATGTGTTATGATCCATGTGGAACACTTATGCATGAAATGAAATGTTTAAGAAGGGTTCACCCTTATAGCGCTCCAATGCATTGGGTAAAGGATAGTATCATGATACGTCATGTGTAATGAGTGTTGAATCATTCTTTTTCAAGTGCAATGAGGTTTTACTCATGATTAACATGTAATTAAAATTTACTAATGCTCCTTGTGCAATGAGCCTTGGCTCATGCTAATTCCATGTTAAGTGTTGTTTCCACATTTCTATGTTATGATTATCATGATTTATAATTCCTTTATGTTCATGTTTCTCTTGTGCTCTACTGATATGCCTATTTTCTAACATGTATTTTACTCCTCATGTATTACATGTTTATTCCCTTACTGGTCTTTATAGCTCACCCTTTTCTTATGCATGTCCTCAGGTTATCCCATTCAATGCTAAGTATGAGGGAAAGTAGTGGTCATGTAAAGGATGTTTTCAATAAAGATGTTGTATTTCATGTTTTATGTTGTTATTTAATGATCCTAATCCCCGAAGACACTATAAATCTTTATCTTCCATGTTTTATAAGTGAATAGTTTATGTATAAATCATTTTTAAGTTTGTATTAAAAGTAGGGTTGTCATAATTCCAATGGTCAACATTCTATCCCATTAGTACAAGTTCCTTAATTTTTAATATTACCTCTTATTTAGTTATTACAAGGGTCATGTAACTATTCTATTGGTATGGGTTCCTAAGATATATGTTCGAGGGATTTATTACTTCATTATGATTCTCTATATGGATTGTATGAAGGTGTGGAGTTCTAGATAATGTTTCATGATCTTATATTTATTAATCAATGCATGTGTGAGGAGGTATTGTGTGAGTTTCACAGATCAAATGTGATATTTATTACTTGTATTTATATGATGTATTAAAATACATAGATAAAATTATAATATCCATGGATGAAGAGATCATTTGCTGAGAAGTCTCTTACTTAATAATAGTTCCGTGTTGGGCACTGGGTACTAGCTGTTTTGTTAAAACCACATGGTATCCCAAAGAGGAAATGAGATGATTTTATATCCCTCTTCATTTTCTCCCACCAATAGTTCTCTCAGATATATTTATTCATATTTTTGATCCATGGGTGAATAGATAAGTACGACTCCTTTATCAATTTTGAACTCTGAGGATTTTTCTTTTTTAATAGCTTCCACCTTTTTATGAATTTCCACTAGTAAGATCCGGATATTTTCTTAGAGGAATATCTACTATTTTCCTAGGTACTTTTTCTATTATTATGTTCATTTGGGTTTGGGTATGACTTGGGATGTGTTTGGTTGATGCTTTTAGGGAACTTGGGAAGACATTGGGTTGTACACAGTTTGCGCACGATTTGAAAAAATCGTGCACAATTTAATCATGTAGACATTGGAGGTCAGCACAGTTGGCGCATTATTTTCTTAACCGAGAATCATTGATCCTTGCAAAAATTGGAATATCACACATTTGGTGTATGTTTTGGCCAATCCGTGAAGCCTCCCATGTGAAACTTTTCACACTGAGTAGTTTAATATAAAAATTGGTTTTATAACCACCCGAACCCCTGAAACCTCTCTAATTCAATATAGTCAAAGGCTTAAATGTGTATGGATGATCTCATATCCTTCTAGAGGGATTTTAAGGAAATAATAATGTCATTCGTCTAGAACAAAATTCCAGATCGAATATCAGTTCTTGTTATGGTATGTAGATTCCATCCCCATGTTTTTCCCATTCTTTCCTCTATCTTTCCTTGATATCTTCATGGAATATCTCCACCATTTTCTTAGATCTAAACATATGAGTTGATATCTAGATCTAGTATTATAGATCTATATATATTTTTTCAAGATCATGATGCCTTTGATCTTAATTTCGGTTTGGGTATTTAGATTTGAAGCTTGATCAATGACATTGTGTCGTTCAGATTTTGGGGATTTCTATTGGGCTAACTTTCATCAATGAACCGAGGTAGGTGGTAAAAATAGAACTCTCAATGTTGTGATTCTGATACGTGTATGTGAGATTATTATTTTCTATATTCTCTTTATGATTTATTTGCTAAATTTGAGTAATTATGAATGCGGAATTGACATGTTATTTCTTTGGTGATTAATTGATTATTGAATCATGGAATGAACATTAGGGGTTTCCCAAATATATATTTGATTTGAAGATTGGTTATGGGTTGAGATATTGTAAATTATATATTGAATTTATTGTGTTAAGATAATTAATTGGGAAAATTTAATTATGAGATGATGTTTGGCTATATAAGATAATTAATTATGAGAATTAATTATGTGGAATAATGTCTACCAAAGAATATTAACTGCGAGACTTGATCATGTTACATGATGTTGATCAATGATAATTAATTGTGAGAATTAATTAAGAAAATTTGACGTTCGATATGGATAATTAATTGTTAATAGTTAGTTATGGAAATATAATTGTGTTGATTGATTAATTAATTGAGGAATTAATTAATGGGTCATGTGCTTAGGTAATTGTTGGATTAAATAACGGTATTTGAAATGTTTAACTAATCGTTGGATAAGTAATAGAATAATGTGTCTTATTCTTGTGAATTAAATAATGATTAAATGGATATGATTTTTTGGGGCTGGACATGGAGTTCTAGACTGATTAGAAGTTGGGACATGGAAATGGCGTTCCTCCCCAATAGTTATCCAAGCTTGAGATATGTTGTTCTTCGCATGAGGACCTACCCCGAATGAGATATGGGGTGATAGGTATGACAAACTACACCTAATAAGATATACGGTTCTATGAAGGATGAACTACACTTAATGTTATTTGGGGTTTTAGGCATGACGACCTACACCGAATGAATGATGATAATGACTGATGATTCAAATGGGAAACATGAATTTAAACTAGGCCTAATTTGATGATTAAACATTAAATGACTATTTGATAACTATTTAATTATTCATTATATTTAATGCATCATAGAACTACAGGTTCAATAATTTTACTATACTCATTTTAGACACCATTGGTGGTGGACTACTGTATTGTACTCACACCGTATTCGGGATGTCTGATTGGAACATGAGTTGACTTTGTTGATGCAGGATAGGATAAGGGAAAGGCCCTGGGATAGGTTGTTGTTGGGATTGAAGCATGGGTGATGGATCCATCATGGTTCAAAACCCTTTTGGAGTTGTTGTGTTTTTAATTTGAGTTTCATTGTAGACACATGACACTTGAATTGTCATATCATGTTTTACCTTCAAGTTGAGTATTGTATTTTTTGGTTTTTAACTATCATATGACAAGCTAATGTTCTAGTTATTTATACTCTTCCTCCATTGGTTATTGTAGTTTTCTTCCTTTAGTGTTTTATTATTCTAAGAGAGGGTATAATATACATAACACTAAAATAATAGTCCACCCCTACTAGTAGGCACCCTCTGGAATATAGGGAGGCATGCTAGAGAAAATGTGGCCAACCGGCTCGGGGCACCCTTTATTGGAACTTAGTTCGGGATGTCACAACACATCATTTCTTTGAGATATATTTATTTTGTCTATATGAAATGATTGATAAATAATTTGAGAACTGATTTACTATGTTCATTCAATAATGATTCTTATATTCATTATTTCAAGGTCAAATAATATTGGATCCTTCCCAATTATCATTATTGACAATGATGTAGAATATTTTCTACTTATAGCATCTCCCAGTTTATTTTCCTTACAAATATGGTAGTGAATTGAGAAGTAATAATACATGATGAGCTCTAAGAATCTTTATTGGATCATATTATTCTCCATCTATGTGAAGAAATATTTGAGGCTTTTATGATTAGTACATATTTCAAACGTATCTGCATATATATAATGATGTTTTATTTTTTATGTCAAGATCATATTTGGTAACTCCAAATAATGCATGGGATAGTTTTTCTAATGAATTTTCAATTTTTTTGAGTCAGAGGCTATCAATTTATCATTTTCATTATTATCCATCATAATCCCTTTTAAAGCATTATTTTATACCATAATGAGTATCCAACTTATTGTATGTGTGAGTACTACAGAAGTCAGAAGCCCCTTTTTCAACTCTTTGGACAATATTCACATTCCTTGGTCCAATTTTTTTTCTCCCTTCCTAGTTATCTTGGTTATTGGGTTTTTAAATAATGATAATTTATTCAAAAATCTCTATTAAAATCGTTATAGACTTTTGAAACTACATATATCTATTACAAATGTGGGAATGGGTCCCTTCCATTTCATTTGTCCAGGATGGGTGCATTGACATTCCTTTAATGGTGATAACAAGAACCAATAATGATACTTCCTCCATCGAGAACTCACATTTACTATACTCTCTAAATATTATCTACCTTCTCATGGTATTTAGCACAATATTCATATTTTTTTTATGTTCCTCTTTTCTCTCGGATTATACGAGAGTATCAACCATAAAGGACACTATAAATTTTTTGAGGTAATCTCCAATGTCTTAATTAATTAGGTCCCAGAAAATTTCTATTAAAATAGTGAGTTTGAAATGAATGGTTATGAACTCTTATTGTATGTAACTCATTCAAATGTCATTCATGGGAATATCTCCCTTCTTCACTTTTAATAAGTGATAACCCGACCGAAGGTCCACCATAGAAAAATACATGGCCCCATGTAGTTGATCGATCAAGTCATCTATTAATGGAAGGGATACTTTTTCTTTACCGTGACTTTTTTTGAGCTCATAATAATCAATTCAGAGGCTCATCAACTCATACTTCTTATTGATGAAGTGGACTAGAACACCCCACGGTAAAGCACTTGGGCATATACAACCATTGTCTATATTCTATTGTAATTTCTTATTCAATTCCTCCAACTCAATGTTGTCTATTCTATACTATGTCATTGATATAAGAATAGATATAGGAATATGTTTAATTGTGAAATAAACCTCTCAGTCAGGAGAATGACCAAGGAATTCATTTGGGAAAACATCAGTGTAGTCACTTTTAATGGGAATGTCCTCAAGCATGATTCTCTACTTTGTCTCAATCATTTTATCTATCTATTATTATTGATAAGACAATAGTATCCACTCTTGAGATAATGATTCTTATAGAGATTCATCGTCATCCTTACACTTTTACAGAATTAGATAATTCCTTGGGATGTAATGTTTGATCACCATTTTTTGATAGATGATGTAGGCTTTATATAAATATAGTAAATCCATTCCCAATATTGCATCAAACTCTACCAAATAAATTATGAAAATATTTTTTGGGAGGTTCATTCCCGAAACATTAATTAGGGAGGATATTTATACTTTGGAAGAAATAATATCCTTCTTTTTTTTATATATAACTAACCCTCTATATTTTGAGGTGGTGTTTGAATGGTTCTAATAAAAATAGATGATATGAAATAATATAAAGATTTAAAATAAAATAGTATATTCACTATTCTTGAATGAATAACCAGAGTACCTTTCACCACATAATTTTTAAGTTCCACATCATCAATAGTGAAATAATATTCACTTCCTTTTTTTCTAGGAGGTGGTTTTTTATTTCCTCCCGCAACCCTAGGATTATGGAATTGTCTTTTAAAGTTACCATGTTCTCATTAGTTGAAACACTACATGATGGGATGAGTTTTTATCTGATCCTTCCTATCATTATCCACATTAGCAGGATTCCTCATATCCCTTTAGAAATTATTATCTATATTCCACTCTCTTTCACATTGGAAGAATCTCTCAGTTCCCATTAGGTATTCTCCATGATGATTATCCCCATACTTTTAACATGTCGGGTGATGGGATTTATTTCCCTCAAGGGATTTATCTATTTGCCCTCCCATATTTAACTCTATTTTATGATTTTTATCTATGGGCCCATGAGACCACTGAATGTATTTGATCTCTATTAAAACTATAAGGGCATGGTAGGAAATCTTCTCACAACTATCAATGTCTTAGATTTCCAAAAATTTTCATAGACTTAGCTTCAACCCACTAAATAAATGATACACTTTTCTATCGGTGTTCATGAAAAAGCTGTAGGTGTATTATTAAAGCCTTTTAATTTTTTTTCTCTTATTCCCTGATAAACTTATCTTCCTTAAGATTTAGTATGAGGAACTCCATTTCAATCATAAGATGGAGACTTAAGGGAAAATACTTATTGAAAAATAATTTCTTTAGATTATCCCAATCCATGGAATCCATTTCGTCCTTATAATTTTTGTTTTTGATCAATATCCACCACTGATAAAATATATCATCAAAATGATAGACTTCCAAAAAAATAATTTCTTCTTATAAGAATTAGAGGATTGGAAATACCTTTTTAATAGAGTTAATCTATTATTCCTTGATGATGGAAGGGGAAGATCCACTAAACATGGGATGCCTATTTTAGATAAAGGATTCAACCATTATTTTCCCTTTTTTAGGAGAATGATAGAGATCCACTTGAGTAAAATTATTATTCATAACATGAGATAGTTGAACATATACTTTCATGATGTTTTTAGATCACGTTCCCTTAAAATTTGGTATTTAATTAGGGAAATCATCACATTTCCTATAAAATTTATTTTTGGCATGAGTTCTTCTATTTATATACATTAATCAAAAAATAATTCACAATTAGGAGGGACTCAATAATTATAAAATAAACTTATAAATAGGAAACCTTAAACATAGAAGCATAAATATAAAAATGAATATTATTTCATTACATTTGATTCTCTGAGATTAAATATACGTTATCCATGGTGATAGAATTATCCATGGTGATATAATTATCCATATGGTTCTCAATCAAGTTTTATAATCCTAATTTCTAAAAATAACAATATTTTCCTCTGATTAAAACTATAATGACCATATACTTTTATACATATTTTTATATGTTTTTAATAAATATTAACCATGTAACACAAACCAAAGATCATGAAGTCAAGTGTATTTAGAAGATTAGATACATAATTTGAAAGCATGAAACAAAAAAAACATATTTTATTTAACCTCAAAAAAGAGATCCTAACTTCTTTTTATCTCTTACATCTTCATAGGAAGACTTAGGGAATACATGTACAAAAGGTATGATCTAAAAATCCCATTAAAGGAATAAACATAAATGTAAATAATAAAACATGGGTAAGAAGGAATAACATGATGACATAAAAAGGAAGGAAAAATAAATAAACCTAACAATTCATAACATGTAGACAAATGGGTCATGTAATAATGGAATCATAATAATGTGGAAAATATAAAACATGATATAAGCATGAGTCAAGTATAACTACCAAGACCATTTCATATGGCGTACAAAGTCTAGTAAAGGAATCAAGTACAATCATTTCCTCAATAAGATGTCTCATGAGACAAAACATTACCCAATGAGTTGAAGAACAATCTGGAAGTACCCATAATAAAATTTTAACGAATATGTGCTCCAAATGAATAATTATAAATAAATAATTATCATAAAAGTTTCTTATAAGAAGAAGTGGTTATCATAATCATGTCATAAATCATAAACAAAGGTAATATCATAATGGTGTCCATGAAAGAATGGATGTAAATAATAAATTTTATTTTATAAGGGAAAATAAGAAAATTTCATGATAAATTATTTAAAAATTAATTCAAAACATGTAATAAATGTATTTATGAAATATTAGAAATTAACCACTTCAGTGCGATATAGGGAAAATATAAAAGTTAATTTAATGTAGAAAAATAAATATTTGTTTTCAAAAAACCATAAATGAAAAAAGGGAGTTTTTTATGAAAAATAGTTTTATTTTGTAAAATTATTGTTGTATTAAAATATATTATTGAGTGTACATGAAATTGGGTAGGAAATTTCGAAGTTCTCTATAATCGTGCTTGCTTTTCAGGGGAACTGAGAAGGAAACCCTAATAAAACATGTATTTCACAAAAAAGTTTATTAATAATAGAGATCATTAAATATTTTTGGAGAATATAACATAATTTAGGTAGAGTAAATAAGAATAATTAATAATTTTATTGGAATAAAGAGTGATTGTGTGTAACCTAAACAAAAAATAGGGGTTCAGAGATAATCCCTTAACATATGTTTGAAGTGTTCTGCACTTAAAAACAATGTCCTAAATAATGAAATTATATTCATTAATACATTAATTTAGAGACTCTAATTTTTTTATTATAATTTTATTATGTTCATATATGGGTTTATTATAATTTATAAGATTCACTTTTGTCATTTGGGAGTGACTGTTTCCTTGGTTTTCATGATTGGTTCAATTATATACATGACAGAAAAATCATATAAAATAGGAAAAGTTATCTAGAATTGATAAATATTTTATTAATGAAGTTATATATTTTTAAATGGACTAATATATTTTTTTATATATGATGTTGAATAATTAGATAAAATATTTATGATGAATGTTAGTTTATTTTGCTGAATTTTCTATCATCGTAAAGTAGTTTTATTTTATTATGTAAATTTTTTCATATATAATAAATGCATAAAATAAAATAATTTTTAATACATATAATATAATCTTATTTAACCATATATTTTCTTTTATGACAATCCTTTAAGGCATTAATGGGAAAATTAAAATTCATCATCCATGATGGAGGTAAATCAACACATCATATACGATATTTTTTTGTTTACAATAAAATGTAAATAGAAGGGATTTTATGTTGTATATTTCATTAAAAAAATATATATATAATATAAAATATTCTAGAGTCATTGGGACACACTGGGATAGGTAGTAGACGATTGGATAGGAAATGAAATGAAATTGAAAAGAAATTAAATGAAAACGAAAGTGAATTTTACCTCTTGAACTCCTTCTCCTTGAGAGCCTCCTTAGGGAAAATGGGTTTGAAATTGTTTTGATGTTAAAGGATATTTGATATGGGGAGATACATGGGAATAATATTGGGAATTATTTTTGAATGTCTTCAAGGCTTTGGATGTGTGAGATGAAGAGGTGGTGAGTGGTGGTATTGATAGTGGGAGGAGATGAGTGTTTTTTGACTATTTTATTCACTTGTTTATTATTTGGATAAATAATTAAATAGTGTTGAATGTTATCTCTAAATATATTAAATAATTAAATATAGTTCAATATTATAGTTCTTACATCATCCATGCCACAACAATGACTAAAACATTCATGAATTTATCTAATATTGTAAATTATCAAATATCATCATTCACAAAAAATCAACTATTTCAAAAAAATCAAAAAATTCACCCAACCCATTTGTCAAAGTGTTGAATTTAAAATAGGAATAAATTTTATGAATATAGTTTTATATGTAAGAGAAATTTTATTTTTATTTAAAACTATCTTGTATTTTAAAAATATTCCTTTTAAACTTATAAATTTTTTTATGACACATTGAGAAATTAATTAAAGTCATATAAAACTATCTTTTAAAAAAATACATCAAAATATTAATATATGAACTTATTTTTTTAAAATAAATGTTCATTTAAAAATTTATATTAATTATAAAATTGTAAATAAACATTTACTCTTTACAAAAATACCAACAATAAATTTATCATTTTTAAAACACAATTTTTTCTTATACCAAGATATAAATATATCATATTTTCATTCACAATATAAACAAATTTTATTTACACTTTTATATATGAGGTTAATATTCAATTAGTTAGATTACTATTCCTAATGGTTATTTTAAAATTCAATGATGAATTAAATATTCTATCAGTATTGGTTCCTTAATTTTTAGAAATAGCACTTATTTCATTAATTGTTCATTTATGAAGTTTTTATTGTGTTATGTATCTTATTTATGTGTGTTATACTATATAACATAATTATAAGAAGGTAAATTTCACTGATAAAAGTTAGTGTTGTTACACATTAGGTGTGAATGATCGAGCTATAATAGACTTGTTTCTTATTGTTTGTTTATAGAAAATTCATGAGTCCCACATTGGGGAATGTGGTGGGTCATGAATTCTTGATAATAAGGGTTTGACATATTCTATGACATGAGGCTTTTTATCATGGTTGATGGTTATGATTCACTTGGGAGAAAAAGTTAATGGGTGGGAATCCCAAAAGCGAACAATATTGTTCTATTAGAAAATAACTAGTTGAAAATATAGTACCTATAAAAAAAATTAACTACCCATTAGATCAAGATGTTATTTATTGTAAATGATCAAGTCAATATATGTCATGGAAAGTATTGGCGATAGTGTGAGATTCTACCCAACCAAAGGTATATATGATGTTAATCCTTGCATTATAAATGAATGAGAAGATATATCTACCATTGGATATGAAAAGAGGGTTTCATATATTGGAAATGGAGTTTGAAAGTTGAATTTTTATTAAGAACACCCATAAAAATCAGATTATTGATAGAGATAATCCCCATAAAAGTAAGTGACTTTTGTTGATGGAAGAAGGAGAACATGTTGACAAAAATTTATGGAAGTGTGAAGATATTATTATTGTTAACACTTTTAAGATCTATTTTTAATGGATTTAAAATCCATTAAATTGTAATGTTTAAACACCCAAGATGTTTGAGGAACCATAAAAGGAATAATACAAATGGAATTTGGGGAATATAGTGAGTTATATTCTACATATAACAATTTTGAAGGACGATTTTGAAGGATGGAATTAAAAGTGAAGTGATGTTCTTGAATATTCTTTAATGAGAGTATATTAATATGCTAAAAGAGTTTGTTGGGGGTTTCATAAATTCCATAATTTTTAAGGTGTTTTTCATGAGATTAAAGATGTGATGATTTTATTTATAGATAATCAATTCATAATTAATAATTTTTTTAATTTGGTTTTTAAATTTAAAATTTGGATAAGTATCCATATATAGGTATTCATAATATTAGTGAAAAAAGTCATATGTATAAATGATCTATAGATTTGTAACCATAATATGAGATATTATGTGTTCTAAGTAAGTGTTATATGTATCTTAAGTATGCATAAATCTAGACATGAATATGGATCATTCACTCTTTTTATATATAATTTGGTTTGTGTAAGAATTGTATACATAAATATTATCTATAAAAATATAAATTACATCTCTATAATCGTTAATTATCTTATCATAAACATAAATTGTGAAGTTATGTAAATATCATATCAGGAAGCATAAATCTATGTAAACATGAATCCTGGATCTATAATCTTTAATACTTATAGAAATTTGATAATGTTGTAGACAAAAATATAAATACTCCAGAATCTGTATTGTAAAGCTGAAATTGATTAGGATGATTCCTGGAATATTTTTAATTATTCAAAACATCTCAAAAAGAAATGTAGTATTAAATTTGGAAGAAATTGTAGCTGATCTTCAACTCAATAATGTGAATATCAACAAAAGAGCCATTTGAGATGCTTTTCAAGTTTAAAAATGATTATATTTCAAGATATCTATAATATGAATAATTAAATCAAATAGTTCCTTCGAAAATTTAAAATGATCTAAATATCAAAATAAAGCTTTGATTAAACATGGATGTCTATGAAAAGACGAATATAGAAGCATGATGAATTTATGAAAAATAAATTACTCCTATAGAAAATATTATATACTTATATAAATTTATAAAATTAACTATAAATATGTAGGTGTTATGATTCAATGTTCAGAACATAAATATAATTTATGATTCGAGACAAATAAAAATAATGATTATTAGGAAGACTTAATATGATAGATATAAATATTCAAGAGTGAAGTCTATGTTGATATTAACTAAATCTCTCAAGAATTGAAGAATGATTCAATCAATGAATATGAATGCTATGTGATTTTAATACATCCATGATAAACATTCTCATATAGAATATGATACAATTTAAGAAAGTGTAGAAGAGATTTGCGATATATGGAAGTTTATGGAAGATAATTTTAGGCTATAACAATCAGAAAATGAAATGAAATAATATTTGAAAAATTTTATACCAGAAAACTATTGTGAAGGAAAAAATAAAATGAGATTATGGGAGAAAACTATGTATGAAAAATGTGATAAAATGTTAATCGAGATCATGTGCACCGAATGTGAGAGGATTTTTTTATATGTTGGATCAAAATAGATATTATATGTCACAAATACAAGAGGGGAGAAATTTTTATTTAAAAAGTTTCTATTAAAACCTTTAATGAAATTCATTATTTTAATACAACATAAAATAATACAATTCACTATGCCTCTTATAAAACAAAACAAACAATTGGATTAACTCTAGGTCTAATGAAATTGTTAGGATACCAAAGATTATGAAAATAATTGTATTTGGGTTGAATAAAAATATCAAATTAATAAAAAGTGTAAAAGATTCTACCATATAGAGTATAGAATCAATATAAGAATGTAAAAGATATAATTAAAAAAATTAAAAAAGAATACAAAGAGAAATACAAAATAAAAGGATTCTCCTTCTATTATAATAAGAGGTGGAAAAAATAAAATGTATTACCATTCTTTTATCCATATGTGTAGGGTATCCGTTCACCTAGGATAATAGATCTATCTCAGCAACACTTGTAAGACTTCTATAAGATAATCGGCACGTCAGTCTTGTTTTCCCCAGAAGTCCTTGATTTTACAGGTAATCTGTACCTCTATCTTTCAAACACTTGAAATACCTCAATTTGCTGATTGGTTGCATCGCCTTTATATCCCCGAAATCCCTCGATAGTTATCATCAGAGAAGATGCACAGGGAAAAAACACTTATTTAAATACAAAAATTATGTACGATCCATTCATGTATTCTAATTTTAAGTCATTAGCAGGAAGCAGTGAGAAGTCACACAATCTCTCTCTAGAACGTGGAAGTAGATGAAGTAGTTCATGTTCTTATCTCAGCTTCAAATGACCTCATTTTTATATTCCTCATGTTCAAATATTAATATTTTTCCAATGGCCATATTTATCTGAAAATTTAGGAGGGACTTAGACACCTTGCATTGTAACAGTCATATTGAAACAAAAAACATGACATCATTTTGATTAGTTTATAACAAACTCAACCTCATAATTTTTGTGAAAACAAGAGGTATATGAAAATTATAAGAAGATTATATTATTTTTTTCGATAAAGGCATGTATTTTATAAAAGTAACACATGAGTGTGATTAATATTACATAGGGTAAAACACTGTTATAATGAAAAGTGGATATGATGCATAATGTGAGTACGATGGAAAGAGTGAGTACAATGGACATAGTCAGTAGGATGGAAGCAGTCATTATGATAGATAGAGTTACTATGATAAATAGAGTCATTATGATAGATAGAGTCATTACGATAGATATATTCAATACGATAGACAAATTCAATATGATTGACAGAGTCAATATGATAGATAAAGTCATTACGATAGAGAGAGTCAATACGATAGACATAGTCAATATGATAGACAGAGAAACAATTTTCAAATTATGTTCTTTATTTGATAAAAGAATAAAGAAATTTTTTATTTCCAAAATAAATGACATAAAATTAAAAAGTAAGTCATTTGACATAACAATATCTCCTGATTTTGAATGAAAAAACACAAATTAAAACTAGAAATAAATACTTATCTCCCACTAAGTTTTGAAAACTCTTCTGAATAGTTAAATTAATAAAAATTACTCCCCCTAGGTATATAAATTACTATGTGTTTTATGTATATATGTTTTATTTGGTTTTGATTTTTCTCCTCTTTAATGTATTACTTCTGAGTAAATTATTAACAATTCTCCACCATTGTGAAACTTTCTCCGCATTTATAAAAAACTTATCCTTATTTTTGATTTTAAAAATGAAAAGTCTAATATTGTATGGCTCGGAAAGGATAGAAAAAAATGGAATAAGAAATATTTGAGACACAACCATATAGTTCATTGAATATTATATTTTCTATGATTTTATAAAGACAAACTTGAAAAAAACGGCAAAACAGTCAATTTTTTCTCTTTCTTTCTCATTATTGATAAAATCGTGAAGTATAACCTTTATTTTCTTGATCCTTTTCTTGTCTACTAAGATAGTAACTCCCTGGGATTTGAGAATCTCTTGTTGGTCTGCAAAAACATGATCCTGGTTTTTGATAGTCTCTTCTTGAATTCTGATCACTTCCTCAAGAGTATCAATTCATTCATGCATATTCTTACATTCTTTAGTCAATACAGTATTTTTATTCTATGAAAAAATATTTCATCTTTGAAAGAAGAAAACTTAAAAACATCTGACCAGAAAACATTCATCCTTTCTTGCAATTCTTTTACTAAATGAGCATAAACACCATTGGTTTTTGAAATTTGATTCAACCTGTCAATAGTTTCCTTTTCAAGATTATTAAATGAAATGGAAAGATCATTTGAAAGTGTCATTAGGTCATAAATTGTTTAATCATGTTCATTTACTGTCCTTTTTGTTTTGTAATACCACTTGTTCTTCTTGTTGCAAGCCTTCTTATGAGCAACCGGACTATCACTCAAAACATTCAGATCAGCCTCTATTGATATTACTCTATTTTTGATCCCTCTTAATAAACCAAATTTATTACTTTGAATCTCTATAATGAAATCAATCCTTCCTTCTGTTCTAGGAAATTAGTGAATAGTTTTCTCAATTATTTTTAAAACATGAAAAATGTAATCACTTTTCTTGAGATAAATTATGTGTTCTGAATTAGTATCATTGTCGTATGATTCAAGTTCATTGGAATGGATTGAGTCTTTATCAGGTTGTTTTCATTTTCATTTGTTAGTTTTCCTTTTCATTTCTCAGTTTCCTTTTAAATCCTTTATTATTATTTTTCAGTCCTTTTTTCTTATACATTTCCACATATGACAATTACTTTCTCAGCATGAAAACTTTGAGACCCATTCTTAATAGGAGAGGGATTCCTCACTGACTGAGTTTCTAAGGATTGAACTAGTGATTGACCAGCATGATGATTCTATTTTTTAATTCCTTCACTTTATTTTTTGAAGAGAATAATCCTCTCTACTTTTCTTAGAACTGTAAAGATATTCACAAAGAAAATCATCTTCCTCTTCTTCACCTTCCTATTGTGAAGCTGATTGAATATCTTCTTGTACTGTTTCATTTCCTTTTTCTATCTCTATAAAAGTCTGTACGATTGGTTCTTGTTTAACTTTTTCTGTCAGTTGGGTAATTTCTGACTCAACTCTTTTTAGAATTTTTTTACATAAAAATCTTGAGATTTTATTTTGAAAAGATTTTTTATCTTTTTCTCATCCTGTAGTGTATCTTTTATTCTTATCTTCTTGTCTAGCTCTTCAACTGGATCAAGACCAAATTTAGGATCACCTTCTATTCATAGTTCTTTATCCATTATCCACTTGGCTACAACATCCTTACAGTATTTGGTTTTGTTTTTATGGATTGCACTAATTTGTTGATCTGACTTTTGAGAAGCAACAACTGTTGGATCTGTTTCTAATAGAAGTGTTTATGATTGATTTGGTGTCGATTATTCCACATCATTGACAATGTGTTTTGAATTTTCATCAAAACAAACATTCAATTTATTTATTTTATTCTTGATAATCCAATAATCCTTCATATATTTGAAATATCATTTCATTGGAATAATATGAAACATTAAAAATTCAAGAATAAAAATGTGAGAATATATGGATGCATGATTAGAAGGGACTGAATTTCACTTGAATTCACATTCTTGATTGCTTCAAAAATGTAACCCAGGAGACATACCTTTAACATATTTACCAGATAATCTTGAATAATGATGTCAAAAACATTAATATTTTCTATATCCCTTCTCTATGGAATTAGAAACCATTGAATCAAAAGAACAACAAACCAGTTGTCTGCAAGAAGATGTGATACTTTTCATTTCAACTAATTTATAAGAAAAATTGACTTTTCAGATCATTCCTTATTAAAATTACCAATGTCCATAGGTATCTTATGAGAAGGAAAAACAGATTCACCTTCAGTAGGGACATTGAGATAATGGGATAATTGTTTTACTGACATAGAAAACATTTTTTCATACACTGTAAACTTAATAATCATATCCTTTTCAAAAGACACATTATTATAGAATTGCCTAACATATTCAAAAATAATTTGATCTTCAGATATGGGTTTCTCAAAACAATGATATTCCTAGCCTTGGAATAAAATAATTCATTTCATTTTTTCAGTCATAACTATCAAAAAAATACTGAGAGGATACCATTCCTTCGACGAAATCCACTTTTGGGAATGTCTTTGAAGGCATATCTACATGATTATTGTTAGAAGACTGAGATATAAAGATTATTGTTAAAAGAAATAATCGTACCGAGTCTTAATAAAGGGAGTAGAGATTTTCCATGAAATCTGAAGAACCAGTGTAGGTTCAAGGCATGGATCCATATATTTAATGGAAAATTTGGGTGTTCATTGGTCTTCTACAGTTGAGTATAGAAGATAAATAATCCAATCATGGTGAATAAAAGATGCTTTTTTAAATGTTTTAAAAAAAATACAAGAATCAATAACACAAAATAAAAAAAAATAAAAAAACAACAGAGAATGTACCTGTCATAAATTTCATGTATGTTGTTGATTTCCTAGTATTATCAAAGTAGGAACATAATTCAATAAAGAATGAAAATACAATCAAAAATAAATCTGATAAAAATGAAATTGAATACGATCAGTTGTCAGATGGATGTAAAACTAATTCAATACATTAATTTTTCAAGCAGATAAATAATGTAATTACCATTGGTTTTCAAGATAATGGAAAATAAATTCATTACTATTGGTTTTTATAATGATGGAAAACAAAGTTATTACCATCAGTTGTAAAGACGATGTAAAACAATGTTATTACCATTGGTTGTCAAGTCGATGGAAAACAAAGTCCTTACTATCGGTTGTCAAGCTAATGGAAGAAAAATTCGTTACCATAGGTTGTCAAACCCATGGGTAGACTATCAAGCCAAAAGTCTACATTTTAAGCAGATATGCCGAAACCACAAACTGAAAAGGTAAGGCCAAATGTCATGACATAAAAATAAAACAACTAGTTAAATAAATACAGTGAATAGAATGATAATTCTTGAATAATTACGGTAAGATACAAAAATATAAGATAATAATAATAAATTAGAATAAAAATAGGTAAAACATTATACAAAAGTCAAATGTTCACCCCCTAGGAAAAGGATAGTTTTATTGTAAGTAGAATTGTAAAAATAGATAGTAGATGTGAATGATTGTTTTAGTGTAACAATTCATAGCATATGTTTAATGAATTAAAATCTGTTAAAAGGTAATGGTTTTGTAAAAATATCTGTAAGTTGTTCTGGAATTCCAATGATTTTTAGAATAATATAATCTTTTTTGTGTCTGATTCATAATGATTGTGGTCTGTAATATCGATGAGTTTTGAACGAGAGTGATGTAAACTATTTTTACATAGAGAAATGGAAGTTTATTTATCACAAAATAATTGAGTTTTTGTAAAACTCATACTATTGCCTATGAGTGTGTGTTGAATCCACAACACTTTAGTGAAATAACTTCTAGCTGCTAAGTATTCGACTTCTGTAATGGTGGGTACAACTGAGTGTTTTTTTGAAAGACCAAGAAACTAATGAATATCTTAGAAAATGATGACATCCAGAAGTACACATTTTATCCATTCAACAACCACCAAATTCATCATCTGAAAAATGTTTTAGTTCATTATCATTTCCATAAGAACAAAAAAGGGATAAATCCAATGTTCCTTTTTAATACTAGAAAATCCTTTTCACATCTTTTAAATGATATTGTATTGTATTTTCTTGAAATCTACCTCATAAGAATATAAATACATATTTTAGGATGACTTTCTATTAAGTATAGTAGAAATATAACCATACCTCTAAAAGATGTTTGATCAACTGGTTGCCCCGATTCCTCAAGATCAAGAGTGTTTGAGGTTCTGAAGGGAGTACTAATGCTTTTAGTGTGGTCATACCCATACTTTTTGAGTAAGTATTTGATATAATTTTGTTGAGATATATAAGTATCTTCTGTTATTTGAGATGTTTGAAAACCATACAAGAATGTTTATTCACCTATCATACTGATTTCAAACACATTCTTCATTAGATTAGAAAATTAATCTGTTAATATCTTTTGAGATGATTCGAAAATAATGACATCAACATAAATTTGAACAATCATAAGATTTTTTTTTGTTTTTTCCTTAAAATAGTGTTGGATCAACTATTCCTTTAATGTAATTATTTTGTTAAAAAATCATATTAACCTATCATAACATGCTCTAGGGGCTTGTTTAAGTCCATAATGGGCTTTGGTATGTTTATAAACATTTTTAGGATGTTTGGTATGTTCAAAACCAGGGGTTGGTCTATGTAGACTTTCTCCTAAACATATTAATTATGTAATGCACACTTGACATACAAATTAATGATTATTAAATTAAAGAATGTAGAAAAGGCTAATAAAATTCTCATAGATTCTATAATTTCTACCAAATCACAAGTTTCTTCGTAGTATATAAATTCTTGTTGATTATAACCTTTATCAACACGTCTAGCATTATTTCTTATAATGATACCATTTTCATCGCATTTTTTGTTTCTAAAAACCCATTTTACTCCAATAACAGATGTATCATTAGGTTATTAATCCAAGGATAAGAATTTATTCCTTTTGAATTCATCTAGTTCATCTTTCATTACCTTAATCCAATCCTCATCACCTAAAGTGTCACTTGGAGTTTTCCATTAAATTGACATAGAAATCCCAGTTATTCAATTTCATTTCATAAGAAGTTTTTAGTACTTACTGGTTTATTTACATCACCAATGATGTTATCACTGGGATGATTCCTAATTAATAACTGATATAGATTTTGAAAAACCTATTTATCGAAATAAGGTAGAAATTCACCAAGTGTAAATTTCATAGAAAAAATTTCATGATTATTTAATATGTTTGAATAATGATCTAATGGTTGATAGTCAGTTTTGGAAAACACATCAGATGCGATATTTTAAGGATTTTTTTTTAAAAAAAGGATATGTTTTTAAAAAAATTGACATGTATTATTTTTTAATAACAATTTTTTTGATTAAAAGCTATATAATCCTTAGATGTGGTGGAATAATATTGAAGTATTTCTTCATCTAAATTGGGTGTAAACTTATTTAAGTTATCTTTTGTATTATAAATAAACACATTGCTACCAAATACTTAGAAGCATGAAAATTTTGGTTTTCAGCCTATCCGTAACTCATAATGTGTTTAATTAAGAAATGGTCAAATTAATACTCGATTTATAGTATAAATATTTGTACTAACAGCTTCTTCCCATAAATGTTTTTCAATTTAGTATTCACTCAACATGATTTTTGTTATCTCTTAAAGAATTATATTACTTCTTTCATCAAATTCATTTTGATGGGGTGTTCTTGTGCAGAAAAGTGTTGATTCATAAATTTTTACTATAAAAAGTATTGAAATATAAATTTACAAATTCTCCACTATGATCACTTTGAATAGTTATCAATGGTCGGTTTTTCTCATTTTTTAATTTTAGAAAAAAAAGAATAAAATATACAAAAGGATTTTCAATTTTTATTAAGAAATTATACCCATGTAAATCTACTATAGTAATCAACTATGAAATATAAATATTACTTGCCTCCAATTTTCCAGTTTTTGTTTGACTAGAAATACCCATGTTTACTATGTGTAATGAATTGGTAGTTATGACTTAACTGATTGATTTAAATCTGGACATATGTTGTTTTCCATATTAACAAGATTCAAAAACATAATAAGAATGAATCCTACACTCATGTAGATCTTTAACAAGACCTTTCATAGAGAGTTTATATAAATTTCTAAAATTACAGTGTCTTAGTCTTCTATTCCATAACAATGATTGGTTTTCCATTTAACTTAAACAAAGTAATTCTTGGATCTTATGTATGTCCATATTAAATCTATAAACATTATCATGTCTTTGGGAAGATAGAATGTATTCTTCCTCAAAATTTTTAACTATTCAATTATCATTACTAAACCTCACAAGGTAACATTAATCGCATAATTGGTTTATACTAATGATGTTATTCGTAATACCATCAACAAACAAAACATTTGAAATCAAAATTTTTCCAAGAAAAGCGATATTACCAATACCATCAATCTTTCCTTGAGCACTCTCTCTGAAGGTAACTTTTCCTCCATTCATCTTGATAACATTTTCAATGATGTTTTTATTTTCGGTCATGTTCCTGGAAAATCCATTATCCATGTACCATGTATTGTTATTATTTCTTTTTTTTCAAAATAAAAAATAGTTAATATTTTGGAATCCAAATCTATTGGGGTCTAAAAACATTATCCATAAAAAATATGGAATCCACATTTGTTTTGAAAATGTGTTTTATTGAATCATAATGATTGATATTTATTAAGGGAACAATTTCTCTCCTAATGTCCACCACATTGACATTTAGTATAGAATGACTTAATTTAGAGAAAAAATAGTTATTACTAAAAAATGGTTTTGAATGAGTATAACCAATTCCAAAAAAAATCTTTAATGGACTAATTTGAGAGTACATTTTTCCAAACTCTTTCCTCATAGTAGTGAAATTTGTAAATGTTTATTAAGAGAAAAAGTTTTACATTTTAGTCTAATGACCAAATTCTGATCTTCATTTGTATTAGTTTTATAATTGATTTTTTCTTCTAAAATAGTTTTCTTATAAATCATAAAATACAAATCATTAGAAATTTGGTTCTTCTAAAAAATCACTTTTTCATGTTTTTTGGAAGATTTACAATTTCAGTGGTTTTAGAATCATCATCTTTAGAAAGATCTGATACTTATATTCTTAGAATATCAATCCTAGTATTTTATTTATCATATTTACTAGAAACATTATAATTTTAATTTTCTAAAATTTTAGAAACTCTAGAATCTTATTCATAAAAATGTAGAGAATTATCATTTTTTGTTGAGGTTATTTCTTCAAAAAAAGAGTAATCCTTTTCAGGACAATTTTTACATAAGCACAAATTAGTAAGAGATTCAGAACAATATACCTTGGCCATAAAGAATGATAAGGTGTTTTGAAAAGGAGGCCAATATTCTTATTATTTGAGATATCACTATTAGAAGAGTCTTCAGAAGAATCACCAGTAATGTCACTCCTTGAGTAAATAAATTTCAATAAATATTTCACTTGGAACTCCAGTATTTATTTTTATTCTTTTGTTAATGTATTTCCTATATATCCTTTCTTTTTAGCATAGGACAATCAGGTTGAATGTGTCCTGCTCTTTTACATTCATAACATGTGAATTTAGGATAATTATTATCCTCATTACTTTTTTATGTATTTTTATATTTATATTGTAAATCTCTCTTTACAACAATTTTATTCATTTTTCTAGAAATATTTGAAAGTTCATTCTCTAACTTCTCAATATCACTAGAATCAGATAAGACTTATACCTTCCTTTCTCTAGACTTAGCATTCACAGGAGATGGAGAATTGGTAGGATATTATGTATTAGTTAATGATACTCCACAATTATTCTTCTTCTATCTGCATCTCTCTAAAGACTTCTTTCATATTGTAATAGAGTTCCAAAGAGATCGTTAAGAGTAAGACTAGTAATATCTCTAGATTTATCATCTGCGGTCCTCTTAGATTACCATTCATTTGGAATAATATATATTAATTCTAAACAAAATCATCATCTTCTAAAATTTTATCTCTCAGAGATTGAATACTTTTAACAATTTTCATAAATCCTTATTTAACCTTAACTACTGTTTCAACAGAATGTAATTTGAAAGCGTGATAATATGCTCTTAGCATAGATCTTCTTGTTCAAAAAACCTTAGAAGTACAAAAATGTGTAATATCAAATTTCTTCCATATGCTATTTGTTTCTTCAAATGAATATATTTTACTGTAAATGTTCCTAGTCATAGAACACAAAAAATTATTGCATACCTTGTAGTTTTGCTGATATTGATCTTTTTCTTGAGTAGTGAAAGTGTTAACATCATTCTCATGAATCTTATAATCACCAGTGAGCATAAAAAAGTTATCTACCCTAGTATTTATGATAAAAGTCTTCAATCGATCTCTCCAATATTTAAAATCATTTCCATCAAAAAAATTGGAGGTCTGGCAGGGTTCTGATTTTCAATTGAACTCACATTCATCATGCCTTCTATAAAAAAGTAACAAAATCCTTTTTCCAAAAATATGGATTAGTGTATTTAGAAAACAACATAAATTAAATATAAAAAGAAGTGGAATAACCTCCTCTGATACCAATTGTAGGATCAAAATGGATAAGATATGGAAAAATAAAAGAGGTTTGAATTATATAATTCAAAAATTTATATTAAAACCTTTAAATAAAGTTATTATTTTAATAAAACAAAAACTAATAAAATTCACAATGCCTCTTATAAAACAAAATAAACAATTGGACTAACTATAGGTATGATGAAACTGTTATCATACCCCAGATTATGAAAACAATTGTATTTGGGTTGAATAAAAATATCAGAGTAATGTGGAGTGTAAAAGATTCAACCATATAGTGTATAGAATCAATACAAAAAACAATATGTTTTAATTTATACAATTACAATATAATACAAATAGAAAGAATAAATTATTTTATTCTATTTCTATTAAAAAAGATGAGGAAAATATAAAAGGTGTTAAAATAATTTTATCCCAAAGAGTAGGGTATCCTTTCACCTAGGATAATAGGTATGGCTCACGAACACTGGTAAGACCTTGATATGATAATTGGCACTTCCATCTAGTTGTCCCAGTAAGTCCTTGATTTTATAGGTAATCGACTCTTCTGTCTTTCAAACACTTGAAATCCCTAGATACGATGATCAGTTGCATTGTCTTCCTATCTCAAACATCCCTTGATTGTTTTCACATGATCAGATTCAAAATCAAAAACAAATCACTTATTTATATTAAAAAAATAAGAATGATCCTTTCACATTTTTGTAGTTGCATGTCTTTTGCACGAAGCATGAGAAGTTACATGATCTCTCTCAAGAACTTGGATGTGGCTGAAGTTGTTAAAGTTCTTATCTCTACTTCAAGTAACCTTCTATTTATAGGGCATATGTTCCAATGATCATATTTTCCCCAACAGATATATTTTTCCAAAAAAACATAGGGGGACTTTGACACCTGGCATTGTAATGGTAATATTGAAATAGAATACATGGCCTTATTTTGATTAGTTTATAAAAAACATCCTGCCATCATTTTGGTTAAAACAATAGGTATATCAAAATGATAACAAATAGTATAATATGGGTTTTGATAAAATCATGTATGTTATAAAAGTAAATAATTAGTATGATTAATATTACATAGTGTAAAACACTGTTATGATGAATAGTGGGTGCAATGCATAATGTGAGTACAATAGAAAGAGAGAGTATGATGGACATAGTCGGTATGATGAACAATTTCATTATGATAGATAGATTCATTACGATAGACATAGTCATTAGGATAGATAGAGTCATTACAATAGATAGAGTCAATATGATAAACAGAGTCAATACGATAGATAGATTCATTACAATAGACATAGACAATATGATAGATAGAGTCAATCAGATTGATAGAGTCAATACGATAGACAGGGAGAATGTTTTCAATGTAATTTCTTTATTAGACAAAATATTAAAGAAATTTTTTATTTCTAAAACAAAAGACATAATATTCAAAATAAGACTTTAGACATAACATTATATTCTAAGATGTAGAAAATATTTTTAGTGACCAATTTATAAAAATAAAATAAAGAAATAGAGATAAAGATTTTAATGTTGTGGATTTCAAGAGCCTATGAATATTGAATAAAATATTACTTTTTATAGAGAAGTAAAATAATAGAATGTGAATCCTATACTGGAGTTAATATATTAGGGGTAGAAAACTAAAATAATAAAGATGATATTTCAAAAAACCATTATTTTAGATGCATGAGAATAGGAAGAGAGAAGAACATGAGGGGATACCAACCTAGTGTACATTTTTATGATCATTGGAGTTGATATTTTTAGTGAATAAAGATATTTTGGATTCTATAAGATCACATGTTTCCATTTGGAATTAATAAATTTAGTTAATCAGGTTCTATTGAATATATGTGAAGTTGAGCTAAAACTGATGAATTGTTTAATGTTATACATTTCAAGAGTTACTGGTATCTGGAGACAACTTAATGAGAGGAAAGAGATATATTATGAGGAATAAAAGACACCAATTTTCTTACTCATGATCTAGTTTAAAAATTATTGAAATATGACACTTGTATATACAAGATGAGATGTTTAGGAACATATGAAACTATGGGTATGTAACGAAAGCACAATAAAAAGCTAATATTTTAGTGTTAAGTATATTTTTGGAGCCCCAATATAATTATAAATTGATATACAATGGGACTCTATATTGGTGTCATAATAACCAAATAACTATATTGAGAGAGTTAGTATAGTGTATAATCTATGATTGGGGTGAATAACCATTCACTATAAAGAGTAGGCCCAAGAGAAAAACCTTCTAAATATTTTTGTTATTTTACGTCCATTTACTATTTTAATTGGGTTATTGTATGATAAAAAATAAGAGAGTATTGAGACTAGAATTATTTTAGGTGGTTGAATTTGAATATAAGAAAAGAAAAACGAAAAATATGCCATGATTTCAAGTTCCAAATCTAATATTTTAGACACTAATTCTACATATAAAAGAATAGAATATAATATTCTTAAATATAATTTGATCATAAGTAAAGATCAACTAGATAAATTCTTAAAATTAGAGAAATTTGAAAATATTAAATGTTTCAATCTAGATAAAAACAAATAAACCTATCTATGTTAAGAAAAAATTAGAAAATGTTATCAAAACCTATGCTTCCAAAAGTGGTGACAATTTAGAGAAATAATGAAAAAGATTGAATGAATATGTATAGACATTTTTAGCTTAAAATAATGATGTTTAAGGGTCAAGGAAGAAGTCTCATCCTTGTTGCTACATTTCAGTGTAGTAAAAGTCACACCTTATTCCCGCATTTTGGTTATTTTATTTAGAAATGGGAATTGAATATAAAGTATAAAAAATGAATAATTGATGATGTTTTTATGTTTTATATAGTTATGATGGAAAAAAATTATGTAAATTTTAGTTTTAATTTATTCTCAATTATTATCATATTAGAAATGGTTTCAATTATTCTTAGAGAAAGTTTTCATTTCCAGGGTGAAGAGTAATATAATGGATCCCTTGGAGGGGATATAATAAATGGATTAAAGATTCTATATATTTAATAATTTTTAATGAAACTATAAATCTAGATAGCTCCTAAAAATACAATGTTTGAGGAATTATATTCACTCTCTTAACACTATTTTAGTTTTTTGGATGTATTATCAAGGGTGAGTGGATATCTATCAAAATAGTGTAGAAAAACAACATTCCTATGAATGTTTCAATGGGGTTTTGGTAATTAAGTGTCGTTTCATGCACATTATTGAAATTTTTTATAAAATCCTTAATGAAATAATATTCATAGTAGTTTTCACAATGAGAAATGTATATTCATTACATTGATTCTTTAGTAAAATAATATATTTTTACACTGGTAATGCCTATGTATACTTTGATTTTTATTACCTAAGGGTCTTTTCCAATAAATTTAGCTGTCTCATCCAAATCTCAAGAAAGGTAGAGAACGTTAAGGGGAGAGGTTTTTTATTATAAATCTTAAAAGGGGGAATTTACCTTCCATTATATTTAAGGTTTCAATTTGGTGGAGTAACACCTTTACCCTATTCTTTTATTTTCATTATGGTTAAGTGTTAAAGTGGACTTATAATTGAATATTCACATGAACCATATGTATTTGGATGTATTTTGATGTTCAAATTATTGGAAAAAAATAAGGGGGGATTTGAAGATCCCATTATATTTGGATTACATTTTCTTCCAATGAGCATGATAATATATTACATTGAGAAGATGGGTGATGGAGTTAGAATCCACCCAAAAAAGTAATACATGAATGTTTTACATGCGTTATTGGTAAATGAAAATATATATCTCCTATTAACTATTCAATGGAAGTTTCATATTTTTTTAATAGTGTGTGAAAGATGGATTCTTACAGAGATGTCCAAAAAATTGAGATGACTTATAAAATTGATCCAAATCAAAGTTTGTGAATTGTGTTGATGAAAGAAGTATAACGTTTTTACAATAGGTTATATAAGTTTGAATTTTTGGATGTTATATATAGATTCAGAGATGTTTTTATTATGATTAATAGATAGCTGATTAGAGAGTGTAAATATCAAATATGATTGAAGAATTATTCAAGGAATACTACACATACATACTGGTGAATGTAGTGATTTATCTCATGTGGATGAAGGTTATGAGGAATATTTTTGATATATGGAATAAAAATTATAGTCATATTCTTGAAGATTATATAACTTGAGTATATAAATATAATACAATAGCTATTGGGAATAGAACTAAAGATTTTAATAAGTATAAATAAATTAAAAAAGTATTTTGAGGTGTTTTGGAAGAGATTGAAGAGGTCATGAATTTATTTTATATGATCTTATTTTGATTTAATAATTCTCTATTTTATGTATTATAGATAAAATTTGGATAGGTCTTGACATAAACCTATTCATTATATCAATGAAAAATAATATTTGTATGGATGATCCAGTGATGCGTAAATGTCATCTGATCCAATTTGATTTATATATAAGAATCATCTAGAAGTTGTGTAAGCATGAATATAGAAATTCATAACAATCATTCCCTCTATGTATTCATGATTTGGTGGCGATGTAAGAATAATCTATAGAAGCATCATCTGAATAAGTATGAATTGATTCTTGTATGTATGAAATCTCTATGCATAAACATCATTTTTAAAATTGAATAATTATCAAATATGGAATAATCAATCAGTGTAATCATGAATTCAACCTCTATAATCATGAATACAAAAAGAAATATGAGAATAATGTAGACTAATATTGGAAAATCCTAAAATTTATATTTCAATGTAGAAATTGATTGGGATAACTATTATATGAATTCTAATAGATCAAAACATTGAAAAATAAATGCTATTCAAGAATAGGATTAATGATAATATTATCTTCACCTTATAAAGTGATGATCAAAGAAATACATGTTTGAGATAATTTTAATGTATAAATAATATTTTTTTCTAGAATTATATATTCAAAATAATTAAATTAGTTTGTGAGTCATCTATTTTTAAAGGATTGAAATATCCCAAGAAATTTTTCATTGAAGATGGTGTTTTGAGAAAAAGGAATATGACAATAAGATGAATTTATGAGAAATAAATTAAAACTGATGATAAAATTATAGATTTAATTAAATATGGATGTTAAATATGAAGATACCAAAGTTTTTCTTAAATGTTATAAATATCATAATAATATTTTATTTAATATCAATAAAGATGAATTTGATGGGTTGTGCTGAAATCTTAGATATAAAGATTCAAGAGTGCTGGCTTTACTGATATTCATTGAATCTCTCATGAATTTAATAATGATTCAATCCATGAATATGAATGTTATTTGATTTTTATATAACCATAATAAATTTTCATCTATGAATTACATGGGAAGATGAGAAATTGTATAAGAGATTCTACCCTAACAATATTATCAATATGATCATACTTAGGTGTGAGAAGAACAAAATAAAAATAAAGGTATTCCAATTAAGTTATAGTATAAAATAATTATGAAGAAAAAAAGGAAAATTATATCATGGGTTAGAACAACGTATGAAATTTTGATAAAAATTATATAGAGATTATAGGAACCGAATGTGATGTGAGATTTTATATATTCTAAAATATAAAAAATATTTTCAAGTAACGTATCTATAAAAATAAAAATTATAGCGATAGATTTTTTTTTTGGTAATAGAAGTCGAGAGTTTATGAATAATGAATAACTTATAACTTTGAAAGGAGAAAAAGAAGAAGATAGTGGAAATCCTATGCCAATGTAAATATAATTTTTTAAGATAATAGAAGAAGATGATCATATGAAAACCATTGTTATGGAATCATGATAAAAATAATAGAGAATAAGATGATGAGAGATGATCTTGATGGACATGTTTCTAATCATTTATGCCTAACATTTTAGTAAGTGGTGATTTTATGGATTCCAAAAGATCAAGAGATATTATTTTGAGTTAAGAAATCTAGTTGAGTGGTTTCTGTTTATGATCAAAGAATCAAAGATCAAATATGGATCATGATTCATTTTCAACCTTTCAATAACAACTGGCATTCAAATACTGTGTATTTACAGGATGGATATTAATTCTGAGGATTAAAAGACATAACTATGATGAATTTTGATCTACTATAAAAGTTCATGAAATAATACACATTCATATACATAGTGAGAAGATAGGAACCTTTGTGAATTAGGGTATGCAAGGACAAAACAATGTGAATTTTTAATTTTAGAGTGAATTTGAGTTTTTAAAGTAATATGGGAAGTATAAAAGGTGTAAAATGTGAAACTATTTTTAGTTGGGTGAATCACCAAAACATTGTTGTCAAATATTTATTATATTATAGAATATATTGTTGGGGAGAATAACTAATCATTACAAGGAGTATTACGTTTATTTGGACCTTGTAAGTATTTTAATTTTTGTCCCATCATTTACTACATTATCTACGTGAATACAAGATACTTAAAGTCAATATTATCAAGAGGGAACCAATCCGATTGTTTGAATTTGGAAAGAATAATTTTTAAAATGAGTCCATTGATTCACACCCATCTCTGTGGTTCAACATTTCATGGGAACTATAATTTGGTTTTCTAATTCATTTTAATTAATTTATTTATATTTATATGTATGTTTGACCACATATATATCTATATGATGTTGTGATTAAATTTCTAGCTGAAATAATTCTTTCTAAATGATGTTTCTTTGATTTATTCATTAAAATGTAACTTAAAGGACTCTTTTCAAAAAAAGAACTTACATTCATGGAATTATTAGAACCTTTTATATTATAGTCCAATTATGTTATTGTTTGTATGGAAATAAATATTATATTATATGAATTTTTATTATTGTATATATATATAAAATGATCTTCCACTTTGAAGGATTATTTGGTGGTGAGATTATGATTTTACTTGGATATGATTTATTAATATTATGATTTATCATGTAATATGTTTCATCACCTCAAGTAGATAAATTCATTGAAACCATGTGTAATTAGATGGGAAATAAATATATGGTTGTTATTCAAGTTATGTTGATGCACTTAATAGTATAACTTACATCTTGATGAAATTATTTCTATTGGCGGTGACACATGGTGAGGCTAGTGAGTCTATGTTATGGGTTATTTATTTAAGAATGAATCAGTAGTCTAAAAAATAACTCCACCCATGTTTTTTCGGGTTTTCTCACAAGGAAATAAGAATTTGTTGTTTGAATAGTACTATTTGACTAGGATTTATATATTAATTATACTTGATTGTATTCATTACTCGTACTATTTTATTATTCAAATTTAACTTGGTTTACCATGTGTATCAATTTACCTTCTTATTTTTTATGTTGATTTCATCTCTTCATAGAAATTAGTAGTATTTATCTTTGTTAACATTAAATATTATGATATTATTTTTCTATTGAGCACCTTTTACCTATTATTATTAATAAATGAATATCTTTATTATTGTATAAAACATTGTAATGTTTTATAAATCAATTGTGTAGAAACTTTAATCTTGTTGTAAAAGTTTTTGGAAAAAAATGTATACAATGGTACTTGGGATTATATATTATACCAGTTGAATGGTCTCACTCTCTTATTTATTTAAAGAAAATTTTTCAAATGCAATTTTAAAGCCCAATGTGTTTTCAATTAAAATAATTATTCTTGTTTTATAAATGATACAAGGAAGTATGATGGTTTTATTTTTTTCCTTGATTGATAAAGTGGATATTTTCATAAATAATTTTTTAGACTTGAATTGATGACATTTATTATAAATATAATTTAATAGACACTTCAGTGAAATCCTAAAGGACTAGTTTATCTCACAAAATATATACACTCCTTCATGAATATTTGAATTTTATGTTTTATTTTAGGTATCCATAACATATATTTTAGGTTTGATAGCATTCATTGATGTCCTAGAGGATGGATGTTTTTAGTGGTTTTAGTTGACCCCAGGTAATGAGGTGATATGTGTGTGGTTATTTAAGATTTTTAAACATTATATGATTCCTTTTAGGTCAAAATTAATAGAAATACATGTATATTTCATTCCATCATTATCATGTATCATATTATTCAGTTTGTTGGTAACTTTATGGGATTTTTATTTAATTTGAGGGGTTTATTCATTTTTTGTTTTGATTTTATTTTGAAATTATTTGTTTATTTTCATAGATTTTAAATGTATGGACACAACATATATAGTTATCAAGAATATACTGATATTTACTTATAGAATTTAGATATTTAAAACTCAATGAAGTTCTATGTTTGATATCCTTAATTCTTGTTTCTATCCCATGATAATCGGGAATGCACTTTGAAACTTGTGATGGGGCCACTATGGTGATTTGGAAAGTTGATCGAATTAGTTTATGATATAATTTTTTTAAATCCATATTGTTATTTAGTGATTAATGTTATATCAAAAATAGGATTCCAAAAACACAAGAGGTAGGTATGATGAGTTGTATGGATGAAACATTTTATATCAAACCATGATCTACAAGGGGGCATCAAGTATGTGTTTTTTTTGGGTTGATTGAAAATTAGCATTTAGTATATTTTTGGCCAGAATATAATATATAATATAGTCCATAAGGTTCTATGAGAAGTGCTCCTAAGGTGTTGAATGTTAACCCAAGTCATGTACTCTGGGGAATGTGTTATTTTGTTTTTTATATTTTGACTGTTCATTATGTCTAATCATGAAATTTATTGAATATTTATGATTTAAATTGATATTTACCTTGGCCTAAGGACCTTTGATTTTTTATATAGATAAAAAAATATATTTAATTTAATTGAAAGGGAACTCTTACATGCCCCAATTCTTATATGATTAAAGCCTTTAATATGACATATCTTAAAGTCCCATAGGAATAAATTTAATGGATTAGTGGATCAAATTTCTTACATTGGAACCCCCCCCCCCTCGCATTCATGTTTTTCATCCACTCTTGGCCATCACTCCACTATTTCATCTAGGGAACAACACCACCACTATGTATAGAGGTGTCTAGGGTATATATCTAGGTTAATCCTTGGAAATCTTAAGATGGTCATCCCCATGTCCAACATAACTTATCTAGTTATTTCCACAACATTTTTTTCACTTTATCAACATGAATCTACTCTTATAGAGATGCTTCAGGGCCTAATTTTGGTGTCCCTAAGGCCTAATAGCTTACTCAAAAGCCCAAATTGGGTGAATAAAAGTACTACTATAGTTCCATTCAATAGTACCTACTATAGTACCAACATAATTTTAGTGATACCAAATAGCTAAAGTACCATGGTATTTTTCATCCGCACCCCCATTTTGTACTGATGTTTCATGTAGGGTTTCAAGTAAATTTACCACTCAATAAACCCCACATATAATTTTAAAATTATATTAAATACATAATTTTCTATAAATTTAATTTTTATTAATTATATTTAGTTTATTGGACATGATTTAGTATCTTATGTTATGACTATTGATAATTATTATTCAATGGTAAGGTTTAAGTAATTGTATGATATCTAATTTTTTTCATTGTCTTATTTATTATAATTTTAATTTGAAAATAGTAACATGTTGGTTTTGTGAATATGGATTTCATGATATATTTAATAAGTGATCTTAGTGTAAGAATGTAGTTTTATTATATCATGAAAAACCCTTAATACTAGGTTTTATTACACAAGTAATATGTAAATACATGATTTTGAGTTTTTCGATAATAATTACAAAGGCTATGATAATTTTGTAAGAATGATTAAGTGATATTTCACCTATAATGATCATAATATATGTTTTAGTTGATCACAAAAAATTTATTAATTACTATAATTCAAAATCAGTGTATATTGTTTTTAATGTATATGCCATGTCCAATGTAAAAAATATATTTTTAAGATTTTATAATATTTTATTAGTTTTCTTATTATTAAGATGTAGTTTTAATGTTTAATTAGTAATATTTTAAGGATAATATTTCAAAATTATATGAAGGTAAATTAGTTTTATAAAATATTTTTTGCACGTGTCATGTATAAAAATAATTTTTGATTACTTTAGTGTTTCAAATTTTATAAAATAATTATTTTATTTTATTACAATATTTGGATGAATTAAATATTCTATTTAGTTGATATTATTGAGTTTTTTTTATTTTTTTTATTTTTTTCTTAAAATATAACATGATGGAGATCTATATTTTATATTATATTAGAGTATTCCTCTGAGAAAATTGTTTGAAAAAAAATGGAAGAGTTTTTTACAGATGTATTATGGTTTATTCATTCTAATAATTTATATATTCTCAATAAATTTAATGAATTTTCCCATAATATTGATATATTTGTAAGATAAAATTATTTTCAAACCATAGAATGTGTTCAATATTACAAAAATTATAAAATGTTTATTATTCATCTTGAACATGATATATAAGAGTAAATGAAGTGGTTAGAAAAGGTTTATGGAATATTCATTTATTTAGAGACTCTATTAACCACTAAATTAAATGTATACATAATTATGTTAAAGGGTTTGAGCATAGAATGTTGGGAAAACATTACCCAGTCTCATTCACTAGAATTAAAGTCATTGGGACACTTTAAGACCATATTTATTTACTGGAATTATCCTAGGAATATAAAATTCATAAAGAAAATAAAATTCATTAGTCTATAGTATGGTGATTATATGTTAATGGAGTTTGAAAACAACTTTAAAGATTTAATACAAATCTATTAGGATAGATTTAGTAATGTCTCCTTAAAATCTCATTTATTTGAAATAGGTCTTCATCCATACCTTAATTTGGAATTGTATTTATTTGGATTGTATTCATATGTATAAATAGTAAATAACTCAACATTGGTGGAAGTGAATTCGGAGGGAAAACTCATTTAGGCCATACATCTTTACCACATATTTACAATAAGAGTAATTCATCTAGTGTAGGAAAGATGAATAAAAAATTTAAGTAGAGAAGTGATGATAGTGTGGGCCAAACCTATTTCCATGTTCTTTCTTATTTGATAATGAATTGATATATCATGTGATTTTGGTTTTGTAAACAATGGAATTAATAGCCCTACTATTTTAAATAAAATTTAATTGAACATAAATATGTGTAATGAGTCCAAATTCATAAATTTTGTAAGTTGAATAATAGATGGAAGAATAAATCTCATACACAGACCTACTTTAAGTAGGATTTTATGTCTCATCCATTGGAAATATAAGTGGAAAGTATTAAAGTTAATTTTTTTAGTGAATCACATTATGCAACCCTTTTCATAACTAAAGTACCTATTTACTTTATTTTTCATGATGAAACATTGATCACTTTATCATATATAATTTCTTCTTAATATATTTTCCTTTTCATCTATTACATAAAATTTTCCCCATATATAATACTTTGAGGCTAATATAAATCCATTTTTACTCTTTAAACTATAAAAGGATACATTTATATGATTTAAAGACCTAGATCATGTATTTATTTTCAATTGATTTGTTTTAACAATTTCTTTGAGTTCATTAAATTAGTTCCCCATGAGATGAGTTAAATGAGGTGAATATACCTAATTGAAATATGATATTACATATATTCTTCACATAATAATTGATCTTATTTTAGTACTTATCTTCGTGAATTCAATTAAGGATGTTTTTTTCTGAGTTTTCCCATATTATTTTCTAGTAATTTGGGGTTTGAATTTAATGATTTTTTCATGAAATAATATAATCATATTTTAAAATGTTTATTAAACAATGGTATGAAAACTCTCTTATTAAAGTGATGAATTTTAATTAATATCATATTGTGATTATATGATGAATTTATATGGGAATAATGTTTTATCTTGGAAAGATTACTCACTATATGGATTTGACATTAATAGATTTAATTTTACAATCATTGTACACTGATTTTATTTTGAGTTTTGGGTTAAAATTTTGGGGTTTTGGATGGGCTTTTACAGGATTAACAGGTATGGTGTGTACCAATTTATGATCTCATGCAGTTGAATAGTGAAAATACTACCCTTAATCAAGAGTAATTTAGTTGTATGATTGTGATTCATAAGTAGGGAACCTATGCACTTAGGCCATGAAAATTCCTAATAAAATTTTTCATAGTTTTAACCCCTACCCATTCTAGATTACGCTACTTATTCAATATTGGGGTTTATGGGGACCCACATAGAAACCCCACGGGGAATCATCCACACTCATCCTATCCACCCATGATAAAAGTTTTGTGGATATTTAGTATTTATTCCTTTGGATCAATTGTTTGGGTATCCTTCCTCTTCCTCTCTTCTTTCTCTTTTATTCCTCCTTTTTATTCCATATCTCTTCCACCAAATAACAATGGTAGAATTTGGATTTTTATAGAGTAAATTAGTGGGTTTTTATGTAAGGTGTTTTTCTTATATTTTATGTCTTTGATCTATCTTCCGTGAATGGAATAATATCATTTCATTGAGGAATCATCAATTTTAGTAGGTGTTTTTGTGAAAGCCCTATAATTAAGAATATCATGTGGGGCTTCAGTTTTCTAAACCTCATTTTACATGTTTATTAAATCAATATGTGTTATATTTGATAAAATATTAATGTGATCTCATTTCTTTTTATCCCAAGTGTTATAAAAATAATTCTTTTTAATGGTTCCCAAGCATTTTTTTCTACTAACTAATTTCCATTTATGCTATGAATTTGTTTATATTTCCAAGAGAAGATTTAAATATAAAATTGATATTTTGTGTGATTATAGGCTTTCAAAAGTGTCTTTTAATATGTTTTATTATACTACTATTGATTTATTTTGAAATTAATATTGTTTTTGGGAAGAATTAATTTTCTAATGGGTTATGTAATTCATTTTCTGTGTTTTAGTGATATTTATAAGTCGATTCCACCTTAAATATATCTATATAATGTTTATATATATATTTTGGTTTAAAAAAGTATTTCCACTAGAATGTTTCAAGAATTTTTCTTCAAAATGTGATCAAGAGTGACATTTGGAAAAACATACAATAGATTTTAAGGGAATACATGCCACCCTTAATATTTTATCCCCATTATATGGTGATTTATAAGGAAATAGATAATATGTGTTATGATTTTTTATTTTCAGATATAAATGTAAAAGTTTATTTTAAATTTAAGGTGTTTTTGGATGTGAAATAAAACATTTATTTGGATGTGTTTTATTGATATAATGATATTTTATATATGATATGTTTCCTCTCCTTTAATAAATAAATTCATGGGACCCCTGGGTATCTAGTTGAAAAAGCGAGAGATGATTTTTATGCTAGTAATGTTTATACATTGGAGAGTATACCTTTGAAAATTATGTCACTCTCCCTATAGTGGATGTTTCCTAGGTATTTTAGTGAGAGTGATCTAAGGGTTATTCATTTAGAAATGCATCATTAGGTCGATAGATGATTTTTGAAGATTACATCAATGATTACCTAACTAGGACCTAAGTAGTTTTCTACGAAAACTATATTTAAATTCGATTTATATAAATTTATTAATGACACTATTCATAATTAATTATTTTATATTATTTATTGTAAATATATTTAAACTTGTGATCCATTTCCCTTTTTATTATTGAATTTTATTACTTTAATTCACTCATATTAGTTGTATTTAAATTTTCCATATAATTGGAAATGACATTTATTATCCAATGACTATTTATTATTATTCCTTATTAATCCATGCATATCTTAATGTTCATATAACTCTTGTTTTTTTATAAATCTTATATGGAGTTGTTTTAATCTTGTTATCAATGGTTCTAGAAAATAATTGTTAAGTAACAAATGAAATTTTGTTTTATTTATTATATCAGGGGATTTATCTATCTCTTTTCCCCATTAAATTAATATTTTAAAATGAGTTCCTAAAGTCACATGGGGTTTCATTTATAATAATTTTTCTTGATTTAAAATTGGGACAATGAGGAATGAGGGTGTTATTTTTTTTATAAAATGATAAATATGATATTTTCATAAATTATATTTCTCTATAGAATTAAAGAAATTTATTATAAAAATAATTTCATTAACTACATGATGAAATGTTATTAGTTTAGTTTAGCTCAATTTCTATATATACAAATCCATTTTTATTTAGCCTTCATTTTTTATTTTATGAATCCATTGGATGGATTATTTTTTTATGGTATTTAACAATATCTCATTTGATTTATAACTTTGGTAGATTCAAGTGTCATCGTGTCACATTCATATTCTCATGTGGTTTTTCAAGTTTTAAATATGTTACGTGGTGTCTCTTATTCCAATATAAGTATAATTTCATTTCATATTTCATTCCAAGATTATTATATATCATATTATTCAATTTTTGGATAAATTCAATGAATATTTTTTTTATTTGTGATGGTTTTTACTTGTTTATTTATCTTGTATTTAAAGAATGATTATATGTTTTTCGTGGATATTTAATTTATAAATCTGTCATTCCTAATTCCCAGGAGGATTATGTTGTTTATTTTCTATAATTTTAAGGTAGAAATAATTACCATGGTCTGCATTTTATAAAATTATTTATTTTTTCCAGTACATGGTGATCAAAAACATATTACGGGCATTTTTATGGGTAATCTCGGGTGATGTGTAGGGTTGAAATGAGTTGGTTTATGAAAAAATGGTTTCACATATCTTGTTCTTTATGGATTACAAGTAAATTAGATATAAAATTATCCTAAATGAGTAGGTCGGTATAATGAAGTTTATATCAAGCACCTTTAGTGACAGACCTTTAGTAACTTGGGGTTATCAGGTATGCGTGTTTTTGGGTTAGGTTGATTTATTATTCTTTTTTAATATAAATTTTCTTTATGAAAAATATGAATTTTGGCTAGACTGTTCCATAGGTTATAGGTCAAGAACATAAGTTTTTCACTATAACACCCCGAGATTTTATGAAAAATATTTTTTTTAATTTCATTAATGTCTTGTGTTATACGCTACACCAAAAGGAGCTTTCACAACACACATCTCTGACCTGGCTTGAATTACACGCAATCGCGACCTTCCACGATAGCGTGTGTTGTACGCAACACCAAGTTTCGCTAAACAACGATATGCTATTTAGATATTATTAAAACTAGCCGTTATGAATAGTAATAACCACTTTTTGAAATTTTGTAAATTTTATTTTTCAAAATGGACTTCATTTATGGATTTGGAATATCGAAATTAGCTTAGGGTGAAATTTTGGTGATTTTCGGATAACTTTCATATTTTGATGAATAGTGATAATTACTAGATTTTAATTAAAAACAACTTTTTCAATCGAAATAATTAATATTGATAAATTATTAATTTGAGTGGTTTTAAAGTATATTTAGAATATAATTTTATAATTTAATACAATGTTGGTCATTGGATGTAATTTCACATTTAAACCAGTTATAAACAAATGTCAATCTTTTGATAGTTATTATCTCTTAAAAACACGCCTTTTCTTTTGACGATGGGAATTAATTTTTAAATTAATTAATGCAACTGATATGTTTTAAATTTGGTAAAATAGAAATCATTTTTGAGTTCATAATATCAAATATAGATTAGGCCTAATTTTTGATATTTTTCTGAAAACTTTCAATTTTTGATGAATAGTGAAACCACTAAGTGGTAGTTAAAAAAACTGAATTTTTCATAAAACGTAATTTTACCGCTTCTGTGAGTGGAATTTCAAAAATCCGAGAGACACGGTTGATGTCAGTAAGTAAAATGTGGTTCAATGAGATGAAAATAATTTTTGGTGAATAGTAACTTTTTACTTTTATTTACCACGATTAAAAGTAAATAGGGTAATTAAGGGTAAAAATGATATTATTATTACCCTAACACATGTCCTAATTCTATTGGATAAGTGTAATTCGAGCAAAAATAACCTTAGGAATAAAAGATGACCATTTAGGCCCACTTGAATCAGATTAGGAAATTTATTATTAATTTATTTAAAGATGGGTTAAAAGAGTTAAAATCAATGTTTATTTACTAAAACATTTTTAATATGGGGTTATACATAAGATAAATTCGACTATAAATATTCATTAGAAATATAAAAAGCTTTCCTACATAATGGTATTTTATTTGTTATTTTTCGACATTAAATAATTTAATTTATTTATGACACAATGATGATGGAGTAATTGTCTTATTAATGAAATATTGACATAATTGATGTTATAAATGCCCAAATAAATGTAATTTGAGACTTTTTATGACTTACACTAATTTTTTAGGTTAATATGACATGTTATTATTTATTTAATTAACTTTTTTCGAACTTATCATTCTGTTAGGAGTTTTACAATAATCAATTACAAAATAGTGTCAAAATTGACATAAAATAGTTTTTAAAACAAATATTATATTATTAATTGTTATGTTATTCCTAAAAATCTAAGGATCGGCCAAATGACTTAGATAAGGTTATATATATTAATAATAAACAATTTGTGGTTCGTTTGGCTTCTTATAGTAAGTTTATTAACCATATATTGTAAGAACACAAGAAGACATGAAAAAGTAAAATTATTTAACTTAACGTTAAATCTAAATAATAAGGTTAAAATAGGAACCTAAACTTGCCTAAATTCTATTTGATGAGATTATTTCGACCCATCCCCACCTTATCCACGAAATAAATCAATTTGGAGCTATTTAAAACCGAACTTGACTTTATAATAAAATAATATTTTTAGTTATTCCAAAGGTGCCCCTCTCCTCCCTTATAAAAGGACACCTCCTCCCTCTCTTCCTCACACAACTTTGAGCCTTCAAGCTCGGCAAAACCCTGCCAAAATCTCTTCTACACTTCCCTAGAAACATCCTAGAGGTTCTGGTCTTCCTCAAAGACCAATTTTAGTGCCCTAAGATGAGGTCTCAAAGAGGCGCTTCAAAGAAGAGGCAATTTCCGTTACCAATTCTTTCACCTTTATTTCTTCTTCCACTTATTCTTAATAGGTTGTTTCATTATGAATTAATAACATCAGTATCACTAATATACTGATATGTTATTATAAGTATGAAACAATCCTAATTCACCATCTATCCATCCTACGGAAAATGAAATCACCACGCGTGCGTACGTACGGAATACCGTCTCCACGCCGTGGTGTAATCTGTTTTTCCACCAACACCTTACATGGATGGGTATTATGGTGTAAATAATAACTATACATAGTTATTATAACATCATAATGATTCTGATATATTGTATCATCCACTCCAATTCAATTCAATAATTATGGAAATGATATCATCGCTCGTGCGTACGCACGGACTACCGTCTCCACGACGCGATGAGATTCATTCTCCATGTTAACCATTTAAGAAGGATTATAAAGTATATATAAGAAATAATAATGAAAGATATGACATTATAATGCTACTGTATTTATGTGTATATATATGGATGTCATCTACTTAATTCCACTCAATTCAATAAGGAAACGAAACCAGCGTTCATGCGTACATACGGCCTACCGTCTCCATGAATGGTGTATTTCTTTCGATTTACCGATCCTTTATATATATGTATATTCTGAATATATATTATATTTAAATCATGTTTTATATTATATAATAAATTAATAATGATCAAAGTAATCATATGAATAATTACAAGTTAAAACACGAATGACAAATGAGACGATTTTACCCAAAACACTACTTTAACATGAATTTACACAAGAATGGGTAATATAAAGTCATAAGTTAACCATATATGATATAATAACAATGAATATGATTCTTTAATAAGTCAATGACATTATTTAAATCATTATACAGGAGGTTCGGACACTTACGAAGCAAATCGGACCTAAGGTAAGGGAAAATATCAGAATCTCATTTTTATCTGAGATTGTTTATACTTTGGTATTTACTGGGGTTTATTTTATCATCCACATCCATGTTTCCTCAATATGTAATATTATTTCCATTCACCTACAATTTTTTAAATCCTATTTTACCCTTCTGTGAGTTTTTAGTAATAGATATTAAAGGAATCTTTTGTCGTTTTTCGTACGAGGAACTTTTTTGACTTTTCCGACAAAAGTACGAGAAGAATGTTTTTTTAACTTAAACGGCAGGAATGGATTTTTACGGTTTTATAAAGCCTTATTTTCATGAAGCTTCCTCCAAAAGATTTCATGACTATTTTAAATAAAATCTCTTTCTTTTAAAATTGCATGATGTTTTGTGAAAAGAAATTGATTTTGAAGAAGAAAGGATATTTTCCTCAAGAATTCATTTCAAGTGTTTTATCAAAATTATTTTCTATCTAAGATAATAAAGGGTTCTGTTTCTATCCATATTTTTACATTTATTTGACTATGTTGTGATGGAATTATGTTTATGAATTCTTTTATCTTATATGAATGGTTTTATGATGTCATGTTGTTTAAGAATCCCATTTTTATTACATGGGTTATGCAATGATGTATGATTTATGATTTTGTGGCACACATAAGAATGGTATCATTATGAGATGGGTGGGACCTATATATCCCTCCAATGCATTGGGTAAAGATTTTATATCTCATGAGATAGACATGGCTGGAATGGTAGGTTATACCGGTTCAGTGAAACAGGACTGAAACGAGGGTGACTCGGTTCAGAAAGGGACTTTGTGCACTAAGATAGTCTGGCAATGAGTCTTGACTAACCAGAAATGATTCTCTATGATTATGTGTGTATGCCACAATGTTTCATGTTTTACGTTATTATTATTGGGATTTCATTTCACTACTATGATTTATCCCATGTTATGAAATTATTCTCTCTTTTGCAGGTAAAGATTTCCAAAATGTTATGTTCTTATGAATATGATGTGATTGATATTTATTTTGTTTACCCTTACTGATCATTTGAGCTCACCCTTTTATGTTTGCTTTTCCCCAGGATATAAAGAAAGGTTTTAGGTATAAAAAAAGGGAAGATCTTTATGGGAGATGTTGAAGATCTTTCACCCGGATTAGAAGATTATACTCCGAGTTTCCAAAGACACTAAACTATTACGATCCTTGTGTGTGTGTTTTTGTTATGTACTAAGTATTATGAAAAAGTAATGTAATGTCCATGTACGTCAAGCTTCAGGTCTCTACATTCACTCTGAAAAAGGCATGATTTTTTTGTTATTTTTCTATTTTGATGTATCATTATGTATTTTATTAGAATTAAATGAATAATTTATATTTATATTTATATTGGAAACTTATTTTTAAATTAATTTCAATGTGATTATAGACATATGTAGTTAATTATACCTTGTTTTTTATCTTATGTTAATATTATTATAAACTTTTATTCAATGGTAATGATTATGTTATATTTTTATTTCCAAAATTGATTTTCACTATTTCAAATTATTATAACAGGTATTTAAAAATTATCAAATGAAGGTTTTTTAAAATATATTATCATGGTTTCTTTGTAATGAGTTTTTAAGGGATAATAGTGTTTTATTAGATTATGTAAAACCCTAAATACTAGTTACTTATTTTTAAGTAATTCATTAATTGAATATTTAGAGTATGGTGATAATAATGGAATGGTGTTTTGTATTTTTTAAGGAATGATTCATTGGGATTTTATGATTCGTAATCTTATGTTTTTATTAATTGACCTTTAATTTTTTTTATCTCTTATAATTTTCAATTCTTGTAAAAAAATTCAAAATATAAACCACACTAAATGTAAAAAATATTTATTTAAGAGTGGATAACACTTATAATGTTTTATATTATTATAAAATATCCATAAATTATAAGAGGAACTTTCGTAAGAATAATTTTGTAAAATTATATAATATACATTTAAAAAAAATATTTTTTATAATGTTAAGTATAAACATAGTTTCTGATTCATATATTATTTTTACTATTGGAGAATTATTATTTTATGTTATATTAATATTATTTGAGTTTTCATGTTATAATAATATCATATTATTTAGTTTATTTATTTATTTTTTATATTCAAATAGAACATTATAAAGATCAATATTTCATATTATTTATGAGTATTCCTATAGAAAAAGGTTGAAAAACAAGGGATGAATTTTCATAGATATATTTTATGATCTAATCATTCTAATAATTTTGATATTTTCTATCTAGTTATTTTTTTCTAGAGTCAAAATATAGTGGGAAGATAAAATTATTTTCAATCCATGGACCATGTACAAGGGTTACTCAATTAGAAACTTCTTATTCTTCATGGTGATCAGGGTCCAAAAACTTCAATGGATTGGATAGGAAAAGGGTATTCAATTATTAAAAACAATAATAACCTCTAATTTTGAATAATTCATAGTCGTGTTCGGGGGACTTAGCAGGGAATGATGGTAAACCATTAATCAATCTCATTCACTGGTAGTCATGTATTAAGAATACTTAAAGATAGTGTTTATTTAGATTAGTCATCCTAAGAATGTAAAATTGTAAAAAGAAATGTATTTCCATAGCCTCAAGAAAAGTTATTTTATGGTAATAGAGTACACAAACAATTTTGATAAGATTGTTCCTTTCACATTCAAGAAGGACATTATAACTCCATAAAATATCGTTTCATTGAAATAGGGCCTCATCCATATCTCAATTAACAAGATTCTTTATCTGGATTGAATTCATTTCTAAATGTGGCAAATGAGGCCAAGTTGGTGGAAGTAAATTGGAAAATAAAACCCATTTTAGGATATTCTTCTAATACACATGTTTATGATATTGTTATTCCTTCGGTTGAAGGCCAAATATAAAATTTAGTTTTGACGATAAGTTATTATAGTTTTTATTTTTTTTATCATAATATTCAAGTTACTATTACGAAGAAGTTATATATCATGTTCTTCTAGTGTGGTAAATCAGATAAATATAATCTATAATTTTTGTAATTTTTTAGAACTTATCATCAATGTGATAGATAATATCATATATATAAAAATTGTAACATGAATTTCAATCATAGAAATAAATATCAAACATGATGAAACATTGGTAAGGATCATATTCCCAATCACTAAAAATGAAGCTAGAAAGTGTTTATGGATGATTATTTACCTATTAACTTTGGATAATATTTTTTATTATGTATGTTCTTTATTAATTAATGTTTTTTAATAACAGATAATGTTTTTATATTATGTGTTTACCTCTTTTATTTTTTTCTTTTATTATATTATATTATTTTTTATTTATATTAAGTACTCTCACTCTAGTATATACCCCTTTTATTTCTGTCTTTCAACCACTTAAGGATGATTATCTATAGTTAGGAGACCTAAACTAGGTATCTATTTTATATATATTAGAATTTTTAAGCGTATTTTATTTTAGTTGGTTCCCCATGAGATGAGTTAAATGAGATAAAATTCCTTCATTGAAACATAATATACCATAAAAGTTTTCTTTTTCTAATTGATCTCCTTCAAGTACTTCAATTTTTAGATCTAATTATAAATTATATTTTCTATGATTTTGTATATTATTGGTTATTAATTTGGGATTTAAATTGGATGTTTCATTCAAGAATCAACTGAATCATATTCTAAATTCCAAAGCTAAATAATTGTATGGAAAATCTCATATTGATGTGAAATATTTTTATCTCTTTAGTTTCATTGTTAGTATATTACTTTTTGGGTAAATAAAGTGGTATGAATGAAATATTTTTAAGAACCACAATGTAAAATTCACATTTCTAAATTGGTACTCATTGGGTTTGGATTTTATTTTGAGTTTAGAGTAAAACATTTTGGGTTTTGGAGTGTTTCTCCATGTTTCATGGGTAGGGTGAATGCCCCTCTAATTAAACAATAAAATTGTTCTATCCTTTATGAAGTAGTTTATTTCATGGAAAGGATTCATGGTTATATATACCATGCATTATGCTTATGAAAATGACCAAAAAATAATTTCTTATGTTTTTAAAGAACCACCATTCTAGATTATTTTATATATTTATTCTTATGGGATGGGAGTCAACATAGAAAATCCTTGGAGAGTCTTCCACTTTCCAATCATATTCTTAAGGATATTTATTTTTTAATATTTTGTAGTTATTCCTTTGGATAAAAGGTTATATTTTACTTAATATTATTCTATTTATAATTTCTTCTTATATCTCTTTATTACCTATGTATTCCACCAAACAGTCATGGAATCCTGGGGTTTTGATTTCAATGTAATAAATTAGTGGTTTTTAATGTTAGGTTTTCTTGTCATTTAAGGACCCAATTTGTCTTCATTAAGTGGAATAACACCATTTCATGGAAAAATCATGATTTATGATAGATTTTTTGGTTAAATACCATTTGTTTGGAATATTATATGTTCCTTGATTTTTCAAACCATCATTTTTAGTCATATTTCAAATATATATATTATTGTTTGAGAAGTTATTAAATTAATATCATGTATTTATGTTTCCCATGCTTAAGAAAATGGGGTTTCTCAATGGTTATTAAGAATTTTTCTCTGTGAATTAATTCCAATACATGTTATGGGTTTATAAAAATTTTCATGATCCCTGTTTCATTTAAAACTGATATTTTGGGTGATGTTTGGGTTTTCAAGTAATATTAAAAAATTTAATTTCTAACTTCAAGTATTTTATTTTAAAATTAAGTGTGATTTTGGTAAGAATCAATTTTTATTATATTTTTAAGTAATTTTTATTTTTTAGTGATATTTATATGTTATTTGAAACTCATATTTATCTATATAATGTCCTGATTTAAATTTAGATCAAATAATACTTTCAGTTAATGATTTTAAATACATATTCTCCTAAATGTGATCTAATGGTCCACTTGAAAAAATATTAAATGAATTTTCTATAATACATGAAAAAATGATATTATAGCCCCATTATGTGAATTTTTTATATTTAAATAGATATTATATGATATGAATTATTATTTTTGAATTTAGAAGTCCATGGTTTTACCACATTCAAGGGATATTTATATGTGAAAATATGATTTTACTTGGATGTTATTTATTAATATTATAATTTTTCATTTGATATATTTAGTCACCTCTAAAAAATTTATTCACGGGCCCCCTAGATATCTAGGTTTGAAATTATGTGAGAATATTTATGTAAGTAATGTTTATGCACCTTCTTGTATCCATTTTTCTATTAATATGATATCCCTGTAGGTGGTTCTTCTTGGGGAGGATAGTGACATTAATTAAAGGGATATTTCATTACAAATTCATCAATAGACTTGACAATGTTTCATTTGAGTACATATGGTATTATCTCCCAAGAACCATAGGATTTTCCCATGACCAGTACTATTGACATAGATTTCTCTATTAATGAGTATTTATTTTATTCCTTATTTATCCTTGTTTTTTATCGAGTTTTAATATTTCTTACCTTTTGAATCTATATCCCCTAATATTATTGACACTGATTACATTGTTTCCCCCATATTAGTAGTATTTTCATTTTTTATTAGATATTATGATCTTTTTTATAAATTGATAATTTGTTTTTGTGCCTAATTATTCCACACATATCCTTATGTTTGTATAAATTTTGGTGTTGTTTTATAAATAGTAGATAGAGTTATTTAAATCATGTTATCAATTTTTTTTGGAAAAATATATATACATTAAAAATGGTAATTTATTTTAATTAACATACACTTAGAGTGAACTCACTCATTTCCCCATTAAATAAAATTTCTAAAACATTATTTCTAAAGTAACTTGGGTTTTCATTTAAAAACATAATGCTTATTTTATAAAGTGGAAAAGGAGTTATAGAGGTGTTATTTTTCATCTTCAAATGATAATGAAGATACTTTCATAAATTTTATTTCAAACTGACATTAATAGAATATATTATCAAAGGTATTTCACAAACACTTTGGTTAAATCCTATAGGTATAGTTTAACTGAAATAGTATATGAAAACATTAAATTATATGTAGATTTCATATTTTATTTAAGGTATACATTAGATAAATTCTCGTTTTGATAAACATCACTGATTTCTTAACGGATAGATGAATTTTTCCGGTGGAGTTGATCTCAAATCATGTGAAGATGATCAGGTTTGGTTATGGGTTTTTTAGAATTTGTAGGATGTATCTTATATTCATGTCAATTGTATTTAATTTTATATTTCATTCCATGATTATAATTTATCATATTATTCACTTTTTATAACTTTAGTGGTTGTTTTGTTTTATTTGAGATGGTTATTCCTTGGTTCTTAATATTTTATTTCAAAACTTATTTTTTCATGGATGTAAAATGTATGGAACACTATTCCAGATTCTCCAAAAGTGCATAATTTTTAATTTATATAATTTGGTTTTAAATTCATTGCGATGTTTTGAGTCTCATACCCCTGGTGCATTCCACCAACCCATGGTGATCATGATCATTCTTTTGATCTTGTGATGGGTCAAATTGGGTGATGTTTCAAGTTGATCGAAAATGTTTTGTGACAAAATGAGAATACATCCATATTATTAATTAATGTGTAACAGATGATCATAAATAATATTTTCAGAACTCAATAGTTTTATATGATGTGGTTCTTTGAAAATACTTTTACTGATAGAACCAGAGTCACTAGGGATCATTGAGTATTTGTGATTTTGTTTTGGGTTTATTTATTATTCTCTTTAGGTATAATTATGATTAATTAAGAGCCTAGATATTGTCTATAATATATCACACGTAGTTTTCATTGGTTATAGACCATAAAAATTGGTTGTTCACTATGGTTAATGTGTGATTTTTCATTTTCTCAAGCTCTTGAAGGATTTTAATGTTTTTTAATAATATTTATGAAAACATTTCATTTAAATTAATATTGATTGAATAATTTAAATTGAATTTTTAATATAAAGTGGTATTTACTTAGTTCATTAGAATTGATTTAGTATCTTATATCATGAAAATTGAGAAATACAATTAAAAGGTAAGGTTTAAGATATTATTTTACATATAATGATTATTTTAATTATTTCAAATTATTATATATTAAATTTGAAAATATTTGAATGATGGTTTTATAAAATTGAATTTCATGTATTTCTTAATAAGTGTTCTTAGGGTATAAGGGAGTCTTCTATGAATATATTGAACCCTTAATACTAGTGGGTGGTTTCCCGAGTAATGTATTAATTCAATATTTCTAATATAATAATAATAATAATTAAAGGAACTTATGTAACATGTAAGGTATGTTTAAGTGAGATTTTACCTTTTATAATTTTAAGTTAGGTTTTTGTTAAACATGAAAAACTTATTATTATTAATACATTTAATTCCATGAAAAATATTTTCAAATTATAGACAAGGTTCAATATAAAATTTAGTGTCTATAAGAGTAGATAATATATATAGAGTCATAGATTTCTCTTTTTATAATGTATCCTTAAAATATAAGTGGGAATCTATTAATTATAATTTTGTGAACACATATCATTTTTTCATAGTTTTGTAAAACATATTATCTATATGATATGTATTAACTTATTTAGTGAGTCCTTTAGTATTTTTCAAGTTGGGGAATGATTATTTGATGTTATATCAATATTATTATAATTTTTATGTTAAATTAATGAGATATTATTGGGTTTTTTTGACTTTATACATTGACAAGTAACATGATAGAGATATATGTTTCAAATTATTTTAGAGTATACCTCCCCGAAAAGTGTGATAAAACCACAAGAAGAATGTTCTTAGGCATGTATTCTGGTTTATTCATTCTAATTATTCTGATTTTCTATATCTATTTATTGATTTTACCTAGACTCTTGAAATTTTGTTTGGATCAAATTATTTTCAATCTGTAGACCTTCTTCAAGAGTTCTCTAATTAGAATACACATATATTTTATATAGAATAAGGTCTAAAAGATGTAATGGAGTTGTTATAAAAGGGTGAGGGAATATTCAATTATTTATAGACTCTAATAACCTATAAAGTGGAAGTATATATATTCATGTTCATGAAAATGAGTAGAGAATTTTTGAAAACTATTACTCGATATCATTCACTTGTTAACATGTATTTGGAATTCTTTAATACCATTTTTATTCAATGATATTATCATAAGAATATAGAAGCAAAAAATATAGTGAAATTCATTAGACCCTAGTAAGGTGATAAGATGATAAAGGAGTAAACCAAAAAATTATGAGTTAATGACTTTACCTTCATAGATCGGAATTAACGACTCCTTAAAATATCATTTATTTTAAAAAAGCCTTTTTCTATACCTCAATTTAGAAGTGTCTTTATAAATATTTTCCTCATATAAAGAAATAGTAAATAAGTCATTATTGGAATAAGTTAATTTGGAGGGATAAAACAATTTTTTAAATATTCTTTGCCACCTAGTGACGATAAGGGTAATCCTTCTAGTGAATTCAAGATGAATAAGAGAAGTTTAGAATTGAAGTGATGACAGTATGTGTCAACCCTCTCATCATGTTATTTTTTCTTCAATAAATAAGTGATTTCCCATGTACTTCCATTGTAGTGAAAAATGAAATTCAATTACTTATGTTTTAAAATCACCAAGAACCCATTATTAATGTAATGTATTATGTCATATTTTAAATTTTTATAATTTAAATTATCGTTTGAGGAAAAAACTACAAACATAAAATAAATTTAGGCATGTTCATATCTCTAATCACTCAAAAATGGAACTAGGAAATTTTTATGGTTCCTTATTTAATGTATGACTTGGGATAATACTTTTCTTAATGAAATCAACACTTAACTTCATGTAACATGAAGAATAATTAATCTGTTTATATTATATATATACCTCTTCATATGTTTTTTCTTGTATTATTTGATTCTATGTTCAATGTTAATTATAATGGAGGAATATAGATCCTTTTTATTTATGTCTTTCAACCCTATAAGGGGAATTATATATTGTAAGATTCTATATATAATAGATTTGTGTTCATAATTTTTTTATTTCTTTTAATTGGTTTCCTATGAGATAAGTTAAATGGGGTGAAAATCATCAATTAGAAGATGATAATCCACATATGATTTTGTTTCTAATTAATCTCTTTTCAGTAATTCTCTTTGTGCATCCAATTGGGGATATATCTTTTTCAAAATTGTATATATTTTTTTATTATTAATTTGAGATCTAGATAGTATTATTATTTCATGATATATCAATTTCATATTTTATAATATATTGACTAAATAATGGTATCAAATCTCTCTTAATAATGTGATAAAATTTTCATTTATTTTGTTTTATGGTTAGTTATGAATTTATGTGGGAATAAAATGTCATAATTTTTATAATTTTAATACCAATAATTTATATTTTGAGTATTTAATTTTATACTCATTTTGTGAGGATTGTATTATAATTTTAGATTCAAAATCTTGTGGTTTTTGAATATATTTCAGGTTTCATTAGTAGGGTATATGATTATTCATGAGATTAAGATGTTAAATATGGAAAATATTTCCCTCTCTTTGAATTCCATTTGTAACATGGTTAAGATATATTGGATGGGATAACATGCATTATTACCCAGAAAATTAATAGTTTTCTTAGTTTTTAAAACACACATTTATATATTTTTCTTCTTAATTATTCATGGAGGTCAAGGTCTAAAATTATATTCTTATTAGTGTGTCATCCAATATCATCTTATCCACCTATAGTAGATTATTTTTTAATTGTCAGTGGCTCTTGTTGTCTTAAATATGGATATCATGGTTTCTTCATGAGAGGGTTAATTGAAGTTATAAACCAATGTAAAATTTTCATCCACAATAGAAGTTTGTTTTGTGAAAATACATCCTATAAAAATCATAGTTTTATTGTTAATACATGAAATAAAATAACACTATCATATGTTAAACAACATAACTAATAAAAGAAAATCATTCAAAGTAAAAAAACACATGAAGAATTGGATGACAATCCAAATTCTCTGAAAAATTATATCTTTTAAAAAATAGTTTCCATCAAGGGAACTCGTTCCATTTATCCCAAAGAAACTAGTTGTATGATAACCAAAACTAAGGTTTACAATCTCCACACTAAAACTTTTTTTACTAAACCCATCAAATGGTAAATGTTCCTCACTAGGAACTTCATAGACAAAATAATGGAAGTAGGAGACTCATTTCCAACGTTCCTCTTCAATCAGCATGATTGAAAAAAGTCAAAGAACCATAGAATGTTTTCAAGTAAAAATTTAGATGAAAATATTTCCCTATCCATGGAACCCAAAAAATCTCAATGATCAGATGTTGAAAAATACTTATATAGAAAAAATTCAATTTCAATTATAAGAATAAGGGACTTTAATAAAAAAATATATAAGATTTTATAATATTTCTTCTCATATCGAAGATCTTTGTAATCACAATAAAAAAATATAATCATATTCATTAAAGGAAGTGATATTTTACATAACATCATAAAATAATGAATCAAAATTTATTTCATTTTATGAATATTGGTCATATTTATTATCAATTATATAGAAAACATTTAATTATAAAATATAATATCTATGTGTTCAGTGAAAAAAAATAGAATAAAAAACAACATCTGATGAATGAATTACAACAAGGAATTTCAATGTTTAGTTCATATTCACAATGTTCTATAAGTTAAGTATATCATTATGTTAATTCAAACTTAGATAATCTGAATATAAGTCTACACAATACAAAACTTATGTATACAATTTCTTGTTAATTTAATCTTAGTATAAAGTTTATTTTTATTTTTAAAACAAAGGATATAAAATAATTAATTTGACTCAATAATCTCCCCATTTCGTACAATCACAATATATGAAAGAGGAGATAAGTTTGACTAAATTTAAAAAATAAAACATTGTGTAACTTCTGATGAATCTTCCTATGAGTTTAACATTCAAGAAAAATAGATTTTTAAATATCTTCAATCCATATCACTTTATATTATAAAAAAATAATAGACTCATTAGTGTAATAAATGAAACCATAATCTTCTCAAATACCCCCTAACCTTCTAATTTTCAAAAATAGAAACACAAAAAAGTGAAAAACTGGAAAAGAAGAAATTATAATTATAAATATAATAAGATTAAAAGAATTAAAATAAAAAATTCATTCTAATTATTTAAATATTTACTTTCTATTAATATTAATAATTAATATTTAAGACTTACCTTTATCCTCCTAATAATCATTCAATAGTGTGTCACTACATTAGTTAATAAAGTATGAATTTTTATTCAAATAATACACCTTTTTTATTTTTAATGAATTATAGGAGGAAGAAATTTTATTATTATAAACTTATGATAGTCTCTCATTGGAATAAATCTATATAAAATACTCACCATTTGGGATTATCAAATACTAGTAAAGATAAATTAGGGAAAAATAGAAATTAAATAAATCATCACCAATTAATTCATTCATAAATAAAAATTCCATCTATTGAAAAACTATTAATGTTTTCAATAAAAAAAATTAATGGACACTGATTTGAACAAAAATCATAAAATATATAAATTTATAAATTTATTCTTTCTTTAGATATTTATAAATCCCCATTTATAACCACTTTATCCTCTTCACTTACTATTTAAAAAATTTCATCACTGCTTTACACTCTTTTTTTAATTCTAGAACTCATTTTTTTTCTTTTTTAATATTACTTTATAATTTCATAAAAGTAAGTTTTCCTTATATAATTACATTCACAAGTTTTAATTCTTAATTAGAAGTTATAAAACATCAGTATTTTTACTTTTAGATATTCCATTATTATTATCCAGATTCAGGATTTTTGCTACCAGTCATCTTTATATTTCAATAAATATTCCTTAAAAACTACTTTTTAATGAATTAATTCATTTATTATCTATAAAATTTGAATATTTCATGTTTTTATCTAACAAAAGACTTATTCTATAATTCATATCAATTATAATTCAAATGATACATGATATTATTACCATTTTATTAAATAGAATTTACATGATTTTGTTCATGTCTCTGCATCCAAGATTTTTCAATTAAGACCTCATTTTATGTGAACCCTAATTCAGATGATTATTCCCTCAATTATGGATGAAAAACATTAGGTTATTGAAAATTTTATATGAGTGACCTTATTTTTTTGTTAACATAAATTTCATTTAGATCATTAATATTCAGCTAATTCCCATTTAATTTTTTGGTAAATTCACTCACTTTACCTGACCATGATTATCTTCTGATAATTGTTCTATTGATTTTGCATAGTGTTTACAATTATGATACTCATTATTTTATGCACGAATTTAATTGGATTAACTAGATGTATATGAGGAATAATTGTAAGATGTGGATGTAAAAACCACATATGGAGTATATTTCTTCAGAGAAACCTCAACCAAGGATTATAATTCTTTTTATTTTTTTAACCATATAACCTATTTACAAAGGTGAAAGTTATTATGATTATTAGTGATGATAAACTTATTTGATTGTTCCTTTACCTTTAATACAATTATATTATGAGTAGGTTAATTTCTTATTTGGGGTTTTCTGAGTTTCTTTAATTGGTTATTTAATGATAATGGGTTTAAGAGTTACTTGATGCTACTTCATATTAAATTAATATTTCATTAAATTCACTAACTACTACATTTTCTTCTCTTCTTCCCTTAATGATATAACTTATAAATTTTCCAACTGAAAATATGATTTTCAACTCTTTTTCCTATAAATTTTTTTAAAAATAAATCAACCTTCTTATCAAATTCATCTTTATGTTTCTCTACTGGATTTATTGATTTTTTTGTCAATGGTATCAGATCATTATTTCTTATTCAACATAGGTTACTTATATTCTAAATTAAGTTAAATATTATTCTTTTTTTGATTCCTTATTATTTTCCTTCATATATTCTATATGTTTAACTTCTATTCAACATTAAATAAAATTTTTCTCTTTATGAGCATAGAAAATCTCCATCCAAACTATGGTGTCATTATTCAGAGAATTTGTTTTCACTCTTATTTGGAATCTGGAGATCAACGAGTCTATCATTATCAATGAAATTCAATGAAATATAATTTAGTATCTATATGTATATAAGGATCCTCAAATTAACCATTATAGAACATAAATATTTTGTGTATTCCCCAATGAACATTATATTATTAAACATACTCATCTTATAAAGGAAGTAAACTACATAAATTCTTGATATTTTAACATTTTATTTATTGAATTTCCTCAAAAGAAGAATGTATTGAATCCATTGGAACACTATTCTAGCTTCGTGTTCCAAATTATGATGATGATAAATCTTTTAAAAAGATAATTACATATTTATGAAAAATTGTGTCAGTTAACTTCTTATAATTTATATAAATACAATGAGTTTCCCAAATAAAAAATTTTTAATCTACCAATGCATACAGATCTCATAAGATATGAATAAATATAAATAAACCTCTTAGAAGTTATCCTTAAATGCTCATATAATGTTCTTCAAATTAAGATGGTTCCATAAGTTGTTCTAAACTCATATCTAATATATTTTTTTGAATCTATCAAGAAATATGAGCACTCTCTATATAAACTGTTTTCAAAAACCCTATATATATGTGGAAAAAAATTATGAATCAACTCTTTGAAAATATATAAAGATAAAAACATCCCTTCATATGTTTAGAATCATAAATCAAAATACATAAATAAAATATTATTACATAAAATTAAAATATCATTATTTAAAAGTATATGTTATGATATATTATTCATATATATAAGTAAAAGGATCGATACGTAATGGTAAAAAAATTAATCATAAAAAAATATGAATTATTAGTGGTTTATATATTGGTACAAAAATTCTTCATTTGATTATAAATTAGGTTCTTGGATTCTAGAACAACTTTAATAAGGTAGTATTTGAAAAAAATTCTTATGGTACAAAAATTATTCCTACACACCTAGGCTAAATACGAGAAAAATTATTCAATATAAAATCATTATGAGTTTCAAAGGATTGGATTTTGTTTTATGAGTATTTTCACTTCTAATAACCTCCCATCTTCACTTAGTACAAAATTCTGAAGTTTTTATAACATAACAATTTTAATTATAGTGAGGTATTATTGTGAATTTTTTTCAAGTGTGTAATATCCCTCCTTATTATCAATGAAATATATATTTTTTCAAAATCATACATTCATAAGTAAATTATTTAAACGACTTCTTCAAAATTTTAATTTATGAACTCATCTTATTAACTATTATTTTATCTCCAAAATATGAAACTAAAAAAGACTTGGATTTATGTTTGGTAGTTAATTATAAAATTTACCTCATAGAATCATCAGACCCATATTTAGTTTTCAACAAAATCTTTTGTACATTATGAATACATCTTATAGAGAATATTTATATCTACATTATCTTGATTATAGTATTGCTTTATCTTTTTATTTATTTTTCTCAGACTAGTCACATATTTATCCATCTATTCTAGTGATGGAGTTTCATCCTCATTATCATTTAAAGTAAAACGGCAAGTAGAATCTAAATATAAATCTATAATTACTTTTGCTGTAAAATGACTTATGAAGAACATTTCATTCCATATATTATTTATATAAAATTCAGTAATCTTCTGGATTTCATCATTATATTTCAATGACTAATATAATTGAAAGAAACTTCAATATCACCCTAGGATCCCATAGACATAAACTATTTCTTCCCATTCCTTTTTGAACTTATTCTGGAATATCTATAATTTTTCATAAGCTTTTGGAAATATAGTCTAATATGACTAAGAAAATTACACTTATATAATACAATGTTAGTTGACTATTTCTTCTTATACATCTATTTTTTCAATTGTAAGATATGATAAAAACCACTTCTTCCAATAAATATTTTCATCCTCTTAGAAAACGGACAAATATTACACTAACTAAATTCATGAAATCTATTATCAGAAAGACATTTATCACTCTTATTTAATGTAATAAGTTTCAATGTGCATGTTTTGGATGTTTATCTTTAATAAGTTAAAACATATTTTATTCTTTTAATATTTATACCCATATATTCCATGTACATTCTAAAATTTTATGAGAGTTCTAATTAGAATATCCAACCTTATCTTAATGATATGATTTGTGTTATTAATAAGAGTTCACTTAGATTCCAAATCATTTAAAAAAATCACTATCACTTTATTAACAAGTTGATCATTTCATAATTATAGTTATACCTATAATATTATAGTTTTAAATATAGTTTTGAAGCTTCAATGAATCTAGGAAAGAGATTCACATAATAAGAATTTAAATGAGTGATAATCATCTCATAGGATAGCCCTATCCATTTCAAGAACATCCAAAGATCAGAACTATAAAACATTAATTTTATAGCACATTACACATGTAGTTATAAAAATGAAACTTATTTATTGATGTTCTATTTAATGGTGCACAATAGAGTGTTCTCCACAAAGAAATTAAGTTGAAACATAGTCATTTTTTCTCAATATATATTTTGAACTCATTTATTCAAAATTATGTATTCATTAATAAGTATAAGTATATTCAAAAAATAATTATTTTTTATATAAGATTACATGTGGTCATTCCAATACTCATATTATATGCCACAAAATATTGGTGGATTGTTTAAATTAAAATTTTACAAACTTAAAACTAGTATACGTGCCTAGAAAAAACAAAATATTCACACTGCTCTATAATTTAGAATTTATAAAAAGAAAATAAACTAAAAATAGTGATGTATAAGTACCATAGGACTGATACTAGTGTATAATGAATAAAATATAAAGATTAAATCTTTGATACCATGTGTTGTCCCAGATATGGAAATAATAGAAACTTTAAGAGGGGGTGAATTGATTCTTCAAAAAAAATACAATTTTCACCCATGGTGGAAGTATGTTTTTTGAAAGCTACAAACTCTAATAAAATAATAGTTTCAAAGTAAACATGAAATGAAAAATAACACTATTTGAAGTTAAACAACGAGTCCAAAAAAAATTCAACATAAAACTAAACAGTTTTAGAAAAAAATTAGAAGCATTATACAATGAAAATCCAAATAATCTAATAAATTATATTAATTTAAAACACTCACTATCGAGAGAACACTTCATTTCTATCACAATGTGGAATAAACATTGATGACCTGAATAAATGTATCGAAGCTTAACACTATAACATCATCGATTAAAATAAAATGATGGTTAAAGATCCATACTATGAAAATAATCAATAGAACAACAGTGGAATGAATATTTATTGTTTAGATTCTCTAGGATTAGTATTATTTACAAAAAAATGCATGTAACATAGACATAATTGAACAAAACATTAAGAATAAAATTGGTTCCTATCCTTGGAACACTAATAATATAAATGATCAAAATTAATATATTCATCACATGGAAACTCATTGATATAAATGATCGAAATAAATGATTATAATAAAAAAAACTAATAGATTTTATTATAATTCCTAATATACATATGAAAATAGTTTGAAATTTAAGAAAAATACAGTAATAAGAACTCCTGTTTTTGAAATTATGAACAACATATTGATATAATGAATCAAAATATATTCTATTCTATAAATCTATAACATATTTATAGATAAAGTAAAAAAAATTCTAAAATCATATATCTCTAGGCTTCGTTAAAAATCATAAGAAGAATAATTATATAAAAAATGAAACTCATTGTGACTTCTCAAAGTTCATTTTATCCTCTCAATGTGTTAGTAGTCAAGTATACCCCTTAATTCACCAAAACATGGATAATCTGAAATTAATTATGAAAAATAATCTTAAACAAAAAAATAAAGTTATGATGATCCCAGAATAATATTTTTTTATTTTTAAAAACAAATTATGTGATAAAATTCATTTTATGTAATATTTCATCCTCTTGTAAAAAGGTTAGGTTTTCTTTTCCCTCCATCTATTCTTCCTCTTATATTCTTTCTTCCCCTTCTATATCCCTTCCAGAAAATAGACATGGAGTCTTATGGATTTTATTTTCAATAAATACATTTTTATTTTTATATATTTAGGATTCTACATCTCTTATATGGGGCCAATATATCTTTGTCAAGTGGAATAACATCATTTCAAAGTGGAATCATCATTTTTTGTTGGTGTTTTTGTGTAATCCCTTTCATTTAGAATGTCATGGGGTGAATGAGTTTTTTAAACCCCGTTTTCATTAAGTTTATATCAATATGTGATATGTTTGATAAATTATTAAAGTGTTCTTGTGTATTTAAAATTCCCATGATTGAAAAAAAGTGTTTGTTTTTTCAATGGATTCCAATCCCTTTTCTATGTGAACTAATTAAAATGTAAATTATAGGTTGAAAGAATTTCTAATATACCTATTTCATGTAAAATTGATATTTAGGTGATGATTGGATTGATAAAGGATCCTATAAATGGGTTGTCATACTTCTGAGCATTTCTTTTAAACTTATGTGTGTGTTTGGTAAAAAATAATTGTTATTGGGTTTTATAATTCATTGTCATTATTTTAGTGATATTTCTATGTCATTTTGACAATATATTATCTCAATTATGGTGTAACATTCCCTTTGTTTTAAATAATTTTTTCTAAATGAATTTTCCAATAAATATGGTTCTAAATGTGATATAAAGTCTCATTTTGGAAAATCTAGAATGGATTTTCAGGGAATACATGACTCCTTTGATATTATATCCTCATAATGTGTTATAAAGGCCCTTTAGCCATGTTTTTTATTTATGTAATAACATATTTTACCTTTTTTTATCCATTCCCTTGTCATTAATGATGTTTATTACATTTTTTCTTTTGTATAAGTAGTATTTTCATTGTTTTATTAATGTTTCAGATATTATTTTTTTCATTCTGTATTTTTTCCTTAGGTATTATTAATCCATGCATATCCTTTTGTTCAGTTAACTCTAGGTTTTGTTTTATAAATACTATATATATATATATATATATATATATTTTAATCATTTTATCAAATATTTTTAAAAAAACGTGAATTAAAAAAACTAGATTTTTAAATTATTTTACCCTTAGAATGATCACATAATTTTAACAATTTAATGAAATTTTTTAAATAGGGTTTTAAATTCATATGTTTATTCATTTAAAAAAAATATAAATGTTTTATAAAGGGAACATGGAGGTATGATTTTTTTTCAAATTATAAAGATAATATTTTCAAATATAATATTTCACATTGAAATTAATGAATTATATTATAAAATTAATTTCATGAAATCATTAATGAAATCTAATTAGGATGGTTTATCACATCCCCTATAGACATGCTTTCATGTTCCTGGAACCATTAGGTTTTATTCATGGTATCCATGGGATGCAGTTGAGATTTAAACCAATTATTGCTGTCTTAGTTTCTATATGTATTTGGTAGGTGTAGGTGACCCCATGTCACATGGAGATTATCTTGTAGTGTTTCATGTTTTATTGACATAGAGGGATGCCTGTTTTATTGACTCAATGGCCTTTCAATGAATCTTTCATTTCAGTATTTTCATGTTTCATATTATTCACATTATTGGAAAAATATTGGGATGTAATATTTTACATGAGATATTTATTCCTTTTTTTGACTTGTATTATAAATTATATTTATTTATTATTATTATTTCTTCACTAATAGACACATTATAATATAATCTAAAGAGAATTAATATTTTTATTTTCTATAATTCTGAAGCTAAAATTATTTCTAAGGTATGATTATAACCCCTTGCTGATTTTAAATAGTCCATTATGATTGAAAACATTCCTTGGGTCTTATGAAAGATAGTTCATGTAACATGGAATGTTGACATGGGATGCTTTCTGAAAAAATGGTACTAGATCACGCTTTCTATTATGGGAGTAAAGGTAGATCAAATATTGGAAATCCAAAAATCAATAAGTGGGTATGAAGAAGTGTATAGTTAACAAATTCTGTGAAAATCCTTGAGTAACCCTGGGTTTTGGGGTATGTTAAATTTTAGTTTGGTCGGATTTGGATTTCATTTTTAATAAAAGATAAAGAAGAAGGTGAAAGAGCTTCCAAAAAGTAACATGGTCTATAGACCATGCACACTATCCATGCACTCTAAGGAATGCGTTTTTTATATGTTTCCCTCATACAATGTTTCATTATGGTTTATCATAGTCTTTATAGAAAATTTATTATTTATATTTATATTTAATACATAATATTAAATGAATATCAATTTTTATAGAGATTTATTTATTTTATTGTTCACGACTTAGTATCTTATGTTATGAATATTCAAAACTATTATTAAAATAAAAATTTTAATTATTATTGGATATATAATTTTTTTTAATTTTATTAAATAATAATAAATTAAATTCGAAAAGGGTTTTATAGTGGGTTTATAAAAAAGAATTCTATGGTTAATATGATAATTGTTTTGAGGGTAATAAGTTACTTTTATTAAATTATGTAAAACCATAAATACATGTGGGAGAATTCAAAACTAATATATTAATGAAATATTTTTAGTATTATGATAATAAGGATAGGTGATTAGTTAATACATTTAGGATGGTTGGGTGATATTTTAGCTATAGTAATAATTTTTTATAAGTTTTTTAGGTATATTAATAAATAATTATTTCATATAATTTACAATCCTTGTAAAAGGTTTTCAAATTATTGACCATGAGAAATGTAAAAATGATTTTTTAAGAGTAGATAACACTTATATAGTATTGAGTTTTTATAAATCCTCTTTAAAATATAATTAGTACTATTTTAAGAAATATTTTGTGAAATTATATCAAGTTCCTTTAGTTTTAAGAAATATTGTTTCCTTTATGTTACGTATAAACTTATTTGGGTATTACACTTGTATTTCTCATGTTGGTGAAAGATTATTTTATTTTATTTAGATATTTTGAGAATTTTCATGTTATATGGATATGATATTATTGAGTTTTATTAGGAATGCATCAAAAGGATAAAAAACTATTCCACCTTAGTATGTCTAGAATTATACCACAAGTACTTATAGAGTTTCCCATGACCCATACTATTTGAATTATGATTCCATATTTACACTTGTTTATTGTATTAATTATTTATCTTCATTTATTATTGATTATAAACATTTTTTACCTTATTTATGCATTTACCTTGTTTTATTTATTTTGATTAATTTGTTTCACTTGCATTAGTAGTCTTTTCCATTTTTTAAATTATAGATTCTGATATTGTTTTTCCATTGGGTATTTATTATTATATATTATTAATCTATACATATTCTTATATTTGTATAACTCTTAGTATTATTTAATAAAACCTACATTAATTTATTATATACTTGTTATGCACGAATTTGGTAATGAAATTTAATGTAAAAATGTAATTTTTATATATTTTTTATACTCTTAGACTAATATCTCTATTTTAAATCTAAAAAAATGTTTTCAAATTGGCTTTTTGTCACTTGGATTTTAATTTAACAACAATATATGATTAAAAAAGGGTATAGGGAGGTATGATGATGTTTTATCATCAAATTATGAAGATAATATTTTTATAAAATTTATTTAAAACTAAAATTAATAAAATTTATTTTAAAATGAATTTTATATACTCTTTTGTGAAATCCTACTAGACTAGTTTTCTTCAAGCCCTATACACACACCTTCATGTGTATTTAGTCTTCATGTTTTATTTCACGTATACATAAGATGTAATATATATTTGATAACATTTATTTATGTTGCTGTTAATAGATAAATTTTATTGGTGGATGTGAACTCGGGTCATGTGCCAATGCTCGTGTGGTGATTTAGGTTTTTTTGAATATTTTAAATAATTTTTTTATGTCAACCCTAAAGGTTTTTCATTTCATATTTCATTCCATTATTTTAATGTATCGTATTATTTACTTTTTTGGTAACTCCATGGGATTGTTTACTTTATTTCAAATGGTTATTCTTTATCAATTTATACTTTATTTCAAAAATATTTATTTTTTTCAGGGATGTTCAATGTATAAACACATAACATCAGATTAATAGAAGAATCTTGATGTTTATTTTCTATAATTCTATAGTTGAAATCATTCACAATGTCTTAGTTTAATACCGTTGATGATGTTCACTATACCATAGAGATCAGGAATATTCTTCAGTCCTTTTGATGGCTTATCCCAAGTGATAGGGGCCAGTTAATCGAAGTTATTTCATGACAAAATGGTATCAATTACCTCTTGTAATAAGAATTGAAATAGTAGATTAGAGATAATATTAGCAGAACACTAGATGTAGGTATGATGATGTTTCTTAAAAAAATATTTATTTTTGAACCTTTAGTTACCAGGGGTCATTAAATATGTGTGATTTTGGTTTGGGTTGATTTATCATTAATTGTTTGTATAATTGTGGATTATAAAAATGATAAAACTATAGAAGTAAAGTTTCATGGGATGTTTTCATGTGATATAGACCATGAACACAAGTTTTTTACTTTTTGTAATGTGTTATTTTTTTCTCTTATTATAGTTCATTATATTTTCTATTAGTCTTTATGGAAAATTTTTAATTTATATTAATGTTAACTACTTAATTTTAAATTTAATTAAATGTATATTTATATTTAAGTAGTTCAGTGTACATGATTTAATATATTATTTTATGACTGTTGATAACAATTATTAAAAGGTAATGGTTAAGTTATTGTTTGATATCTTAATTTGATTTTAAATACTTCAAATTATTTTAAAGGGAATTTGAAATTGGTTTTAGTATTGTTTTATAAAAATTAATTTCATGGTTTCATTTACTTGTGTTTTGAGGGCAATATGATGGTTTTATTAGATCATGTAAAACCCTTAATACTAGTGGGTGATTATAAAAATAATATATTAATCCATGAGTTTGTGTATTTTTAAAATAATAAAAATGTATTTTGTATTGTGTAAGGGATAATTATGTTAGATTTCACATTTTGTAATCTTATGTTTTGTTTTAGTTTAAATTCAACAAGTTATTATGTCTAATAATTTATAATCCTTGTAAAGTATATTCAATGTACATATAATGAGTAATGTAAATAATGTTTTTTGTTAAGAGTATATAATACTCCTTTAGTTTTTCTTGATAAAAATTTTACATAATGTGTATGTGGTAGTCGTTTAATAATAATTTTTTTTTCATTTTTATGAAGTTATATTAGTTTCAAAAAATAATGTTTTACTTATATTATGTATAAATATATTAGGGGATTTTTTTAGTTTTTCTCAAGTACTTGAATTATTATTTTATTTTGACATTGATAATTTTCATGTCATATTGATGTGATATTATTGAGATTATTTTTATTTCCGTGTTTTTATTTTGAAATGTTACTTGATAGAGACCTATATTTTGTTTTATATTTGAGTATGCCTCCCAGAAAAGCATTATACAAGTTTTTTTTGATATCAAGTAGTTTAGTGATTTTAATAATTTAGATATAGTCTATCCATTTGTTAATATTATCTAAATTCTGGATAGAGCAGTATGTTCAAATTATTTTCAACCATGGACCACATTCAAGAGTTCCTCAATCAAAAGTCTTATGTATTTCATCGTGTTTAGGGTCGAATGAAGAAATAGAGTTTCTATATAAATTTTTAGTTATTTTAAATTATTTATAGACTCTAATAACAACTAAAGTTGATGTTTCTATAGTTATGTTAAAGGGATTGATATAGGAATGATGGGAAGCCATTACATGATCTCATTTAGTGGTAGACATGTCATGGAAATACATTAATACCACATTTATCTTGTGGAATTATCTTGTGAACGTAAAACTGGAAAGATAAATGCAATTCATTAGTCATTAGTAAGGTAATCGAATTGTGAAAATGTATGAAATCCATTTTGATGATTTTATTATTTTTTCTTCATAGATAGTTATTAATGGATATTTAAATGATCATTTCAATAATATATGAATATCTGAAGAGATAAAATAATAATTTTATTTCTATGTCTTGAATTTCTATATAGAATTAGCCAATTAGACCATGTTGGTGGAAGTGAATTTTGAAAGACAACCCATTATTGTATATACTTCTCTTCCACCTGGAGAAAAAAATGGTAAATCCTTTTAGTGGCGTCTAGATGGATAATTCAGTTTATAATAGAAGTGATAATAGGGTGAATTAAACATCTAATTATGTTTAGGTTTTTTTATATATAAATGATATATCATGTACTTACAGTGTGGTGAAACAATGTATTCCATTACACACTATTTAAAATCTTTGAGGAACTATTATCAATGTGTTTAATTAGGCCATATTCAGAAATTTTGTAAGATGATTTATTTATTAATGAATTAATATTAGATGAAGATTAAATTTTGGATGAATTATATTGTTGATCACTCATAAATTAAACAAGAAATTTTTTTACATACCTTCTTTAGTGTGTATCTTTGGATAATTTCTTGACTAATGAAAATACATCTTATATTTAGGTTTTCATAACAACTATTGATGTATTTATCTTATGTATTTACATATTTAGATATTTTTTCATATTATTTTATTCTATTTATAATACTAAATCATATGGTTCATTTATATACCACGTTAATTTGTCTCATTAAATATATTTACAAGGTGTCTATATGGAGGAAATACATATATCAGGTCTCTATTTTGTATCATGTTTTGTTTATAAATGGTTTCAGTTCCATGAATATTTTTCCCAATAGATGAGTTAAATAGGATGTATGTACTCAATTTAAAGGTGATGTTTCATATGGAATTATATTTCAAATTAATCTCTATTGAGTACATATCATTATTAATATAAATGTGGATGTATATTTGTTGAGTTTTGAATATTTTTGGCTTATAATTTGCATTATAAATTGGTTTTTTATTTTAAGAGCCCACTGAATCATACTCCAAATTTCTAGACTAAACAAAAGTATGATAAATATCTTATTAAAATTTTCATTTTCTTTTTAATATTATTTTTGGGGTTATTAAATGATTTCATGGAGGCATAAAGTGTTTTGGTAGTGATAATTATTGCACCCATGATTTTACATTTATGTATTCAATTTGAAACCCATTGGGTACAACTTTTTTTCTGTTTTGGCTCAATATTTTGGGAGTTTGGTGATTTTTTAGGTTTTATGGGTATGGTGGACTCCCATGAAGTTGAACAGAAAAAATGGTACCCGTTTAGAATTTAGTGTATTGTATGGGTAGAATTCATGGTCAAGGATCCCATGCGCTTGGAACATGAAAATACTAAGAAAATGTATTTTTAGTATTTAAAACAACCCCTTTTGAAAACATTTCACATTATTCTTCTTGGGGATTAGGAGGAATAACTTATAAACCCTTAATGGAATCGTACAATCTAAAATTATCCTATTATAGTCGTTTCATAGTGAATCATCAGTGGTTCCTCCTCTAAATAAAATATTAGGGTTTCCTCTATATTCATCTCTTATTTTTCTTGTCTTATTCCTAATTATTTTAACTCTAATTAACCCAGTTTCCAAAGTGGTAAAGGTTTAAATTTTAATGAAATAAATTTTATGTTTTTAATGTTACAAATTATTCTTGTATTTTAAGGACTTTCTCTATCTTCCAGAATTGGAATAACATCATTTCATGGAAGATTCATTTTTTTGTAATTTTTTTTGTGTAATACTTTTAATTTGGAAAATAAATTGGTTTTTGAGTTCTCCAAAACCCATTTTAATTAATATTAAATATAGATGTGATATGTTTTGGAAATTATTAATGTGACCATAATCTTTTTGTTTCCCAATCAGAAAAAAACATTGTTTTTATCAAATTTCCTCGCCTTTTTTCTATGAACCAATTCCCATGCATGTTATGTGTTTCTATAAATTCTAGGAGACCTTTTTCAAGTAAAATCGATATTTTAGAAGTTTTTTGAGTTTAAAAAGTATCTTAAAAGGGGTGTTCCATTATTTTATTGATTTTATCAAAAATTATGGGTTTCAAAAAAACAATTTTTTATTAGGTTATATATTTTTTATTGTGCTATTTATATGCCAATTTGATGATAAATTTTTCTATGACATTGAGAATTACATTTTTTTAATAATTATTTATAAATGATTATTTCTTGACTTATGCTTCTAAAAATGATCACAATGTCCATTTAGAAAATATTAAAATCAATTTTCAAGGAATACATGATAATAATTATATGTTATCCCCATTATCTATTAGTTTTTTATGGAATGGGATATTATTAGATATTAATTGATATTGTTGGATATATATATATGATAGGGTTCAGAAGATTGAATGGGAATTTATAGGTAATATTATATGTTTACATCGATATGATTTATTGATATTATGATTTTTATGTGATATGTTTCCTCACCACCAATACATAAATTCATGGGAACCTAGGGTATCTAGGTGGGAAATAAAATGAAAATTATTATTCTACATATTTTGATACAATGTATAGTATGAATTTGATAATAATTTGACTATTTAAATTGGGTTTTCTACCAAGTAAGGCTAGTGAAAGTAAGCCTATGTTTATTTATTTTAGATTGCATTTATCAGATGAAAAAAATTCCACCGAAGAATGTATAAGATGGTCTTACTAAGACCTAAAGTGTTTACCATGACTTGTAATTTTTGACTTGTATTTCTATTATAATGATTCATAATTTATTTATTATTTATCCTTGTTTATTATTGAGTATTAACATGGTTTACCTACTTTATCAATTTCATTTCTTATTATTGACATTGATTATTTTGTTTCACACACATTAGTAATATTTTCTTTTATTTGAATAAAATATTATGATATTATTTATCTATGAAGTATTTTTTTATATTATATTAATACCCTCAAATTATTATGTTAATATAGATGTTGGTTTTGTTTAATTAACCTTACATATAGTTGTTTTAATTTTTTACCAAAGGATTTAGAAAAAAATGTGTAGTAAACAAAGGAATGTTGGTAATTTATTACACCTTGGGACTGATCTCAATATTCTACCACTATAAAGTAATGTTTTCATGTGCATATTTTTAGTTTGTTAGTTTTTCATTTAAAATCATTATGATTATTTTAAAATCATACAAATATGTAAGATGATATTATTTTTCATCCACAAATGATAAAGAAGGTGTTTTCATAAAATGTTTTTCAAACTAAAATAAATGATATGTATTTTAAAAGGGATTAGACATAATATTTAAATAAATTATATTGGATAAACTTATCTCACACACTATATAAACACCTTTATGTGTATATATCCATCATTATTTACTTCAGGTATCCATGAGATGAATTTCAGGTACGATAACACGCATTTATTTCACAGTTTATGGATGGCCTCATGTTACATGGATATTATTATGCTGCTTTTTTAGGTTTTTTTGAATTTATAGTATGTATCTTATATCAACATATATGGTATTTACTTGTATCATTAATTCAGTTATTGTGTTATTTGATATTATTAGCTTTTTTTGTAGCTTCAAGAGTTGTTTTGTTTTATTTTAGATGGTAATGCCTTTTTTATATTGTATTTCAAAACACATTATTTTTTCCATTGGCATCCAATATATAGAAAAATAATAATAGATTATTAAGAAAACTGTGATGATTATTTTCTAAACTTTTTATTATTAAATCATTCCCAACATCTATGTTTATCAACCTCGGTGCTTTTAACGAGCCCATGGAGACCCGGAATGATATTTGGGCATTATAACATGCCATCTAGAGTAAATTAGTAGGTTCAAACAAGTTTATTTTTCAAAAAATGATATCATGTTGATATTTATATTTATGTATTAATGGTATCTATAAGATAATATTTTAGAAACTCTTGAGGTTGGTAAAATGATCTGACTATCTAACACTATAAATTTCCAACTTTGAATTTCTGAGAATCATAAGGTATGTTTGTTTTGGGGGTTTGGGATTATTTAGTATTCCTTTTTTGTATAATTTAAACATGGTAAGATGTTTAAATATTTGATAGAATGTTTTTCAGACAATGTTGGTGGCCTATAGATCGTGCACACATCCCATGACCTTATGGATATGTTTACTTTTGGTATGTTTTTTCTTGTAATGGTTGTTTATATTTTATCTTAGTATTTAAGGAAATTTTATAATATAAATTTATTCTATATACTTGATATTAAATGAATTTTAATGTTTACTTATATTTCATAGTTCATTAGACTTGATTTAGTGACTTATGTTATGACTATTGAGAATTATTATTTAAAGATAAGGCTTAAGTTATTATTCTACATCTAAATATGAATTTCATTATTTCAAATTTTATAAATTTAATTGGAAAAGGGTCACATAATGGTTTTATAAAATTTTATTTCATGGTTTATTTTTGAAAAAATTAAAGGTGTGATGGTTGTTTTATTGGATTATAAAAAAATTGTAATACTGGAAGGTAATATAAAAAAGAATGTGTTAAAGAAATATTTAGATTATGATTATATTATTAGAATGGGATTTATCATTGTTATAGGGATGAAATAGTGATATTTGACGTTTTATAATTCTAAATAATTTTTCATTTTAACTTTAAAATTTTATTATTACTTATAATTTACCAGCCTTTTAAATGTTTCCAAAGTATAGACCATGATAAATGTAAAAAATGATTTTTTATAACAGTGGATACTGCTTAAATACAATGATATTATTATAACGTCTTCTAAAGATATATGTAGAAATATTATAAGAATAATTTTATCAAATTATATAAACTTACTTTAGTTTTATACAGTAATGTTTTTTATGATTCTTGTAAACTTAATTGTGGTGTCCTCTACTGCATGTCAAGTTGTTGATTGATTATTTGATGTTATTTTGACATTATAATATTGTTAATGTCATATTTATGTGATATTATTGTGTTTATTTTTATTTTTTAATTTTTAATTTTAAATTTAAATTGATATATATATATATATTGTTGTTTTATAGTATAAATCCAAGAAAAGTGCCAGCAATCAAGGGAAGAATGTTCTCTGGGATGTTTAATAGTTAAGTTATTCTAATAATCCAAATGTATTCATTCTAATTGTTCATTTTAACTATAATATAGGTATTGTGGTAAGATTAAATTCTTTTTAATCCATTGACTATGTTCAGGTGTTACTCAAACAAAATTCCCAAATATTTCATAAAGATCAGTTCTATAAGAGGTAATGGAGTAGCTATAGATGTAAGGCCCCAACCTTAAAAATTACATAATCTTGAGTTAAGTCAAGAATTAACAATGAAGATATTTTCAAGCTAATAATTTTATTGAATTATCCCATAACTATTAAATTACATATCAAATATTAAAAAGTAGACAATTCTACTCAGAATCCATTTTTTTAATAAAATAAAAACTCTTAAAAGAAAACAATAATTATTTTTGTCAATATAAATCTTCTTGAATTACTACATTACCTTACCCTTAATTATACCATATGAAATAAATTTCAAAAAGTAGGGATTATTATAAAATTCTAAGTATGTTTTATAAAATAATGAAACAAAACATTGGTCCATAAATATATACCAATCAATGAAATCATACTTTTCAATCATAAAACATAAGATCTTTAACATAACTCTTAAAAACATATGATTTATGAATATCACATTGAAATAATAAATCATACAGGTAAATTGTGGCTTCAAAAACATACATACATTTTAGCTTTCAAATATATGAATGTTCATTCATTTGTAATACCCATCATGGTATATTCCCTAAATCTCTTAGGAGAAACACTAATGTTTACCTCTGCCACATTACACAATTCATTGGAGAGCTATCACTGGATCACCCACTCTAGGTTTATCATGGAACCACCCATATACGAAAATAATTTCAAAGAACTATAACATAATCATAACACATAAAATAAGCATAAAGGAAAGAGAATATTTCTATATTCCAATCAAAATATAACATTTCAATATATTGTCATATCCAATCCATTTCCAAAACCATTTAAAACATTTAATAAATATATTTTTTAGTAAAAGTGACCCATACCACATTTAAAATTTTAAAGGAATTAATATTTTAAAACTTTAATGTGCATATAAATAAATACTTTAAACCATTTTAAGACATTCAAATTAATGAAAAATATTTATAAAAACATTCTAAAATATGTTTTAGTTAAAGGGACTCATTACACTTGAGAAAATAAAACAAAATTATAGAATAACATTAAAAAATTCTTATAATATCATGAGAGTAAGTAGATTCATGATATAATATATAAAATGGAATTATATACACTATATAAAATTTTAATGGTGTATAATAGCAAATAACTCTCAATAGAATGTAAAATGAGAAAAAATCCCTAACAAAGATCATATAAATGATGTAATAATTTATCAATAGGGTGATAATGTGTTGAAAATGTATATCCACACAATGGGAAGTGAAAATCCACTATATTTACTAAACCTGGGTGTACCCATGCCTATGTGTCACCACCACAAGCAGCAACGTCACCAATTTTCCAATGCCAATTACAATTATACCCACTACCATCCTCACAAACACCCACGGTGCCCTTCATTTCTCGACAACCAGCCACGACTTCCTCGCGTTACGCATTCGCGCTTAGGGTTCAGCTCATCAAGCTTCTTCCTCCCGCAGCTCGCATGGGACGACCACCATACATGCGATGCCCTTACTGCCTTACGCCTTCGACATTATCGCCCATCGTGAACTACCCTCCACTGAAACCCTCGCCTACATTGTCTTAGATTTCAAGTTCAATCCAAAGTTGCTCGACGTCCGTCTTCGACATCCTCCTTCTATCGGTTTATACTCTACCGTCCTTCTTTTTCCTTACGTCGATCGTCATCGGGATTGTGTTCTTCGTATCCTTGGGTTCGCGCAAAATCTCGACGCGGGCACCGCCTAGGGTTCTCTGTATTGCTTTCTCCTCTCTCATTTCCAAGACTGCTCTTCGTCAGGTAAGGTTCTCACTCTCTGCAACTCCTCCTGGAAATCCCACCTCAATCTTCTTTGGCTATTTTCCATCTTCCTTTTTCTCCTCACGCAAACCGTCGTCGAACCATCCTCAGTGTTTGATTCATATAGATAACTGGGACATCCTTCCAATCCGCTTACTACCTTCCTCGATAGCTTTGATTTCAACACCAGTTTTTTCCTCCAGCTCCTCCGCTCGACCTATGCTTCCCACAGAACCATGCCTACATCGTGATCCCACTACAGGTTCCCGCAGAACAATGCAGTTATCATGCTCCTGCTCTTGGTTTCCCTTTGATTCTCCTCTAATTGTGTATTTACTGATAATAGTACTCATATGTTTTCAATTTTCTGTATGAAATTCAAATTAACTTTCGATTTTGCAAACATTCATTATCTGCAACTACTGATTCATTTGAGTTTCAACTCCTGTTTTATTTTTTGATTCTTTTGAGAAATGTGAATTGAAATATCTCTTTATTGTCCATAGAAATTTTGGTATATTATTTTTTAAATACCACCATTTTGGGCGATGTCATGGGGATATTATTTTGCTGTTGTGCTGCAAGAAACTTTCAATACAGAACCACATCGATCAACCTTGCTTTCCTCTATTGCACCAATGAAGTTGTTCTATAAGAGAAATCATGGACCAATCCCAGTTTCTGATTATGCATGGATGTTCTAGCATAGAGGTAGTGAGTTCTTCACAATGTCAGTGGTCCCCCATAGCTGGAAAACTAAATACTCTACATCAGTTTCTTGATTTGGAATTTGCATTAGGTACTAAAATAGTGACTACATCATTGAAGTGTCATGATCAGGGAATTTTTACTCATGGCCTCTGGAATTTTCATTAGTTACAATGACTACGTCCCCACTGACATCCCTATATAGTTCTTCCTACCATATCATTATATTACTTGGATATATCACTTAGGTGCACCTGCATTCAGATGGCCCTGAAAATTACATAATTTCTTACACGTTGTGAAAATCATAGTGTTTCAGGATTTTTTATATGTAACTATTTCCATATTAGTTGTACATAGATATTTATGAGATTCATTGCACCTGTTGTTCTCTCATATGTTGATGTCATTCATTGCCTAGGTTGTATGGAACGAAAAATGGAAACTTTTTTCAAAATATATCTTATATGTACAATAAAGATAGTTACAAATAGAAGGTACATGAATGTTTACCCCTTATAGATGCATGCATGAAAACAGAATATGCCTTCTTTTTAGTATTTTTTTATTGCTGATTTTTTAGGATATATTCGTTCCGTTTAAATCCCTAATGATGTCACATTTTGTCGTGGATACTCCTACGTCCCCACTGACTTCTCTATATAGTTTTACCTACCATATCATTATATTACTTGGATATATCACTTAGATGTACCTACATTTAGATGGCCATGAATTTTACATAATTTCTTACACATTGGGAAAAACATAGTGTTTCAAGATTTTTTATATGTAATTGTTTCCATATTCGTTGTACATAGATAATTATGGATTGATTATTCAATTGTTTCCGAATTTCCCACACATACTATTTTTATGCATTACATATGCATAACCATTTCCATGTTTCTTATGCATAGGTGTTTCCAGATTGCTTATGATCACCATTTTAGGTTCATATGGATAGTTTGATATTCAGCATTAGTATGTACTGAATGAATATCGATAAGCTATGAGTTTTGACTACATTAATATGGCCAAGGTAATCTTCAAAAACCATGAGTTTCAATATGGGTGGACATTAGTTTTGATTATGTATTTCTTCATAATAAGTGCTTCCATATTTCTTATGGAAAACTATTTCCAGATTTCATATGAACACCACTGGAGGTTGATATAGATAGTTTGATATGCGGTATTAGTATGTACTGAATGAATACCTATAGTATAGGAGCTTTGACTACATAATATGGCCAATGTAATCTTCATTAGTATGTCTTCTTATTTTTATACAGTAATGTATCTATATGTAAACATTTTGGATGATTTTCTAGGTGCTGAAACGACTGGATCATTACCTCTTATTCAACAAGCCAACAGTTTGGAGTGAGGCATGGACTGGATGGTATGTTTAGGGGTTCCTTCCTTGAAACCTTTATTTGAATTCTTATTTTTAGAGAATGGAATTCTGTTTATAAATATAAATGATTTGTTTTTAAATTAAGCATCATGGATTTTTAGTTATGTTTCAAAATATATGTTTCATGTCTCTACATATATGCCATATGCATTGTATTTGAATTCCTGCAAAATATAATTTCTTATTTACTCATCGAGTCTGACTGAAAATGAGAATTCCAGCTATTACACCTATATTTATTTATCACTACTGCTTTCTATAGTATGCACTTTATAACTTTTCAAAATAATTATTATTCATAAACTATGCATTGTATGTATAAATTTTATGAATCAATATGCAATTTTTTTATATGATCTGTACACACACACTTCTCCATAAACATTTTTCCACCGAGTCATTATAAAAAGTAGCCCATATGACCTTCCATAAGCCATAACATGCATTTCTACTCCAGCATTTAAAGCATAATGTGGGTCTGTCAGTAGGAACTTTTAAGTGAATTATCATGTCAATGGACTCATCAATGTGTAGTGAGTAGAAAATTAACCGGGTCATCACTTCAAATGCCCCATTCAACATGAAATAGTATAGGAGCATATCTAGCACAACAATTAGTCGGTATTTCTCTGGACCATCCTGTTTGCATCATGACAAGCAATGAATCCATATTCTCCCTTAATGGTCGAGATTGATATTCTGACATGTTTGTAATGTTGATAAATATGATTCTTGTCTATCCAGATTGAGAACGAGTATGGGCATCATGAGCCAATATCCGGAACAGCTGTTCATGATTACATGACATGGGCTCCCAGCATGGCTGTTCAACAAGGAACTGGCGTTCCTTGGGTGATGTGCAAGCAAGAAGATGCCCCATGTCCTGTTGTATGTAAATTTATACCCTGACATAGAATCCCTTTTGGTTCGATTATATATCATTTTGTGTCATGGAACAATTGCAATTCACTGGATCCATCTCAGCATTATGGGGTTGAGGCAAGGGTATATTTATCATTGTTGGTTATGACCTTATGTTAATCCCTTCTAAACTTCCATTTAAGAATGGTGTGTAAACAGAATGTTTTAAGGCTAAAATATCAAATTTCTGTACAAAGTATACTTCAATGATAAATATACCTTTCACAAAGATCATTCTAAATGTCCTGGACTGCTACTTGATGATGGTGACAGATAAACATGTGCAATGGTTTTTATTGTGACACATCCACTATATTTACTAAACCTGGGTTCTTCCAACCTTATTTGTCACCACCGCAGCAAGCCACGTCACCCAAAACAATTTCTTCTTCCCCATTATACCCCCAAAGCCTCGCGCCCGACCTCTTAATTCTTTCGCCTCTGCCCGTAGACACACCTCCCAGAATCGATTAGGGTTTCCGCAGTCATCGATTCCCTCCCTCTCCTCCCGTATTCCGTCTCCATCCTCGACCCAGGCGCGACTCCTTCGTCGTCGAATCTCACCACCGGTGCTCCATTCCCCTCATCGGCACCAGTTTTCCTTCAACACCATCCTCGACGCCCTCTAGGGTTACCTACACTTGCGACTCCGCCCCCGCTCATGCAAACTCTCCAACTCTCATGCAACCACGAACCTGCTCGGGAAATACCTTCAAATAACCTAGGGTTTTTTCATCAGCAATCACGCCATATGCATCCATGTCGCCTAACTTATTTCCATCCTCCCTCCCATATCGCGACGATATTCCAACCCGATTCCATTACCCCCGCGCTTCCTCATTCTTCCCTACCTATTAGGGTTTCGCTTCCTCCGACTTCTCCTAAGGTAACGCCGACTTCCTCAAATCTCTCCACCTGCATTGCCTATTTCACATTCATCTTAGAATCCTCCTCTTTCTGCTACGCTTCCAGCCTCTCCACCTGCCCCATCTTCATTTTCTTTACGACCGTGCGTCTGAATTTTTTATTAGCATCGACCAGGTGATCCTTCTATGTCTATCACCACTCTTTATATATCCAATCCCCACCCCTTCCGCTCTTTATATCCACTGTCATCTCACACGGTATGTTGTTACTATCGTCTCCCTTAAAAATACGTTCTGTTAATGATATTTTTCGCCTATATCTATGGTGACCCTCCATTTACAGGGGAGGATAATCTACACACCGCAAAAGTTCCTTGGGGTCAGTATTTTAGTTCCTTATAGCTGTAGTAGCCACTAAAAAAGTCATTTTATTGTACTATTTTGTTCCAATTTACCATTACAATTCCATTACCTTTGAATCCTTGTAATATTTTTAAATGCATTTGGTTTCCCCTTCTAAATTTGCAGGATTTTAGGTAATCAAGGACATGTCTGAATGTGTTCAATGTATAATGGTTAAGTATATTTATATCAATCATGTTTTAAATTTTAGCAAACATAGATACTGTTCACCATATTATCATTTTGTGTTTCTCTCATCTGCAGATGTGACCTTCCAAATTTGGTTCAATCAATATATTAAATGTATATTAATACCCATCCCACTAACACGAGACCACAAAATATTACTTACATGTCAAATGCATCCTTATCACCTTTAATGGCATTTCTTTTGTTTATCATTGAAGCCAAAAATCCACTGAATTTTCATGTGATTATAAATATTGTGAGAATTCATTTTGTTTTATCAATTCCTTGAAGGATGACATTCGTGATGGAAAATCGAGCTTCTGAGGCAAAAAAAAGCATTGATGGTAATGCTTTTTTATGCATCCTTGATTTCCTTTTTCATTTTCCTCTTTATTTTCCAATGTAACTCTGTGTTGATTGTAAGTTTTTTAGATCACGTCTAATTACATCTTTGATTGTGTTTGGTGTCATGACTGAATGAATCATTTTATAGCTGGGTTGTAGGTATGGGCTTTCATGGATCTTTGCATTCCTGAAGATATGTGTCACCAATTTGAATTAGCATTATAAGGTGATTATTCCTATTTATAATTTATATGCTTCAGTTTGATTGAACTACATTATGAAAAAAATCACCTCCATAGAGAAATATAGGGATTTTTTGAAATCTGGAAATCAAAAAATCTTGTTACTCAAGTATGAAATTCCTTCAATCAACAACAATAGATTTCTGTTTTCTTGTCACAATGCATACTACTCATTTGATTATAAATATTCCGAGAGTTCATTTTTTTATCAATTCCTTGAAGGATGACATTCGTGATTGAAAATTGAGCTTTACACGCAAAAAAACAGCATTTGTGGTAATGCTTTTTTATACAGCCTTGATTTCATTTTTCCTTTTGGTGTTTCTTTGCCTATGCAACTCTGTGTTGATGGAAACTTTTTCAGATCATGTATGATTAGATTTTTGTTTCTGTTTGCTGTCATGAAATAGAGAAACCATAATACTATTACCTAGAATAAACCTCCTTGCATTTATTGACATGTTGATAATACATCATTATTCCTTTTTTTCAATGGAAATGATTTTTATATTGTTTTGAGTGTTTCGGATTATGTTACATAGACCAATTTTCATGGAATGAAATATGATATGTGGATGTGTTTAGTATGAGCAAGGGCAGGGGTTGATATAATTAGTTTGCTCTTGGTTATCTTAATTATTGCTACATTAATGTATTTTTAGTATGTTTATATGCATGGTCTAGATGTTCTTTTAATATATAAAAATACTTTAAAACAGCTTATTGTGTTGGATTTTTTTATTAAATTAATAACTGTATGTAACTTTTGGGGTACAAACATTTTGTAACATTTTTTAAATGTTTCATACTCATGATTAAATCATCCATACTCAATTAATATAAAGATCTCCATTGTCAATCATGATCAAAACCATGAAGGTGAATTATGATGCATCATTCTGTTTCTGCCATCTTTGTTTGTCTATTAGAGAGTTTTATGTGATTTGAGTACCTATGGAATTGGAGGTTTGTGGAAATTTTTTATTCGATCTTGATAATGAAATATTTTTTTGTAATATTTGTCTTTACTGCATGAATCTTTAATTTTTTTTAATTATATAATTTGTTTCTTATAGTATCCCTGGAAATCAATTACAGAGTGGGGGAGTTCCTCTAAAGAGCATGCAACCAGTTCCTACATTAATTAGTTTAAGTTATCTAGGGTTAGATTAATTTTAATGTTTAATTTTTTTATTACTCAATAAAAAACTTTTCTGCTGTTTTTTATATTGAAACATATTTTTTTCGGGAATTCCATACTATTATTCAACCAAGTATTTTTTGTGAAACTACGATATTTTGTTATGTTTTTTGATGGGTTGATTCTCAAAGACAGTTTTCTATACAAAAAAGTATCCATTGAGAAAATAAACTATTTGGTGTAAATCCTTCATTGGAGGAGCTTGAAAATTTTCACCACTATATAAATGAGTATTCTGAACAGGCAGACTTGATAACATGGATTTTTGGTGAAAAAATAAAAAACCATAGTCATGTAATTAGTTTTTAATGTGATAATGTTTTTGGGAAAGCCAAATAAACATCAAATCCCGATATAGATGGATTTGGTGTGCATACTTTCTTATTCATTTAGAATGTCATGGCCTGTTTCATTTCAACATTTTGGTGTGCATGATTCTTTCCATTGGTTTTTTGAAGCAGTATTATCTGGCCATCCTTATTAAAGTGTCATGAAATCTTCGCAAAATTTTTCTACTAACTCGTTCTAGGTCTGATCCTATAGTCAGGGGTATCAAATAAGGGTATGTTATCATGGTAATGTAGCAATTTGGAACTCAATCGATGGTTAATTTATAAGGTGCACATGATGAAATTTTTTCTTGCACACCTTGACATTGCTGGTCTATTTTCAAAATAAAGTATTCTCAATCAGTATGAATGTCGTTTAAGATTACCATATATATGCTACTAACTTTGGAACTATTGTTTCTCATCATTGAACAACAATCTAACTGTTTACATAAGTTATTTCAATTATAGAACTAGCATGTTAATCAAGCAACATGACTTCTATGAATGATGTAGATATCATGAACGAATCAACAGCTGTATCAGTGGTTTTGTAAGTTTAACTCATTCCACAAGAAAATGTATTTAGTTTGTGTTCACTATTACGGCTTCTCCATCACTCTTTAGTTCTTTATCTTTCCATTGATTCTTTCGGACATATCCTTTGTTTTTTAGAAACCTGGTGGAATAATTTCTCTTATGGATGAAACCTGGTAAGCAAGCAACCTCCAAAAATTACTTCCTTCATTTCCAACCATTCTGATTATGTGAGACATTTAAAGATCATAATTATTATACAAATTTCTTTACATTATTTTCATCCATGAAATGGATTTTTAGGTGCAGGAAGATTCTTGTTTGTTTGTATTTTTTTCATATATTTCTAATCTGGAAATATTATTTGATTTTTTTACCTCTATAATATCATGGATGCTCCGTCACCTACATTCCATTGTAAGAAATCTGTTCTAGTGAAACCCATTTTGGTATTAATATTTTCTTCTTCATACTAGACATGTGTCCCTAAACACTTCTTATTGCATTATAGTGACATCTGATATGTTCCCCCCTTCTCGGTTCACTTAACCTTGAAGCTGGTCGATGACTCGTCTTAATACTACGGTATGCTTCCAACTCTAAAATCCCTGTTAATATAGATTCAAACCTGTATACATATGTTTTATTTTTCCAATGCTTTCGGCTGTTAATTATTCTTTGAACTTCATTTAATTGTTTTCATCTATTACGTTGATGTCAAGTGAAGAATAAGGATAGTTAATTTTCAATTTTCCCATTCCATTATTTTTCTTACCATATCTAATTTAATTATCTCCATAATTTCATCTCTAATAAAGTTGTGTCCATACACACTTCTTATTGCATTACAGTGACATGTGACATGTGACATGTTCCCCCCTTCTCGGTTCACTTACCCTTGAAGCAGGTCGATGACTCATCTTATTCCGACGGTATGTTTCCAACTGTTAAATCCCTATATTATTAATAGACTCAAATCTGTATACATATGTTTTCTCTATCCAACGATTTCGGTTGATGAGTATTCTTTAAACTTCATTAAATTGTTTTCATCTATTAAGTTGATGTCAACTTACAAGAATAAGGATAGTTTATGTTCATTTTCCTCATTACATTATATTTGTTACCATATGTCATTTCATTACCTCCATAATTTCATCTCTAATAAATTTGTCTGCAAGTCGACAATTAAAAAAGAAAACTATTCTTAGAAATACACTACACTCCCAGAATTTTATCCTTTTGTTGATAAATCAATTCATAGTTGAGAAATATTATGATTACTTTTCATGAGTTATATTGAACTGTTCTAAGAACCTATTATGTAGTCAATCGACATGTAGAACTGCTGGATAATTTCACACATGGAGAACTGCTGGATCATTTCAGATACAACGCAATCAGAAATGGAATTTTGAGCGGGGTACTTCTATAATTTTAACTTTTACATTCTTCTACCAGAATTTCTGCCTTTCTGCTGTTATAAAATTCACCCATTTTTTCTGTGAAAATTTGATTCTGTGTATACATCTTATGTGTCATTGGCACACGATTTTACAGTTCAACCTTGAATATGTCTATTACTCAGGTTATCGTTAATGAGTACTAATTTAATTCCATTAACCTTAAAAAATTGCAATATTTCAGTGGATGTAGTCTATTATATGTATTACAAACTGTCCCTTCAGGCTTGGAAATATGCAGGTTATAATTTAAATTACAAGTACATGTTTCTAAATATTATGGTTTTAACAGATGTACGTTGCCATAACAGAACATACACTTCCTGTTTTTTATATTTTAGTTTTTGAACTAATTCCATTGATGGAATGTGATATAATGACATAATTCATCACAATTTTTTGAAATTGTGGTGATAAAACTATCTCTATGGAATCTGGGAAAATAAGACAAATCCCAACTGAGCTATGTAAGAAAAACATTTAACCCATTTTGTTATGATAAATTCATTTCAATTAATGTTGATTGTATTCTAAAATGCATTTAATAGCATGGATTTCATCAATCTTCTCATGTTCACTTTGGGTTATAATCATGTTATTGAAAAACATAGTGACTGAACTTTTAATTAGAGATGAAATTATTTCTATGAGACCTGCAAGTTATATAAATGGTTGTGGACATTTTATTCTTGAATTGATTGATATATGATCTGAAAGTTAAATAAATATTGGGAGTTGAATAGATTATTTAGAATTTCCATAAGTTGTTTCAAGGTTACATCATTCCTTTCTCTAATTTTTTTAATGCTATATCTATTTTTGGTTTAAAAATTTTAGGCATATAGCAAACACAAAATAAAAAACCAAATTTGTGGAACCATGATTCAGGTTTTAACTCTAGATATTTAAATTTAATATGTGTATTGATTTCTGTATGTTTTGTATGCATTTAAAATATCTGTTGGGATTACATTTCTATATTGTATTTCAATTTATTGACTGAAGTTCTAGGAATGCAGTGTTTCGTATACTTTTTGAATTGTATATTTATTTTAAATATTGTCTATTTTCTTTTCATGTAGTACTATCTCCATGGGAGATATGATTTAGTCACATTCGACAACCTGTTGAAGCAAGTTGGCCTAGACCTTCATCTCAGAATCAAGACTTCTTTCTACGCTGAGTGGAATTTGGGGTAATTTTTCAATTATTTTGTATGTAAAACATATTACCGTGTTTGAATTCAAGAACATTAGCTGTATTTAATTCTTTGAAATTCATAGTGGTTTCCCTTTTTGGCTGAAATATTACTGTGTTAGAAGCAGGCACTCCCAGATGTTCATATCAGAATCGGTTCTTAGGTATATGCCATGTGTTATTTCAGGTGAATCTAAAGGTTTCGTCTATTTTTTTTTCTAATCTTAAAAGTGAATAGGCGTACAGATGTTCATATCATCGTATTGGTGTTTCATCGTGTTTCTTTTAATTATTTGTTAGTGTCAATTTTTTTTATTGTAATGGGACATTGGTTAACTGAGAAAAGTCTATTTTAAGCCATCATTTGGGTGAGATCTTCAAAATAATTATATCCACTAAATTATAAAGTGAGGTTGTCGAGTTTATCTAACAGATATTATTAAAAACTCTTGTAAGTAATTATTATTCTGATGCTTTTAGTGTTTCCCATTGCATTACACCTCAAGAGGGTACCACTTTTCTATTTCTATTTAAATGTTTCTTTTAAATTACATCCCTTTCTATGACGTGGTGTTTTCATGATCAAATTCTCCTCCTTCACCTTGACTCTATTGTTAATATCTTGAATGTATATATCTTATCAGTTATTCTTGAGGATTCTATTTTATTTTAGTCAATGATGTGATTTTTTATATCCTTCAGTTGTTCAATATTATTACTCATGTCAGAGCATCCTTTAATTTCATGCTAGGTAGGTCAAGAGTCATTTAGATCCATAACAATATCATACTACAGAGGAGAAACTGGGGCACTTCTGGTTTATGACATAACCAGATAGGGGTATCTCTATGTCGGCATAAGAGAGTTCGATATTGAGCGGTATTATCACGAACTGTTGGCTCGTCTTATCCAATATATTAATTGTTTTTTACTCCAATTTATAATCTCAAATTCAATCTTTGTGTTGTTTGTAAGCAGTGGTATGGGTACCTTTGATGGTTTTATATTTTTATGTTTTCATTTGTTGTCTCTTGATTGCAGCTTGTATCATGAATCCATACAAAATCCTTTTCTTTATTTTTTTATTTGATCTAGCATGAGACATTTAATCACCTTGCAAGATGGCTGGAGGATGCCCATCAACATGTGAATCCCAACATGGCGATCATGATAAATGGGAATAAATGTGATGTTGCTCATCGCGGTCAGCAAGGAAGGATATCACTTTGCAAAGTAACATGGGATTATGTTCTTCGAGGCTTCGGCAAGAACAACAAAGAATGTTGAGTAGGTATGATCACCTTGAGTTGATACACTAAACTATTTTACACTATATTATTGTTTTCTTGTAGGCCTTCTTCTGAACTACTGCAAAGATTCTTCAGAATATTCAGGAAGGTGTGTTTGATTTATCCAATGAGGTAAGAAGCAAAAACCATTTACCTTATACATGAAATTTCAGACCTATTATATTTCATCTACTGATTACGTTATTTATTTTTTCAATAGGTCAACAAGGATATGAATTTAAAAATGAAGATTCAACTCCACAAGTTGCTAATTTTGATTCTCCTACTTCGACTTGTGATTTTTAAAGACAAATTTGATGATGAATTTTTATTCATTTTTCAGTTGTTGGGTTATCTAACATTCATCTCTTTATCAGTATCTTATAACTCATATTTCAAGTACTTTTTGAGTGTGTAAATGATATCTTTTCCACTGTCCATTCCTTTGACACTATCCAATGCTATCATTATCCATGTTTTTTTGAGTTATAATTACTCATTCATGTTGTGATTTATTATTTCTTGGAATAATAAAACTAGAATTTCATAGTGTCTTCATCTTGGACCCTACATATTATAATAGTGGAATGATTCTTCTTTTCATTATGTTCTTGTGATGTTTATTCAAATCCAATCCATTGTTTTTTTTATTTTCAAAATTTTAATTATCCATTTGAATTAATTTTTTCATTGATATCATTGATATCTCCATGTTTAACACATAACAAAAAAATATTTATTCCTGATTAATTCTACTAAATATTGTCATTTTTATTATCTCTCAAAAATTTCTCCACCCCACCAGTATTCTAATATCATGTTCCACTTATTTGTGATTTAAATATATACAATATTAATGTTCATTATTAACTTTTAATAATAGTTTTCTCATACTCAATGTAAGAATTTATTTATAGATCTGTGTGTACGCACGGGCGATGTACTAGTTATAATATAAATAAATAAACAGTGATTTCACCCATAAACATGACAATGCATAATCAACGAAGTATGCGTAAAACCCAATGAGTGAAAATTTAGTTTAGAAATTCCCTTATTAAAATTCGACAACCTAACGACGTCACTTAAAAATTTAGTAAATGAACTGATGAGAGAGAAAATGGTCTCTAATCACATGGAAATAAAATGAACATAAATAATTATATATAAGCACATATCCTAATATAGGAAAATGTAAATAAAAAAAAATAACATAAAATAAGTCCCTGACTAAAAGAGGATGGTTAAAGGTTCTGTTACCTTGAGTCTGATTCATCACGTATGTTCCTTGTTCTTCCTGAATAATAAACATAAGATTATTTCTAATTTATTATGAACCTTTTCAAGTTTTTTATTCCATTTATATCACTTATTACCATGTCATAAAAATTATATAATTATTTATGTTAATATTTATCATTTTGTTGATTTTTGGTACTTGAGTCGAAAATGATATTTTTATAATTACAAATGGTACATGTGGTCCAAATTCCATTATCTCTGGAATTGTATTCTTTATTTAAATATCATATATATAAAGTATATATGTATTTATATCTAGTTTATTTTTATTTATAATAGTCCATATCATTTTGATATAAAAATGAAATGCACCGTACATTGAGACGATAAGTCATTTGTACGCATGAATGCTACATTTATTTCTTTTTTTCCTTTTTAATGGAGTGAAAAATAAATGATACTTACGTATATTATAATTAAAGTAAAAAATTTATGTTATATATGTTATATGTTTTCATTAATTCCTTCCTTTATTCATTCCATGTGTATTGTGAATGGGTCATATCATTTTAAGGGGGCGGTAGTCTGCACATCCTCAAATGAAATTATCATATTTATACCACATGAAAAGAATAAAGGAATGTTCTAAATGATAATTAAATAAGAATAGAGATAAAAAATATCATATTTATCATATTTAATTTCAGTTCCAACATAATTTCCACCATGAGAGGAAGTATTAGATAATTGAACAATCATCGTTTCGTGAGGCAGTAGCTCACTGTCCAAAGAAACGGTATGTTCATATCCATTAGATGGAGGTTTGTGAAATTTTAGTTGGAATAATTCTATTAAAAACATACTAGTATATTTAATATAATTGTTTTGTTATAAAATAATCGAATAAAGAGATTTTAGGGGGTGGAGAATGAAAATAAATGAATGAAGCTTGAGGGAATACATTAACCTAAATCAGGTAACTTATTTTGATTTAAGAAAAAAAACATTATTACATTTACTTATTCCCCAAGTAAGTCATCAAGGTATAATAGAGGGATGTTGTTAGATCATTTGGATATTGTTTGGATAAGCCAAGGGGGATTGAGAGTTGTGAGCAAGGGTTAGAGGTGGTGGTATTTTATAAGAGGGGAGATGGGCACCTTAGGAATGTTTTAAATTACTATTTTATTATAAAATGACTTTCAGTTTCAAGTGGTCAAAAACTCATTAAATTATAAGATAATATTGAAATAAGTATAAATAAAATAATCTAATAATAATTTGATAGGTTTGGAAAATTTATTTAATCCTTATCTTATTTATTTAACCCTTTTTTACACTAACCGTTTTATTAAGCATTTAACACTATGAGAATCAAAATTGTTAGAAAAAAAATGAACAAAATCCAATTAAAAGAGTCAATAATAAAATTTTATACTTATGATCATTATTTTTTTAAATATTAGATATTTTATTTTTATAATATTTAATTAAATGTATTATATTTTAAAATATGAATTATGTCAATTTTGACACTATTCATATCATAACATTTTTAAAAATCCATAACAACTTGATTTATTTGAAACAAACATCATTAATACAATGACTAAATGTAAATATCTTCCAAAAATACTTTTGTATAAAATCAAAATAACCATATTAAATTTATTTTATCATTTTTAATACAATTTATTTTAATCCTTTATTACTAAAGCAATCACTGCATCACTATAGTGTCATAATTTAATATAATGATTTAATTTATAAAGGTTATTTATAAAATACTTTGATTTTGGAATTATTTTTAGAATTATAATTAGTATTTGTAGTTCAATATATCACTTATATAACCCCATATAAAATTTGTTTTACTAAAATATATATATTTATGTTAAATTTTTCTTAACATTAAATTAATTTTTATATAATGTAATTTTCCCTTACAAGTGGCTCTATGGGGTTCTAAAATCTACCCAATTAGGTCCATTGTCGGACATATCTCATTTAATATTATTATAATATTATTGTTTACCCTTATTTAATAGATTTACCCTTTTACCATGGTAAATAAAATATATACTCATGTTACTATTCATAATGTTTAAAACTAACATTTACCTATTTAAAAAAATTGTATGACATCATTCCAAATATGGAATAAATTTTTTCAAATTCAAAACACAAAATTTTCAGAAATTAATTTAAAATTAATTCCCATAGTCAAAATGAAAAAACCTGTATTTAAGAAGGAAAACCCGCCAAAAGATTGTCTTGCATTTATATCCAATTTCAATGTGAAATTACTTCAATGAAATAAATTGGATTAAATGATAAAAATATATTCCAAATATACTTTAAAACTAATTAAAATTACAATTTAACTACATAAATAAATTAGATTAAAATCCATTTTTGAATAAAAAATCAATATTTTTCACTATCCATTAAAAAAAGAACATTATCAGAAAAATAAAAATATTTCATCCAATTTAAATTTTGATGTCATGATTCTAAATAAGAATATTATTTTTTCAAATGACACATTGAAAATTAAAAAAAATAGATTGAAAAATGGTTTTCCATCAAAAGGCAGTAAAACTAAATTTTAAAAATATTAAAGTATTCCATGATTAATATTAGATTCATTTTTATTTTAATCCCCTAAAATAAATTAGATTAGTGTAAAGTTATTTAATAATAATATTTTATTTAGTTTTATTTATTCATACCAAAAAAAGGCTAGGCATTAACTATCATTTAAAATAATAATATTATTATTTTATTTTATTGGTATAACTCAATGATATGTGCAACATAATATTTCAAAGAAACATATTGTTGCATTTTTAGTATCTAATCAAACAATGTTTCCTCATCAAAATATAATTAATATCATATTACTAAATAATAATAGATATAAAAATGTATTTTTCTATATAATCATTGGTCTTTACATCCTTCCCCCTTTTGGAAATTGCGTCCTCGCAATTTTATAATTATGCTTGGAAACTTCATTAAATGTCCCACATCAGAAAAAAAACGTTAATTAAAATATCACATTAAAAGAAATAAGGAGATATAAAAATGTCACTCAAGATAACACATAATAGGATTCCATGAAAACATGGAGATAGAGGAGAAACTAAGTGTCATGTTCTGATGGAGAGTGATAGAAAACATGATCTGGAGAAAGTTAACAATCAGAAATTCACAAACTTGTGATATGTTTATTAGAATTTGATTCCATAGAGGGAAAATTGAACACACCATAGTTTTATTTTATGTTACTTTACATAAATATGAGGAATTAATTTATGATATTTACTAAGAACATATGGAAATATACTTACTTTTCAAGTAGAGTATCACCCATTAATTAATTTCTACCACAAACTCATAAGTTCTTAAAATGTTGAGTATTCAAGATGACTTGGTCACATGTGATGCACTAGAATCAACTTTAGGATAATTAAATAATCCAAAAAATGTGAACTATATATTTCCTCAGTCATTAGACATTAACCAAAACCAAAATGGTTAGTACAATATTAGATAATCTCTAAAAAGGGTAATCATTTATAAAAAAATAAATACTACTCTTAATCTCCAAAATTTAACAAAAAATACCCAATGCCCAATAAAGACCATTCAATACACAATTGTTCTTAAAATAATTCAATATAATACTAACTACGTTTGTAACCCAATATTCAGATGTATTGAATCACATAGTCTTCCAAAAAGACTTAACATTTATCTCCAAATTACATTGGCTACTCTTAAAGTCTCATACTGAAAAGTAATTAATCAAATCACATATTCTCTATGATAGTTTTATCACTTCAATAAATAACCCAATTCATAATATTTTCACAATAAAAACATATATTATTCCAAAATAAAATTCCACCATTACTCCTCAATTGAAATCCCAATGTATTCAATTTTCCATGGGTATATAGTGTTCCCAAAATAGTACACGTCTTCTTAAATAACATTTACCAATTAATAACCAAATCAGTTTCTTATAACAAGAATATCTATTTAATAAATCTTAATATCCTAAATCAACTTATTCTTGATCAATAATATCATTTAAATAAAATTATTAATTTATTATAACCAGGGACATTTCCTAGGCTTGGGGTAGGTGATGTGCCCTTGTCTCCCTTAGGTTATGGGTTTCATTCCTACGACCTTGTCAGACATGATGGGTTATCACGCATCCTACAGGTTTCCCTTTTATTAAAACCATATCATTCATAATACATTCTCAAAAATTATATTATTTCCTCAAAAAATACTATAACCTTCTTTATCATTAATGGCTATCTAATACCTTTCATTTTGTATCCCAAAATGTAATATACATTAATCACCTCAAAAACAAAAGATCATATAAACACCTAGGGTTATCCATTATCTCCACACGTTAAATATTAATTCTTCCATGAATATAATTTTCACATATCAAATATTATAGTTACACATATTAGAAAAAGTATTCCCAAAGTAATCCCATTATCAAAATAGAACCAATACTTTTAAACATTTTATCTTCATAAAATCTACAATAACTCTTTAATCTCTTATATGTTTAATTCTTACTCTTTAACCGCTATTCATAATCCATTAACTAGTAATTTCCACCTTTTTCTTAATAAATCATTCTTAAAGATCGAATATCCTCACCATTTATAAATATAAATCCAAATATACATCATTCTTTACGGATAATAAAACAAATCATACCATGAATCAAGATATCATGATCTTCAAGATATCCCTTTATCTTTCAGCGTGTTGTCATACTTTCAAAAAGTAATCATTCCCCTACACTTCTTGTAATTTCACTTTTTGATAGAGTTTTAAATGTTGAGATCTTGAAATCAGATGAAAAAGATAACATGACCCATAAATTTTTTTTAAAAATAAATAGGTATTTGATAAATCAAACAATTTCTTGCATGTGCTTTGAATACTCAAGAAGCTGTCAAAATCATTTGACCATGATTTTTCTATAATAGTGATCATAAAATCATTAGGGAGTTATAAAATGGGGTTTCAAGGTCACTTTACTTCCATATTGACAAATGATCCTTAATCATATGAAGAGAATCAACACATAAACATGAAATTAATTGTTATTGAAAAAAATAATCTATAGGGTAAAGATAACATAAAATAATTTATATTACTCTAATACATAAAAATACTTATATCTCCATTATTTATATTTTTTTTCAAAAAAATATTTTACTTTAATACACTAAAAGTTTTTATATGATAATTATTCTATTGGTTATATCAGATTCTTTACATATACCTTGATAAAACTCTAACCTCTAAATTTATCTAAACCGACCATTGATACAAACTATAAGGCCCCAACCATAAACATTACATAATCATGAGTTATGTCAAGAATTAATATTGATGATATTTTCAGGTTTATAGTTTTAGAAAATTAGGACATAATTATTACATTACATCTCAAATATTAGAAAGTAGACACCTCTACTCAGTTTCTATTTTTTATAAAGTAAAAACTCATAAAATAAAACTAGAATTTGTTTCTTGAAATAAATCATGTTGAATTATTCATTTCTTATAACCTTCCTTATACCATAGGAAAAATATTTCAAAAACATTGTTTGAGCTTAAAAACATTGTAAGGGTTATAAATTAAAGTTAGAAAACATTAGTCTATCAATGCAAACAAAACAATGAAATCATACTCTCCATGCACAAAACCTATGATCTTTAACATACCTTATAAAATAATAAGATTTATGAATAGAACATAGAAATAATCAATCGTAAAGGTAAGTTGTGGAATATGTAACTTACTTACATTATATCTTTCACATCTACATAGTGAGTTACGTTTTCAATATCCATCATGGTATATTCCCTAAATCTCTTAGGAGAAACATTTACATTTTCTTATGTTATGTTACCCAATTCATTAGAGAACTATCTCGAGATCACATATCCTAGTTTTATCATGGAACCAATCATATACATAAACAATTACCAAGATACAAAAAAATAATAATAACATATAAAACAAGAATAAATGAAAGGTAAAATCTCCACATTCGAATCATAATATAATATTTAAAGATATTCACATATCCAAACCATTTCAAAAACCATTTAAAATATCTAATAAATTTATTATTGAGTGGAAGTGTCCCATACTAATTAAAATATTATAAGGGTATTAAAATTTTAAAACATTTATTTCCTTATAAATTAATCTTTAAAACCATTTTAAGACATGGACATTAATGATAAATATTTATAAAAAAATTCTAAAAGATGTTTAAGTTCAAGAGCCTCGTAACACTTGACAAAATAAAAATAATTATCAAATTACATTACAAAAGATTATAATATCATGAGAATATTTAGATTCATGATATAATATTTCAAAGGGCGGTATATGCACCATATAAAAGTGAAATGGGGTATAATATCAATTAAGTCTCAATATAATGGAAAATTAGACAAAATACCTTACAAAGATCATATAAATGACGTAAGAATTTATCAATGGGGTGATTATGTGTTACAAAAGTATATCCAAATAGAGGGAAGTAGAAATTTAAACATAAATAAATAAATAGTGATTACAGACATAATTTTTACATAAAATAATCAAGTAAGTATGCGCAAAACCCAAAGAGTGGATATTGAGTTTAGAGATTCCCTTACGAAAATTCGACAACCTATGGGTGTCTCATAAAATTTCAAAAAATGAATTGATGATATAGAAAAGGGTGTATAATCACTTGGAAATAAAATTTACAGAAATAATTTTATATAAGAACGTATCCCAATATATGAAAATTGAAATTAAAATGACATAACATAAAATAAGTCTATGACTAAAAGAGAAAGGTGAAAGATTCCATTACCTTGAGTCTGATTCGTCATGTATGTTCCTTGTTATTCATGAATAATAATAAAAACTTAATTTCTACTTAATTAAGAAAATTTTTCAAGTTTATTATTCATTTTTATCACTTATTACCGTGTAATAAAGATTGCATAATTATTTAAGTTAATATCGGTCATTTTGTCAATATTGGGTACATGAGTCAAAAATGATCTGGTTATAATTAAAAATTGTCCCAGGGGTAAAAATTACATTATCTCTAGAATTATATTAATGATTTAAATATAATATATATATATATTATATATGTATTTAGATCCATTATATAATTATTTAAAAAATTTCATAATATTTGAATTTTAGAAATGAAATGCACCGTTCCTTGAGATAGTAAGCCATGTGTACGCATGAATGCTACTTTCATTTTTTTTTCATTTTAAAGGATTGAAAATTAAATAAAACATAGGTATATTATAATTATAGTATAATATATATGTTATATAAGTTACATAATTTTATTAATTCCACCCTTTATATTTTCATTTTATATCATGAACGAGTAATATTACTTTAAGGGGGTGGTAATCCACACTTCCTCAAATGAAATTGTCATATTTATATAACACGAAAAGAATAAAGGTATATTCTAAAAGATAATTAAATAATCATAGAGATATGATAAATATAAAATATATCATATATAATTTCAATACCATCATAATGGACACCAAGAAAGGCCGTAGGAGATAATTGAACAATCACCATTTCGTGAGGCTGTAGTTTTCCACCCACAAAAACAAAATGTTCGTATCCATTAGATGGTGCTGTGTAAAATTTTATTTCAAATAATTCTCATAAAAACATTCTAGTATATTTAAAATAAATTTGTTTTCATAAAATAATGGAATAAATATAGTTTATGGGGTTGTATAAGGAAAGTAAATGGAAGAAGCTTGAGAGAGACATTACCTTAAATCAAGTAAATCCTTTTGATTTAAGATAAAAGGACATAATGAATTTCCTTAATCCCAAGGTAATGCAACTAAGAGGAAGATAGATATTTTTGGAGATTATTTGGGAAGAGTTTGGATGAGATGATGGGGCTTTAGAGGTGTGAGTAAGGGTTAGAGATGGTGACCATTTATAAGAGGGAGGCAGGCTCTTTAGGAAAGACTGAAAGACTTATTTTATTATAAAATGATTTTTAGTTTCAAAAGGCCCACAACTCATTATATTAGAATTTAAAATGAATATAAGATAAAATCATGCAATATAAAATGTACATGTTTAGGATATTTTTTTAATCCTTATCTTTTTTATTTAACCCGGTTTTGCTATTACCATTTTAACAAGCTTTTAACACTTTGTGAATCAAAATAGTTAGAAAAACATGAAAAATATAAAATTAAAGATTAAATAGTATAATTTTATACTTATTATCACTATTTGGATTAATCTTAGATTTTTTATATATTTCATAGTATTTAATACAATATTTCATATTTTAAAATATGAATAATGTCAATTTTGACCCTATTCATATCATGAATGTATTTCAAAAACACCACTAATAACATGACTGATTCGAATAAAACGTCATTAATAAATAGTTAACATGTAACTATCTTCCATAAAATTTGTGTATGACATAAATATAACCAAATTTCATTTATTTTATTATTTTTAATATCATTTATTTGAATCCATTATTAATGAAGTAATCATTGCACCACCATTGTGTCAAAATTAAATTTTTTTCTTTAATGTATATAAAACTATAAATAAAATAAAATGATATAGGAATTTTTTTTATTTATAAAGACTATTTATAGAGAAAAATATCACTTATATAACCCCATATAAAAAATGTTTTACTAAAAGATATATGTTTATGTTAAATTTTATTTAATAATAAATTATTATTTTTTAAATATCATTTTCACATAAAAGTGGAACCATGAGGTCCTAAAATCTACCAGATTATTTCCATGGTCATTAATATCTCATTTAATATTATTATAATATTATTGTTTACCTTTATTTAATAGATTAACACTTTAACCATGGTAAATAAAATATTTACCAAAATTACTATTCATAATGTCAAAAAATAAAAGATACATATTTAAACAATTTTAACATCCACATTCCTAACATGGAATCCATTTTTCCAAATCAAAAATATAGAACTTTCATAAATTAAAATAAAATTATTTCTCATTGTCAAAACCAAAATGCGTGTTTTTAAGAAGTAAAAACTACCCAATGATTGACATGCGTCTATGTCCAGTTCCAAAGTAAAATTACTTCCAATGACCAAAATTGTTTTAAATGATAATAATATTATCCAATTACAGATTAAAAATAAATATAAGTACAATATAACATTATAAATAAATTATATTAAAATGAGGTTTTGAATTAAAATTCTTTATTTTTTATTTTTCATTAAAAATAAACATTATCAGAAAAATACCAAAATTTCATCAAATGGAAATTTTGATGTACCAAATCTAAATAAGAATATTATTTTGTCAAATAGAATATATAAAAGTGAAATAAATAATATTGAAAATGGGATCTCCATTAATAGGTGGTAAATTGACCTTTTAAAAATATTAGAGATTTTCATTCGTAAAATATGATTCATTATTATTTTGATCCGTTAAAATTTATTGGATAAATTTAAAGTAATTTAATAATCATGTTGTAGAAATTTTTATTCAATACCACCAATAAAATTTTTAGGCGTTAGCTATCATTTAAAATAATAATATTATTATATTATTTATTTTGGTATAACACAAAGTTGTGTGCAACGTATGATTTCAAAAAAAACATGTTGTTGCGTGTAGATTGTGCTATCAGATAAAGTTTCCTCATTAAAATAAAATTAATATCTTATTAATAAATATTAATATATATGAAAATATATTATTCTATAAATATATGGGTCGTTACATCCTTCCCCTCTTTTGGAAATTGTGTTTTCGCAATTTTAAAATTGGGATTGGAAACTTTATTAAAAGTCCCACATTAGAAAAAGAGTCAATAAAACTATAACATTAAAAGAATGAAGGGGAAGTAAAAAAGGTCACCCGAGATAACATATACAAGTATTCAATGAAGAAATAGATATAGAGGGGAAACTAAATGTTATGTTCTGATGGAGAGTGATAGAAATCATGATCAGGAAAATGTTAACCATCAAAAAATCACAAACTTATGATAGGTTAAATAGTATTTGATTCACCAGTTATAAAATTGAATGGGAAATTTTTTTGTTATAAGTTACTTTCTATATAGTTGGGGAATTTATTTATGATATTGACTAATAAGACAAGAAAATGTAGTTACTTTTCATCTATATTTTCATCCTTTAATAAATTTCTACAACAAAATCATCATTTCCTAAATGATGTGTATTTAAGATGTCATTTTCACATCTGAAGAACTATAATCAACATCTAGAGAATTATATAATCCACAAAAGATTAACTATATATTTCCCCTATCGTTATACATTAACCAAAACCAAAAGGATAGTAAAAAGTTATATAATCCCAAAAAAGGATAATCTTTTATAAAAAATAAAATACTACTCTTAATCTCATAAATGGAACAAACAATACCCAAAGCTCAATAAAGACCATTCAATACAAAATTTCCCTTAAAATTATTCAAAATAATCCAAATAGTGTTTGAAACCCAAAATTCATAAGGATTTCATTACATAGTCTTCATCAAAAATATAAACATTTATCTTCAAATAACATCATCTACTCTTAAAGTATCTTAATGAACAATAATTATCCTAATCACATATTCTCTATGATAGGATAATAATTTCATTAAATAAACTAAATCCATATATGTCCACAGTAGAAACATAGATTCTTCTAACATCAAATTCTACCATTAGTCCTCAATTTAAATCCTAAAGTATTTAATTTTCCATAGGCATATAATGTTTTCAAAAGAAGAAACGTTTTCCAAAATAACCTTTATCACATAATCACCAAATCATTTTTCTCTACTAAGGATATCCACTAGATAAAACATAAGATCCCAAATCAAAATATTCTTGATCAATACAATAATTTATCTAAAAAGAATAAGTCAAACTAATCTGGTACATCATATAAACTAGTGGTAGGTGATGCGCCCTTGTCTCCCTTCAGTTGAGGGTTCGATTCCTATGGCCTTGCTTGACGTAATGGGTTTTCACCCATCCTACAGGTTATTATTTTTCTAGAACCTTATATTTATTAAAACATACTAAAAAAATAAGATAATCTAATCAAAAAATACCATAACCTACTTTGTCCACAATGGTTATCTAATACATTTCATTTTGTATCCCAAAATGTAATAACCAGTAATCACCTAAAAACCCAAAGATAATATAAACCCCTAAGGTTATTTATTATGCCCACACAAGAAAAAGTAATTCCTCCCTAAATAACACTTTCACATATCCAACATCAAGGTCACACATATTAAAAAACGTTTTCACAAAGTAATCTCATCATTGAAAGAGAATTAATACTTTTAATCATTTCATCATCAAATAATCAATCATAACTCATGAATTCCTTATATGTTGACTTCATACACTTTAAATTATCTTCATAATCAATTAACTATAAATTTACACATTATTTCTTAATACATCATTTTCGTAGATCATATATCCTCATCATTTATAAATATGAATCCAAATTTTCTTCATTTTTTATGGATAAGAAAATAAATCAAAACATGAATCCAGATATCGTGATCTTAAGGAATTTCCCTTTCTCTTTCGGCATGTTGTCATAAATTTAAAAAGTAAGAATTTTCTCCACTTCTGTTATTTCACTTTTTGATATAGTTGAAAAGTTGAGATCTTGAAATCATATGAAAAAGACACCATGCACCATAAATATTTTTTTGGAAATGAGTAGGTGTGGGATAAGTCAAAAAATTTCTTTCATGTGATTTGAATACTCATGATGTTTTCAAAATCATTTGAACAGGATTTTTCCATAATAGTGATGATCAAATCAACAGGGATGGATAAGAAGGATGTGAAAGATCTCTTTACTTCCATCTTGAAAAATGATTCTTAATCTTATGAAAAGAATCAAAACATAAAAAAGCAATTAATTTTTGTTAAAAAATAATCATACATAGGGTAAATATAACATACAATCTTTTATATTACTCTAATACATCGACATCCTTATATATCTATTGTTCCAGTTTTTATTCAAATAAAATAATTTACATTAATCCTCCAAAAGTTTCCATTTAATAATAACCCTCCTGGTTATATAAGATCCTTCATCTATGACCAGATAACACCATAACCTCTAAAGTTATCTAAACCGATCTCTGATACCAACTATAAGGCCCCTGTATTACACATTAATAATCTTGAGTTGTGTCAAGAAATAAAATTGAGGATATTTTTAGGTTTAGAGTTTTAGATAATTAGGAAATAAAAATTACATTTCTTCTAAAATATTACAATGTAGACACATATACTCAATATTTATTTTTTATAAAATAAAAAAACTTAAAAGAAAAAATGAATTTTTTTCTTCAAATAAATCTTCTTGAATTCTTCCTTTCTCTTACCCTTCCCCATACACTGTGAAAATCATTTCAAGAACATGGTATGTGCATAAAATCTTAGTAAGGGTTTTAAAATAAATAAAGAAAACATTAGTCCATCCATACTTTCAAATCAATGGAATCAAACTTTTAAATCATAAACATAAACTCTTTAACATACATCATGAAATCACAAGATTTATGAAAATCACAAAGAAATAATAAATCATATAGGTAAATTGTGGAATCCATAACTTACTTACATTTTATCTTTCACAGCTATATAGAGATTATTGTTTGGAATACCCATCATGATATATTCCCAAAATCTATTAGGATAAACATTTACATTTACATCTTTCACATTACCTAATGCATTGAAGATATATCTCAGCCACACCCACCCTAGGTTTATCATTGAATCACCCATATACATAAAAAATTTCCAAAAACCATTACATAATCCTAACACATAAAACAACCATAAAGTAAATATTAAATTTTCTTATTCTAATAACATTATAACATTTCATGATATTGACATATCCAATCCATTTCCAAAAACCATTTAAAACATTTAATAAAGATAATTTTGAGTCAACGTGTCCTATACCACATTGAAACATTGAAAGGAATTATAATTTAAAAAAAAATTAATTTCTATTTAAATAAATCCTTAAAACCATTTTTAAAACATGTACATTAATGCTAAATATTTATAAAAACATTCAAAAGGTTGTATTAGTTAAAGAGACTCTTGAAAATTTAGATATTAAAAATAATTATAGAATAACATTAAACAAAGATTATAATATAATGAGATTCATGAGATTCATGATAAAATATGTAAAATGTAAGTATATACAAAATATAAATTTGAAATAGTGTATAATAACAATTAAGTCTCAATGGATTGTAAAATGATACAGAATCCCTTACAAAGATCATAGAAATGACGTAAAAATTTATCAATGGGGTGATTAAGTGTTGAATAAGTATATCCAAACAAAGGGAATTGAAAATAAAAACATAAATAAATAAACCTTTATTAGACACATAATCTTGACATAACATAATCAACGAAGAATGCATAAAACCCAAAGAGTGGAAATTGAGTTTTGAAATTCCTTTACAAAAATTCAGTAGCCTAACAACGTCAATTAAAATTTCCAAAAATTAATTGATGACATATAAAAGGGTGTATAATAAAATGTACATAAAATGTATAGAAATAATGATATAGAAGAATATATCCCTGCATAATAAATTGGAAAATAAAAATACATAATATAAAATAAGTCTTTGACTAAAAGTGGAAGGTGATAGGTTCCCTTAACTCGAGTTTGATTCGTCACGTATATTCCTTGTTCTTCCTGAATAACAAAAATAGGTTAATTTCTACTTGATTAATAACCTTTTCCAAGTGTATTAATCCTTTTATATCACTAATTACCATTTTATAAAAATTACATACTTATATATGTTAATATCGGTCATTTTGTCGATATTGAGTACCTGAGTTGAAGATGATCTTGTTATAATTACAAATTGTCCATGTAGTATAAAGTAAATTATCTAAAAATACTATTAAATATTTAAATATCATATATATAGTAAATATGGTTTTATATCCACTATATATGTATTTATAATTTTCCATAACATTTGGATATAAGAAATGATATGCATTGTTTATGGAGACGGTAAGTCGTACGTACATATGAACACTACTTTAATTTCTTTTATAAATTTTGAATGGATTGAAAACTAAATGATAAATATGTATATTATAATTTCATTTTAATATATATGTTATATATGTTACATAATATCATTAATTACATCCTTTATATGTTCAATGTATAGCATGAACAAGTCATGTAACTTTGAGGGGGCGGTAGTCCGTACTTCCTCAAATGAAATTATCGTATTTATACAACATGAAACCCATAAAGGAACATTGTAAATGATAATTACATAATAAGAGAGATAAAATAGATATCATATATATAATAAGTAATTTCAGTTCCAATATAATGGCCACCATGAGAGAGGGTAGGAGATAACTTAACAATCATTGATTCGTGGGGCATTAGTTTGTCATCCATATAAAAAGTATGTTCATATCCATTAGATGGGGGTGTTTGAAAGTGTAGTTTTAATAATTATCATAACAAAAACCTGATATATTTAAGATACTTGGGTTGTTATAAAATAATGGAATAAATATAGTTTAGGGGGTTAGAGAAGGAAAATAAATGGAAGAAGCTTGAGAGAAGACATTACCTTAAATCAGATAACTCCTTTTGATTTAATCCAAAAGGCCTTCTATAATTTATGTATGCCCAATTTTAGGCTTCAATGAGAAATATAAGGATTTCTTGAGCTTATTTGAGCCATATATGGATGAGCCAAGGGGGATTGAGGTGTGTGAGTAAGGGTTAAAGGTGGTGGCCTTTTCTAAGAGGGAGGATGGTCTTTTTATGAAAGATTGGATGTATTAATTTAATATAACATGAATTTCGGTTTAAAAAGACCCTAAATTCATTAAATTAGAATATAACATGAATATAATACTAAATAAAATCATCCAATAATAATTGGATATGTTTGGATATATTTTTAATCCTTACCTTTTTTATTTATCATTTTCTTACTGTTACCATTTTATCAAGCATTTAACCTTTTGAGAATCAAAATAGTTACGAAAACAAGAAAAATATCAAATTAAAGATTCAATGATACAATTTTGGACATATTATCACAATTTTGGTGAATCATAGATTTTTATAACTTTATAATATTTAATAAAATATTTTATATTTAAAAATATGAATTATGTCAATTTTGACACAGTCCATATCATGTCTTTTTAAAAAATACATAACTACTTGATTGATTCTAAATAACTTCATTAATAAAATGAAAAATGTATATATCATCTATAAAATTAGTGTATGACATCAAAATAACCAAATTACATTTATTTTATCTTTTTTAATATAATTTATTTGAATTCATTATTTATGAAGAAATCATTTAATCAACATTGTATAACAATTAAATTTATTTATTTAATATATAAAAATTATAAATAAAAACCCTGAATAAGGAATTATTTTCATACTTCTAATTACTATTTATTGTCGAAAATATAACTTATATAACCCCATATAATTTTTTACAAGAAGATATATGTTTATGTTACATTTTCCTTAACAGTAAATTAATTTTTTTTTAAATGTCCTTTTTATAATCAAGTGGCTCCATGAGGTCCTAAAATTGACCCAAGGATGCCCATTGTCGGACATATTTCATTTACTATTATTATAATATTAATTTGTACCCTTATTTACCAAATTTACCCTTTAACAATGGAAAATATAATATTTACTGAAGTTACTATTCATAAGGTTTAAAAATAAATGTTAGCTATTTAAACAATTTGGAACTCCTAATTAAAAATATGGAATCAATATTTAAGTATTAAAATCCAAAAAATTTGAGAAAATAATTTAAAACTAATTCCCATTTTCAAAACCAAAAAACGTGTTTTTAAGAAGTAAAAACTACCAAAATATTAACACATGTTTATGTCCAATTTCAAATTTAAATTACATCCAATGACCAAAATTTGATTAAATGGTAAAAATATAATCCAATTAAATTTTAAAAAAAATTAAAATTACAAAATAATAATATAAATAAATTATATTAAAAGGACTTTTTAATTAAAATTCATTATTTTTACTATTCAATAAAAAATTACCTTTATTAGATTAATACCAAAATTTCATCCAATGTAATTTTTGATGTTTGATTCTAATGAAAAATATTATTTTTTAAAGTAGAACATATAAAAGTAACAGAAGCCTGATTTAAAAAGGGTTCTTCATCTACAGGTGGTAAAAAAACCTTTAAAAAATAATAGAGTTTTTCTTGCTTAAAATCTGATTCATTCTTATTATAAGCCTCTAGTTTTTGTTGGAAAAATGTATCGAAATTTAATAATCATGTTGTATTAAGTTATGTTCACTCCCACCAATACAATAGATAGGCGTTAACTATCATTTAAAATAATAATATTATTTTATTATTATTTTTGGAATAACTCAAAGTTCTGTGCAATGTATGTTTTTAATGAAACCTTTTGTAGCATGTTGAGTACCCTATCGGAAGAAGTGTCCTCATTTAAATTAAAACAATATATTATTCATAAATATTGATATATATGAAAATTTATTATTCTATAAATACCTAGGACATTAAAATAGATGTTTTAGGGAATATTAAATTATTTATAGAATCTAATAACCTCAAATGTGTAAGCATCCATAGTCATGTTATAGAGACTGTGTTGGAATTATTGGGAAACCATTACTTGAGTTCATTCACTTGTATTCATGGGGATACATCATGTTTATTTAGTGTAATTTTCATGAAAATGTAATATTGGAAAAGAATATGGAATTTATTATTCTCTGTAAGGGATATTGGATAGTAAAGGAGTGCACAAAAAATTTTTTATGAGAGGCATTAAATTTCATGATATTCATTAATGACTCCACAAAATCCTATTTCCTTCAATATGGGATTTTTTCAGGCCTCAATTTAGAAATTTTTTATCTATATTGCCTTCATCTATAGATGTTACTGATAAGGACACATTGGAGGGAGTGAATGTTTCGGAAAACTCCAGTGTAGGCTATTTTTCATTGACATCTTGTTAGAATATGGTTAATATTTATCATTAAGTCCAAAATAATAAATAATTTCAGAAGAGAAGTGATGAAAGTGTGGCTCAAACCTGATGTCGTGTTCTTATTTTTTCAATAAATAAGTTATTTATCACACGTTTCTAGTTTGGTAAACTACAACATTCCAAGATATAATATATAAATTATCTAATAATCTATCATCAATGTGGTTAATTAGGTAATATTTTAAAATTTTGTTAAATAAATTATCAATGTATGAATAAATATCAGATGAGCCCAACATAGGATAAAAGTGTATATATGATCACCTGAAAAAAGAATTATAAAGTGTTTATTTTATCGATATGGATAATACATCTCTTAATATAATTACCAATTTCATTAATTTTCTATCAAGAATCATTAATATATTCATCTGAAGTATTTACCACTTCTGTTGTTTTCTTTTTTATTGTATTATTTTATTTTATTTCAATAATAAAAACTATGGTGGATGTAATGAACACTTTTATCTTTCAATTTCAACCACATAAAGAGGATTTTATATATATTTTTAACCTCTATCATGTATTTTATTTCCATCAATTTTTTTATTAGTGGATTATGTTATTTGAATTAGTTACTCATTAAAAGAGTTAAATTGGGTGAAAATATTCAATAGAATGGTGATATTTCTTATAACATTCTCATTGTATTTGATTTACTTTTATTACTTCTCCTTGTGAATATAATTTTGTATATATCACTCGCAATATTTGAAATATTTTTTTATATTAGTTTTGAATTTAAAAAGGATAGTTCATTCATGATAAAACTAAATCATATTCCAAATTGGTTAAATAAAAAATTGTATAAAAACTAACTTAAAAATGTTTTGGATTTGTATTTTATTTAGTTTAATTTTTATTCAATTTATGGGTGTATAAATATTATAGTAGTGATAATTTTCCATTCAATTATGTAACTTTTGAGTATTTAATTTTATATTAATTTGTAATGAAATTGTTTTTCAGTTTAATGTTAATGATTTGGGGGTTTTTAGGGTTTTCTTGGATTCATGAGTAGTATTCATTCATGTTCATTAGACTATTTATTTTAATAGTAAAAATGGTTCTCAAACTCAGGAGGTAGAGTGCTTCATGGTTAGGGATCCCATGCACTTGGGTTGTGAAAATTAATATAAAATGTTCTTATTGTTTTTAAAATATTTCCTTTCTAGATTATTATTTTTATATCTCCTTGGGGGATATGTTATTGGCTTAGAAACACCTAATAGCATCATCCACTCTCATAATTTCTCCCCCATAGCGTATTTTTTGTGAATATTTTCTGATTCTTTATCCGGAGAACTGGTTAGTGTTTTCTTTTTATTATTTTGTTATTCCTCTTGTCTTATTTCCCCAAATTTTGAATCTATTCCACAAGAAAACCATGGTGGGCCAGGATTTAAATTTTTGAGGAATAAATTGGGTTTTTTATTCTATAGATTCTACCTATTCTTTTAAGGACTTGATCTATCTTCTCAAAGTGTAATATCATCATTTCATAATGAAATTATGATTTCAAACATGTTTTATTATGAAATATCATTAATTAATCATGTCATGGGGTGGTTGAGTTTTATAAAAATCTTTTAATTAATATTAAATACATATTGGACATGTTTGAGAAATTATTAAACTGATCTCATGTTTGTATGTTTCCCATGTTTGAAAAAATTTGTTTTTTAAATGGTTCTCAGCCCTTTTGCCCTATATATTAATTCTCATACACACTATGTGTATATTAAAATGTCCTATAGAAATTATTTATATTAAATAGATATTTTTGGGGATTTTTGGTCTTCTATATGGTCTTATATAATATTATTCTCTTCTTATAATGATTTATTTTAAAATTAGGGGTGTGTTTGTTAAGAATTAATTTTTTGTTGGGTGTTTAATTTATTTTCATTGTTATAGTTATATTTATATGATAATATTACCTCATATTAATAAATATGATGTGCTTATTTATGTTTTGATTCAATTTATACATTAGAAAGGATGTTTTCAAGACTTATTCATTTAAATTTGGTCTAAATTCTCACCCAGAAAAACATGAAAAGAGTTTTTGAGGAATACCTGACATCATTGATACTTTTGCCTCATTATGTGATGATATATATATATATATATATTTATATTATGTTATATAAATTGTGATTGTTGGATATAAATGTTAAAGGGGACACCACTTTTAATGGGGTTTTGGAGGATAGATTTTGAGATTACCTGGACGTGATTTATTGATATTATTATTTTATGTTATATGTTTCCTCACCACCAATGGATAAATTCATGGTTACCCTATATATCTATGTTTGAAATTAATACATATTATTTATGGTAGTTTTATACACAAGATAGTATTCCCTAGATGATGATGATACTTCTGCTACATGTTGTGTTTTTTGGTGAGGCCAGTAAGAGTAATGTGAAGGTTATTTCATTAGGAATACATCAATCAGATGACATATTATTCCACCCATGTTTGTCTAGGATTATGTGACTAGTACCTAAAGAGTTTCCAATTACAAGTAAGATTTTATAAGGATTTCTATATTAATAATTCTTGATTATATTTATTATTATTCATTGTTTTTTATTCAAAATTAATATTTTTTACATTTTGTATAAATTTACATCATTTTTATTTTCATTTATTACTTTTATTTACTCACACATTATTATTATTTTTTTCTTAACATTTGATATTATGATATTTTTTATCTATTAATTTATGTTTTCATGCATTATTAATCCACACAAATCATTATGTTCATATAATTTTTGGAATTCATTTATAAATCATATAGGAATGTTTTCTAATATTATTATCAAAGGTTTGGAAAGAAAAATTAAGTAATAAATGGAATTTTGTTTTAATTAATATACCCTAATACCGATCTCCCTATTATACCTCTTTGAAGTGATATTTTAAAATGGATTTTTAAAGTATCTTTAGTTTTTATTTAAATCATTATTATTATTTTAAAATAGGGACAAGGTATTAAAATGACATTATATGTTTTACTAAAATGATAAGTGGATATATTCATAAATATTATTTCAAACTAGCATTAATTAAATGACTTATATAAGGAATTACATATAAACTTTGGTAAAATCCTACAAGGATAGATTATCTCAAAACCTATATACACATGTTCATGTGTATTCTACCTTTAAGTTTTATTTTAGGTATATTTGAGATTGATTCTAATTTTTATAGATTATTTAATGTCATAGTTGATGGGTGAATATATTAGGTGGAGGTAACAATATGTCATATAGAGAAGTTCATGTGTTGTTTTGGGTTTTATAAACATTGAAAGATGTTACTTATATTGAATTAAAATACCTTTTACTATATAAATATTATTCTATTGTAGTTGTGTATCATATTAATCATGTCATGAATTAACCTGGGTTGACCGTGATCTGGTCACACGAGTTGGCCTCTAATAAGGCTCAACAGACATTCCTAATCCTCATGGGTTGGAAAATATTGTACGGAATCAAACACAACTCAAATGCAAACAATTTATCCTAGAAACAAAAGATAAATAAATAAACCAAAACAATTAAATCTATAACTATTAGAAGAAAATAAATAAAAATTGATCATGCATCAATGTGATCCCATGGGTTAACTCTAACTGAATCATCACATTCTCTCTATGAGTGATCCAATATGAAAAAAACCATTGGCTGAAAAATGATAAATAATGTAGGAGTGAGAAATGACATGCTTAGTAGAAATTACAAGGATGAATAAATACTAACCCTTACCTTTAAATTGAAATACATTTCATGCAAGTTTGAAAATAAGATATTTAAACATAGTGATTTCCAATTATTTTCAATAAAAGTATTTACAATTAATTATTAAGAAAAATCAGTTTTATTACATTTCCAAATAGTTTCCAAAGAATGAAAAACATTTTAGTTAATACCTCAAAAGAAATTAACTTGAGTTGAAATATGGGTCTCAATTAAACAAACAAAATTAAAATTTCACTTTTTAAAGAATCTATGAAATAAAACAACTTAGTTTATAGAAAAAATTGGCATCATGGGATCTCAGGTTCCGGTCAAGATGACCATGGATATAGGTATCAATACAATCGTAGACTAAATCTCCATTGGTACCAGTTATCCACAATGTCTTCCCAAAAACATGGAGACACCCTCATTGGCTCAACTGAGGAGGGCATCCCATGTAAATTTAGGTTACATACTTAGGGCCACTAGCCAGTGTGTATTCTCTACAAGTGCATAAATTTTATATAGTCTAACATATAACTACCCAAGGATTCCCATGAAAATCAAAAGGAGGTGTGTTTTATTAAGATATGACATGCTTACATTTCAGACATTTTTTCATAGAACCTGAACTCATTTCTCACCATCTATCTCCCACCTTAAGTGCATCCCCATTTCAATTCAAACAACCATGTAATAAGCCTTTCCAATCAACACATAGAAATGTATAGGGGGTAATTATTTAATAGGGTTATTTATTATTACAAAACTAGAGAAATTTATAATTGTCCCTTACCATTTTAGAGGGAACACTTTTACTTTAGAAAACCATGGCCTCCCAAAACCATTCTAATTCGAAAATTGCACCCCATCATCATGAAATCACACATTTGTTGATTAAAACCATTGAAAATCATTTAATTAATTGAATTGGATTTTCACTAAAAACAGCCATTAAATAATGTTAAAACTAATTCAATTCATAATAAAAACTAAATGATAATTTTAGCAAGTGAGTGAGAACCCAATTACAAGGATTGAAATATTTACTTATAATATATATTTTTTTACCACTAAAACACACATGAAAAATATTATTAAATTTAGGAAATATAGATAAAATATTGGAAATTGGCAAAAAAATTATTTTCATGGAGATGTGAACTCAAAATCACTTATTAGAAGTCCAAGGGAGTAAATAAAACCAGTGATAATCCTAAAAAAACGAAACCCAAAACATAAAAACAAGTCAACATAAACCATTTTTTGTTGGAAACCAAAGAGGAATAAAACCACGGATTAAATGAAATAAGAAAGAATAAAGAGAATTAAGGTCAGATTAAATTTTAAAATCCAACTGAAACCATGTTGAAAACTCATGATTCCACCATGGAGGGGGGGAGGAACCAAGGGGAGTTGTGTTAGAGCGACTTCAAGGGTGATGGGAGTCGAATGGGGGAATAATAAAGTTACTAGGGTTTATAATCAAGAAGGATAAAGTGGTAAAATACAATTTTTATGTGTGACCTAGAAGATGACAATATTGGGCCACACAGTCTTCCCGACCATCCACCAACTGTGTAGTGGCCTCTATCCAATAAGAGGAGGAAGATACAAGATTTTTTGGGGAATCTTCATGGTCTTGTGCCAACTGTTCAATATTGATAAACCCAATATATGTTCCATAAGATTTGAAACGGGATGGAGTGTGATTTATACTAATCATGCGCCAACCATGCACCACCCAAAAACAGCTATTTCTCTAAAAATGCTTAGGGAAACATTGAGAAAATAGAATATATCGATAATAATAATAATAAAAGGGTAATTTAGGGTTGGGGTGTGATAATTATCACCACCATTAATACTTTTTTCCACTAAAATTCCTGGAATGATTTTTCTAAACAAATTCCAAGGAAAAACGAACCTCACAAAAATGAAACATCAACAACCAAAGGACTGATTAATATGAACATACTTAACATCAAGAACCTAGATGCCCAAAATATATAGAAACTAATTAGAGAAACCTCATAGAACCAATTGACATTCAAATGAACCACTCATGAAACGTGATAACCCAAACCACCCAAAAAAATATCAATAGTTGATGAAACCACAATTCCAAACACAATATTATGACATGGAACACCCCGAGCCCTAACTTAGAAATTGCAGATGAATCTGCGACATCTCATACATAGATTATACATAAACAACCCCAAGCCGAGTGGGCCACATAGCCTCAGGTTACTCTCCTCAAATTCCAGAGGCTTCTGACTAGTAGTGAAGCCCTAGGGTGTGTTCGTGAGTATACTATTCCCTAACTACCAATGTTTAACATAGTGGGAGAAGATAAATATAGGTAAATAGTAGAAGAAATATATATAAAGTGAAAGAAAAATAGAAAATAGAGACAATAGTAATAATAACTAAAAATACTGGAATAGCATTTAACAACTAATGATTTTTCATGTTAGTAGAAAAATGAAAAAAATGGATACAAGACTCCATGGATAACATGTTCCACAATAGTAAATGTAAATAAAAGTCCATTCCAAGAATCCAAAGCTCTGACTTGTTCATCTACTATAAATTTCGGTATTAAATAGAAATAAATAAAAGTGTTTGAAGCCATATAATTCCATTTTTCAATAGCTGCAACCATGTAATCTACCCCGGGTACCAAACGGCACCAAGAGAGGGAGTCTGTAAATATCAGTGGGCCACCACCAATGGTTTCTATAACATCCGGCCCATGTAATGGAAATTTAGCAGTGTTGAGGAATGCATAAATAAAGTAAATAAGTACAATGTAACTAAATACCCAAGTACCTTCTTCTTCCCTGGGATAGTTTCTAAACATTTAAACAATTCATAATTTTACTATTACTTGTTTATAAATAAGTCACATGTTAGATATTTCAATGGTTCCATGTTGTAACAAGGAAACTTGTAACGATATTTCATAGCGAAGTACAGTGGTAATAACCAAGGAAATGTTACCTCAATGTCCACCAACTTAGTAATAACTATAGCCTATAATGGGTTAAGAGTGTAATGCAATGATAATAGTCTCAGTCATTCCACAATGAGGCACCTACCAAGTCAAAGGTTATTGTCCAAGGTAAAATGAGGCTTTGTAATGGCTGGGCCCAATTGGATTTAACCATGGCAACAACCTTTCAATGTTGGATCCGAGGAGTGTATCCAAGGAGTTCTATTTTTAAATGATAGATCCAAGGATTCTATCCAAGCCATCATGTATTACTACATGATGGATCATACAATATCATACTCAGTATCCAAGAATATATAAGGATCAGGATCTAGGTGGGTCTCAACCTAAGCAATTTGTATCATTGAATCAGAATGGGGTTCCCAAATTCACATGGCATTATTCGATTAGAATCCAAGACAATATCGAGTCATGACATTCGAATTTGATTATGATGTCATGTAATATTTAATTTAGTTCATGCCTTTCCTTTTATTAGTTGGATATGGTCATGTAGCATGAATCCTTTTAATTATGTCATTATTAATCAATAAGTCCATTTGGTTCATGCTTTACATTTCATTATTGTGATAAGGCCATGTAGCATGGAAAAATTCATTTAATCCATTTAAATCATATTGCATATTCAAGGTTAATTATGAAACCTTCCATTAATGTTGTAAGGTGTGCTATTGATAAGAAACCTAATATTCATTTACATTTAAGTCTAAGTCATATAAATAGTATACATGCCAATTAACATTTCACATTGCATTTTCAAATTGAAGCACTTACCTTTGTTGGTTCAAGTGGTACACATTCATGGTACTTCACATTATGCATTTTACATTAAAAATAATCCATTTAATATAAGACATGTTACCCTTACAATGGTCAAACCAAATCACACTAGAATAGTGGTGCAAACATGTCAAAATACTAAACAACAATTGTGGTATAACCATAGACATAGAAAAGATGGACTTCTCGTCCTAACCACAAAAAATTAATTACATATTTGGAAAGAGGATATCCATACAGTTCTATTAATTTTATGTATGGCATATAATTTCTATAAAATGTTCTTTATTAAATCAGTGGGCCCCGCATGATGAATCCCAAATCAATGAACATAAGGGATGAGTTGTACACCACCTACCATAGGTTTTTATGATCCAACTCCTCAGGTATTGGCCCTTGTTTTAGATCAAATAATATATTATAAATGAAAATGATGAAAAAAATCATACCTCGATAACTTGGTCAAGAGAAAGAGGGAAGGAGAATGGATCAAGAAAACTCAAGTACTTACCGTTGTACATCCGACATGATGAATGAAAGCTCGATCGGATCCCAGAAAAATGATATCATTGAATATCTATATTTATCCTTCAAAAGGATCCAAAATAAGATCCATGGTTTTAAATCACACATAATATCATATTATGGAAGAAGGAGGGAGGTTCATAGATCATTAAAAGAATTTTTGTAAAATTACCCTGAAAAATGGACTGTGCACGGTTTGACAAACTGTGAAAAAATGGTGCGAGGTTTTCTAGGTTGATGGGTCACATTTCATTATTAGGCCACACGGTCATGTTCAAACTATGTAAAGTGGTTCTATCTAGAAATTTCAATTGGCACAATTTGTCAAACTACACTCCAACCATATGCTAAATGTGTGACCTATCCAGTTTTCCCAAAAAGATGGGTATCAGGCTCTGAACATTCTCTGGACACCCCTAAGACCTTTACAAACTAAAAATGAATCCATATTAGGACCATATTAAATATTTAGACCGAAATTTAAAGGACCCATACCTGAGTGAAAAACTGGGTTCTTATAATATTTCCTCTTAATGATATCATCCATGAGTTCACCTCACAAAGATGGAGAACGATTTTCTACCAAAAAAACTATAGTCATTAGGAATGTGTGTCAGCTTCCCTCTCCCAAGTCTCATCATGCACATGAACATGCTACTATAGCACCTATACCAGAGGGACATACCGTCATCGAAGATACTTCATGCTCCAGTCAATGATGCATAATAGAAACATCTCAAAGGTAGCATTAATATCTAACTAAACTTCCTTAGGATCAAAGGTATGAGATGGGTTGGCCCAATATTGGAGAAGATGTGAAACATGAAAGACTTCATGCATGGTATGGTACCTCTAAGATAATAGAAACTGATAGGATACAGGACGAAATCTGTCCAGAACATCAAAAGGCCATATATAGTGAGGCGACAACTTTCCCTACTTTTTTAACCATCTATGACCAAGCCTGGATGATACCCGACGAAAAACAAAATCCCTGACCTCAAACCAAAGTGGTCATCAATGGTGACCAACATAATATTTCTTTCTAGATTGAGCATTATTCATACGCTTCTAATCAACTGAACTTGTTTTGACATATCCATCATGGGATGAGGACCTAGTAGGACTACCTCACCTACTCTAGATACCACCAGGGTGAACAACATAGCCTACCATACAAGGCCTCAAATGGAGACATCTGAATTGTCACATGAAATCTGTTATTATTGGAAAACTCGATGAGAGGTATAATTTTCTCCCAATAACCATTGAAATAAAAGACACATGATCTAAGCTTATCCTCTAGAAATTGTATTTTCATTTTCGATTTTCCATTGGTCTGAAAGTGAAACACTGATCTATGAAGCACTTGAGTTCCCATAGCCTTCTCTAATCCCTGCAAGAACCATGACGTCAAACGAACATCCTGATTTGAAATGATTGTACGAGGGCCCCATGTAGTCAAATGATCTCATGAAAATAGAGTATTCCCAACTCAACAACTATGAAATTCTCATTAATATAAATAACGTAGGATGATTTTTTTATTCATTCAATGACTACCCATATAAAATCACTACCCATCAGTGACCGAGGTATGCTGACTAAAAAATCCATAGATTCATCTTTCCATATCCATTATGGAACTGGAAGTATATGTAATAATCCTACTTGTATCTAGTGCTCTGTCTTCACCTCCTAAAAGGTGGAACACCTATTGATAAATCATGCTATCTAAAATTTTATCTTAGGACACAAATATTGGTTTCACAAGTCCCGACACATCTTCGAGATTCCGGGATGAACTACCCACTAAGATGTGTGTGACTCTTTCATCAACTCCTCTGTCATATTTTTAAAAATATAGATACATCCACGTAGACACAAGAGGTCATGTTTGTCCATTGACCAATATGATTGTGGGTTATCTCCTAGTATACTCTCATGTATTACAAATCCATCAGGATTTGAAAAATATACACCCTTTACATTATCAAGGACAGAATAGGTAACTATAAAATATATCACCCCCAAACATTTTAATGTATTTTTCTCATAAATACATTCTATTCATCATTGTGTTCCTTTGAAACAACACTAGGTTATTTAGGAGATAGTCAACACCAATCCATTAAATATAAATTTTCTACTTCTATGTTTTGAATTTCTAAAAATGGTCAACTAGAGTTGTGATCAGTATGTCATTTGGAGTTTTATAGAACAAACTTGATTTTTTATGAATATTAACATGCCCTTATTAATAGTAATGTGAACCTTATGACTAGTAAATAATATTATTATTTTATTTTCTTAAGGCAGTAAGACAATGTGATCTTAATTAGTTTTTGAATGAGAAGTAAAACCAATTTCAATTTAAGATTGTTATTTTTAGAATTAACTATAAATTTATTTAATAATTAAATTAATAATATTTATAAAATTAATTTTGAAAAATGGAGTTCATTTTTGAATTCTACATGTTTAAAATTTGTTAGGGTAATTTTTTTGGGATTTTTCTGATATTCTAGAATTTTTGTTCAATAGTGAAATATGATAAAATACCGTATATGAAAAATTGTCAGTTAAATAAAAAATTTGTGACATAATATGTGATGTAAGGCCACTTGTTTTGAACTCATATGATTTTATTTCTATTAGGGGTCACATGAAACAACATTATTGCTTGTCATGAGGGAACTAATAAAATAATGAATTAAATATTGAAAATTTACCCCTCTCCTCCACTATAAAAACCCTTCACCACTTCCTCTTCTCTTCACTCTTCTAATCCTTAAAGCTTCTAAAATGTCGGCCCAAATACCCGTCCCTAGTCACTCCCAAGGAAAAGGAAGTTCTTGGTCTTTCCAAAATTCCGAAATTCATTCCTTTAAGGAGGTTCTCAAGGATGTTATTTCAAGAGGTAAAACACATCTCTTTTTCTTTTAGTTTCATTTGAATTAATCTTCATTTGTTATCCTCTCCTCACATACTCTATCCAAATGATCATGATATATCTTGTATCTTCTATATACTGTATTTATATCATGTTAATTGAAGAACCTTCATCATTATTTTTACTCCCCCCCTTTTATATTTATAAATGAAATCAACGTCCATGATGTTCCAATTTATAACCTTTGTGGACGACAAAGTTTTGTTCTTCAATCATTCCTTCAATACTGGTCATGAAACCATATTTATTGTTGAACCAAGTAATAATATATGTATTTTATGTTGATTAATGTGCTTTAATATTTACACATACATAATATGGAATAATAATACAAAACAAGTTTATTGAGCACAAAACTGCCAAGCCATATTCAAGCGTTTATTTTTAACTCAATGAATGGGGCATCCTCATGGTATATAACCAGAATCATTATAAGATAATTAATATCTCTTTAACATCACTAATTATGTATATTAATAATTCTGAATGTTTAACCATATTTATTTCCAACTTCCATTCATGAATACAAGTACACTAATCATGAAACCAAGTAAGAAAATACTTCCAAAACAATGAAATTAAATCTCTTAAACCCATCAAAAAGGCCATTAATGAACTTAATAAGTTTATACCATATAAACTAAAAGTTTATTAGGTTCTATAGTTATTAATTAATTAATCTAAATTTTATTATTCAGGTCCTTAAGAACAATCAAGAACACCTTTTAGCATAAGGTACGGGATCCTCTATCTCACTTTTGTTCAAGAGTCTCGAATATGTTGTGCCCTTTCATTTATAATTACTAATGATGGGGTATGTTTTTGAACCTCCCCAAATACTTCACTTGTGACATATAAGTAATTTAATACCCCTTTACCTCTCATTAATCCCTCGGAATAACACTCGTTACAATGCCGAAATATTTGTAAGGGGTTTCTCATCTAACTTTCATTTCTATGAGATTTTCATTGTTTGCAACTTATTTCTTGTATGTGGTATATGTGTAAATCCATTTGATATATAATAAAATTATTATATTTATATTCATGTTATTAAATGACTCATTTTATGGTTATTAATTATTGGTCATGTGATTCGACTGATTACATTGTGGTAGGAGACTTTGTCTCAACTACAATTTTGTTGTGACTATCTTTTTATTGTGCACCAAATAATACTTATGTGGTGTACCTACTGCCCTTTTGAGATTAATTTTAAATTTAAATTATATTTATATTTATTATCCATAGTCTCATATCATGGATATGTTTTTGTCTAAATCGTATACCATTTTACATACATTGTTTAATTGGAAGGTTATTTTAATTATGGAAATATTGATGAATATGTATACTCCACTCTATAAAGATATTGAAAAGGCATATTTCTATTGTTTTGAATCAATGTATAAAGAATTATTTGGACATGAAGTGGCAGGTAGGTCCATCTAAAACCCCTCGATGCATCAGTAGGTCTCATGAGACAAATGAGTTGGCGACAAACCCTTTGAGTTTGTTTCCAAAAAATCGGACGAGTTTTTACCCACTGAACTGAACCGTTTTTACGGTATTATGGTTTTATGCGCCAGATACATGAAGTCCAATTAATACGCATTATTTTTATTTATTATTTGTTTTTATTATTATCCATGAGTTTTTCAATATGATAAAACATATGGATGTAGTTTCATTCTCAGTTTATTAATGGAATTAGTTTTTCATTTATTCATTATGCCATATTGTTTATGTCAGATTGATTGTGAATCACATATTATTGTACCCACGCTTCCACTATTTTTAACTCGTAATAAGGGTTTAAGATTACCCGTTTCATTGTTTACCATCAACAAGTGATAAACAGAAGGTCATTTATTGAGGTCATGTGGTTGCAACTTTTAGTTTTTTTATGTATTGTACCTTGTAATCATTCTACGTTGGAATTATCATTCCTTCTAACCATGCCAATATCACAAGTAATGCACCGACTTTATCCTAGAGGGGTCAGGGTGTTATAGTTGGTATCACAAGAGTTTTATTAGGAAACTTAGAAACTAGAGTAGGAAATGTATAGTAGGGAACAAACCCCTACAGTAGTATTTGAGGATAAACATACCAGAACATCCTGGTATTTTGGTAAGGAATATATTATGTGGAAATTTTAAGCAATATGTCCCTCTCTGGATATGAGAATGTAGAGGTTGCTCTGGCATAGATTTATCTAGGGGTAAAACTTGAACACACCACTTTGATCTAGACTCGAACAGGAACTGGGGCATGATAATGAGTCTTGCTGCACTATTGGTTACGAAACTCCCGGGGGATATACATAGGATAATTCACATTTTTTTACAAGCCATTATGAAAGAGTTTAATGTAAATGTTTCCTTAGAGGAACCATGTTTATTAGATTATCTCTGAATAGAATTTTAATCTATATTGAGTGATTTTATATTTGAGATTCGTAAACTAATCTAGTGTATCCCATTATTTAGAAATGACGTCTAATGGATGAAGGGGAATAAATACTCTTGGGAAAGGTAAGAATTTCCCTACTGAGAATGTCAACACAGTCTACGCTAGAGCAGATCATATCATGACCATATTGGGACAACATACTCAAGTTGAAACAAATAACCATTCCACATCTATGGTGGATCATTTCATGTGGTAGAAGCCCCCATATTTCATAAGGACTACTAATCTAGTGGTTGTTGAGCAATGGATCAATTCCCTTGAAATGATATTCATGTAATTAAGATGCAACGAAAATGAAAAGGTAGTAATGGAATTATATTGTCTCAAGGGTGATGTAGATCAATGGTGGTCCTTGATTCAGAATACCATAGTGGAAGAAGAAATATATGATATGGAATGGAGGACTTTTAAGGAAATGTTCTTTGAAAAATATTTTCCTCGTGAGAAATGAACTAAAATGAAGATGAAATTCCTTATATTAAGACAATGGGAAGAAGATAGTGTTGTAGAGTATGAGGCAACTTTCACAAGGCTGGCCAGGTATGCTATGGAATGCATACGTGACTCGGTAAACAAGATTGATCATTTCATTGAATGTCTTAAACCTTTTCTTCAAAGGGAAATAGCTTCTCAATCATTTTCATCATATGATGAAATTTTATCAAGTGCTGTCAAAACAGAGAGGGAATTTTCTAGATAAAATCGTTTCGAAGGAAACCAAGATAACAAGAGGTGTCCTGATAACAAAGGAAAGGGAGAAGAACCAAAGATAAGCAAGGTAACAAAGCTATCCCCGTTATGTCATAATTTTGGAATGTATCATCTTGGTAAATTATTGAAAGGAATGGTAGTCTGCTATAACTGTAGAAAAAAGGTTCATCAATCTGATGAATGCAAGGGGAAGAAACAATTCCTTGATTTTTAATGCTACAATTTCTGAGATATGGGACACTATGAAAATGAGTGTCCTAAGTGTCAAGGAAACTTGACTATGAAAAGGAAAAGAGAACAAGGGAGAGCCTTTTCAATTAAAACTGTGGCGGTTGAAGTTCCTAATGATGTGGTGGCAGGTACTTTAATTGTTTCCTCAAACATAATCAACACTTTATTTTATTATATATCATCACATTCATTTATATCTCCCCAGTTTCCCAAGAAAATTAGATATGTTCAATTTGATTTAATAACGGATTTGTCAGTTAAAACTCCTAGGGGATGTTTCATTGCAACCAAGGCATGTCGACTAGTCCCCCTCCAAACCCCAAAATGTGCTCTAGTTTCGAACCTTATCATCATACCAATGACTGAATTTGATATAATTCTCGGTATGGATTGGCTGTCAAATTATGAAGTAATGATTTATTGTAAGAAGAAGGAATATACCATTTTTAAAAATGGTGTAGAATCTCATGTGTTTAGGGAAGAAACTTCTCCATTTGATTATTATCTAGAACCACTCCCAGTAGCTCTACTAAATACAATACATGGAGAGGAAGATAAACCAATATCTATGGGAGAGGAAAAAATCATCAAATTGAAGATGTGAACATAGTGAAAGAGTACATTGATGTATTTCCAGAGGATTTACCTAGAAATCCTCCAGAGTGGGAAGCTGAGTTCTTTATAGATTTAATTCCTGATGCAAGACCTATATCAATGACTCCCTAGAGAATGGTCACAGTGGAATTAGTAGAGCTAACGAAACAACAAGAGGATTTGAGTGAAAACCGATTTATTCGACCTAGTGTTTCTTCATGGGGAACCCATGTCCTCTTTATCAAGAAGAAATATGGATCCATGAGGATTTTCCTTGATTATCGGAAAGTAAATGCTATTATAATAATGAATAAGTATCATCTTGCTTGGATTAATGATTTATTTGACCAAATTCATGGAGTTCAGTATTTTTCGAAGATTGACCTTCAATCCGGATATCATCCGTTGCATGTGAGGAAGGAAGATATTCCTAAGACAACATTTCAGATCAGGTATGGGTATTACGGGTTTACAGTGATGCCTTTTGGACTAACAAATGCAACCTTTATTTTCATGGATTTAATGAATATAGTTTTCAAGGAATATCTTGATAAAATTGTGTTAGTGTTCATCAATGATATCCTCATATACTCAAAAAGCTATGAAGACCATGAGAATCACTTGCGGGTTATTATGAGAACTCTTAGAAGAAATAAATTATATGGGATGTTTAGAAAATGTGAATTTTGGCTTCAATCAGTTTTTTTCTAGGCCATATTGTCTCTAAGGATGGAATCCTAGTTGATCCTAAGAAGAAAAAGGCAATCCAAGATTGGCCCATGCCAAAAAACATAACTAAGGTACACAGTTTTATTGGATTAGCAGGCTATTATTGGCGTTTTGTTCATAATTTTGCCCTAATGGATAATATGTTAACCAATCTCACATGTAATGGAGTTAAGTTTGTGTGGACAAAAGAATTTGGAGAATGCATTGATGAATTGAAAAGATGATTGGTCAATTCCCTAATTTAAACTCTTCCATCTAGAAGTGATGGATTTTTAATATATAGAGATGCATCAAAGAATGGACTGGGTTGTGTCCTTATGAAAAATGATAAATTTATTGCTTATGCATCAAGATAGTTGATGACTCATGAGAAAAATTATGCAAATCATGATCTTGAGTTAGCAGCAGTACTTGTTGCTCTGAAAATATAGAGGCATTATCTCTACGGAGAGAGATGTGAGATTTATACAGACCGCAAGAGTTTGAAATTTATTTTCACACAAAAAGAAATCAACATGGGGCCAAAAAGATGGATTGAGTTTCTCAAAGATTATGATTGTTCAATACATTACAACCCCAGAAAGGAGAATAAGGTGAAATATTCAATAATCAGGAAAGATCATGGCCTTATGAATAAAATGAATATTGAATGAGATCCTATGTTCATGGATCTACTAATGATTGATATGGGAATTTTTTAGGGGAAACAATACTCCTCTTTCAAATGATTACTAAACCATCTTTACTAGAGAAGATAAAAATTTCCCAATCTAATGATGAGAATCTGCACAAGCAAATTAAGGCAGTTAAGGATGGGAGACTAGATAACTTCATCTAGGAAGAGGGAGTTCTGAAGTTTGGGAAGATCTTATGTGTGTATCAGTACCTGAGCTAAAAAGGGAACTATTATACGATGCTTATAGCTCAAATTTCTCTATACACCCAGGTAGTACCAATATGTATAGAGATCCGAAGGAATATTTTTGGTGGGATAATATGAATTGAGAAATTGCCGACTACGTGTCAAGGTGTCTAGTTTGTCAACAAGTGAAGGTAGAGAGACATCATCACAAAGGAGTGATGCAGCCTCTACCTATTCCTATGTGGAAGTGGGATAACATTACAATAGATTTTGTCACCGGAATACCAAGGTCGCCTATAAGGAATGATGAAATATGGGTAATTTTTGATCATCTCACAAAATCAGCACATTTCCTTCCAATAGGAGAGGATTTTCCACTAGAGCGCCTGGAATGACATTATATTAATGATGTTGTGAGACTTCATGGTACACATCTATCAATGTTCTCTGATCAAGATCCCTAGTTAACATCAATATTTTGGAAAAGTCTCTAGAAGGCGTTGAATACTGGGCTTCATATGAGTACCGCATATCACCCCCCAAACCGATGGAAAAACTTAAAAGACTATTCAAACTTTAGAAGATATGTTGTGGTCATGTTCAATTCCCTTCCAAGGTAAGTGGGATAAATACTTTCCTTTGGTAGAATTTTCCTACAGTATTATTTTCCATTCTAGTATTCAAATGGCTCCATATGAAGCATTATATGGAAAGAGATGTAAAACTCCAACTTGTTGGGATGAAATTGGTGATAGGAAACTTATAGACCCAGTACATATTGAAGAGACCACAACAGAGGTAACGAAACTACAAGCCCATATTAAAGCAGCCCAAAGTATACAGAATAGTTATGTTGACAACCGGAGAAAGGACTTCGAATTTCTAGTTGGAGATCATGTATTTCTAAAAGTACATCCATGGAAGGGTGTCTTATGTTTCGGTAAGAAAGGGAAATTGAGCCCTAGGTACATCGAACAATTTGAAATTCTGGAAAAAATCGGATCTGTAGCTTACTGTTTAGTGTGCCGCCAAATCTCTCCAGATTTCATGATGTGTTCCATGTATCATTGTTAAAGAAGTACATGCCACACCCAACGTGTGTACTCACATATGAAGAAATAGAACTTGAACATGATTTTTCATACTGTGAAAATCCTATCAGGATTCTTGACACAAGGGAGGGGGTATTGATAAATCGGACAACTCGTCTAGTAATGGTTCTTTGGAGAAACCAAAAAATGTAGGAAGAAACATGGGAACCTAAGGATGTTATGAAAAATAATCACCCATATCATTTTGGTGGGTTTTATAAAAAAAATTTCATGGATGAAATTTTCAGAGGGAATAATGTAGCACCCCAAAAATTTTAGGGAATGTTTCTCTTAGATACAATCTATTCATCACTATGTTCCTTTTAAACAAAACATGGTTATTTAAGAGATATTCAAAACCTAGACATTAATTTTAAATTTTCCACATATCTGTTTTGAATTTTGAAAAAAGTCTTCTAGAGTTGTGATCAGTAAGCCATTTGGAGTCTGATAGAAAAAACATGATTTTTTTTGTGAATAGTAACATACCCTTATGAATAGAAATATGAATAGTAATATTACACTTATGAATAGTAATTAATATTATTGTTTTATTTTTATAAGGAAATAAGATAATAAGATCTTAATTAGTTTTTCAATGAGAAATAAAACTAAATGCACTTTAAGATTGTTATTTTTCGAATTAACTATGAATTTATTTAAAATCATAATTAATAATATTTAGAAAAATTAATTTTCAAAAATGGAGTTCATTTTTGAATTCTACACGTTGAAAAATGGTAAGGGTAAATTTTTGGGATTTTTCTGAAATTCATGAATTTTTTATGAATAGTGAAATACGATAAAATACTGTATATGACAATTATCAGTTAAATACACTATTTATACCATCATAAGGGATGCAAGTCCACTTGGTTCGACCTCACATGCACTTATTACTATTTGGGGTCACATTAAACAACACTATTGGTTGTCTGGAGGGAAATAATAAAATAATGAATTAAATATTCAAAATTTACCCCTCTCCTCCACTATAAAAACCCCTCACCACTTCCTCTTCTCTTCATTCCTCTAAGACTTGAAGCTCTTAAATTTTCTTCCCAAATACCCATCCCTAGTCACTCCCCACGACTAGGAAGCTCATGTTCATTCCAAAAGACCAAAATCCCTTCCCTTAAGGAGGTTCTCGAGGAAGTTATTTCGATAGGTAAAACACCTTTCTTTTTCAATTAGTTTGATTTGAATTTATCTTTATTTGTTATCCTCTCCTCACCTCCTCTATCCAAATGATCATGATATATCTAGTATCATCTATATACTGGATTTATATCATGTGAATGTAGGAACAATCTACAATATTCTTACTCCCTCCCTTTTATTTTTATAAATGAAATCAACGTCCACGAGGTTCCAATTTATAACCTTCATGGACGATGATGTTTTGTTCTTCAATAGTTCCTTCATTACTGGCCATGAAACCATATTTATTGTTGAAATAGGTCATTATATATTTATTTTATAATTATTAATGTTCTAGAATATTTACACATACATAATATGTAATAATAATACAAAATAAGTTTTTTGAGCACGAAACTGCCTAGTCAAATTCAAGCGTTTATTTTAAACTCATCGAAGGATGAATCCTCAGGGTATATAACCAGAATCATTATATGATAATTTATATATATTTAATGTCACTAATAATATATATTAACAATTCTGCATGTTTAACCATATTTCATTCCAACTTCCATTCATGAATACAAGTAAACAAATCACAAAACCAAGTAAGAAAATGTTTCCAAAACAATGAAATTGAATCTCTTAATCCCATGAAAAAGAACATTACAGAATTAATAAGGTTATAACATATCAATTACATGTTCATTAGGTTTTTTAATTATTAATTAATGAATCAAAATTAGATTATTCAGGATGTTAAGAACAATCAAGAACACCTTAGAGCATAAGGTAAGGGATCCTCTCTCTCACTTTTGTTCAAGAATCTCTCCTATGATGTGCCCTTTTATTTTTAATTCCAAATTTTGGGTTATGTTTTAGAACCTCCCTCATACTAAACTTGTGATAGATAAGTAATTTAATACCTCTTTACCTTTGATTAATCCCTCACAATAACACTTGTTACCATGCCAATGTGCTTGTAAGGGGTTTCTCATCTCACTTTCATTTCTAAGAGATTTTCATTATTCACCACTTATTTCATGTATATGGTATATGTGTTCTACCATTTGATATATATTAACATGATTCTATTTATATTCATGTAATTCAGTGATTCATTTTATTGTTATTATGTTTCGGTCATATGATTCGATTGATGATATTGTGGTAGGAGACTTTGTCTCAAATACTATTTTGGTGTGACTAACTTTGTATTGTGAAACTAATAATCCTTATGTGGTGTACCTAATGTGCATTTGATATCAATTTTCAATTGAAATTATATTTATATTAAATATCAATAATCTCGTATCATGAATTTTTTATTGTCTAAACCCTATACCATTTTACATATGGTGTTTATTTGTAAATTTATTTTAATTATGGAAATATTGATGAATCTGTATACTCTACTCTATACGGATATTGAAAAGGAATATTTCTATTGTATTGAATCAATGAATAAAGAATTATTTGGACATTTAGTGGAGGGTGTGGCTCACTACAGTCCCTTGATACATCGGTAGGTCTCATTAGAAAATTCAATTGGTGACAAACCCTTCGAGTTTGTTTCCAAAAACTTAGACGGGGTTCTACCGATAGAACTAAACTATTTTTATGGAATTATGGATTAATTTTCCAGACACATGAAATCCAATTAATAAGAATTATCTTTATCATTATCAGTTATTATTATTATCCATGAGGTCTTCATGATGATAAATTCTATGGATGCAATTTCATTCTCAGTTTATTAATGGCATTAGATTATCATTTAGTCACTATGACATATTGTTTATGTCAGGGTGATTGTGAATCACGTATTATTGTACACATGCTTCAACTATTTTTAACCCTTACAGAGCATTTGATCCCACCCCATTCATTGTTTACCTTCAAAAGGTGATGAATATAAGGCCATTTATTGAGTTCATGTGGTTGCTTCTTTTAGTTTTGTTATATATCGTACCTTGTAACCGTTCTTTAATTTAATTTATTTTACATCTATGTATCTTGTTTCTTCAAGACTACTAAACTGATCATTCCTTCTGGATTTCCATTCCTTATAACAATGCCAATATAACAAGTAATTCACCGGCTCTATCCTAGAGGGGTTATGGTGTTACATCAAGTATGAGAGGTACGACTACTTGTGATTATCATGAAACTATAGACAAATCTCAAAAAAGAGGTTCATTAACTTCCATTCATCAATGGCTTCCCATACTACATGTGCATTAGTTTTCCGACTCAGTGAATTAGCAACCACATTGCCCTTCCCCGACATATAAGTAATCTTGAAATCAATGTATTTTAGATACTCACCGATATCCACTATGTGAGGTTCAATTCATGTTGTGAAAAGATATATTTGAGGCTATTGTAGTCTATGTACACCACAAAGCGCTTACCCAAAAGATAATCTCTCCAGAACCATTAAGAATGGAAAACTACTGCCAAATTAAGGTCGTGTGTTGGGTAGTTCCCCTCATGATTCCCCAACTACCAAGATCTATATGAAATGAATCTTTCCTCTAGTGTAATTACTCCTCCTTTCCCAATGCCTGATGAATCACAAAATATGGTATAACCTATACCTAGATTAAGAAGAGTCAGAATAAAGGTCGATACAAGACTCCCTTTTAGATCCTAAAATGATTTCTCACTTGCTTCAGACCATATGATCAAGAAAATATTCTATGTAAGACCAGTAAGAGGTGGTGAAATGTGAGAAAAGTCTTGTATTAAAATCTTGTGATATCCGCCCAACCCTAAAATAATTATATATAAAAATATTTCTGGGGTTTCTCCCAGGAAACTATAGCACTAACCTTTTATGAGTCAAAATATACACCTAATTTTGAGATAATATAACCCATTAAGTGCAGCTATTCAATTCAGAAATAGAACTTAGAAAGTTTGGAATAAATCTGATACTCTCTCAGTGTACTCTGAATGATCTCAAGATGTTTGTAAGTGTATATAAAAATTTGAGAATACAACAATATGTTTTCAACAAAGACCACAAAAATAGAATCAATATTTGGGTGAAACCCTTTATTTATCTTAGCCGTGAAAATGGTAGGCACATTCATAAGGTCAAACAGCATAACTTGGTACTCATACAGATCATACCTACTATGAAATGTTTTATGAGGTATGTCTGATTGTGTAACTCGAAACTAATGATAACCCAATCTCAGGTGGATCTTGGAGATAACATTTTCTCTTTAGAGTTGGTCAAATAGACCATCTATTTGAGGAATTTTATATCATTTCTTGACCATATGTTGGTTTAACCATCTATAATCTATGCATAGATGTATGGTTCGATTCTCCTTCTTAGAGAAAGTCACAAGCGAACACCAGTAGGATGTACTGAGAAATATAAATCATTTGAAATCTAAATCTTATAACTACCTCTTGAGCTATTGAAGCTCAGTAGGTGCAATAATGTATGGAGGAATAGACTCTGGTGCTGATCCTGGAACAAGATCAACTGTGAACTCTGCCTCTCACACTTAGGAGGTAGGACAGAAAAACATTGGGAATGATATCCCTGAAACAATCCACTATTAGAGGGAAATCAGCTTGTAGAAAACCCAAATCCTCCATGAAGAGATATTCAATTTGGGCGGTGACTCCACCGAGCCCATGATGATCTGGTCCAACTCTACCAGCCTAGCCAGCCCACTGGCCCTTATGGACATAATGTTTTCCCTCTAATGATGTAAAAGATACCATGTGGCGATAGTAGTCTACAAAAGCATGATAGTTAACCAACCAATCCATCTTGAGTATGAGATCGAAGACTGTAATCTTGAGAAAAAAGAGGTTACATAAGAAAGGGTAACTTCTTACCTCAAGGGTACAATCTCTACACTGGGATATTCACTATGTTCAAACCCCTAATGGTGTATCTAGGGTCATTACACTGTAGTGATACTATATCTATAGTCTAAGATTTTCAATGATAGATACAAGGATTAGAGAGATCAATGAACCTGTATGAAATAAAACATATACTAAGGTAAAGCCTACAAGAATAATACCTCATACAGTAGATAGTCTCATAGCCTGATCCTCGGGTATTGAATGTAGTTCATTCAACAGGCCTTATCCATGACCATGTGAAATAGATAGAATACCATGATTAGAACTGCTCTGTTAGTGCTGTTGGTGGTCATGGGCCGGGAAACCATAGCCACATACTCCCCCTTAGCCAACCCTACCAGTGCTATTCCAACTCCCTCCCTGATGTGGCGTAAAATAACCTGCTCTTGAAAGTAGAGAAGATGCTAATCCTTTTCCACTCAAAGCTAGTGGGAATGTCCTGTAGAATTGTTGGAGATAACCCATATGACCACAAGCCCAATACTCTAGTGGGTCTCTATTACAATGGGGATTTGAATTCCCCTATCGCCCACCTTGATGAAACACCAATGATCTATAAAAATGGGTACTCTAGTTGTTACTTCCCGGATGAGAAACCTCAAGGGAACACTTCCTTCCACCAGAATAACTATAGTCCTGACACGACATTGGTACTCTATACCCAGTACAATTGCCATCCTTTAGGTTACACTCAGTGATAAGAGCTTTATTGACTATTATAGAAATGGTAGGATGGTGAAATACATTCCCCTGCATATAGAGTGCATACTAGAGCCAATGTAACACCCCGAGATTTTATGAGAAATATTATATTTCATTTCTTTGATGTCTTGTGTTGTATGATACACCAGGATTATCTTTCTCTATATGCAACACCGTATTAGCTTGAATAATATTCAACACTATTCTTGGCTTGCGTTACACGCAAGAGCAACATTCCTTGATAGCTTGTATTGTACGCAATACTGAGTTTCACTAAACAATGATATATTATTAAATATTTTTATGAACTAGATGTCAATGAATAGTATTAACTAAATTTTTATTTTTATAACATTATTATTTATCTTACATATTTTCTAGAACATATTATGAGAATAAAATAAATTTTCCACATAAAATAAGTATTTTTTGAAAAATGCAGTTTTGTCACCTTTTGTTGGCGCTCCCACATTAAATCTAGTTTATTATATGTTTATAAGTTGAATTTGACAAAATAAAATTCTTCTTTGGAATCAGGATATAAAAATTTACTATGGATAAAATTTTCAAATTATTCTGATAACTTTCATATTTTAATGAATAGTAAAAAAATGTTAAATTTTAATTAAAGGAAACTTTTTTCAATGTAATAATTTATGTGGTTAAATTATAATATTTAATGGTTTTAAAGTATAATTATAATATATTTTTACCATTTAATATAATGTATTTAATTACAATTGATTTTACATTAAATTATAGGTAAAATCATTTCAATCTTTTGTAATGTTTTAACTTTTAAAACTCATTTTCTTAACAATGAGATTAATTTTAAATTAATTTATGAAACATATGTGATTTGAATTTGGAAAAAATGAATTCCATATTTGGAATCAGTAGGTATAAATTATATTAATTGGCTACTTTTTATTTTTGGGAACTATGAAAAGAAACTACGATAAATTTTATTTACCGTATCTAAATGTCAATTGGGTAATTAAGGGTAAATATAATGTTATAAAATTACCCTAACGCTTGTATTAATATAATTGGATGATTATATTTCTTCCTAAGGAATATTATTGTCGAAATATAATCCATTGGAACCCACTTGGATGTGATTAAGAGCATTAATTTATTTTATTTTAAAGAAAGTGAAATATGTCTCACTCATACATTAGTAAGTAAAGTATTTTTAATATAACATTATACAGAATATAAATTCAATTTTAAATACACATTTTAATGCTATTTTTTCATTGTTATTGTAATTTATTTGTAATTTTTACGAAATATTTAATTACCTTAATATCTTATACATTAATGATGCAGAAAATATTTACTTAGTGAAAAATCAATAATATAGTTTTTATTAAAGTAATAATACCCAAAAAAATGTCCCAAAACATGACCAAAACATATTTTTCGAGTATATCTATACCATAAAAATCCAATGGTTGACTTGGGGACCATTTGGAGTCATATAAAATAGATTAGGACATTTATATTATTTTATATTAAATGATGTCAAAGTTTTCACTTTCATAATTTAATAAATATAACAATTTATATGTTGTTATTTTAAGATGATAAATTCGTCTAAAATTACTATTATGAAATATATTATAGTTATATTCATCATATTATTTTATTTTTATTTTTTATGCAACAAATAAGTATATTAATTAATTATACTAAAATTTTGTAGTAATTATTTCATTAAGAGAAATATCAAACAAGTATTTTTAAAAATATTAAAATAAATATTATATGAACTAATTAATGTTCCCAAAAAAATTTATATATGCATATGAAATTTTAAGAGTTTATTAAATATTTTTTTTCAAATATATCCTATATTTGGATTTTATTTAAATTCAAATAAATGAATAGTGTCAAGATTAAATCTATTGTTATTTTATTAAAATAACATATTATTAAATTGATTAAAAATCAAAAAAATATTTAATAAATATAAATTGAAATTTATATAATCAAAAATTTCATAGAGTACCCAATTATGGATAATTCACAACACATAAGTAATTATTTATAACAATTTTAAATTTAGAATAATATTGTCGCAAATAAAATTAAATAGATTAAATATGGATAAATCATGTTGATAAGGTTTAAAATAAATATCCAACATGTATAAATTATATTGGTTGATGAGATTACAACCCTATCTCATATAAGATTCTGATTTGAGTCATTTTTTATTTTTTTAAGTGAGTTATGAATTTATATTAAATTAATATTTTTGAGGTTTCAAAAGGTGCCTCTCTCATCCCTTATAAAAGGCCACCTCCTCCCTCTCATCTTCACAAAAATTTGTGCCTTCATGCTCAGACAAACCCTACCCATTTCACTTCTCCACTTCCATATAAACCTACTAGAGGTCCTCATCTTCTTCAAAGACCAACTTTAGTGCCCTAAGAGGAGTTTAAGAGATGGCGCATCGAAGAAGAGGTAATCTCTTCTACCGATTCTTTCAAGTTTCTTTATTCTTATACTACCTCCTCATTAGTTAATTCAATATAATTTAATAACATCGGTATAAATAATATACTTATATTTTATTATAAATATGAAACAACCCCATTTCATCTTTTATCCATCCTATGGAAAATGAAATCATTGTGCGTGCGTACGTACGGAATACCATCTCCACGCCGTGGTGTAATCTGTTTTTCCACCACCACCATACTTGGATGGGAATAATGGTTTAAATAATAACTATATATGGGTTTTATAACATCATACTTATTCTGATATATTATATCATCCACTTCAATTTTATTCATTAATTATAGGAATGATATCATCGCTCCGGCGTACGTACAGATTACCGTCTCCAGGACGCGATGAGATTCATTCTCCATGTAAACAATTTAAAAATAATTATAAAGTATATATAATGAATAATAATGATATATATGACATAATAATGCGGATTTATTTATGTATATGTATATATATGTCATCTACTTACTTCCATTCAAGTGAATAAGGAAAAGAAAACAACGTTCATGCGTACGTACGACCTACCGTCTCCATGAACGGTGTGTTTCATTTTATTTATCTATATATTATATATATACTAAATATATATGATATATAAATTATGTTTTACATTCTGAAAGTATGTAAATAATTATATATTTAATAATAATACCAAGAACAACAAGTCCAAACACATACGATAAATGAAACAATTTTAACCAAAACACTGCTTTAACATGAAATTATCAAAAGAACGGGTAATATAAAGTCATAAGTGAGTCATATATGATATCATAAATATTATTATAATTCTTTTACAAGTTAATAATATGTTTAAACCCACTCTATAAGAGTTTCGGACACATATGGAAGAAATTGGACCTAAGGTAAGGGTTAATTTTGCAATCTCATTTTTATCTGAGATTTCTTATACATAAGTATTTACTGGGGTTATATTTTTCTTCCATGTCCATAAAAATGCTTTCATAAAGTGTTTAACATTCTTCCATGTATGTTTAAAGTCATTTTTACCCCTTGTTTACTTTTAATTTGTGTTATGTATGGAATCTTTCTTTTGTTTAACATGCGTGGTACTTTTTGACTTTTCACTTAGAAGTACAGGGATAATGTTTTTTTAACTTATACAACGTGAATGGATTTTTAGGATTTCATGACTCCTTATTATCATGGACCTTCCAATACAATGTTTCATGATTATTTTCAATGAAATACTTTTTCTTTTAAAATTTCATGGCATTTTGTCAAAAGAAAAGTATTTTGAAGAAGAAAGGATATTTTCCACAAGAACTCAATTCAAGTGTTTTATCAAAAATATTTTCCATATAAAATAATAGTATTTAATATGTTTATGTTTCAAGAATAATGTATCTATTATTTAAATGGTGTGATTTTTTCTATGATGAAATGATATCAATTTGATTCATAAAGATTATGTTATAATGGGATTGTGTTTATGAAACCCCTTTTATTCGTTGGGTTATGATGAATGATTTATATTTATTTTGGTGAACATGTATGAATGATTTCATTATGAGATGGTTGGGACCTATACCTCCCTCCAATGTATTGGTTAACGATTTATCTCTCATTAGATAGACATGGCAGGAAGGGAAAGTTAATCTGGTTCAGTGATACAGGACTGGAACAAGGAGTGAACTCAATTCAGTAAGGTACTTTTTCCACTATGATGGTCTTCACCGCAATGACTTGGCTACTATGGAAATCACATATTGTGTTTAATGGTTTTCCATAATTACATGTTTTATTCCCCATAATATTTTATCATTATTGATGTTCCATTATGATATATTCCTTACATAATACTTTTTTTATGTCATTGCTCATGATTTTGATGTTTAAACATTATGTAAATGTTTTTAAATTCAAATTTATATGGTTTGTTTTATTTTATCCCTATTTACCCTTAATGAGAATTTGATATCACCCTTTAAATGTTTTCTTTTCCCCAGAATATAAAGAATGTTTTAGGTAAGAGAACAAAAAGTGGGAGATCTTTATGGGAGATGTTGAAGCTCTTTCACCATGATTAAAAGATTATGTTCTGAGTTTCCAAAGACACTAAACTAATTCGGTCTTTGGGTATCTGTTTTTTTCCTATATTAAGTATTCCGAAAAAGTAATGGAATTTCTATGTACATTAAGATTTGGGTCTCTACAGTTGGTATCAGAGCGAAGGTTTAGGCAACCTTTGGAAACTAGGATGCAAAAACTTTAGTGAGATTCGTAGAGATATTTCTAAGGTATTTCTAGGGATGTCCCTGAGGATAAGTATAAGTATAGGTTGTAGTACTAGAATTATGGTAACAATCATAGAATTAAACCTATGATCTTAGATATTTAAGGTACACACCTTTATTATTTTTCTTTCCTAGCATGATTTTTGCCTCTCACACAGTTCTTTTTGGGTTTTAGATGATGGCTGGAACCCGAAAGAACCGTGTTGATCAATATAATGGAAAATGCAATGAATGTCGTCCCAAACAACCAAATGAGATGGGATATGGAGTGAAAAATCTTATTTCTATACATACCCAATCTATGAATCATTCTGGACTTCCATATGAGCAGAGAAAAGAAGAATATTCTATTGAGTCCTTCATGAGGCAAAGACCACCTACTTTCAGTGGGTATTCTGATCCACATGTTGGTGAACAATGGATTAGTACCATTGAAAATATATTTTCCATACTTCGCTGTTCAGAACATGAAAAATTCATTCTGGTTGTTTTCCATTTAGAAGGTGAAGCAGACCAGTGGTGGACTCTAATTAAGAATACAAGGCCCCAAGAGGAAATTGAATCCATGTAATGGGATTAGTTCATGAACTTGTTTTTCAATAAGTACTTCTCTCGTATTTTTCAAAAAAACATGGAAAATGAGTTCCTTGAGCTTAAGAAAAAGGATGTTGAATCTATTGGTATATACGAGGCGAATTTTACAAGGCCTGCAAGGTATTCATCTGGCTTTATCATCCAACCTGAAAGTCAAGTTGTTCAATTCTCCAGTGGCATAAAACCAATTCTTCGAAGGGAATTAGATATAAGATACTTTAATAGCTATGATAAAATTTTGCATTGTGCTATCAAGGTAGAACTATAAGTTGGTGTTACATATCCATCTCATGGTTTTGACAAGAATGGAAACATGTAGTTCAAGGAAAAATCTCAAAACTATGTTGAAAAGAAGGTAAATGTTTTTTTATGCTCAAAGTGTGGAAAGATGTATGGTGGAGATTGCCTAAATGTTACATGAAAATGATTCAAGTGTGAAAAATAAGGTCATATAGCAGCTGATTTCCGAAGTTATGGGAAAAAGGTAGCTAATGATGTGAATAGAGAGAAGACTACAAAAAACGCACCACCAACACTTCAATGATACAAGTGCAAGGAAATGGGGCATTTTTCTAACCAATTCCCTAATCCATGGTTTAATGTTGATGACCTCAAAAGCCTCTTAAGGAAAAGGACAAAGGGAAGTCACATAAGATCACTATTTTCGATGTGTAGTATGACAATGATGTAGTGGAATGATTATGTGTTTATGTAATGAGATTTCGAAATAATGTTGTGGAATCTCATTTATAGTATTATGGAGTATTGGAATATCTATATATTTGTTTATGGTGGTTTTGAATAATTATATGGTACCGGTAACCATGAAAATTGATTGAAATATTTTTGGAAGGCAGATGATATGCAAATAATGAAGGGATGAGGAGAAAATAATATGTTTGATAGTATTAATGTGCTCATGACTTATAAAAGGAAAAAGTGATATCATGGTTTCAGTATATAGAAATTTTGGGATTTTGGTATGCGGAAAGAGTTACCTTTTAACAAAATTCATGTTTTCACCAAGGTTCTATGGTAATTTATGTTTTAAGAGAATACATTTTTAAGGTATTCACATGTTTGGAATGCAATCAACAAGATATATCTTATAATATATGGGGGATAAATGATGGTATTCACGTGATTGTTATGGGACCTTTACAGTAATCGTTTTCTTTATACTATGAGAATGGAAAGAAGTATTTTGGATAAGTTTTAAGGGTGGAATGGATTAAGTTGAACATAAGATAGTATTTTTTAAGGCTACAACTTTTTATAGATTTTATTTATGGAATGTAATAATAGTATACTTTAAGAAAAGGGACAACCTACAGAAAGGGCGACAACCCATCGTGTGGGGAAAGGTTGTGGGAATCAAACCCACAACCGAAGTGTGACAGACCATGATCACCTACCACTGGCCTATATGAAGTCAATGGTTAATATAAATTAGTTTTATTTTATTATAAAGTATGATAGTTGAAGTATAAGTCCATTTTTTGAATCATATATGATTAATCTCACCATAAGATGGGCTTATGTATATAAATTTTGCTAACCATATTTTTGAGAGAGATGGAATGACCTATCATTGTATCGCATGATCTGCTAACACTTCACGGAAGAGAAATTCAACACTATTTCTTTAAGAGATGAAGTTGAAATTGTTCAAGGCACAAACAACAGTGAGATTGTACCAAAATCAAGTATGTATTTGGTTTAATTCTTCAACATTAGGGAAATGATCATGAAAACCAAAAACATTGTCCTAGTACCCTCGTATTTGATGAATCAAATGGTACCTTATATCATCAAAAATTTATGGCTTTGTGATTGTTGGCTTTTTCATATCCATGTTCTCTACCACTCTTCATCAGAACATGCTGGTTAGATTTCTCTTCCATATCTATATTTTCACCTATGTTCTCTTATTTGGAAACCCAGTGATGAGTTAATTGGGGTAACCGTTAGATTTCATAATTCAATTTTTAAAATAAATTTTTAGTAATCCTTTTTACAATGTTGGTTTCTATAAATGAAACATTCATGTAGTAAACCATTTATAACCTCGATTAATTTTGAGGGCGAAATTCATTTTAAGGGGGGTAGAATGTAACAACCCCAGATATTATGAGAAATATTATTTTTAATTTTGTTGATGTCTTGTGTTGTATGCTAGACCAAGATTATCTTGTGCTATACGCAACACCGTATTAGCTTGTAGTATACGCAAAACTATTCTTGGCTTATGTTACACACAAGAGTAACCTTCCTCGATACCTTGCAATGTACGCAATACCAAGTTTCATTAAACAAAGATATATTATTATAATATTATTTTGAACTAGCTGTTAATGAATATTATTAACTACATTTTGAATTTTATAACATTATTATTTGTCTTACACATTTTATAAAACATGGTATGAGAACAAAATAATTTTTCTGAGTAAAATAATATTTTTTGAAAAAATGTAGTTTTGCAGCATTTTGATGGCGCTCCAACTATAAATCTAGTTTTGACATGTTTATAATTTTAATTTTACAAAATAAAATTCTTCTTTGGAATCAGGATATAAAAATTTACATTGGATAAATTTTTCATATTATTCTGATAACATTCATATTTTAATGAAAAGTAAAAACACGCTATATTTTAATTAAAAATAACTTTTTTCATCGTAATATTTTATATGGTCAAAATATAGTATTGAATGGTTTTGAAAGATAAATAGAATATATTTTTACCATTTAATATAATGTATGTAATTAGCATTTATTTTACAATGAATTCATAGGTAAAATCATTTCAATCTTTTGCAATGTTTTAACTTTTAAAACAAGTTATCCTAACAATGGGATTAATTTTAAATAAATTTTTGCAACTACTGTGATTTGAATTTGGAAAAAGGGATTCCATATTTGGAATCTGTAGGTAAAAATTATGTTAATATGTTACTTTATATTTTTTGGAACTATGAATAGTAACTACGGTAAATTTTATTTACTATAGTTAAATATAAATCTGGTAATTAAGGGTAAATATAATATTATAAAATTACCCTAACACTTGTATTAATATAACTGGATGATTATATTTCGTTCTACGGAATATTTGGGTCGAAAGGGAATCCATTGGAACCCACTTGGATGGGATTAAGACCTTTAATTTATTTTATTTTAAAGAAAGTGAAATATGTCTCACTCAAAATTTAATAAGTAATGTCTTTTTAATATAAGGTTATACAGAATATAAATTCTATTATAAATACTCATTTAAAATATAAAATGTTTTTATTTTTTATGGTAAATTATTTGTAATTTTTATGAAATATTTGATTACCTTAATATCTTATACATTAATGATGCAGAAATTATTTACATAGTAAAAAATCAATAATATAGTTTTTATTAAAGTAATAATAACCTTGAAAAGGACCAAACACTTGAAAAAAACTTATTGGACAAGTGTATATATACCATAACCATCCAAGGGTCTACTTGGGGACCATTTTATGCCGTATAAAGGAGACTAGGACATTTATATTATTTTATTTTAAATGATGTCAAAGTTGTCACTTTCATAATTTAATAAATATAACAATTTATATGTTGTTATTTTAAAAACATAAATTCTAGTGAAAGTATTATTTTGAAATATAATATATTCATATCCATCATAGTATTTTATTTTTAATTATTTTTCAACAAATCAGTGTATTAAAAAATTATACAAAAGTGATGTAGTAAATATTTCATTAACTGAATTATGAGACAAATGGTTTTCAAAATATTAAAATAAATATAATATGAACTAAATAATGTTCTCCACAAATTTTCTAGATGCATATGACATGTTAAGAGTCTATTAAAAAAAATTTATCAAATATATCCTCTGTGTAGATTGTATTGAAATTCAAATAAATGAATAGTGTTAAAATTAACACTATTGTTATTTTACAAAAATAACATATTATTAAATTTTTAAAAAATCAAAAAAATATTTAAAAATTATAAATTTAAATTTATATGGCCAAAATGTCATAAAGTACGCAATTATGGATAATTCACAACACATAAGTAATTATTGATAATAATTTAAATTTTAGAATATTATTACCGCAAATAAAATTAAATAGATTAAATAAGGATAAATCATGCTAATAAGATATAAAATAAATTTCCAACATGTATAAATTTTATTTTTTGATGATATTACTACCCTATTTCATATAAGATTCAGATTGGATTCATTTTGGATGTTTTTATGTGAGGTTTAAATTTAAATTAAATTAATATTTTGGAGGTTTCCAAAGGTGCCCTCTCCTCCATTATAAAAGGGCACCTCCTCCCTCTCCCCTTCACTAATATTTGTGCATTCAATATCAGACAAACCCTGCCCATTTAACTTCTTTGTTTCCATAGAAACCTATTAGGGGTCCTGGTATTCTTCAAAGACCAGCTTTATTGCCCTAAGAGGAGTTTAAGATAAGGCGCGCCGAAGAAGAGGTAATCTCTTCTTCCGATTCTTTCAAGTTTCTTTATTCTTATACTTCTTCTTCTTTAGTTGTTTAATTATAAAGTAATAACATCAGTATAACTAATATAGTGATACATCATTATAAATATTAAACAACCCCATTTCACCTTTTATCCATCCTACGGAAAATGAAATCATCGCGCGTGCATACGTACGGAATATCATCTCCACGCGGTGGTGTAATCTGTTTTTCCACCACCACCTTACATGGATGGGTATAATGGTGTAAAGAATAACTATATATTGTTATTATAACATCATACTGATTCTGATATATTATATCATCCACTCCAATTTCATTCAATAATTATGGGAATGGTTTCATCGCTCGTGCGTACGTATGGATTACTGTCTCCACGACGCGATGAGATTCATTCTCCATGTTAACCATATAAGAATAATTATAAAGTATATATAATGAATAATAATGATATATATGAAATAATAATTCTACTGGATTTATGTATATATATATATGTCATCTACTTACTTGCATTCAAGTCAATAAGGAAAGGAAAACATCGTTCATGCGTAGGTACGGCCTACCGTCTCCTTGAACGGTGTGTTTCATTTCATTTATCGATCTATTATATGTATATACTGAATATATATGATATATAAATCATGTTTTACATTCTTAAAGTATGTAAATTATGATATATATAAAAATAATATCAAGAACACCATGTCCAAACACGTACGATAATGGAAACAATTTTACCCAAAACGATGCTTTAACATGGAATTGACAAAAGAAAATGTAATATAAATTCATATGTGAATCATACATGATATCATAAATATTTTCTGGTTCTGTTACAAGTTAATAATATTTTTAAACCCACTATACAAGAGTTTCGGACATGTACAATAGAAATTGGACCTAAGGTAAGGGATAATTTTTCAATCTAATTTTTATCAAAGATTTATTATACGTAAGTATTTACTGGGGTTATATTTTTCATCCATGTCCATAAAAAAGTTTTAATAAAGTGTTTAATATTCTTCCATGTATGTTTAAAGTCAAGTTTACCCCTCTTTGACATTTACTTTGGGTTATGGATGGAATCTTTTTTTCCTTTACCATGTGTGGTATGTTTTGACTCTTCTGTTAAAAGTACGAGGAGAATGTTTTTTTATCTTATACAACATGAATGGATTTTTACGATTTCATGAATCCTTATTTTAATGGAGATTTTTATACAAGATTTCATGATTATTTTCAACAAAATATTTTTCTTTTAAAATTGTATGGAATTTTGTGAAAAGAAATTTATTTTGAAGAAGAAAGGATATTTTCCTGATGAACTCATTTCAAGTGTTTTATCAAAACTATTTTCCATCTAAAATGATAGTATTTAATATGTTTATGTTTTAAGAATAATGTCTCTATTATTTACATGGTGTGATTATTTCTTATGATTAAATGATATCCATTTGTTTTATATGGATTATGATATAATGGGATGATGTTTATGAATCCCATTTTATTATTTGTGTTATGATGAATGATTAATATTTATTTTGTGGAACAAGTAAGAATGATTTAATTATGAGATTGGTGGGACATATATCTCCCTCAAATTCATTGGGTAAAGATTTATATATCATGTGATAGACATGGATAGAACGAAAAGTTAATTTGGTTCAGTGATACATGACTGGAACGAGGAGTGATCTCGATTCGGTAAGGGACTTTGTCCACTATGATGGTCTTGGCAGCAATGCCTTGGATACTATAGAAATAATATCATGTGCATAATGGTTTTATAGAATTACATGTTTTATTCCCCATACTATTTTAGCGTGATTGATGTTCCATTATTATATATGCCTTACATACTGCCATGTTTTATGTCATTGCTCATGATTATGATGTTTAAACATTATATTCATGTTTTTAAATTCAAATGTATACGGTTAATTTTAATTTACCCATGTTTTCCCTTACTCAGCAATTGAGATCACCCTTTAAATGTTTTTTCCCCAGGATTTAAAGAATGTTTTTAGGTAAGAAAACAAAAAGGGGGAGATATTTATGGGAGATGTTGAAGATCTTTCACCATGATTAGAAGATTATGTTCCGTGTTTCCAAAGACACTAAACTAATACGGTCTTTGGGAATCCATTTTTTTCATGTATTAAGTATTCCGCAAAAGTAATGTAATGTCTATGTATGTTAAGCTTTGGGTCTCTACAGTTGGTATCAAAGTGAAGGTTTAGTCAAACTTTGGAAACTAGGATGCGAAAACATTAGTGAGATCTCTAGAGATATTTTTAAGGTATGTATACGGATGTCCCTAAGGTTAAGTATAAGTATAGGTTATATTCCTAGAATTATGGTAACGATCATATAATTAAACCTATGATCTTAGATATTTAAGGTACACCCGCTTTATTATGTTGTTTTCCTTGCATAGTTTTTGCATCTGACACTATTTTTTTGGGTTTTAGACGATGGATGGAAACCGAAGGAACCGTGTTGATCAATGTAATGGACAATGAAATAATTGTCCTCCCAAACAACCAAATGTGATGGGATATGGAGTGAAAAACATATTTCTATACTTACTCATGCTATGAATCATTCTGGACTTCCAAATGAGTAGAGAAAAGAAGAATATTCAATTGAGTCCTTCATGAGGCAACGACCAACTTCTTTCAGTGGTTCTTCTGATCCACTTGTTGCTGAACAATGAATCTTTACCATTGAAAAGATATTTTCCATACTTCGATGTTCTGTACACAAAAAATTCATTCTAGATATTTACCGTTTAGAAGGTGAAGCAGACTAGTGATGGAATCAAATTAAGAATACAAGGCCCCAAGATGAAATTGAATACATGGAATGGGATGAGTTCAAGAACTTGTTTTTCAATAAGTACTTCCCTCATATTCTTCAAAAAAATATGGAAAAGGAGTTCCATGATCTTATGCAAAAGGATGGTAAATCTGTTGGTATATACGAGGTGAATTTTACATGTCTTTCAAGGTATTCATATGGTTTTATCATCCAACCTTAAAGTATTGTTGATCGATTCTTTAGTGGATTAAAACCAAGTCTTCGAAGGGAATTAACTAAAAGAGTCTTCAGTATCTATGAAGAAATTGTGCATTGTGCTATCAAGGTGGAACCGGAATTTGGTGTTACATATCCATCTCATGGTTTTGACAAGAAACAAAATATGGAGATCAAGGAAAAATCACAAAAACTATGGTGAAAATAAGGTGAATGATTCATTATGCTCAAAGTGTGGAAAGAAGCATGGAGGAGATTTTCTAAATGGTACTATAAAATGTTTCAAGTGTAGAAAAGAAGGTCATCGAGTAGTTGAGTGCCGAGGTAATGGGAAAAATGTGGCTAATGATGTGAATAGATAAAAGTCTATAGAAAAATCACCACCAACACTTCCATTCTTCAAGTGCAAGGAAATGGGCCATTATGCTAACCAATGCCCTAATACAAGGTTAAATGATGATCTACCTCAACAACCTTTTAAGGAAAAGGAAAAAGGGAAGTCACATGCGATCAATATTGGAAATGTTGAGTATGACAATGATGTAGTGGAATGATTATGTGTTTATGTAACGGGATTTCGAAATAATGTTGTGGAATCTCATTTATAGTATTGTGGAATATTGGAATATATATGTATTGGTTTATTATGGTTTTCAATAATTATATGGTACAGGTAACCATGAAAATTGATTGAAATATTTTTAGGAAGCTTATGATATGTGAATAATGAAGGGATAAGGAGAAAATAATATGTTTGATATTATTAATGAGATCATGACTGATAAAAGGACAAAGTGATATCATGGTTTGAGTATTTAGAAATATTGTGAGTTTGGTATGTGGAAAGAGTTACCTTTTGACAACATTCATGTTTTCACTAAGGTTTTATGGTAATCTATGTTTCAAGAGAATACATGATTAAGGTATTCACATGTTTGGAATGCGATCAACAAGATATATGTTATGATATATGAGGGATAAATAAAGGCATTCACGTGGTTGTTATGTGACCTTTCTAGTAATCAATTTCTTTATACTATGAGAATGGAAAGTAGTATTTTGGATAAGTATTAAGGTTGTAACGAATAACGTTGAACATCATATAGTATATTTTAAGGCTATAACATTTTTTTCAATTTTATTTTTGGAATGTTATAATAGTATAGTTTAAGAAAAGGGACAACCTGCAGAACGGGCGACAACCCATTGCGTCGGAGAAGGTTGCGGGAATCGAACCCACAACTGAAGTGCGACAGGCCTTTATCGCCTACCACTGTCCTACATGAAGTCTCTGGAAAATATAAATTAGTTTTATTTTATTAATAAGTATGATAGTTGAAGTATAATTCTATTTTTGGAATAATATACAGTTAATCTCACCATAAAATGGACTTATGTATATAACTTTTGCTAACCTTATGTTTGAGACAGATGGAATGACCTATAATTCTATCCCATGATCTACTAACACTTCACGGAAGACCAATTCAACTTTATTTCTTTAAGAGATGAAGTGAAAATTGTTTCAGGCACAAACAACAGTGATATTGTACCAAAATAAAGTAAGTATTTATTTTAATTATTCAACATTAGGGAAATGATCTTGAAAACCAAAATCTTTGTCCTAATACCATCATATTCGATGAATCAGATGGTACCTTAGATAATCACAAATTTATGGCATTGGGATTTTTGGCTTTTTCATAGCCATGTTCTCTACCACTCTTCATCAGAACATGCTGGTTATATTTCTCTTAAAAATCCATATTTTCATCTATGTTCTCCTATGTGGAAACCCTGTGATGAGTTACTTTGGGTAACCGTTACATTTCATACTTCACTTTTTAAAATTAAGTTTTAGTATTCCTTTTTACGATGTGGGTTTCTATAAATGAAACTTTCAAGTAGTAAACCATTTATAACACTGACGAATTTCGAGGGAGAAATTCATTTTAAGGGGTGTAGAATGTAACACCCAGATATTTTATGAGAAATATTATTTTTAATTTCACTGATGTCTTGTGTTTTATTCTACACAAAGAATATCTTGAACTATATGAAACACCGAATTATCATGTAGTAAACGCAACAATATTCTTGGCTTGCGTTACACGCAAGAGAAACCTTCCTCGATAGCTTGCGTTGTACGCAATACCGAGTTTCACTAAACAACGATATATTGTTATAATATTATCATGAACTAGGCATTAATGAATAGTATTAACTACATTTTTTATTTTATAACATTATTATTCATCTTACACATTTTCTAGAACGTGGTATGAGAACAAAATAAATTTTCCGAGTAAAATAAGTATTTTTTGAAAAATGTAGTTTCGTCGCCTTTTGATGGCGCACCCACATTAAATCTAATTTTTACATGTTTATAAGTTAACTTTTACAAAATTAAATTATTATTTGGAATGAGGGTATAAAAATTTACTTCTGATAAATTTTTCATATTATTCTGATAACTTTCATATTTTAATGAATAGTAAAAACACGCTATATTTTAATTAAAAACAACTTTTTTTCATCATAATAATTGATATGGTTAAATGATAATATTTAATGGTTTTAAAGTGTGAATAGAATATATTTTTACCTTTTAATATAATTTATATAATTATCATGTATTTTACATTGAATTCATAAGTAAAATCATTTCAATCTTTTGCAATGTTTTAACTTTTAATACTCGTTTTCTTAACAATGAGATTAATTTTAAATTAATTTATGCAACTTCTGTGAATTGAATTCGAAAAATGGATTCCATATTTGGAATTAGTAGGTCCAAATTATGTTAATAGGCCACTTTTTTTGGCACTATGAATAGTAACTACAGTAAATTTTACTTACCATAGTTAAAGGTAAATCCTGTAATTAAGGGTAAAGATAATATTATAAAATTACCTTAACACTTGTATTAATATAATTGGATTATTATATTTCTTCATAAGGCATATTTGGGTCGAAATTGATTCAATTAGAACCCACTTGGATGTGATTAAGACCATTAATTTATTTTATTTTAAAGAAAGTGAAATATGTCTCACTCAAAATTTAATAAGTAATGTATTTTTAATATAAGGTTATACAAAATATTAACTCCACTATAAATACTCAATTGAAAGATAATTTTTTTCAATTGTTATGGTAATTTATTTGTAATTTTTATGAAATATTTAATTACATTAATAGCTTATACATTAATGATGCAGAAATTATTTACTTAGTGAAAAATCAATAATATAGTTTTTATTAAAGAAATAATACCCATCAAAAGACCCAAACACTTGACCAAAACTTATTTTTAGAGTATATATATACCATAATCATCCAAGGGTCGAATTGGGGACCATTTGGAGCCGTATAAAAGGGATTAGTACATTAATATTGTTTTATTTTATATGATGTCAAAGTTGTCACTTTCACAATTTAATTAATATAACAAATTATATGATTTTATTTTAAGATCATAAATTATATTAAATGAATTATTATGAAATATATTATATTTATATTTATCATAGTATTTTATTTTTAATTTTTATGAAACAAATATGTATATTAAATTATTATAGAAAAATGTTGTAGTAATTATTTCATTAAGAGAAATATGAAACAAATGGTTTTAAAAATATTAAAATAAATTTTATATGAACTAATTAAGATTCTCCAAATATTTTCCAGATGAATAAGACATGTTAGGAATCTATTAAATATTTTTTTATAATATATCCTCTGTGCAGATTTTATTTAAATTAAAATAAATGAATAGTTTTAAAATTAATGCTATTGTTATTTTATAAAAATAACCTATTATTAAATAGTGTAAAAATCTCAAAAATATTTAAAAATTATAAATTGAAATTTATATGGTCTAAAATTTAATAAAGTACCCAATTATTGATAATTCACAAAACATAAGTAATTATTTATAACAATTTAAAATTTAGAATATTATTAATGCAAATAAAATTTAATAGATTAAATAAGAATAAATCATGTTAATAAGGTTAAAAATAAATTTCCAACTTGTCTAAAATTTTTTGGCTGATGATATTAAAACCCTATCTCATCTAATATTACTTTTGGTGTTATTTTGGATGTTTTTATGTGAGGTTTGAATTTATATTAAATTAATATTTTTGAGGATTCCAAAGGTGCCCCTCTCCTCCCTTATAAAATGGAACCTCCTCCCTCTCCACTACAAAAAAATTTGAGCCTTCAAGCTCAGACAACCCCTGACCATTTCACTTCACCACTTCCATAGAATACTACTAGAGATCCTGATATTCTTCAAAGACCATATTTAGTTCCCTATGAGGAGGTTAAGAGAAGGCATGTCGAAGAAGAGGTAATCTCTTCTACCGATTGTTTAAAATTTATTTATTCTTCAACTTCCTCTTCTTTAATTGTTTCATTATAAAGTAATAACATAAGTATAAATAATGTAACATCCCCAAATGATAAAAAGGGTTAAATGACAAAATGATATGACTCATGTCAACAAGGTGCACCTTCCTTTTCGGGAGCCTGTCTGATTAGAACTCCACGGTTAAACGTGCTTGGCTTGGAGTAGTGATCAGGATGGGTGACCTTCTGGGAAGTTTCTCTGGGTGTGTTTGAGTGAGAACAAAACACACTGGAAAGGACATGTGTTGGCCTGTGGGGACTATCATTAGTCAGATGACCCGTTCGGGCACGTGGGTGGACCTTGGGGTGGGCCCCACGTGTCTGCGGGGCAACTGGTGGTACCTGGTGGGCCAGGACCCGACAGCCATGTAAAGGCGGGGTGGCTGAGCTGTCACCGGGGCTCGGTTGTCACATTTGGTATCAGAGGAGGAACCCAGCCTTAAGTGCGGTGCACTGCCTGGGTTGAGATGTAGGGCCCACAACGAGGGCGTTGTGCCCTAAAGCGGGGGTGATTGTAACATCCCCAAATGATAAAAAGGGTTAAATGACAAAATGATATGACTCATGTAAACAAGGTGCACCTTCCTTTTCGGGAGCCTGTCTGATTAGAACTCCACGGTTAAGCGTGCTTGGCTTGGAGTAGTGATCAGGATGGGTGACCTTCTGGGACGTTTCTCAGGGTGTGTGTGAGTGAGGACAAAGCACACTGGAAAGGACATGTGTTGGCCTGTGGGGACTATCATTAGTCAGATGACCCGTTCGGACACGTGGGTGGACCCTGGGGTGGGCCCCACGTGTCTGCGGGGCAACTGGTTGTACCTGGTGGGCCAGGACCCGACAGCCATGTAAAGGCGGGGTGGCTGAGCTGCCACCGGGGCCCGGTTGTCACATTTATGGGGTTATACATAAGATAAATTCGACTATAAATATTCATTAGAAATCTAAAGAGATTTCCTACATAATGATATTTTATTTATAATTTTTAGACTTTAAATAAAATAATTTATTTATGACTCAACGATGATGCAGTAATTACCCTTTTAAGGAAATGTTAACGTAATTGATGTTATAGATGCTCAAATAAATGTAATTTGAGACTTTTTATGAATTCCACTAATTTTCTAGGTTACTATGATATATTAGTGTTGATTTAATCAACTTGGTTCGAACGTATAATTATGTTATGACTTTTACAAAAATCATATTTCAAATAGTGTCAAAATTGACACAAAATAGTTTTTAAATCAAATATTATATTATTAATTGTTATTTTATTTTTGAAAATCTATTATTCGGCCAAATGACTTAGATAAGGATATATATATTAATAATAAACAACTTGGGGTTCGTTTGGCATGTTATAGTAAGTGTATTAACTATATAGTGTAAGAAAACAAAAAGTCACGGTAAAAGTTAAATTATTTAACTTAGAGTTAAATCTAATTGATAAGGTTAAAATAATTGACTAAACTTGTCTAAATCCTATTGGTTGATAGGATTTCGACCCATCCCCACTTTACCTTCAAAATAATACCCTTTGGAACCATTATAAACCGATTTTGACTTTAATATAAAATAGTATTTTGAGATATTCCTAAGGTGCCCCTCTCCTCCCTTATAAAAGGGAACCTCCTCCCCCTCCTCCTCACACCATTTTGAGAACTCAATCTCGGCCAACCCCTGCCAAAATCCTTTCTCCACTTTCCTAGAATAATCCTAGAGGTCCTGGTCTTCTTCAAAGACCAATCTTAGTTCCCTAAGTGGAGGATTCAAATAGGCGTTTCAAAGAAGAGGTAATATCCATTACCGATCTTTTCAATTTCTTTCTTCTTCAACTTCTTCTTATTTAGTTGTTTCATGATAAAGTAATAAAATCAGTATTACTTACATACTTATATGTTATTATAAATATGAAACAACCCTAATTCACCTTCTATCCATCCTACGGAAAAATGAAATCACCGCGCGTGCGTACGTACGGAATACCGTCTCCACGCCGTGGTGTAATCTATTTTCCACCATCACCTTACAAGGATGGGTATAATGGTGTAATGAGTAACTATATATGATTATTATAAAGTTATATTGATACTGAAATAGTATAAATACACTTAAATACAATTACACAATCATGGGAACAATATCATCGCTTGTGCGTACGTACGGAATACCGTCTCCACGATGTGATGCGACTCGTTCTACATGATCATCATTACATAGTAATTATATAAATGAATTGAATGAATAAATATGATATATGTTACACTAATACCATTCTGGATATAAGGTATCTATAACCATAAAAGAAGAATAAGAATTTATTCGGCAAAACACGCATAAGAACAAAAGGTAGTAAAGACCCGAGTAACAAGTAACAATGAAATATTACTAATAAGAAGCTAAGAATATGACCATATATGATATCATATCAATATGTATGATTCTGGAATAAGTCAATAACATTATTTAAACCATTATACAGGAGCTTCGGACACGTACAAAGCAAATCGGACCTAAGGTTAGGGAAATGTCCCAATCTCATTTTTATCCGAGATTGTTTATAATTTAGTATTTACTAGGGTGTATTTTATCATCCACATACATGTTTCCTCAATATGTAATATTATTTCCATTCACCTACAATTGTTTAAATCAATTTTTACCCTTTGGTGAGTTTTTAGTAAAAGATATGAAAGGAATCTTTTGTAGTTTTTCGTACGAGGTACTTTATGACTTTTCCGACAAAAGTACGAGAAGAATGTTTTTTTTAACTTATACGGCATGAATGGATTTTTAAAACATTATTTCCAAGAATCTTCCTTTACAAGTTTTCATGTTTATTTTTAATCAAATTCTTTTAGTTTAAAATTGTATGACATGTTATGAAAGGAAAACTGTTTTTGAAGAAGAAAGGATATTTTCCTCAAGAATGGAGTTCAAGCGTTTTATCCAAATTATTTTCCATCTAAGATAATAAAGGGTTCTGTTTTTATCCCTATTATTAAATTGATTTGATTATGTTGTGATGGAATTATTTTTATGAATTCCTTTATCTTATATGAAATGTTTTATGATGTCACGATGTTTAAGATTCCCATTTTTATTATATAGGTTATGCAATGATGTATGATTTATGATTTTGTGGCACACATAAGAAAGGATTCATTATAAGATGGGTGGGACCTATATCACCCTCCAATGCATTGGGTAATGATTTATATCTCATGTGATAGACATGGCTGGAACGGAAGGTTATTTTGGTTCAGTGATACAGGACTGAAACGAGGAGTGAACTCGGTTCAGAAATGGACTTTGTCCGCTAAGATAGTCTTGGCAATGAGTCATGACTAACAAGAAATGATTTTCTATGATTATGTGTGCATGTCACAAAGTTTCAAGTTTTATGTTATGATTATGGGGATCTCATTTTCACTTCTATGATTTATTCCATGTTAATATATTATGATCTCTTTTGCAGGTTATGATTTTCAAGAAGATATGATATGATTTTTATTTCCTTTATTTGCCCTTGCTGAGCATTTGAGCTCACCCTTTTTTGTATGTTTTCTTTTCCCCGGGTCAGGAAGATGGATATTAAGTAGAATTTGCTAAAAGGGACCCTAGATATGATGAAATAAATGGGAGACACTGTAGAAGATTTATGAACCAGTTGTTTATGTTTCCCAGTTTCTAAAGACACTATACCTATACGGTTCTTTGTGGTTTTGTCGTATGTTGTAATAAGTGTGTTTCAATTTTGAAGTATTAAAAATGTATGTAAAGTATGGGTCGTTATAGTTGGTATCAGAGGAGGAACCCAGCCTTAAGTGCGGTGTACGGTCTGGGTTGAGATGTAGGGCCCACAACGAGGGCGTTGTGCCCTATAGGGGGGTGATTGTAACATCCCCAAATGATAAAAAGGGTTAAATGACAAAATGATATGACTCATGTCAACAAGGTGCACCTTCCTTTTCAGGAGCCTGTCTGATTAGAACTCCACGGTTAAGCGTGCTTTGCTTGGAGTAGTGATCGGGATGGGTGACCTTCTGGGAATTTTCTCAGGGTGTGTGTGAGTGAGGACAAAGCACACTGGAAAGGACATGTGTTGGCCTGTGGGGACTATCATTAGTCTGATGACCCGTTCGGGCACGTGGGTGGACCCTGGGGTGGGCCCCACGTGTCTGCGGGGCAACTGGTGGTACCTGGTGGGCCAGGACCCGACGGCCATGTAAAGGCGGGGTGGCTGAGCTGTCACCGGGGCCCGGTTGTCACAAATAATATACTGATATGTTATTATAAATATGAGACAGCCTCATTTCACCTTCTATCCATCCTACGGAAAACGAAATCACCGCACGTGCGTACATACAGAATACCATCGCCACGTCGTGGTGTAATCTCTTTTTCCACCACCACCTTAATTGGATGGGTATAATGGTGTAAATAAAAACTATATATGGTTATTATAAGATCATACTGATTCTACGATATTATATCATCCACCCTAATTTCATTCAACAATTATGGGAACGATATCAACCCTCGTGCGTACGTACGGATTACTGTCTCCACGACGCGATGAGATTCATTCTCCATGTTAACCATTTAAGAATATATATAAATTATATATAATGAATAATAATGATATATATGACATAATAATGATACTGGATTTATGTATATATATATATTTATGTTATCTACTTACATTCAAGTCAATAAGGAATGGAAAACAACATTCATGCGTACGTACGGCCGACCGTCTCCATGAACGGTGTGTTTCATTTCATTTATCTATCTATTATATATATAATTCATATATATATGATATATAAATCATGTTTTAAATTACTAAATGAATTAAATAATGATATAATTAACAATAATATCAAGGAAAACCAGTCCCAACACGTACGATAAATGAATCAATTTTACCCAAAACGCTGCTTAAACATGGAACTGACAAAAGAACATGTAATATAAAGTCATAAGTGAATAATATATGATATTATAAATATTATTATGGTTCTTTTACAAGTTAATAATATGTTTAAACCCACTATATAATAGTTTCAGACATGTAAGGAGGAAATTGGACCTACGGTAAGAGATAATTTGGCAATCTCATTTTTATCCGAGATTACTTATACGTAAGTATTCACTGGGGTTATATTTTCCATCCATGTCCATAAAAATGTTTTCATAAAGTGTTTAATATTTTTCATTATATGTTTAATGTCATGTTTTTGTTGGATCGAATAAGTAGATGTATATGTATATTAGATTGAATAATACAAGAGGGGGGTGAATTGTAGGTTTAAAAACCTCTGAGTTTTAGCACTTAAGAGATTAGTTTAACTGATCTTAAACTAATACAAATACAAACACCCACAATTGTAGTGATTAATATAATACTATTAGAAAAGGAAAGTAATTGTATTAAAGATGAATACAATAATCAGAGTAAAACAAATGATGAATTATTCTACCTTAAAGCGTATATAATCAATCAATACAATATGTAATAGAATGGATGTAATTGAAAAAATTACAAATGTATAAGAGATAGAAAAGGAATCAAAATAAATTTCCTTTCTAATACAATTAGCAGCAGAAATGTAAAAGAATTACAATTCTTTTAACCCAAAGAGTAGGGTAATCCTTTCACCTAGGATAAAAGGCATGTCTCACCAACACCTTGGTGAGCCCTCAATACGATGATTGAACTGTCCGTCTGCCTATCCCTGGCAGCCCTCGATTCGATGATCGGACCATCTGTCTGCCTATCCCTGACAGCCCTCGATTTTGTAGGTAATTGGCACCTATATCTTTCAATTACTTGAAAGCCCTCGATACGATGATCGGACACACAAAGTAGATGAGACAAGTCACAATGTCTCTCTCTAGAACTTGATAGAAGTAGAGTATCACAGTTGTTCCAAAAGCCTCTCGTTGTTCAGTCCTTGTGATTTCAGCTTCAAATGACCTCCTATTTATAGGCCTCGATTTCGAACAGTCATATTTCTTCGAAACAATCGGAGGGACTTGGACACCTGGCATCATAACTGTCATATTGAAATCGAAAGCACGACATCATTTTCATTAGTTTGTAACTAACTCAACGGCATTGTATTGGTTAAAACAAGATATATGAAGATGATAAAAAATAGTACGATTAATATGAAACAAGTGTTTTTGACTAAGTACCAAAACAAGTAATGAAAGTATGAATAGAAGAGTCAGTACGATACATTTGACAGTGTCAGTACGATACGATTGACAGAATCAGTACGATACGATTGACATAGTCAGTACGATAAGATTGATAGATTCAGTACAATATGATTGATAGAGTCAGTACGATAGGATTGAAAGATTCAGTACAATACGATTGACAGAGTCAGTACGATAGGATTGACAAAGTCAGTACTATACAATTTACAGAGTCAGTATGATACTATTGACAGATTCAGTACGATACTATTGACAGAGTCAGTATGATACGATTAAAAAGACATTTGTGATTTCCAAAACAAAATATAGAAGTCAAAAGAGAACTTTTGACTTAACAATCTCCCCCTTTTTGGAAAGGAAAACACACCAAGTATATATAACAAGAAATACTTATCTCCCCCTGAGTTATTGGAAACACTTCGGATTATGAATTTGAATACAACTAACTCCCCCTTAGGTTTATACTTTCCTAAGGATTGTATTCATAGTTTTTCCTTGTTTCGAAGTATTTGATTAAACCAATATCCCTTTGTAAAACATTCTCCCCATTTATAATACATTCTCCCCCTTTATATAAAATTCTCCCCCTTTTTGGATTACAAAAAGAATGGGGTTACTTAGAGTTTCTTGAAGGGGTTAGAGAAAATAAATTGCATGACAAAAGAAAAGAATCAGAAAAGTTATTACAAAACAAAACAGGTTCCAATGGAAAATAAATACAATAGTCATTTGTTTTCTCTTTCCTTCTCCTTCTTTATGAGCTCATGAAGAACAGATTTCATCTTCTTGATTTCATTCTTGTCTTCAGAAATTGATTCACCCTGAGTTCTGAGAAGCTCTTGTTGGTCCGCAAAAATCTGATCTTGATTCTTGATAGTCTCCTACTGGACTCTGATTACTTCCTCAAGGGTATGATTTCTGTCTTGCAGATTATTGTTATATTTGGATAACCCAGAGTTTTGTTTCTTCAAGAGAACTATTTCATCTTTGAAAGATGAAAGCATTGAAAACTCAGCATGAAAGGCATTCATTCTCTTCTGCAAGTCATTTACTGAAGGAACATCGGCTTGTTGAGAAGACAAAAGATTCAACCTTTCAACCGTTTCTCTGTCAAGCATATTGAAAGCAATTTCAAGCTCATTTGACAACATTCATATATCTTCAATTGCTATCTCATGATCATTGACTGAGCTCTTAGTTTTGTACGACCACTTAGTCATCTTTTTGCAGGCCTTCTTATGGGCAGCCAAACTTTCTGAAAGAACTTTCGAATCGGCTTCGACTGAGAAAACATTCTTTCTTAATTCTTTTACAGAACCAAACATCTTTTTCTGATTGTCAGTAATGAAATCAATTTTTCCTTCCAGCCTAGGGAAAAATGAAATGGTCTTCTAAACCCTTCTCACAACATGGACAATGTAATCACTCATCTTGAGTGACATTGTATGTTCTGAATCAGTATCATCATCGTACGAAGGCAATTCATTTGATCAGCTTGAGTTAACAACTGGTTGTTTTGCTTTCTCTTTTTCTTTCTCTTTTCTTTTTTCTTCTACTTTGTCACTGATGACAAAAACTTTATCAGTGTGAGAGGATTGTGCTCCTTGATTTACTTGAGACAAAATTCACTCTGGAGTTTCAGAACATTGAAAAAGTGCTTGATCGGCATGAGGAACTTGTTGAATACCTTCACTTTGCTTTTGAACTGATTCCTCTCTACTCTTCTTCAAACATTGAAGAAATTACAAAAGAAAATCTCGTTCCTCTTCTTAAACATCTTGTATCTATTCTAACATTTTTTTTCCTCTTTCTTTTTCAGGAAGACTCTGTATGATGGTTTCTTTATGCACTTCTTCCGTTAGTCGAGCACTAGCATCCTCAACCATTTTAAAGACTTTAGAGATATCAAAGTCTTGAGCCTTTATTTTCAAAACAGTTTTCTTTTTCTTTTCAGCCTTCAGGGTTTCTTCTACCCTTATTCTTTCCGCAAAAGCCTCAGCTGGGTCAAGACCGAACTATGGATGACATTCCTTTCTCTGCTATTTATCCTTTCTCCATTTGGCTACAACTTCTTTACTGTACTTGGGATTCTTCTTTGGATTTGAGCTGGTTTGCGGATCAGACTTTCGAGGAACAACTAGAGAAGGAATTTCTTTGGCTGGCATATGTGCCGATTGATTTTGAGCTAATTCATCTTCTATATCTCTTATAATTTTTTTTGAATTTGGATCAAAACAAACATTCAGCTTTTTCATCGTACTCTTACTAATCCAAGATGGCTTCAGATCTATCAGGTTTCCTTTCAAAGGAATGTTGCAAAACTTCATGCTCTCAAGAATAAACTTTGTAAGGATGACTGGATACATAATCATTTGGGACTTAATCCCTCCTATCTTGACATTCTTAATGGTCTCAGAAACATACCCTATGAGATTTACTTTTCTCATATTTACAAGATAGTCAAGCATAAAAATATCAGAAAATTTCATAGTTTCTCTATCCCCTTTCCTTGGGATAAGAAAACCTTGCATCCATAAAGTCACAAACCGATTGTCCGGAGAAAGATGAGTCACTTTTCTCTTCTCTTCATTTATAACAATCAAAGACTTCTCAGGACTTTCTCTATTAAACGTACTGACTTCCTCTGGTAGTTTATGAGATGGACAGAAATAATCCCCTTCTATTGGGACATTCAGAAAATGAGCCGCTTGTTTTTCAGACATAGATAACTTTTTATCGTACACAGAAAAATTGATAGTCATGTCTTTGTCTAAAGATACGGTTTCATAAAACTGACTGACTTCATCAAAGAGAACCGGATCTTGAGAAACAGTTTTTTCAACACATAAAAGTTCCCATCCTTGAAACAGAATGATTCTTCTGATTGTGGAATCATACAAATCAAAAAAGTCCCAAGAAACTAACCTTTCTCTGAAAAAGTATTTCTCTATAGAAGTCTATGAAGACATTTCGGCAGGAGTGTTAGCAGAGGATTGAGACATAAAGGTGCTACCGATGAAAGATCGTACGATGATTTAAAAACAGTGGAGCAGAGCTTCGCCTCAAAACCTGAAAAACCAATGTGGGTTTGGGGAGGGGGATATTTATAGACGATACAGGGGTGACCGTTGATCTTCTACGGTCATGATTAGAGGAAAAAAGATCAATGGTTAGGATTAAAAATGAAAGAAAAAATTTAAAAAAAATGGAAAGTACCTGCCGGAGAACGTAATGTAATTTTTGGTTTTAGTAGATCTAAAAAGAAAACACAACCGTACGATGGAAAAAAAATGTCATACCGATGGAAAACAAAGTCGTTACCATTAACTGACAAGACGATGGAAATCAATATTGTTACCATGAACTGATATGCCGATGGAAAACAATCTTGTTACCATGAACTGACAATCCGATGGAAAACAATCTCGTTACCAAGAACTGATAAGCCGATGGAAAACAATCCCGTTACCATGAACTGAGAAGACGATGGAAAAAAATCTCGTTACCATGAACTGACAAGCCGATGGAAAACAATCTTGCTACCATGAACTGACAAGCCTATGGAAAAGAAAATAATTACCATCATCGGTTTGTACGATGGAAAAGAAAATCATTATCATCATCGGTCAGTATGATGGAAAAGAAAATCATTACTATCATCGATCAGTACGATGGAAAATAAAATCATTACCATCATCGGTCAATACGATGGAAAAGAAAATCCTTATCATCATCGGTCGATACGATGAAAAAGAAAATCATTACCATCATCGGTCGATATGATGGAAATTCATTACCATCATCGGTCGATACGATGGAAAAGAAATTCATTTCCATGATCGGTCGATACGATGGAAAAAAAATTCGTTACCATCATCGGTCGATATGATGGAAAAGAAATTCGTTACCACGATCATTCGATACGATGAAGTAAATAATACAACAAAACTGTCAATACGATAAACAAATAGGTATATATTACCATAAAACTGTCAATACGATATAGAGAAAAACAAAAACACATACCAAGAGAGTAAATAATTAAAGATCATAAGATAAAAAGAAACATAGTAAGAAAAAAACATAGTAAGAAATGTCCTCCCCCTTTCAAAGGGAGTTATTTACTGTAAGGAGAAAAAATTAAAATAGGAAGTGGATATGAATGATTATTTTAATGTAATCATTCCAAGCTTCTATTTTATAAACTCAATCCTATCGGAAGGTAATGGTTTTGTAAAAATGTCAACAAGTTGTTCTTGCGTTCTGATAAATTGTAAAATAATGTCTCCTTTTTGTGTGTGATCCCTAAGAAAGTGATGCCTAACATCTATGTGTTTTGAACGAGAGTGATGTGATGGGTTCTTACTAAGAGCAGTAGCACTAGTATTATCACAAACAATTTGAGTTTTGGAGAAACTCGATCCATAGTCAGTGAGTGTGTGTTGCATCCACAATACTTGAGCACAACAACTTCCAGCTGCTACATATTCAGCTTCAGCAGTGGATAGTGCTACTGAGTCTTGTTTCTTCCAGGACCCAGAAACCAGAGAATATCCTAAGAAATGACATGTTCCAGATGTACTTTTTCTATCCATTATACAAACACCAAATTCAGAATTTGAAAAACTTTTTAAAACAAAATCATTCCCAGAAGAGTAAAAAAGACCTAAATCCAAAGTGCCTTTTAAATACTGAAAGATTCTCTTTACAGCTTTTAAGTGATACTCTTTTGGATTATATTGATATCTTTCACATAAGAATACAGAAAATATTATGTCTGGTCAACTAGCTGTCAAGTACAACAAACTTCCTATCATACCTCTGAAAATTGTTTGATCTACTAGTTTTCTAGTTTTGTCAGGATCATGTGTATTTGAGGTACCGATTGGAGTGCTAATACTTTTAGTCTTGTCATAACCATACTTTTTTATTAAATATTTTATATACTTGTGTTGATATATATATGTTTCTTCTGGTTTTTGAGAAATTTGAAAACCTAAAAATAATGTTAACTCACCCATCATACTCATTTCAAACTCGGATTTCATTAAATTTGCAAAAGAGTCAGTTAAATATTTCTGAGTTGATCTAAATATGATTTCATCAACATAGGTTTGAACAATATAATCATTTTTAATTTCCATTTTTATAAATTGGTTTGGATCTGCTGTACCTTTTGTATAATAGTTTTGTAAAAGAAATCATGTATGTCTATCATACCATGCTCTTGGGGATTGCTTAAGACCATATAGAGCTTTGGTATGTTTGAAAACATGATCAGGATGTTTTGGGTCTTGAACACTGGGAGGTTTTTCGACAAAAACTTCTTCTTGAACAAAACCATTTAAAAAAGCACATTTTACATCCATTTGAAATAGTTTGAAATTGAAATATGCTGCAAAGGCTAATAGAATACGAATAGATTCAAGTCTAGTTACAGGAGAATATGTTTCTTAATAGTCTATTCCCTTTTGTTGATTATAGCCTTTAGCAACAAGTCTTTCTTTATTTCTTACAATGATTCCATTTTCATCACATTTGTTTCTGAAAACCCATTTTACACCAATTACAGTTGTTTCTTTAGGCCTATCAACTAATGTCCGAACTTGATTCCTCTCAAATTAATTTAGTTCATCTTGCATTACTTTGATCCAATCATCATCACCTAATGCCTCACTTGGACTTTTAGGTTCAAATTGGGATAGAAAATAAAGATGTTCTATTTCATTTATTAAGGAATTTCTGGTCCTTATAGGTTGATTTATGTCACCAATGATGTTATCACTGGGATGATTCCTCAGAAACAATTGTTTCGGTTTTGTAAAGCATGTTCATCAAAATATGGTTGAAAATATTCCATGGTAAATGTTTCAGAAGTAACTTATTGAATATTTTTTTTATCAGAAGGATCTTCTATCAAATGATGATAATCAGTTTTTGAAAACACATCTGAGGAAATAGGATGGGATAATTTGAAACCAAAAGGATTAAATTCATCAAATTTCACATGTACTATTTCCTCAATAGTACAAGTATTTTTATTGAAAACTCTTTAAGCCTTTGAAGTTGTGGAGTAACCTAGAAATATTCCTTCATCATATTTTGGTGCAAATTTGTGTAGATTATCTTTTGTATTAAGAATGAATACTTTTCATACAGAAACTTTGAAGTATGAAACTTTAGGTTTTCGGCCAGTCCATAACTCATAAGGGGATTTATTAGGAAATAGTCTAGTTAAAACACGATTTATAGTATACAGGAAATACTAACAGCTTCATCCCAGAAGTGCATAGCAATGGAGTATTCACTCAACATGGTTCGAGTAATTTCTTGAAGAATATGATTTCTTCTTTCATCAACACCATTTTGCTGAGGAGTTCATGGAGCTGAGAAATTGTGAGTAATACCTTTCTTACTACAAAAAGTTTCAAAATCTATATTTTGAAATTCACCACCATGATCACTACGAATAGTTATCAATGGTAGGTTTTTCTCATTTATAACTTTGGATATAAAGGTTTTGAAATAGGAAAAGGCTACATATTTCTTTGTGAGAAAGTAGACCCATGTAAATCTAGTAAAGTCATCAACTAAAACAAATACATAGTATTTTCCTCCAATGCTTCCAGTTTGTGTAGGACTAAAAAGATCCATATGCACTAGCTGTATTGCATTAGAAGTTGAAACTTCAATAATTGATTTAATGCTAGTTTAATGTTGCTTTCCATATTGACAAGGATCACATACTTTTGAAGAATCATATCAAAGATCCGGTAGTCCTTTCACAAGTCTTTTCTTTGAGAGTTTACAAAGGTTTCTCAGATTACAGTGTCCTAGTCTCCTATTCCATAGCCATAATTGGTCTTCTATTTCACTTAAGTATGGTATGTTTTGGCTCCTAAGGACTTCTATGTTAATAGTGTAAACATTCTCTTGCCTATGAGAAAATAGAATGAACTCATCCTTGGAATTGTGAACTAGACACTTATCATTTCTAAAATTCACAAGGTAACCTTCATCACATAATTTACTTATGCAGATGAGGTTGTGCCTAAGACCTTTAACAAAAAAAAACATTTGAAATAAGAACTTTTTCAAGAAAAACGATATTACCTATACCAACAATATTTCCTTGAGCATTATCTCCAAAGGTAACTTTTCCATCTTTTTTTTATAACCTTTTCAAAGAGATATTTGTTTCTGGTTGTGTGTTGAGAACAACCACTATCCATGCACCAAATATTCTTATTGGTACACTTCTCATTTTCCTAAAAAAGAAACAAGTGGTGTTTCGGAATCCAAACTTGTTTGGATCTTGAAGGGTTAGATAAAAGAATTTTAAGAATCCAAATTTGTTTTGCAAAATGAGCTTTATGAAATCCTAAAGATTGAATTCTATTAAGAGAAAAATCTCTTCTCCAGTGTCCTCCATAATGGCACTTAGAACAAAAAGTGGGTTTTTGAGGAACAAAATAGTTATTACTAAAAAAGGGTTTGGAATGAGTTTAACCAAGACCAGAACGATTTCTCAAAGGTCTAATTTGAAAATACATCATGTCAAAGGTTTCCTTTCCATGAGTAAAGTTCGACAAACATTTTTTCAAGGAAAGAGTATCTGACTTTATTTTTAATACATTATTTTTATTTTCAAAAACATTTGAATTTGATCTAGAGTTAGGCTCTAAAATATTTTTCTTTGAAAACACAGTTTCTAGGTCCTTAGAATGTTTATCCTTATCAGATTTGACTTTCTCAAGGGTTTTTAAAATACATTCAAAATCACAAGTTTTTAAATCAAGATCTTTAGAAAGATCCGATACTTCTTTAGTCAAGATTGAAATTCTAGAATTTTCTTTCTCAAGATTCTTCTTGTGTTTAGAATTTTCATTTTCAAGTAATTTAGCGAATCTAGATACTTCTTCAAAAGAAGGTAATGTATCATCTTCTGATGTTGAAGATTCATCATTTGAAGATTCGTCATATCCATTATCAGTATAATTTTAATTTAATGAGACATTTGTAATAGCTTCAGCACTGTGTACCTTAGCCATGAGATAATGATCTTCAATTGGTAGTCTGGCTATAAGTCCAATATTTCTCTGTCCTGAGGACTCATATTCTGAAGAATCATCTGAAGAATCACTACCACTTTCACTACAGGTATCATTTGCCTTCAATACATTCTTTGTCTTATAAAACCATTTCTTGTTTCTTTGAGAGTGTTTCTCCTTTTTTTCATTCCTCTTCAGTAAAGGACAATCGGGCCTTATATGTCCTGCTTTCTTACATTCATAACAAGTTACCTCTGAATCTTTCTTATCCTTCGTATCTTTCTTTTTCAATCTATATTGGAAGTATTTCTTTCCCAAAATCTTGTTCATCCTTTGAGAAAGATTGGCTAACTCATTATCCAAAAGATCACAATCACTTGAATCAGATATAATTTTCTTGGCTTTGGATCTTGTAAGCTTTCAGGTGTTTTAGATTTAGATGAAAAGGCTACACTTCCATTCCCATTCTTCTTCTTGTTGAAATCATCATCTCTTTTCATTCTTATCTCGTGTTGTAGAAAAGTTCCAAAGAGTTCATCAGGAGTAATCTGGGAAACTATTATATTTTCATCAATAGCTATCCTTTTTGACTCCCATTCATTTGGATTTATATCTATAATCTTATCTACTAGAGATTCATCATCAAGGACTTTTTCACCCATGAATTGTAAGCTATTTACAATTGTCATAAACCATTGTTGCACCTTACATACTGGCTCTCCATAAGGAAAAACAAATCCATGATACTCTGCTCGAAGAATTGATCTTCTTGTTTCTATAACCATGGATGTTCCAAAGTGAGTGACTTCTAATTTCTTCCAAATACAATTGGCTGCTTAACATGAAGATATCTGACTGTATATATTCCTGGTTATAGAGCATAATAAAGTATTGCGTACCTTGAAATTCAGTTGATATTCTTGCTTCTCTTTATTAGTGAAAGTACTGACTTCTTTGTCAGGAATTTTGTAACCTCCAGTAAGAATAATAAAAATTTAATACGCCAATATTGATAATGAACATCTTCATATGATCTCTCCAATACTCATAATCATTCCCATCAAAGATAGGTGGTCTAGAAGGATTTAGATTGTCTATTGACCCAATATTCATTCCTTCCATCTGATAAAAAATACTTTTCCACTCCACATGTTAGTGTAGTCAGTAAATATAGAATAAGAAATACAAATAAGTGGAAAACCTCCTTTGATACCAATTGTTGGATCGAATAAGTAGACGTATATATATATTATATGGAACAATACAAGAGGGGGAGTGAATTGTAGGTTTAAAAACCTCTGAGTTTTAGCACTTAAGAGATTAGTTTAACTGATCTTAAACTAATACAAATACAAACACCCAAAATTGTAGTGAGTAATGAAATACTATTAGAAAAGAAAAGTAATTGTATTCAAGATGAATACAATAATTAGCGTAAAACAAATGATGAATGATTCTACCTTAAAGAGTATAGAATCAATAAATACAATATGTAATAGAATGGATGTAATTGAAACAATTACAAATGTATAATAGATAGAAAAAGAAACAAAAACAATTTCCTTTCTAATACAATTGGCAGTAGAAATGTAAAAGAATTAAAATTATTTTAACCCAAAGAGTAGGGTTATCCTTTCACATAGGATAAAAGGTCTGTCTCACCAACACCTTGGTGAGCCCTCGATACGATGATCGGACTGTCCGTCTGCCTATCCCTGGCAGCCCTCAATTCGATGATCGGACCGTCTGTCTGCCTATCCCCGGCAGCCCTCGATTTTGTAGGTAATCAGCACCTCTGTCTTTCAATTACTATAAATCCCTCGATACGATGATCGGACGCACAAAAAAGATGAGAGAAGTCACAGTGTCTCTCTCTAGAACTTGATATAAGTAGAGTATCACAGTTGTTCCAAAAGTCTCTCGTTGTTAATTCCTTTTGCTTTCAGCTTCAAATGACATCCTATTTATAGGCCTCAGGTTCCATCAGTCACATCTCCTCCAACGGTCATATTTCTCTAAAAAATTCAGAGGGACTTGGACACCTGGCATCATAACGGTCATATTGAAACAGAAAGCACGACATCATTTTGATTAGTTTGTAACTAACTCAACGAAATCGTATTGGTTAAAACAAGATATACGAAGATGATAAAAATAGTATGATTAATTTGAAAATAGTTTTTTGACTAAGTACCAAAACAAGTAATGAAATTATGAATAGAAGAGTCAGTATGATACATTTGACAGTGTCAGTACGATACGATTGAAAAAATCAGTACGATATGATTGACAGAGTCAGTACGATACGATTGACAGAGTCAGTACGATACGATTGATAGAGTTAGTATGATACGATTGACAGAGTCAGTACGATGTGATTGACAGAGTCAGTACGATATGATTGACAGAGTCAGTACGATATGATTGACAGAGTCAGTACGATATGATTGACAGAGTCAGTACGATACGATTGACAGAGTCAGTACGATACGATTAAAAAGACATTTGTGATTTCCAAAACCAAATATATAAGCCAAAAGAGAACTTTTGACTTAACAGTTTTCCCCTCTTTTAATTTTACTTTGTATTATGGATGGAATCTTTATTTTGTTTACCATGTGTGGTACTTTTTTACTTTTCTGTTAAAAGTATGAGGATAATGTTTTCTTAACTTGCACGGTGTGAATGGATTTTTATGATTTCATGACTCCTTATTTTCATAGAGCTTCCTGTACAAGATTTCATGATTATATTCAACAATATCTTTTTCTTTTAAATTTTCATGGCATTTTGTGAAAAGAAAATTATTTTAAAGAAGAAAGGATATTTTCCCCAAGAACTCATTTCACGTGTTTTATCAAAACTATTTTCCATATAATATGATAGTATTTAATATGTTTATGTTTCAATAATATTTTCTCTATTATTTACATGGTGTGATCTTTTGTTATGATTAAATTATATCCATTTTTTATATGGATTATGTTATAATGGGATGATGTTTATGAAACCCGTCTTATTCTCTGGGATATGATGAATGATTTATATTTATTTTGTGGAACAAGTAAGAATGATTTCATTATAAGATGGGTGGGACCTATATCTCCCCCAAATGCATTGGGTAGAGATTTATATCTCATGAGATCGATATGGCTGGAATGGAAAGTAAATCTAGTTCAGTGATACAGGACTGAAACGAGGAGTGAACTTGATTCAGTAAGGGACTTTGTCCACTATGAAGGTCTTGGCAGAAATGCCTTGGCTACTATGGAAATCATATCATGTGATTAATGGTTTTACACAATTACATGTTTTATTCCCCATGCCATTTTAGCATGATTGATGTTCCATTATGATATATTCCTTACATACTGCTATGGTTTATGTCATTGCTCATGATTTTGATGTTTAAACATTATTTTCATGTTTTTAAATTCAAATTTATATGGTTTATTTTATTTATCCAGGTTTACCCTTAATAAGCATTTGAGCTCACCCTTTAAATGTTTTCTTTTCCCCAAGATTTAAAGAATGGTTTTAGGTAAGAAAATAAAACGGGGGAGATCTTTATGGGAGATTTTGAAGATCTTTCACCATGATTAGAAGATTATGTTCTGAGTTTCCAAATAACTTAAACTAATTCGGTCATTGGGTGCCTGTTTTTGTCAAGTATTAAGTATTCTGCAAAAGTAAATCAATGTCTATGTACGTCAAGATTTGGGTCTCTATAGCCAATCATTGACACGTCTAGCATGCGAAATCTCATCATTGGCTAGAAGAGGACAAAATTACTGCATCTCAAGGAAACTTGCTGCATATTTCATTACTAACATTGACCCCTACTCAAGATGAATGAACTCCCTAGTTTTATCATCTCTCAACATTTGAGGAAATAACTGATAATAAGAAGGTAGTCTAAAAATCAACCCATAACATGTCATTGATGTTGACCAGCTTGGTTAATCACATCCCACCAACACCAATTTAAGTCCAAAAGAATGTAAGTAGAATGTTTGAACCTCCATTATAAAGAAATATTCCGATTATCAAAGATAGATAGGGTGGATTCTAGCCAATAATCAGTAGCCTATGGACCACTATCCTCTAAAAAGAATGGATGATACTGCTTCTTAAACTTGCAAGTTGGATTATCCATCATATGTTCAAGACATTTAACGCCATTAATAGACTATTTAATACATAAGAAATGATCATGAATTTGGTAATCTGTTTCCAGATTAGGTATAATAGGTATTTCATCGAGTGTTACTCCTGGAGGTAAGAGTGGTGGATCTAAGCCCACCACATCTAGAGCATGGTCATTTAAACCCTCCTGACATAAGATATTAGGACGTTGAGGCATCATTGGTCTACACAATCCAATAACACGCCTCAGAATAACATTAATAAAATATATTATCACCAGCCAAATATGAACATAAAAGAACTCAGTACCCAAGGCATACTATCCCATATAACCAATTATATATCTTAGTATTGGTAAGTTCCCAAGTATCTGTTTAATTTCATTTTAAATTTAATTACCAAGATCACTCATTTACCTTTCATAAATAATAAAAGGTGGGATAAGGATGTGAAACCAATTCATTTTAGATTTCATGATTCACTTTATAATGGATATACATTTTTGATGAATCTATGCCCATACACCTATCACCATAAATGAATCCCATATATTTGTAGCATTATGGATCGACTCGGTAAATTACTCATCCCAGCCCGTGAGGGCCATACATCTAATGAATTGAGATAGGAAATCACCCAAGTATAACTAAGATTAATAAAATCATAAGCTAACAATCACAACATCACTCAACTATCATAGGCATATCTAGAAATGCAAAAAAGTGAAATGAATCTATATCTCAAAGTAATATTCATGACGTGTGAATTCAAGTTCCAATAATGATTCTTGTAGCAATTCTCCTTTCCCTCATATCATTGTGCCAAGGATGAAATAAAATCCTCAAATAGAGTAATAATCAACAACTCCATGTAGTATGTGTGTCACCCAACTGTGAAATAATATCAATTGTAATTGGAAAAAGCAGAAAAACAATTATAATTTAGAAAACATGGTTTTTAACCTGAACATGGGTTTGTGACTCCCAAGAACAATTACCAAGGATCCCTAATATCCAATATATTGTATCCAAATAGTAAATAATGAAAAGAAACTACCTCTTCTAACACTTTGTGATGTCTTGTACTCAGATGCCCTTTAAACGGGTCCCCCAAGCCCAGTGGACCACATGGCCTCACGAACATCTCCCCGAATATCGAAGGCTGCCAACTTGCAGTGAGGGCCTAGGGTTTATCTATTAGGAGATTATTCCCTCATTACCAAAGGGTACCACATTGGGTAAAGGTAAATATATTTAAATAGCATAGGCAACGTATGTAAGCATAAGGTAGAGTTGAAAATAGGGACAACATGAACTATAACAGAAATAGCTATAATAACATTTAACAATTGATGATATGTAATGTCACTAGAAATATGGAAAACATGGATATAATATAGCATGAATAAAATCTTTCACAATAGTATGAAGGAAGTAAAATATTATCCCAAGCATCATGAGCTCTAACTCGATCATCTTCAATCAACATCCATACTAAACAGTAATAAATCAAGTGTTTGAAGTCGTATGCTTTCATTTTTTAACACTTGCAATTTTTTTATCGGTCCCGGGTACCAAATGGAACCCATATAGGGTGTAAGAAAAATCTCAGTGGTCCACCACCAAGGATGTATATAACATCTGGCCCATGTAATGGAAGTGTAACAGTGTTAATTCATGCATATATAAAGTAAAGTAGTATATTGTAACTGAATACCCAAGTAAATGCTTCCACTATTGGCTGGTATATGAACATGTAAACAATTAATTATTTGATAATTATAATTTTATTAATAAGTCACATGTTAGTAATTTCAAAGGTTCAAAGATGTAATAAAGAAACCTAAAATGAAATTTCCAAGTGAAGTCCCGAGGTAATAACCAAGGTGACGTAGATCTAACGGGTCTCCAACTCAGTAATAATTGAAGCCTCGCATGGGGTCAGAGTGTAATCCAAGGAGCACAGTCCAAGGCATTCCAGAATGAGGCACCTAACAAGTCCAAAGTGATTTTCAGAGCTAAAATGGGGATTACCAATGATTGGGCCTAATGGGATTTAACCATGGTTCTTACTTTCCAAAAATGGAAACAAGGATTGTATCCAAGGGATCATGTTTGTAAATGTTGGATCTGAGGAGTGTATCTAGGGAATCCTATAGTACTACATGTAGGACCATAAAATATCATATCGGGTATCCCAGAATATTCAAGGAATGAGATTTAGGAGGGTATCAACCTAATCAAGTCATATCCTTTAATTAGAATGGGGTTCCAGGGTGCTCAAGGCATTCTCCGATCAGTATCCAAGACAAGATCAAGTCAGGCCATTCCTATTTTATTATGAAGTCCTGTAATATTTAATTTGGTTCAAATCGCGCCTTTCATTAGTGTGACAAGATCAAGTAACATGAAACTATTTGTTTAAGAATTTCCATTCATTAGTGCAATATGGTCAAGGAGCATAAAACATTTTTATTAATTCATAATTAAACAATAAGTCAATTTGGTTAAATCCTTGCCTTTTATTAGTGTGACAAGACAATATATCATGAAACATTTAAATTAAGTCATTTGGTTCAATCCTTGCCTTTAATTAGTGTGACGAGGCCTTGTATCATTAAAACATTCATTTAATGCATTTAAATCGTATTCTATATTCAAGGTTCATTCTGCTACCTTCCATTAATGTGGTAAGGCATGCTAAGAATATGAAACCTACTATTCATTTACATTTAAGTTTAATTCATATAATTATTATACTTTCCTATTCACATTTAACATTTCATTGTAAAATTGATGAACATACCTTAGGTGGGTCAAGTAGTTTTCATACAAGGTAATTACAATTATGAAATTTAAATTATAAACAAGCATTTTAATATAAATAATCTTAACCATGGAATGGTCAACCCAAGGCAAACTCAAACGGTGGTGCAAACTTGTCAAAACACTAAAAAACAATTATGGAATAACCTTCAACATGGAAAGGATGGAGTTGTGGTCGTAACCACCCACTATTAATCACATGTAGGGAATGATCATGTATATATAGTTCTAATGACTATAATTATGAAATTTAATTTTTGTAAACAATACCAGATGCAATCAGTGGGACCCACAAGAAAAATCCAAAATCAATGAACGTGAGGGATGAGTTACAAACCACCCACCATAGAGTTTTATGATCCTCCATCTCTGAAATTGACCTTTGATTTCCCTCAGATCAGAGTAGATCTATGAAAAAGTTAAAAACTATCATTCCATGATAACTCATTTAGGACAAATACAGATGGAGAACAGATCCATCAAACATGAGTACTTACCATTGTGCATCCAACATGATGAACATAAGATCAATAAATTCCCATATGAGGGAGATATTTAATCCCTACCTTTGTCCCTAAAAAGTCCACAATTATATCTATAGAGGTAAATCCCACATAATCATGGATTAGGGAAAAATGAGAGAATTTAATAGATCTTTATGGGAAATATTTGTAAATTTACCCAGAAAAATGGCATGTGCACTGTTTTTCACCATGGCTTGATAAAATGTGTGCAAAGTGTTTAAGGTTTTTTGGGTAGAAGGGGAACATTGAAAGACTTCGGTTCCATGGTCGTACAAAAACCTTTGAAAAGTGGTTCTGCCTAAAAATTTTAATCTACATGTTTATCCAAACTATGTGCTAACTGTGTGCTAACCATGAAACTTGTCCAGTTTTCCCAAAAAGATGGGTACCACACTCCAAACATGACCTGAAAACCCATGATACCTTTATTAACTGAAAAGGAATCCATATTAGGTCTAAAGTTAATATTTATACTGAAATTTAAAGGACCCATACTTGAGTAAAAAACCAGGTTCTTACAAAATCACACCATGGTTCATTTGGGATTTTTTTGGGGATCTTCTACATAAACCATATACTTGGTTAACCAATTACTATGGTTTGGGTCAATTGTGATAGGGGGAATAAGTTTTCCCACATCATGAAATGGATACTAATATTACTATGATCCCTTTCATAATGGCCTATATACCATTTAATAAGAACCTTGGTTAAATATTTTCCCCCAAGCTATAAAGTGCTCATAAATTCAAAAAAACTAATTTATAATCGTTGAGATGAAAAATAAGAAATGAAAATTTTCCAAAACTGTAATATTTGAATATTTCCAAAAGAAATCTCTATTAAAAAAATGACTTCCCAAAATAAACTATAATATATTCACCAATTCCCATGAAATGAACACGACACCACGCTTAGCATCCACAAACAAGAAAACATTTACATTACAAAAAACCTTAAATAGATTCCACATCAGCTCCATGATTCTCCAAATGGGATATGGTTCATTCAAAGGGGTGAATCTAACTCTGTGTCACTTCCTAGAAACCCCCCATAAAAACTATTGAAGATTACCCATGTGTACAGAAGTACAGTAGGTCTTTGGTGCATCTGGACACACCAACATCCTGTGGCTCATCCTTCTACATTGATGCCACACCCATAGATTAATCTCGTATGGTTGTAGACATATATAATGTACACTTTATAAAACACCCCAATAGTCTAGATATAGGTCTCTTCTATTTTATTCTACAGGAGATACTACCACTACACCCATGGATAGGCCAGACATCCACTATATCATTCCCTCCAGGTATAATAGCTTCAATTTTAATAGCTTACCTCTCTAATTCTTTATAGGTGTTAGGAAAATGACTAAAACACCTAAAATAGTTCTGGTTGATTCCCCTATTCAAAAAATCATGCCTTTAGGGATCCATCTACGAACAATTTTAGAAAATAAAACACCAGCTCAACAAAACTACTAGATTGTTCCAATACAAATAGGTTTCCTTTCTTGATATGGTAAAACTCGATCTCATTCGGTACCCTCACAGCTTTGTAGAAACAAATATATATGAAAAATTCCTTGAAGATATCCCATGAATGTCCCTTCATTAGTTTGGACTAATAAATAGACATTCACCACTTCCATCCTAGCCAATACAACATAAGTGATGTGAAATTCAGCTTAAGAGACTTAGGGAATTTAGGATGAATGAAAATATACACAATACCATGAAACCATTCTTTGGATTTCCCAGTCTCTAGAAGCCTAATGAAATGAGTAGTGTTAAACTCTTGGAAAAATGCATGAATTTATGACAATGAGGAAAATCAGGCTCCATATTTTGAATGAACTAAACAAATTTGGAAATAATGTGTTAAAAAATGACATGATGGGAGAACCTATCAGAATTTTTTTAGAATCTCATAAAACTCGATGGGGGAATACCCTAAAAATATGCGTACGTCAAAATCGAAACACAACAAAAACAAAACACTACATCTCAATCACAAATAATTATCCCAATATCAAATAATTTATACACCTCTTGAAAAATTTCCAAACCAAGGAGTCAAAAAGAAATCCCAAGCTATAGAAATAGACAACCACTACACACCCATTTAACAAATAATTAAAGCCAATTTTTTGAGACCCATTTTTTTAAAAAACAAGCCTTAATAGGTTGACTACCTGCCATTGGTATTCAATGAAACCTCATATTTATACTTCTATGTGATCGATACATCCTCCACACAACCCACAAACATCCACTCACCACATGAATACATCCATACATGTGGCAATCCATAGGAATATTGAGGGTCAAATGGAAAAATCACATTGTAAACTAATCATGGAAACATGATAAATTTTAAAAACCATCTCTTATAATTAAAAAGAAGATTTTATACTTTAAAATGCAATTACATACCAATTTTCAAAATAAATTCTAAAACCTTCAAATCATTTTTTAAAATGACTCCATTTCTAAAATAAATTTTACTCCCTAAACAACCCATTTATTTTTAAAATATATTCAAAGCTTTCGTTCTAAAAATCACATTTTTTATTAAACAATCACCATTTTACCAAACCAAATATTATTTATAAATATAAATAAAAAAATTCCAAATCATCCCATCCAACCATAATAAAGAAACCATCCCACCCCTCAATGGGTAAAAAATACCAAAATATCAAAATAACAACTTCCACACATGGCTTGGTCGCATGGTTTTGTAGTCCGTGTTCCAATTGATTGAGTACATTAGAGGTTGTGGGAGACTGTTTCATGGTTTGTGCATGGTTTTCTAGACTGTTCATAGAAATATTCACCCCCTTTAATTCCTCCAAGATAACCATCCAATTTTCAATACCAACAATAAATTCTCAAACAAAAATCAAAAACCTCAAAAAAAATTGAGAGATAAGAATAGATTTTTTGGAAAGACATTTATGAACACCCTGAAAATTCATGAATCTTAAAAATTAGGTGGTAATTAAGCACCTTCAAAAGGCTATCCACAATAATTCAAAAAATAATTTCTCTAAACTACCATACATTCCCATATAACAAGGTCTAACCTACATTGATTCCATTTTTTAGTAACTAACCCATGTCTATTGGGATCCAGTCACCCGAGTGGCCCACAATAAGTATTGATATGTGTTCACATCCTCTCGGATTGGAAACTAGTGTCAAACATCAAGAACAAAACAAATGATTATTATTTATCCTATAAACCATAGATAAATAAATAAATCAAAAAAATAAGACTGTAATAGATAGAATAACATAAAAAATGGAACATACCTCAATGTGACACCATGGGTCACCCCAAAATAAATATCCACATTCACCCCAGGAGTGATATAGAACTATGAAAAGCATTAGTCTGAAAAAATATAAATAAATTTGGTGTGAAAATAAAGATGCTCAGTAGGAATGTATAAGATGAAAACACCATATTTCTTACCATTATGGTAAAATACATTTTAGGATTTTTTGAAAATAATATATATAACAATATGTTTTCCCATTATTTTCAAAACAATTATAAAGATTCCATGCTTATGAAAACACATTTTTATTACATTTTTAAATAGTTTCCAAATAATGTAAAACCATTTAGTTATTTCCTCAAAACAAAGAAACCATATCTGAAATAGGTGACACAATGCAAATAAAAAAATATAAAATCCACTTTATAATGAAAATAGAAAATAAAAAAAAGATAACATACATGAAATTAAAATAATACAAGGAGATTCATAAATTAAAATAGTAATATATCATTATACATTATTTCAAACTAATGTGAATACATTTAAATTCAGAATTTTGGAAACTTTAGAAGTAAAACATTTTGTGTTGTTTAAGGAAAATATAAATGATTCTTTAAAATAAATAAGAAATAATTGATTGTATAAAACCAAAAATGAACAAAGATTTATTTTAGTGATTAAATGAGCTATTTTTTTAAAAAAAAATTGTATTTAATAATATTCTGGAGATAACATGAAAATGGTTAAAATATCGGTAAGTTCCCTTGATTTAGTTTTTTCATAACTGGAAGAATTGAGAAAAGAACCTTCAAGAAACATGTACTTCCCCATAAAATATGGATGATATAATATGGATACTTGATTTTGAAACATATAAACAGATTGTATAATAATTATATAAAAATAAATATTAATTACACTCTTTTAGAGAGATAGAAAGAGTAACCTAAAGGAAAAAATGGAGGTTATGAAATAATCCCTTACCATATGTCTGAAACAATTATACACATGATCTTAATGTCTTTGATAATCAAATGAAATCAATTAAAAAATTAATAAAGAAACTATAATACATATATTTTATTTATTATAACTTTTACAAGTTAATTTATGGCCTTTTGATGATTTTTAAGATATAATTTTATCATTTGGGGGTTTTCATTTCCTTGGTTTTCATGATTAATTACTTGTATACATGTATGGAAAATCATGTAACATGAAAATATTTGTCCCAAATTGAAATTATATATTATTAATGAACATATAGAATATTAAATTATCTGAAAAAGTATATGTTTATACGGTATGATGATTAATCGATAGATAATTTGTTGATGATAATCATTTAGGTTAATTTTAGCGGTTTTCGATCACAATAAACTCAATTTTTTATCATTTAGTATTATGTATATATGTTTGTTCCCCAACATAAATAGAGTTATAAAATATATTTTAATGTTTTTTCAGCCATTATATGGCTTTTAATACCAGGGTTTAAGGTGGTAATGGATATTGAAAACTCATCGTACTTGAATGTGATAAATTAACACACCACCGATGATGTTTTCATTTTTAGAACAAAACGTGGAGTGGAAATAATTGATGATGGATTATACCATATAATAAAAAAATTACATAATAATTATGGTAATAGAGTAAACATACATTTGTATTAGGGTAGGTGAGGATTGAATAATAAAATAAAAGAACATGAAAAGAAATTAAAAGAAAAGAAAGAGGAATTTACCTCTTGAATCATTTTTCTTGGTAACCTTGTTAGAGGGATTGGTTTGGTATATTATTGAGACCAAATGGTCATTGATATCGGTATGTTGATTAATAATATTTTTTAGCTGAATTTGGAGAAGTCTCAAAACGTGAGAAGTGTGAGTAGAAGAGGAGGTTAGGGTTGTATTTATAGGGGAGAGGGGTGTTGTCTCATTATTTTATTTATTAGTTTAGTATTTTGCTTCAATACTATGAATACATTGAGATTTATATCTAAAAATATAAAAATTATTATGGGGTGTTTTATATTATGGCGATTAAATAAGTGATGACTCAAGTAATAGTTTATTTAACTTATAAATTATATAAATCGTAAATTACAATATTTCACTATACCCCAAAAAATCAACTCTTTTAGAAAAAACCCCAAAATTTACCGTAACCATTTTTTAACATGTAGAATTAAAAAATTAACTATATATTAAGAAAATATTTAACTATATATGATAAATATAATTTTTAATTAGAATCATCATTTACTAAGAAAATACCAATTTCAAAATTATAATCGGTTTTATAACACTTTGAAAAATTAATTGTGGTCTCATTATATTATCTTATATTAATAAGAAAACAAAATATTAATTTATGAATAAATTTATGGAAATAAAATTTCTTTTAAATATTTATATTAATTTTAATATTTAAAATAAGAACATATGTTTTATAAAAATATCAAAACATAATTAATAATTTTTAAAACATTTATTTACTTATACTACGGTATAATTATATAACATTTTCATTTATAAGATGCCTAAATTATATTTATACTTTCATAGTAGTGGATACTTTTCTATTATACGGTTTCATATTTGTAACGGTCACATTAAAATTCCAAGGTAAAGTTACAATTACATTGATATAGGTTCGTTAACTTATAGAAATACCTCTAATTTGATTAATTATTAATTTAAAAAGAATTTATTGTATTATATATGTTTATTTTTATGTTTTATATACTATATAACATAATTATAAGAAGTTAATTTCCATTGATAAATTTTTGGGTTGTTACATTCTTCCGCCCTTATGAAATTTCACCCTCAAAATTTCATTTCAAAAACTATGGTAATAACATGTGAGGGAACTTATCCTCCATTACTTAAATGGGATATTTAGCAGTTTCTATTATAATTGTGCTTGATGAAAAAGGCATCATACATCACAGTGGTACCATATGATATTTTCAAAATAATCTTCTTTCATTAATCAAAAAACCCTCCCGCATCTTGTATTATGTCCATGGGAGCAATTACAAGTCATTAAAAAATTATTTCTTTTAAATAATTTTGAAACCTATTCTACAACTTGTTTCTATAAAAATTAAATACTAATTCATCCTCAAATATTAAAAATTAGAGTATTCATAAATCAATTTTGGTATTTCCCCAAACCAATAATCAATAATTAGATACATATAGGCTAATAATAACTCTTCCTCTTCTACAACATCGAGAAAATCATTTATTTCTTAATCTGTTTGAAATAAAGAGAAGAATTTTAAAATGCCCTGATGGTACTTCCCATGGTTAACATGGTAATAAAGTTTAGAATACCCTATTATCAAATAAAAATATACATTTTTTAAAGGTTGGGGATAAGGCCTCATTATATTATCAAAGAAAATTCCTTTTTTGTCATGGTAGAGGGGGACCCATTACATAGCCTGAAGGAAGAAGGCTAAGTGGCTTGAAACAATGCCTAAAAGTCAATTTTTGGGCTCTAAGGTCCCTTCGATGAATAATACTACTATAGTACCTGGGCGGGTAAAATATCTGCTATAGTACCACCACCACTACTGTCCCTACTACGGCACCACCGCCGCTATTGTTCCTCCACTGCTATAGTACCTCCACTGCTATAGTTCTGCTACAATGCCTACTACAGTGATGCTACAATACCTACTACAGTTCTTCAATATTACCTAAGAATACCTCCCCTATCCAGATTTGATCCTCGGTCTTTTGGGTGCCTTGTTGGAGCCTCTACCATTTGGGTAAAGGCTTATTTGCACCCACTGACAATACTTGATCCTTGAAATAATCGTATAATTATAAAAGTATTTTATGAATCATAAATTAGTTTTCATGTAACTTTCATATTGTAAAAATTTTCGAATTCATATGAGCATGAATTCTGGTTGATCATTCCATGTAGCTCTTTAGGAAGAGAGGGAAGAGTTTTTCATCATTGTTCTCCTTCTGTATTTTAACTAAGAAAAATAAAATACAATTAGGGGATTTAATAATTATCTAATATGAATATAAAGAAGAAAACATTGTATTTAGAAGGATGAACTTGAAAATGAAATTTATATCTTAACCTGTGATAACCAATGTTTCAATTTAGGTTATCCATTGTGATAGAATTATCCTTGGAGTTATTAATAATTTATCTAGTACTAGTCTCCAAAAGTAACTAGACACTTTATCTGAATCCAACAATATAATTCATATCGATTTACAAATATAATTACATGATTTTAAGAATATTTTATCCATTAAATACACTCAAGGATCATAAAGCCTAGTGTATTAGTATGATTAGGTACATAATTAAAATTCATGAAACCAAAATAGAAACATATTTTATTTAATCATTATAATGATATCATAACTCCTTTTGATCCCTTATATCTAAATAGGATAAACAAGGTAATATCTGAACAAAATGGGATGATCTAAAAAGATATGTAAGGGAATAATCATAGGAATGAGCATAACACATAGCTTAAAAGATATAACATGATAACAAAAAATACATGTAAAATTAAAAACCATAAATAATTATAATACTTATAAAATGGGAATATATAATCATGGAAAATTATAAATGTGTAAATAATATATAACATGAAATAAACACGATCCATGGCTAGCTAACAAAAGATGGTGGACAAAGTCCCATAAAGGAATCAATTTCAATCTTTTTCTTAACATAAAGTCTCATGATACTAAATATTACATTATTAATTGGAGTGTTATCTATTATAACACATAATAAAATTTTCATAAATATGTCTTCCACTTGAATAATAATTCATATGAAACCAAACATAATCATAACAGTTACCCATGGAAGGAATTAGATATCATAATCATGAGAAAATTCATAACATAAGGAAATATCATAATTGTGTCCATGAATGAAACGATTAAAATCAGAAATGGAAATAAATAAATTAAAATAGGAATTTATCATGATAATTAATGTTATACATAAGTTAATACATTTAGAATTAGTGTTTAGGGAACTTTAGAAATAAAACTTTTTCATGAGGTTTAAGAAAAATATTAATGATTCCTTAAAACGAACAAGGCATAATTTACTTTATAAAAAAAGAAATGAACCAAAAAAAATTTCATTATTAAATGATTATTTCAAAAAAAATTAAGGTAGATTAAATAATATTATGGATAAAACACAAAATGGGTAAAAATCGAGAACTTTTCGTGAATCAGGTTTTCTTATCGGGAAGAATTGAGAAGGGAACCATTTTAAAACACATATTTACCCATAAAATAAAGATGATCTAATATAGATTATTGATTTAGGAAAATATGAAAATTATATAGACTAATTGAATAAAAATAAATATGAATTACATTGGGTTAAAAAGAGATAAATATTAACCCGAAGGAAAAAATGGAGGTTTGGAAAGAATTCGTTACCTTATGTGGGAAACTGTTTTTCACTTGATATTAATGACATGTATAATCAAATTAAATCAATTAATTTATTAATTTATAACCTTTTATACATTTATTTTAGTTATTATAATTTTATTAATTTCAATAATGGCATTTTTATGAGTTATAAGATATAATTGAATCATTCGGGAGTGTTTGTTTCCTTGGATTTCATGATCAATTACTTGTATACATGTATGAAAAATCTTTTAAGATGAAAATATTTCAAAAAAATATAAATTATATATTATTAATTAACTTATATAATATTAAATCACCTTATAAATCATTTGGTGATATGGTATGATGATTAATCATTAGAAAATCAGTTCATTATAATTATTTATGTTAATTTTAGTGGTTTTGGATCACAACATACTCATTTTGTTTTATCATATAATATTTTGTATATATGTTAGTTTTAAAACATAGGGACGTTTTTAAAATAAATTTAAAATTGTTTTACAACCATTTAAATTTTTTAATACCAAACTTGATTGTGGTACATTATATTGGAATCTTCTCATACTTTAATGTGATAAATAAACACTTCACGGATGATGTATTCATTTTTAGAAAAAAAAAGCTGATATGGAAGAATTTATTAGGGATTATCCCATAGAGAAATAAAATTCCAGAACATTTATGGTACTATATTTATCTTAGAATTTTTATGAGGTGAGTTTAAGAGATAATAAGAAAAGAAAAAAATGAAACTAAATTAAAAGAAAACAAAGAGGATTTTACTCTTGAATTTTTCCTCTAGGGAACTTTACTAGGTGAATTATTTTTTTTATTTTTTATGACCAAAGACTCATATAAATTAGGTAGGGGATTGGGAATATATTTTATCATAATTTGGACAAGTATAAAGGATTAAGAGGTGTGAGTAGAAGAGGTGGTGACGGTTGGTATTTATAGGGGAGGAGAGGGGTGTTTTTTCATTATTTTATTCAGTAGTTTATTATTTTTATTAAAGACTATAAATAGTTTGGTAATTATCAATAAACATGTTAATATAATGAATTATATTTCTATATTATGGTTGCTATAATGTTGATCAATCAAGGAATAGTGTATTTAACTTATAGAGTATATATACCGTAAATTACAACATTTAATTATTCACTAAAAATTCAACTAATTTATAAAACCCCCAAAAAGTACCTATAACAATTTTTTGACAAGTTGAATTAAAAAATGAACTCCATTTTATTAACATAATTATCTATATAAGATAAATTTAATTTTTATTGACTTCATCATTTATTTTTAAAATACCAATTTGGAAATTATAATCTATTTTATAACATTTTGAAATATTATTTAAGGTCTCATAAAATTATCATATAAGCATAAGAAAACAAAATATTAATTTAATAATACATTCTATTGAAATAAATTTTATTTTAATTATTTTTAATTATAAATTTGGAAATGAAAGCTTATATTTTATAAAAATATCAACACTTAATTAGTAATTTCTAAAACATTTTTTTACTTATACTATGATACAATTATATCATATTTTCATTTTTCAAATATGGATAAATTTTATTTATAATTTCATATGTGATATTACAATTATATTATCCAAATTACTATTCTTAAGGGTCGAATTATTATTCCAAAGGTTTAGTTACTTATCCATTGGTATAGGTTCTTTAACATAAAGAAATATATATTATTTCATTAATGATTTAGTTATAAAGTATTTATTGTGTTCTCTATGTTATGTTTATGTTATTTATACTATATATCATATTTATAAGAATGTAATTTTCATTGATAAAATTTTGGGGTGTTCCAAACAATGTTCCCTAAATGATAAAAACTGGTAAATAAATGAAGTAAATAAACACATCAGCCTAGGTTCTAAAATATATACTCAACTCATACTAACTAATTTATCCTAATACGGATGTCTAAAAAAGTTACTAGTACAAGTGATATGGTAACTATAGGGTCCACCATAAAAGAGGAAACCAAGGTAGGTGGATCTGAATCTTGGTCTTTGGCATGGAGGCCTGATTCCCATGTCATCATTCAAGCATGCTCATTATATAATAAAGTGACAACACATATGTACAATCAAGACGTCAGTAAAATCTAATAAAAAATTCATGATCTCATCCAATGCGATTTAAAAATAATCCCAAGGGTCACCATAGAAGTCTCTAATGTAACTAATGCCACTAATTTCATCCAATCCAACCTATAATATAATACATTATTTCACTCATGGAACAATGACTCTGAGTCCTTACCATGTATCTTGCAAAGGGGACTAGATATCACCCAAGGCATGTTGTAGCCATATTTCCAACAAGTCATTCCATGGTTTCTCCCCTAGGAAACTGGTGTGACTCACGAGAATTGATAGTCCACCCGGTGAGGCCAAACAAGGAAAGACAAAGTATCACCCCTGTCATGTCAAGTAAATCCAAACCAAACACAATGAGTCCATCCAAAGAATCCTTAAATCCAGACTCATGTTATCTCTTATACCAAAGTAGGTGAGTCATGGAATACAAGGTACATATAACATGTCATGGCATTTACACTCGCATGTCATCAATATGGAATGGAAATATAACATGATAACAAGCTTTCTTAAGAATAAAATTCAATTTAAGCCACCAAAAATGGATTAAGGCATTTAGTATAAGGCACTATGAATAAAAATATTGTGAAATCAATGTAGAATGAATCATGTTCCCAAGATATTTAAATGGGGATCAAACATAAGCAATGAAATATAAGGCATGTGGCATCTAAGGTGTAGCAACAACTATAATAACTCATTTAAAAGTACGAGGCCTCGAGATAAATGGAATATCTCATGAAAAAAATTATCTTGATTCGATTCACTAGTTATTACATTAATCAAAACATTACACCCACACACATGGTAGTTATCATCCAAAACAAGTGAAAATATGCCATTTAATGTGTGCGCACACAAATTGGTTGTAATGATGAGGTGATCAACCAACAGATGGTTCTCGCCATAAGTTAAGGTCACATAAGACATGATGAACACATTAAATTAATTTATTAGACATATTTTGGTGGTGTTTCAAGATATGTACGGTGTGTGATAGAATAGATAGCCTTTTAAAAAGTTAGAAAACGAGTGGGGATGATCTATACATCATTACTCAAAGTAATAGTGCTCCACTCATTCACTATTGAGGCATGAATCAAGCTAGAATGGGAGAAAATGAAAAAAAAATCATCCAATTCCCAAAAATGGGGGGGGGGAGGTTTCACATAAAAAGTGCAATAGTGGATGGAAGAAAGGAGAAATATATGTGAGAGGAATTTGGAATATACCTAGATCTTTCTAACACTTCCAATGACAATAGATTTAGAGTTCGATTGAGAGAGATAGAAAAAGACCTATCTAGAGGGAAGGAGGATCTTTGTGTGAGAGGGAGGAAGAAAAAACCCACTGGAGTATGAAGATGAAGAAGAAAATTGGTTTAAATATTTCATTAATGGAAATTGGGGTATTTTACCCTTAAAATGAAGGGCTCATTGTTTGGCCTCATGGATAGCCAAACTGTGTTCCAATCATGCGAATGGGATGTAACCCAAACCATTATAGAACAACAGAATTTTGTTCCTAGGTTCACATATATATTGAAAACCCGTTGATCCCCCAGCACCCCACTTTCTACAACAACACTGTTATAGAAACCATGAGGGTAGGGCTGTATGGTTTCTACAAACTGTGCATCCTAGTCTTCCCATTTAATTTTCGAGCCTTCGGGCGCCGAACGATCCCCAAGCTCCCATGTAACCTCCTTGAATACATTAGGAATCAAAAATGAAGAAAAATAAATTATTTAAGACCAAAAATGGTTTGTACTTTTTAGAATATCTGAGAGGTTATGTAACACCCCAATCTTTCACTGTACACATCCTTTTTAAATAATTCAATATTGTGTGATATACACAACACCATGTTCAAGTGCACCATGACCTATCAAACTAGATTTTCAAAAATTATTTGTGAATATTATTAACCACCTTTTGAATTATATATATCACATATAATTTTAACATTCATCTATTGTGTTTCTTAGTCATAATATAAGGACAAATGTAATTTGTCAGATAAAATAAGTATTTTTTTAGAAATTGCAGTTTTTCAACTTTTAATGGAGAACCCTTTTTAATTTAATATTTGACACTTTTATATTATAAATTTTATGAAATTAAATTCTTCATTAGAATTTGGGGATAGAAATTTAGTTTGGATAAATGTTTGGTATTTTTCTGATAACTTTCACATTTTGAGGAATAATGAAAAATAATAAATTTTAATTGTAATCAACTTATTTAATATAAATAATTTCAAGTGATAAATTATAAATTTTTTTAGTTTTAAAGTATCATTAGATTATATTTTTTACATTTATTATAATATTAGTCATTTTATGTGATTTCACTTTTAAATTTTATATAAACAAATGTCAATCTTTTGATAGTTTTTACTTCTTAAAAACTCTCTTTTTGGTTTTGACAATGAGAATTAATTTTAAGTTAATTTGTGAAAATTTTGTGTTTTCAATATTGAAAAATAGATTCCATATTTGGAATTATGAATTCAATTTTTTTTAAATAGGTAACCTTTATTTTTAGACATTTTGTATTGTGACATTAGTATATATTTTATTTACCATGGTTAAATGATAAATTCGGTAAATAAGGTTAAAAAATAATATTATAATAATATTAAATTACCCAAACATGTGTCTTAACACTATTTTATGAAACAGTTCTGACTAGGGGCATCCTTGTGTCAATTTTGGGACAAGATGAAGCAACTTTTATGTTAAAATGACACATTATAAAAATTAACTTAATCTTTAGGAAAATGCTACATAATCATATATCTTTTAGTAAACAATTTTTATATGGGGTTATATATGTGATAATTTAGAATATAAAAAGTCATTAAAAATATATGAAATTTTATACATCATGGAATTTTAATTAATATTTTTAAACATAAGAAAACTTATTTATTGTTGACACAATAATGATGCAATATTTTCCTTATTAATCAAAGAATCAAATAAATGATATTATAAAAATTAAATAAATATAATTTGATAGTTTTGATTCCATCCACGAATTTAATAGGTGAATATGACATTATAGGTTTTATTCAATGTATTTTTTTTAATAAATAAAGATTATATGACCTTCAAAAAATCAAATACTAAATTGTGTCAAAATTGACATAAATTAGTTTTTAAAACACATATTATATTTTTAAATGATAAAATTTTAAATAAAATCTAATATTCATCAAAATAAAATAGATAAGGATCTATATGTCATTAATTTACCACTTGAGTTTATCTTGGAATTTTATAGTATGTTTCATAAACCATGTAATATAAAAATTCAAGAAGACATGGTAAATGTTAAACTATTTAACTAAGAGTTAAATCTATAAGATAAGGTTAATTTTGTGACATAAAATTTTCTAAAACATATTGGTTGAGAATATTTCTACCCATACCCTCTTTATCCCTAAAATAATTCAATTTTTAGATACTATAAACTGACATCTATTTATAAAGAAATAATATTTAAAACTTTTCATAATGTGCCCCTCACCTCCCTTATAAAATGGAACTTCAGATTCTCTTAAATTGACACCTCCAGGGCCATTTGGCTCAGCCAAAACCAGATAAAAACACCCATAAACTACCCTCACTACATCTTAGAAGCCTTAATTTGATCATAATTCCAACTTAAAGAACATTTTGTTCAAAATAAAAGGAAGAACTTGAAGAAGAGGTAATTACTTCATCACCTCTTTCAAAGTTCTTTTCATCTTCCACTTCCTCTTTATTAGGTTTTCCATACCAAAATAATAATTCCAGTACCTAATACAAAATGTGATGTTATTATGGATATGGTACTACCATATTCATTATTCTATCCATCCTATTAATGAAAATGTCACTATACATGTGTACGTCTGGATTATCGTCTCCACGTCGTGGTGTAATTTATTATTCAATTAATCATTATTTAGAATAGTATAATAATGAGTATAATTGATTAAAATAATAATTATAAATGTTAATTATTATATATATATAATATAATATCCTATTACATACTATTTCACCATCAATTGAATGATATCATTGTTCGTGCGTACGTACTGCTTACCATCTCCACGACGCGATTAAATTATTTCCACATTCACCATTCAAGGAAGATTTCGAAAATATATATTATTATTAATTATTTAATATATTACATAATAATGCTACTATATATATATATTAACAAATATCTTATTCACTAACATTCTTTCAATTCGATATGAAAATGGAAACAAACTTTATGCGTGCGTATGGCCTACCATCTCCATAAATAGTGTTTTCCATTTCATATATATATAAATTATATATATTTATATTCTGAATATATATGATACATAAATAATATTTTATATTCTGGATGCAATTAAATCATGATACAAGTGATTTGATCAGGAATAACAAGTCGAAACACGTATGATAAGGAAAGTGATTATTACCCGAGATGTTATTTTAACATGGAAATAATTATTAAATGGGTAGTATAATGTCATAAATGAATCCATAATGATATAATAAATATTAATATGGTTCTTGTATGATTTAATGACATAATATTGTCATTATACAAGAGTTTAAATATACCCTCTACCATAGGAACGTACAAGGTAAGGGTTATTTTTACAATCTCTATATTATCCGAGGTTGTTTGTATGAAAGTATCTATTGGTACTTCTTTATAATCCAAATCATTATTTCTTAAAATTTTATTTCAAATTATTTTTACTATTTCCTAGAATATGGGTTAAATTCATTTATACCCTTGTTTGAATTTTTATTAAATGTTTTGAAATAAATCCTTCTGTCATTTTCAAAACATTGTACTTTTTGAACATTTCAACAAATTATTGAAAGAATGATTTTTTAACTTATACAGAGGGTGATGCTATTTTTTACAATTGTAATACCTTCAATGATTCCCATACATCTTAATAATAATATTTTAAAATTAAAATTTTTATCACTTTTAAATTATTTAATAATAGAAAGAAATATTTCACTCAAATAGTTTTTGAGTTGATTTCATCTATGTCAACATCCTTCATTGGATTTTGCTTTTATGTAAAGTTGATTTATTATGATACAATCTTCCATATTGAATTGAAGGTTTTGTGATATGTTTGACTAGGGATACACTATTTTTATAACATTCACAGTTTATGATTAAAGTATTGACATTTCATATGCTAGTTTTTATATAAATGTTTATATTATGTTTCAAACATTTCATATAAGGAGTGAATTGGACATAGTAAGTGACGGGAAGGGCCCACTATAGCCCCTCGATGCATCTGTTAGTATCATGAGACAAAATAGTTTCTTGGTGCAAGACCTAGACAAAATATTACTTTTAGTATTAGCATGAGGCCTTGACTAGGTGGTAATGATATCTGTCATTATGCATTCCCTTGTTATGAAATTAGTTATTACATGTAATTATTAAACTACAAGAATATCCACGTTCATGTTTATATGGTAATGTTTGATTTATTTTTCCCATATAATGATCATGTTTATGTTTAAAAGGATATTATTTTTATTACTCATATTACCATAAAAGGTTATAGCTTCCACTAAATTATTTACCCTTACTAACCATCTGAGCTCACCCCTTAATTATGATTTTCCCTAGGATTACAAGAAGTGTATTATTATTGATAATTAGGGTTTTTATAGGGAAATAATTTCATTAACAAATTATTATTTATGTTGTGTTTTATGATTGAATTTTTACTGTAATGTTCATGTATGTAATCTATTTTCCAACAATACTAAAACGATCAATACATTGAGACTTGTTTCTTTGTAATAATGCCAATGTATTAAAATAATACGCTGACTCTGGATAACTTGTGTCAAGGCATTAGAGTTGGTTTCCAAGAAAATTTTGAAAAAACCATGGAAATAGATTTATAACACATATATTAGTGATCAAAACCCAATGATAGACTTTGTGAATAAATATAGAAGAACCCCGTAGAAGTTTTGTACAGTATAGATTTTTTGGGGTTTTTATGCAATACATCTATGTCTTGATACTACAAGTGGACTTGGTTATATAAATAATGTACCTAGGAGTGAAAACTATGATAAGGAGTTTCGTTCTTGACCTGGGCTATCCTAGTACATGAAAACGATCCTTACTATGCACATGGTTTGTCACTCTCAGCGGATATGTTTATGATAATTTACATTTTCTTTAAAAATCAATATTAAGGGTTTATGAGTAAATACATCCCCAAAGAAAACATTTTTTATGATTATGTCTTATATGCATAAATTTTTCAATGTATGTTATGTATTTTACATGTTTGGAATTATGCGTTGCGATTCATAATCTAACTGAGTGTATGACATTGTTTATAAATGGCGTCTAGTGGAATGAATGGAAATCGTATCTACACATGTAATCCATATATGGATTTCCCTCCTACATAAGATAATTATAGTGAAGCTCATGATACAACTAATGTTTATCAGCTTATAACCAAACTGGGACAAATCACTCAGGATATGAACAATAGCCTTACCCATATGGAGCGCCCTGGTCCACAACATAGAGGATCAATGTAAGACCACTTCATGAAGAAAGAACCAAAAAAATTTAGTGGGACTAAAAATCCTCTTATAACTAAGCAGTGGATAAGTTCCTTAGAGAAAATATTTCTTGATTTTCGATGTAATGGAAGAGAAAAAGATGTTATGGAATTTTATCAGCTATCCTGAAATGTGTATCAATGGAGGTAATTAATTCAAAACACAAAGTAGGATGAAGAAGTGGTAAATATGGAATGGATAGAGTTTAAAGAACTTTTTCTAGAGAAATACTTTCCCCTTGAACTGTGATCTCATATGGATGGACAATTTCTAAGCCTGACGAATAAAGAGGATGAGAATGTCGAAAATTATGATACTAACATCACAATATAAGAATGGCTTTCTATAGACTACATATGTAACCCAAGAAGAAAGATTGATCTATTCATTGATGGGTTAAAACCAATTCACCATCGTGAATTATTCTCGCAATCCCTCTCATCGTACAAAGATATAATCTCATGTACTATCAAGGTAGAAAAGTAATTCTCTATGTCTTTTTATATTAAAGTATAGAAATAGATGAATAGAACGATGGATAAAGAGACATATAAAGGGCACAAGGGAAAGAATTATTTTCTATTATGTGATAATTGTGGGTAGAATCACCCTGGTACTTGCCTAAAAGGAAAAAGATTTTGTTACAAATATAGAGATAAATTCACCAAGACGATGATTGTAAAGGAATGAAAGAAGTTGTGAAAATTTATAATTAAAAGATATGGGACATTATGAAAACAATTGTTCCATGAATTAAGTATGTATACATTAGAAAAATAAAATAAATCATGTTCAAGTTTATGTTGCTACTACAGTTGAAGTGGAATAATTAATGTTTTTTTGTTTTTGGATTCATGTTTTATGTCTTGGTTATAAGAATAATGATATATATAAGGATTGTATTATAGTACATTTTGTTTTCATCATGGTTTTAATATGATGAAGTTAATCATATATTCATTATGTGACAATAATATCAACAATACATTGTTTGAGGATTCTGATGTTACAATTGATTTTGGAAATTTAGAGACCTTTTAGAGAGAGTTTGAGAAGAATTATTTTCGATAAATGTAATTATTAGAATGAATTAATTTGAAACTTTGTAAAGTATTGTTTAAGGTTAAAACATTTTTTATGATTTTTTTTTGGAATGTTATAATACTGTAGTTTAAGAAAAAGGAGAACCTACAGGTCGGGTGATAACCCGTCACGTCAAACAAAGCTGTTGGAATCGAACCAAAGTGTGACAAGGCTTTATCGCCTACAACATTACTAAATGAAGTCCCTGGTTATTATTAAAAAAATTTCTTCATTTAAATTTTAAATGTTTATATTTGGCTTCTTATACGATTGAGATAAGTAGAATATTTTTGAGTTTTATCTTTTGAACATAAAGATGAGTATGTTGTTGAGGATGAGACACTACATGTAAATTAATATTCTTCCTTGTGGTCTTAGTATATGAATTAAATTAATTACACAACACAAGGAAAAGGATCCTAAAACAAAATGTTTTTCTAGAACCTTCATTTGTGACAGATCAAATGGTTTCTTAGATCATCACAGATTTATAGATTCTTGATTGTCATCTTTATCCTAATTATATTCTATATCATTCTCCATCAGAATATGATTCTTTTTTTTCGCTTCAATATCCATGTTTTTCTACATGGAACTATTGTATGTTTTATTTCTAGTAACCTTCATACTTACCTTCCTTAATTTTAAAAATGAGGCCTCTTTAATCCATTTTTCAATGTGGGGTTTCAACTAAGAATTCCTGAAATGTCAAACTCCTAATTTTCAATTTTGTGTTTAAATTTCGAGGATGGAATTTATTAAATGACTGGATAATGTAACACCCAAATATTCTACAGTATTCTTCCTTTTTAAATAATTCAATACAGTGCAATGTACACAACACCAAGTTCAAGCACACCATGACCTGTCATATTAGCCTTTTAAAAAGTAGTTATGAATATTATTAACCAAATTTTAAATTTTATATATCCCATTAAATTTTAACAATTATCTATTGTTTTCATTAGACATAATATAAGGACAAAATCAATTTTTCAGATAAAAGAAGTATATTTCAAAAAATGTTGTTTTCCACACTTTAATGGTGAACCCTTTTTAAATACAATATTCAAAACTTTTATATATTCAATTTGGTGAAATTAATTTCTTCTTTATAATAATGAAATAAAAATTTATTTTGGATAAATTTTTTGATACCTTTTTGAAATCTTTTATATTTTTATGAATAGCGAAAAATACTAAATTTTTATTGAAAATAACTTATTTAATCAAATTAATTTATTGTGTTAAATTAATAATTTTAGTTTGTTTAAAAAATAAATAGATTATATTTTTATCATTTAATATAATTTAGGTCATTGTATATAATTTCACATTTAAATTGTACATAAACACATGTTAATCTTTTGATAGTTTCTATTTCGTAATAACACGCATTTTAGTTTAGACAATGGGAATTAATTTAAAAATATTTTTTGCATCATATGTTTATTGATTTTTGAAAAAATGGATTCCATTTTGGGAATTAGGAGGTAAAAGTTTAGTAAATAGGTATCTTTTAAATTTACACAATAGGAATAATGAATTCAGAAAATATTTTATTTACCATGGTTAAAAGATAAATCCAGTAAATAAGTGTAAAAATTAATATTATAATAATATTTAATTACCCTAACTCATGTCCAATCCTTATTGGTAGGTACACGTACGACCATGTGAATTCTTCGGTAGATTTTGGGACCCCATGGATCCACTTGTATGTGAAAATGAAACTTTATGAAAATTAATTTAAAGTTAAGGAAAATGTAACATAAACATATATAATATAGTAAAACATTTTTTATATGGGGTTATATAAGCAATATTATTGACTATAAATAGTCCTCTGAAATATAAAAATATTTCATACATCATATTATTTTATTTATAATTTTTAGACATAAAATAAATATATTTTTTTATGACACAATAATGATGAAATATTTTCCTTATTGATAAAAGAATCTAATAGAAGATATTGTAAATATTAAAAAAAAAATTTGAATGTTTTTATGCCATATAATAATTTTATATGTTAATATGACATTATACGGTATATTCTATATATTTTATTCAAATTAATCATGATTTTATGACTTAAAAAAACAGAATACTAAATAGTGTCAAAATTTACATAAATGAGTTTTTAAAACCAATACTATATTATTAAATGATATAATATTCCCAAAAAACGAAAATTAGGACAAAGGACATAGATATGGATATATATTTAATTAATTAACCACTTTAGTTTCCCTTGGTATTTTATTTTATGTTTATTAACCACGTAATATAAAAATACAATAAGACATGGTAAATGTTAAACTATTTAACAAAGAGTTAAATCTAAAATATAATGCTAATATAGTGACCTAAACATTTATAAAACCTATTAGTTTAATGTATATAGAACCATAAACACCTTATCCTAGAATTCAATCCATTTTTAGCTATTATAAATGTAAATTTATTTGTAATAAATTAATATTTCAATATTTTCATAAAATGCCCCCACCTCCCTTATAAAAGGTTACATCCCCTTCTATTAAATTCATAGCTCCAAAGAAATTTGGCTCAGCCAACACCTGATGAAATTTCTTCCAATATACCCTCAATTCATCCAAGAGGCCTTAATTTTATCATAAATCCAACCTAATGAGCTATTCTTTTCAAATTAAACAGAAAAACCTGAAAAAGATTTAATTACTTCATCACCTCCATCAATGTAATTTTCTTTTTCCACATCCTCTTTATTGGTTGTTTTGATAAAAAATAATAAATCTATTACCGTATAAATACTTAGATGTTATAATAAATATGGTAAAACCATATTAATTATTCCATCCATCCTCTAAATGAAAAATTCACCATACGTGTATACGTATGACTTACCATCTCCACGTCGTGGTGTAATTTGTTATTCAACGCATCATTATTTGGATGGGTATAATAATTAGTATAATTGATGTAAATAATAAAAATAAATTTTAATTATTCATTATATATAATATACCATAATGTTACATATGATTTCACCATCAATAGAATGATATTGTCGCTTGTTCGTAACTATGTCTTACCGTCTCCCCGACGCGATGAGATTCATTTCCATGTTCACCATTCAATGAAGATTCTAAAAATATATATTATTAATAAGTATTTTATATATTAAATAATAATTCTACTGAATATATATATATATATATGTACATATATCCCTTTCACTTACTTCTGTTCAATACTATAAGAAAATGGAAACAATGTCTATGCGTATGTACATCCTACCGTCTCCATAAAAGGTGCTTTCCATTTCATATATCTTTCTATTATACATATTTATATTATGAATATATATGATCATAAATAATTTTTTATATTCTGGAAACAATTAAATCATTATATAAGTGATACAATCAGAATGACAAGTTAAAACATGTACCATAATGAAAGTGAGTATTAACCGAAATGTTATTTTAACATGCCTGTTATTATTAAATGGGAAGTATAAAGTCATAAATAAATCGTGTATGATATCATAAATATGAATATGGTTCGGGTATACATTAATAACATACTAAGGTAATTATACATGAGGTTAAACATACCCTCATCCGAAAGAAAATACATGGTAAGGGTCAATTTCACAACCACTTTATTATCTGCGGTTGTTTTTACGAAAGTATCTATTGGGAGATCATTATCATCAAAATCTGTGTTTCTTTAAAAATAATTTCAAAATCCTTTTAATACGTCCTAAAATATGGTTTAATTTCATTTATACACTTTCTTTTTTCTAAATGTTTTGAAAGAAATCCTTCTGTTGTTTTCAAATCAAGGTACTTTATGACCATTTGAAAAAATTAAGGAAAGAATGTTTTTTAAATTATAAAGTAGGTGCATCTATTTTTCTCTATTATAACACCTTTAAATCTTCCCTTACAAGCTTATAATAATATTTTCAACATATAATTTTTCTTTTCTTTTGAATGATTTCAAAATAGAAAGAAATATTTCAGTCAAATAGTTTCTGGATCGATTTCATGTATGGTAACATCCATAATTGTATTTTACCTTTGTTTGAAGTGTATTTATTATGATACAATATTCCATATTTTATTAAAGGTTTTTTTGGTATGTTTGATTGTGAATGTGCTATTTTTAAATCATTTCTGGTTTAAGGGTAATGTATTGACATTTCGTATGCTATTTTTTATGGAAATGTTTATATTATGTTTCAACATTTTCGTATGAGTAATTCCTTGGACTTAGTAAGTGATGGTTGGGGCCTACTATTGATCCTTGATGCATCGGTTGGCCTCATGAGACAAATTAGTGTCTAGAACAAGTCCTTAACAAAATCATATTTAATATCTTGGCATGAGGCCTTGATTATGTGGTTATGATGTCCGTCATTATGCATTCCCTCATTATGAAATTAGTTATTACATGTGATTATTTGACTAGTAGAATATGCATGTGCATGTTTATATGGTAATGTTTGATTTATTTTTTCCATATTAATTTCATGTTAATGTTTAAAAGTCTGTTTTTTTATTAAACCTTGATCCTTAAATGGTTATAGCTTACACTAAATTATTTACCCTTTCTGAGAATCTTATATCACCCCTTTTTTATGTATTGTTTTTTCAGATTTACAATAAGTGTAAAACAATTGATATGTAGGGTTAAACTAGTGTAATAATGGTGTTCTAAAAGGATTTTTATGTTGTTTTTTAGGTTTAATGTGTAATGTAATGTTCATGTGTGTAATCTATTTTCTAAGACTGCTAAACTGATCGGTCCTTTGGGAAACGTATCCTTGTAATCATGCCAATGTATTAAAATAATGCACTGAATTTGGGTAACCGGGGTCAGGGCGTTACATGTTACAACCTCCCCTTCCTAAGACAACTAATCCCTAATTTTCCATTGTGTGGATGGAAATATGTCATTTGTGAAAATTTTTAGCCACTGTGCACATACATTAGCCTCCTACTCCCAGGTCTCATCATATACAGATGTGTTCTACCATTGAACCTAGAATAAATGAATTGGAATTCCTTAGAAAGAATTCATGATCCGATCAATTATATGTATCAGATTCTCATTGAAAGATGCATCTAACTCCAAGTCTATATCATTAGGGTTAAATGAATGAGATAGGTCAACATGATACTATTAAAGTTATGATATGTGGAGGACATTGTGCATGGAAAAATATCTCTAAGTAAACGGAATCATATAGGATATTGGTCCCACACTCTCTGCTATCTTGAAAGGCCCAACATACTGAGGTGATAACATTCCCTTTTTTCGAATTCATTTATGTCCGAATCTAGGCGATAGATGTAGAAAGACCTAGTGTACCCCCTCAAACACTATATGTGTGTCACGGTGATCAGTATAATACTTTTTCCAAGAATAATCTATATCCATACGATTCTAAATCATCTTGACCTGATATAAGGTCTCATAGATGAGATTAAGACCCAAAAGAGATTCCTCACCAACCTCAAACCAGTACAGAGGTGAATAGACAATCAACTATAATGGTCCCTGTATAAATCCATCTAAATAGTTTCTTAAAAACTATTATTGTAGTAAAAATAAACCAAAAGAATATAATTTTTCTCATAAACCTCAAAAATAAATGATAAATTAAATATGTATATTCTCTAACACCCATTTATCTTTCTTATAATACTCATCATTCTAAGGGTTATATGTTATACTCAAGATAACTTGTGATCTCTTTGAATTTTTCAACCTATGCCAGAATCGAGAAGTAAATTTAGTATCTCGACCTGACATAATAGAATGGGTAACAACATTAGCTCACAAAATATCCCAAATGTATATCTTTCCCATATCATCAACATAGATGGTCTCTTGGATAGGTATAAATTGTAAAACCTTATTCAACCTGTAGATGATAACCAATACTACAACACTACCTCAAAGTGAACTTGGAAGTCATATCATAAAATACATGGTTAAATCATCCCATTTAGACTTAGTAATGGAGAGATGTTTCAAAAGTCCAGAAGGTCACTCCTGCTCAACCTTCACATACTGATAGGTGTAGGACCGAGTTATAATGTCTGTAATATTCCTCTCTATACTTAGACACAAATACTGGAAACGTATATCTCTATACATCATGGTAACCCCAAGACGAACTATGAAAATTGTGGCATGTGATTCCCTCATCTACTCTTACTGTATATCTGTTGTCACCTAAACAAGGCCATAGATGATTAGGGTTTCACTTCTGTTAACAACCCAACCAGGAGGTGTGTTCCCTCAAATGATTACCTCCCTCAAAATGATTCCCTAGGAATAAAAAATTCCTCATCTATACCCACTTCATAAGGGAGGATATCACATCCAGAGAATCTAGGAATTATTTCACATGTTTTTCTTGAATTATAAGGTGTATCTCAAAGAACATAGCCAACAACACCTACTTACTATTATCCTCCTTGATGGATTGCATTATATCTTTCTAGATAAATTCATAAGCTATGGAATTTCCCTTTCTGGGTGTGTAAGAAAGCATATTGTTAAACAATTCCAGGTATTCTATCCACCTGAATTTCCCTAGATTCAAGTCTTTCTATGTGGATATGTACATGAGAATTTTATGATCTATGTAAATGATTAATTTCTCAGAAAATAATTAGTTCCTACAAAAATATTGGTAATGAATCATGGAAAACATCTCTAGGTCATGTGTTGGGTAATTAAGCTCAATAGGCCTCATCTAGCGAGACCCATATGCCACATATTTATCATCTTGTATCATAACTACCCTTGACTGGATTTTTGAACCATAATAAAAGACTATATAACTTCTTCTTAGCTCTAATGGAATTTGGATCAGAATTGAAGCCAGTCTTCCATTTGACTTCTTAAAATCAATCTCATAGGCTTCAAACCAAACATATTACACACATTTCATTTTCAAGGCCATAAGAGAAGATGCAAAAAGGGGAACTCTTTGGATGAATTACATATAATATATAGATATCCCTAAGAAGATGCTTATGTTTAATACATTATTAGGCATATCCCAAGAAACCTTATCACTCACCTTCTATAGGATAATAGATATTCCTTACTCAAAAATTATATGACTCATGATGTTAACCTTGCTTCTCCAAAAGTGGCATTTATTAATCTTCTCATATAGCTGGTTCTATCTTAGTATACTCAAAATAATATCATGATTTGTAGAATGGTTTTGTATGGTGAACGAATATAGTAAGATATCATCAACGAAAACAACCGTGAATGAATCTAGATATAGGTATAAAACATGATACATCAAGGCCATGAAGACTTCTGGTATGTTTTTTAGACCGAATGACATTAATACACTCATACAAGTCATACCTGCTCTAGAATTTTGTATATGGTTTGTCTGATTCAATCACACACACTAGATGGCAGCCTGACCTCAAATTTATCTTAGAGGAAATATTTTCTGCAAGAAGCTGGTTGAAGATTTCATCAATGCGAGGAAGTGGTTACCTGTTTTTTACCATGATTTGTTTTAGCCTGTGGTAATCCACACACGATATAAGGGTACAATATTTATTTTAGTGAAACTAATATGTGAACCTCGTGCTGATGTGATAGGTTGGATAAACCCCTTAGCCTATATATCATATCATTTCTCTTTGGGTTCATGGATCTCTGAAGGTGCGATCCTATATTGAGGAATGGATACTAGTGACATACCTAGGGAAATATCTATGGTTAACTCAACATCTCTCTCAAGATATAATCATGAGATTCATCATGTAATACATCCGTGAAATGGTCCACTACTGGAGGTAATGGTACTAATTGCATCCGTGGTTTCTCATAAAGAAATAGGCCATATGGGATATCACTCTTTTTATCCCAATATGTTTGGTTCCAACTCAACTTACCTGGATATCCCATTCCCCCTTATGGATATATTTGATTCTCTAAGGTGAGGTGAAATACATTCGGTGGTGATAGAAATCTACTTGGGCATAATAATGCATAAACCATTATACCAAGAGTGACGTCAAATCCAAATATCTTGAGGATGATGTAACACCATAAGAAATTTTACCCCCTATATCAAGGGGTAATTTTTGGAACTAGAATATTCCCCCGTTCTGACCACAAACAATGTTTTGAAATACATGACGTCACATAAGTATGAAATTACATGACCTAGATGATTCAAAACTACAGAAGATAAAAAAAGCGTGATGAACCTATATTGAAAATATAAGAAACTAAAGATGAGGCTACCATAATATTAACTCATATAGTAGAAGGTCATGGACTCTACTTCTCAGGCTCAATATGCAGTTGATTAATATAGTCTAAACTATGGCCCCGATATGATGTCTGCCTAGCCTGAGCAGATCCACTCTTCAAACATTAAAGCTCTAGGTCATGACTACCTTGACCACTTACTATACTAACTCACCCTTATTTGATGGTAGAATAAAAAAACTCATCCTAACATGGTTCCATAGATCTTGTACCTCATAGAGGTGTTGGTACAGATCCCATATCACTAGATTCTAGAAGATAACACTGGTAGAAATGTTGTAGGTGACTCATCCTACTTCAGGCTCAGCACTTGATTGGGTTCCTCATGCATGGGGACTTCTGGTGGAATGTTATTCTGCACTGGTGACACGCCACATGACTATCATTTGGTTCCACCTAGATGGTACTTCCACCATGTGCTCCCTCAAAATGATGTTTCATACATTCAAATAAACCACCCCCCTTCCTTAGAACTTAGTAGCCCAGGATCACATTACCATATTGTCTATTATTTGGTTCTTTAATAATGGATTGGTTCAACATCTCTATAATAATAGTCAAATGGGATATATTCACCTATAAGCGTACAATGTATCCAATACCATCCTCAAAAAGCCTCGTAGTCATAAACTCATCACCAGTTAGAGAAAGATTGAAATGATACATATCAGTGAAGAAAAAATGAATACTCTAGCAATGTCATATTTCCCTACTAAATATGCATGAACTACCTGGAATGATCCACTCACAGATTCTATATAAGGAATTTATTGTAGAAAGAGGTCTAGAATTCTGCCCAGATCATAACTTGATAATGATCGTCTTTGAGATTATGTCCTACAAATTCTTGGTGGAATCATGTAACATGATTGTAATTAGCTAGAACCGCCCCTCTGTAGGAGTCTCTAGAGAGTCGAGGATTGATACCATGGATCCTAAACAGAACTTAGTAGCCTGAGGTTCACCATCCCTTAAGACGGTGGGAGGATGCTGCTAATAAAAGTTTGGACTCAACTCTCTAATAATGGGGGCAGGGTAGGGATCACATTGAATAGACTTCATGAAATAAATAAATTTTTTATCCACTTAACCCTATCCATAATGAATTAGATCTCATTCCCCCAGTGGTCCATGGCTCAACATGCCGTAACTAATGTCTTAAGGAATATTATTTAACCCATGATGGAAATCATTATTAGGTAGGGGATGAACATTAAGTGTCTATTATTCTTTTTAGTCCTGAAAGAAAAGTTGACACATTACTATATGCAACAATAAATCATGAAAAAATAATTGTAAATATAGTAAATGCATGGAAAAATTGATATATCTTGGAATAATGCATGAAATTTTAATCATATAGTGCTTATAGGGATTCATGTTTTGATATGCCCTCATATCATTGGGATATGGTAAGAAAATCCCATAAGGTGAAATTTTTTATCAATAATATTAATGGAACAAATCAATTTCATCAACAATTGGTGAAGTCCATAAAACTGTTATAGTCAAATCATAATAGTATTTACCCATCCCATGAAATTTGGGTTTCCCATGCACATGGGTTAGCTACTCCTAGGCACAGGCTGATTACTAAATTCTAATATCCTATTCTCTTTTATAACCCAAATAGTAATAAAAATATTGAATGTAATTTGATAAAACATTATATAATTTTACCTTGGGATCCACTAGACGATGTCGCCAGATTGTGGGCCACAAGACCTCAAGCATGCCTCCTTGAACGCTAGAGGATGCTGAGTACCAGCAAGGGCCTAGGGTGTGTCTATGGGGAGACCATTCACTCGTCGATCAAAGTGTAGAGTAGAAATATATATATATATATATATATATATATAATTGGAAAAGTTGAAGAATCATAATAATAATCATAAACCATGAATGAGGAAAAAATAATTGGCAGAAGTTTAATAATCATTTAATTGCCACTGATGATGATGTCAAAGATGTTATTCAAAATATAAGAGTCTATGAGAAACATTAGATATAAGAGTATACCACATAATATAAAAAATATACAAAAAGTAACAAAATGATACTACTATAATTTTGTGCATAGGATTGGTCCTCTGGCCCATACTCCAACCACGAAGAATAATCAAGCATCGTAAGCCACACTCTTCCCTTTTTCAACACCTACAATAATAATGTCCTCATAGGTACCAAGTGCATCCCAAGAAGGATGTGAGATACAATCTCAATATTCCACCACCAATGATGGCTAGATTAAAATATTTCATACGACAGGTAAGTGAATAGTGTGACATAAATGTTTAAAACATGGAAATAAATAAATAAGTATATAAACACTTCAACACAGGTTAGTAAATGGATACCTAACCAATACTACCTGCTTATTCCTAAGGTGAATATCTGAACTAGGGATCCTATAAAGGTTATATTTTAAATACATAGTCCATTATAAAAGAAGCAACCAAGGTAGGGGGACCCCAATCTTTTGTTCTGTCTTGGCAGTCATATTCCCATGTCATCATTCGACATACTCATAATATAATTAAGATACAAAACATATATACAAGAAAGTAGTATGTCAAATCCAATGATGTAGTCATGGGCCCATCCAAGAAGATATATAAAGAATTAAGAGGGTCAATATAGAATCATATAATTTAAATAATGCCACTGAGTCCATCTATAGAAACCCATAAATTCATCCCCTCTATCCCTAATGGAATGGTGACTTTGTTTTCGTACCATGTATGTCACATAGGGGACTGGGTATCACCAAAGGAATGGTGTAGCCATATTTTCAATGATTTATTCCATGATTTCTCCCCTATGAAACCGATTTCTCTAATGAGAGTATATTGTATAATCTAGGAGCCTATACAAGGCAATCCAAAGTATCACACCCATTTTGTCAATTAGATCTAAACCGAACACTACAAGTCCATCCACAAGATCCTTAAATCAGGACTCATTTTCTCTCTTGGCCTTTAGTAGGTGTGGCATAGCAATCAAGGATCATGTCATAAGTAATATCATTTACATTCACATTTCATCAACAAGGCATGTAAATATTACATACTAACTAGTAGGTTGAATAAAAAAATCCAATTATAGCCATCAAACATAAAATAAGGTATTTATCACAAGGCACCATTAATAAGATTATTGTGAAAACAATGAGGCATAAAAAATAATGCACAATTCAATATCATGGACATCAAGTATAATCAATGAAATATAAGTCATGTTCCATCAATATTGAAGCATTATTCATAAGAATTAACTTATATGTATGAGGCATCAAGGTCATGGTCCTATCTCTTTGAAAATCATTTATCATGATTCAATTAATTAGTTAAGACATTAATCACAATTTCTCACAAATACAATGTAGTTATCATCCAAATCACTGGAAAATATGCAATTTAATGATGGTTCATTCTATAAATTAAGGTCATATGAGACATGAGAAACTCATTTAATTAATTTATTATACATATTTGGGGCATCTCTGGAAGGGTCTAACACATGGAATAATGAAACATCAATTAAAATGTGACTAAAAAGTGGAAATAACTATAGCACCTACCTCAATGTATTAGCACTCCACTCATCCACTGTTGAGGTATCAATAATGCTAGAATGGTAGAAAATAAAAAAATATTCCAATTCACTAAAAATAGAGATAAATATGTCACACCTAAATAGCATAGTGGAGGATGAAAGAAAGGATAAATATTTGGGATATGAACATAGATATTATCCTTAAATTTTAAATTATTCCATTGGAAAGAGATTTTTAGTCTAATTGAGGGAGATAGAAAAAACCATATAGAGAGGGAAGGGCCAGCTTCATGCTTGAGGGAGGAAAAAACCGTAATGGAGAAGGAGGAGGAGAAAGAAAAAAAGAGTTAAAACATTAATTAAGGAATGTTTGGGTATTTCACTAGAAAAAAATCATGAATGGTTTGGATACATGGTTGGCCTAACTATGTGCCATCTATGTGAATGGGCTCTGTCCCAACCCTCTATCTCACCACAGATTCATTTGCCTAAGGTCACACTATTGTAGAAAAGCCATGCGACCTAGTCTTCCAATTTAATTTATAGGGATTTGGGCTCTTAATGATCCTTGGACACCCCTAAAACCTCCTTGGCTCCCTTATGCATTAAAACAAGGCCAAAAAAGATTTAAAACAAAAACAATGGTTCATACCGATGAAAATATTTAGGGAGTTATATAATTTGCAGGGTATAATAGAACGTAAACCAATCATGTGGTATGCTCTTCCCCAAATAAAGAGGACTCCACATGGATTTTTGGGCAATCCACTCATTCTTCCACCGTAGATGAGGTATTGACTATCCCATTGTCTAGCCAGCACTGTTTTGAAAATGGATGGTGCATGGTTTCTACTAATTGTGCTCCAACCATGCTCCACCCAAAAACTGGATTTAAAACCAACATTTCACATAAAATGATCACAAAAACTCTTATAAACCAAAATAGACCATTAATAATAAAAATAAAGGGGTGGTGTTGGGTGAGGGTGTGATAAATCACATTCTTGGTAACTTCATGGGGTGTTTTATTTTATTTTTTATGGTTACTCCTTTATCTTTTTTCTTGTATTTTGAAACTATTTTGTATTTAATGGAGGTCCAATGTATAGATATATCATACCATATTTTTAGGAGGAGTCTAACATTTATGTTTTATAATTCATAGGGTAAAATCATTCCCAACGTCTATATTTTATACCCTCAATGCTTCTAGCCTACCTGTGGTGATCAGAAATGATCTTTTAGCATTGTTAGAGGTAATCTTGAGTAACGTGGATGGTTGACCTTGGATGGTTCATGGGACTAGAAATTAATTTACCCTAATAATGTCCAAATATATTCCAAGAACCCATCATGAGATAATGTAGGAAATAGGAATTTGGCTAGTTAATTTCCTAGGATAAGACATAAATCATATAAGGAATTAATAAAGTAGAATTTGTTTAAAAAAATTATAAAATTAGGCTTATTTACATTTAATTTTTTTTACCCAACTTCATGGTCTTCGAAACCATTGTTTCAACCATAAAAAACACAATATTCTAATTTTTTTACCCCAAACAGTTCACTTTTATAGTCTTTGAGACCGTGAATTTTAACCATGCATTCTATAAAATTTTCATGAATTCCTAAATTTATAACAAAAATTCAATACAAATCATAGAAAAAAATAACTTCTAAAATATAATTATATAATTGAAATAATATTTATCAAAATTATCTCATCCATTTTTCATTAGATCCCCTAAAATTCATCTACAATCCTCTAAAAAAAATAGGTGATACTATTTTTCATAAAAATGGTTTCATACACTAAATTAATATATTTACAATCAATAATGTAATGTGGTTCATGATGATATTTATTCAATTGAGATATGCAGAACAAATTATGAATTGATTTAAAATAATTAGGTAATGATATATGATATTTCATCCTTCCAAGTCATTTCACAACCATAAATAGATTTACATATCAGAACATAAACATAAATTGTTTCACCAATATTTTATATACTGGTAGCAGAGAAACCTTGTGGAATAACTAAACACTAGTTGAAATTTTTAATGGTCAGTGACATGAATTTTTATATTTATAGATCATTGATCTGTGATCAATAATTTCTCAATAAAACGGATTTTATCAGTCATCCACTACATAATGACCACCCTAATAATGAATACTAACCCAATTTTTCTCATCATAAAGGAGTTGAACATGGATAAATATAAATATATTTTAAATGTTCAATTTTAATCAATTACTGGTATCTATTATTACATGAGAATAGAATATATAATAATTGGTTCTCCCATGAAACTCTAAAGTACAATACATATGTATAAATAATATTATTTGTAATTTTTATATATCACCTTATCTGAACATCATTAAGAGGATGATAGGTCATGTTAAACTTCAACTGAGTTCCCGTAACTTCCAGAAGACTCATATCAAGCTAATAATTAAATCATTGATCTTGTTCTTCATAAATTAAGAAATGTAATTACTTGAAATTTCTTATATTCAACATGTATTTTTTTTTAATATCATTCACTTTAATGATCTCCTTAACAAAAAGGAAACGAGTCAGTTTAGTTTATCGATCAATAGTCACCCATATAAAATTTCTTCCAATATTATTTCTAAGGTAATCAAAACAAACAACTCATGGATATTATATCCTAATTCTGTAGAATAATAAGATGGTCATACAAAAAACATGCTGTATTTTGATGCTCAAACATCACAATTTTGAAATTGATTTAGGGAGATTTAAACCAATTGGTTTTAAAACCCAACCTAGGAAAATAATATTTAATTTTTATATAATATTACATCTTCCTAGAAATTTAATTTACATCCCGACTATAGTGATGAAATCATTTTATCACCACTTATCTCATGGAAAGAGGAACTATCACATTCTTCTTAAAATAGAAAGTTCTATCATAAGATCAAGATCAAGACCATGATTTATTTTCCCCCCTTCAATTTAAAATTTCTTTTATATATTGGAATTTATAATCAAACTCCTTTACATGAAAAATTAATTCAATAAATGATGTTTTGATTATACACTATAATAAAATAGTTGATTATTCTATTTATTCATTTCCATGTGAATTTTACTTAAATTCCTCATCTACTTTCTTTAATCTAGTGATTTTTTCATCGCTCACTCTATAAACATCATACTAGGATATTAAATAATGAAATTACCTTTTACCAGGTCATAAACTAGATTGAAATCATGTTTATGTATGTATTCTACCTAGAACCTATTCATTGTGTTTTAATACTTCTAAAATGAGATTTAATTTAAAATTTTATAATCCATATAAAATGGGAAATACCCCTTGAATAAATAATATCACCGAAACATCAATAAATTCACCACCTATACCATCTCAAGGTCATTGGTGGGATAATTCATTCCACGTTGGTTGAACTAGTGATAACTATCCATAAAAATATGATCATTTTTCAAAATGAATTGATTATTTAATATCGGGTATATTTTATTAATCAAGGGTTGGAAGAAGAAAAAAACCACCGAGAAAAATAAGAAAAATATAATGAGACTAAGGAGGGTAGAAATAGAAGATTCTAAGAGAGAACACTTAAAAATGTAAGAACCTTCTATTGATATGGATTCTATGATATAAAAACTAGAGAAAATATCACAGGCATTTCTTGAATCAAAAAAGTCATCTTCCATGTTTCCCTCACTCTGAGTGTCTGAAATTTATATTTTATTAGGATGAAGACTCTTTAACTTGCACACATGATAAGAAATGTTCAATGGGGAAGAGGAAAAATAAATATTAATGTTGTAAATCACCTTTTAGTTAGATTCAATAGTGTAAGGTATGATTTTTTAGAGCAACAGAGTTCCAAAACTATGGGCATGGAGTTGGCTTCTACCAACAATGAGTTTCCAGCTCCAAAATGGTGTGAACATTAAATGATAAAAGATCCCCTAAAGTCAAAAAAACTCCCCCTACACGTATTATGTTCATATTACATGATCCAGTGATATTGAATTTTAATCCAAAAATAGGGGAAATCCATCGGATCTAATAGCTCGAGGAATGGATTTGGGTACCTGAGATAGACCTTCCAATAACCATGTTGATGCTACGGGAGGGATCTAACTACCAATCCCTAAACATACAACCCATGTTGAGCATAAGGATTTTTTCTCTAAAATCAATGGAAAAAAATCACATTTTTAACCCCCACAGAGCGATCCTTTTTCATCTCATTCCAAATGCACCAAAAACCAAAAATAAGGATGATTTCACTCATTTTGTTTTCTTGGATTTTTCTTCCAGAATCAAGAAACCAACGATCCAAAAAAGGAACACCTAAAATCTCAAGGGTGAGGATGCCAGTAAAACTACCGAAGTATGTCCACAATGTTTAATCACATTGACACATGAAAAATAAATGATGATAGGTCTCATCATGAGGCTTGATATAGTAAGAACACATGGACGTGACAAGAATGCCAATGCGATGGATGTTATCATCAGTTAGAACTCCATGGTTTCTCACCCTATAAACAAGGAAGCACAGCTTAGCAGGAACACCTTTACTTCAAATAGTATTGACCCAAATTTCTAACATGTCTGAAAATAAGATAAACCTACAATAATCTTCAAAATGCAAGCGCAAGATGATATAGTAGTGAAAATATATATGTCATACTCTAGAGAAATCTGAAAAATCATGAAGGTATCATGTTGTTCCTCATCTAAGATATCTTGGATAAACAATTAATAGTTCCACACCCTTCTAGAAGATAAATTCACGATCAAAAATCTAGGAAAACAATGTCTGCAACCATACGAATTTTGGAAGCAGAATGAGACCTCACCCCAAACAATTATCCATCAAACTTGTAGCTTTAGAGAAGGAATAATCTTATGACCCTCATGAAAAATTGGTGGACACCTTAAATTTAGATATACTAGATTCACATAATATTTTGAGGTGGTAAACTTACCCCATAATGTTCTTCCATATATAAATTATTAAGAAATATTAGCATGGAGATCGAGGATTGTACCCTCGAGACTCTTGATATTGATTCATCCCTTCCTTGCAGTCTTTTCCATTCAAGACCAAGATTCCAAAGGGATCACCCCCTATTCATGATCATCCCAAACAAAATATTCCATGATGTTTTGAATACTCACAATGATGGAGATTGGAAATTTTATTTCAAAGAGAGTGTGCATGTGAATAGGAGACATGACATGATTGACAACATAATTCTCCCTCTGAAACAAAGATAATTTCTTTCTAGTTGATGATGTGATCAATGATATTTGAAATTACCATGTCAAATTGATGGATCCATATCCCATAGAAGGAGATAGAAACACCCAAATAATCCAAATAAAAGCACTTCTTTTGAATACCCAAGAGATATTTGATTGATTAGATCCTTCTTATCACACACCATGAAGAAATTTCAATATTTTTATTCTTCCAACTGATATGATGACCACTCCACCTGTAACACTCCATTCAATCTTTACCCCCTTATACGTCAATTTTATAAATGATGATGCCAATTTTGAGATTTCATGGAAAAATTTCTTATAATACTCTACCAATCCAAAGAAACTGATAATTTAGAAAAAAACATTTAGGTATCCTGCTACCAAATGCCTTTAAACTTCTAAATATCCATTGATATTCCATTCTTAATTTCCACATAACCCATGAATTTTACTTCCTAACTCTAAAACTATAATTTCAATAGGTTTTAGGGATATAAAAACTATAGGATAATTCCTGATCTCAAATGATGACAGAAAATATAAATAATTATCATATTTACTCCAAAAATCAATCATAAAAATATATACCTATTTTACCCTCAACTAGTGATATTCTGCCTTAGCTCACTATGGGAAAAGTTTCTCACATATCTGATCTTATCAATTATTTCATCGATCTATGAAAAATGGATTTTATTCTACCCAGTCACTTGATTGATCTTTTAATAAAAAAAGAAAAGGAAATATATATTATTTTTAATTTAATTAAAGAGAAATCAGGTGGAACATAGTGGAACAATAGGATGGATAAAAAAATTTCATAAAATATCATGAAGTTGTATTTTCAATTTCTCCAAATAAATAGAATTTATTTGATATAATGGTAATGAAATGGATCTTTTCTATAATTAAATCTATAACTACAGTTACCAATCCTATATAAATTTATAAAAATCATTAAGAAATAATTTGGGCTTTTATTCACCAATATGGTATGTTCATTTCCTAGAGTTACCATAATATTATCCTAGTGTAATCTTTGTAACTGACAAGAAACAGCCTCAATATACTGGATAATTGATTCTAATCTACCCAATATTGGATTAAACTCTCCTTGAAAGACATAATTATTCCCTTTGGGTGAGATAAACACATGGTTTGAAGGATTATTTAACACCTAATATCACATAATGAATAAGTTTAACTCAATAAATGATACTATTAATCACTTTAGATCATATAAAATAATTTTCATATGTTGGATCAAAATGATACAAAAACATAGATGGTACATTAAGAGAAGGAACTTGAGGCATACAGAAATATTTATGGGTGGAATTTTTAAAATTTTCTTGATTGAATCTATATTGAAAAATCAGATATAATCTTCCAGTTTATATGTTCACCCATGGATCTTTTAAAAAAGTAATTAATCTTGAGATAAATATAAATAAAATTAAAATGGTAACCTAGAGGGACAAGGAAATTCTAGTGCATTTTTCTAAACCTCGTAGCATCATTTCCTAAAGAAGTCAAAAGAGTATCCCTTTATATCAACAACACATGCACCAAAATCTCATTGTTTATCTAGACCTAGTTTTTTATGTGCTATCATGGATGAATTTAGAGCATTATGAATATACATTGATCATGAGAAGATGGTGAACTTAATCAAAGGAGAGGATATTAATCTAACCTTTTCATTCTCATATATCTCCTTCTAAACATTTATAGAAACATGGGATACTCTCAAATTTTTAAACAATGAGAAAGGAATTATGTCTTATTGAAAAATTTACTTAAATACATAGGTTATACCTTCTAAAATTTCACTTTGCAACCTATAAAGTTACAACCACGGGTTTAGATCCTTCTCTGCACATATAACTCGATTATGGTTATAATAAAGATAAAAATTATTTTATCACTTAGTTGTAAAACTTTTAAAGTGTCACAAAATAATATATTATCCATTAAATTGGCTCATTTTCTCCCATAATTATTTAGTGAATCTTGAATGTGTAATGATCATTCAAAAAATAATATTTTTCTCATATTAAATATTATATTTATATGACATGTGAATAACTAGATAAATAAATTTTATTATTATAATTATTATTATCTTAAATGACAAGATTTAATTCAATTATTTGTCATCATTAAACCACAGATGCTCTTTGTCCCTTCCTCAGGGGTATCAATTTATCCTAAAATTCATTTTTTCTGAGATGGTGGAACTCACGAATACACATTGTGTGTGATACTCTTGGAACATATCCTGATATTAGTGATTGATACTCATAGATAAAAGTGGTAAATAGAAACACATCATGGTCTCTAAAGAGACAAGGATGATCCATATCTATGACAAAATCCTATGAACACGTTCCTTGTAATATAATCTCTTTGTCTCGTGATACCATATCAAGCAAGATCAATACACAATGTCATCATTGTTTTATACTTTATTTATATTTATTTAGTGTATTGGATATACATTCCTTTATCTACCATGGAAACAGAATTAGTAATGTAATTATTATCCTAATAAAGTGTCCAATTATTTCTTCTTCCTAAAAGAGAAAAAACCCTTTCTTGATCATTGCATCAATTGCATACAACCGTTAACACACCCAACAGAAGATATCATTCCATAAATGTAAATTTCATGGTCTTTGTCTTAAATAAATGTATTCTATCAAATTATAGACATTTATAATGATCTCATGTCAAGAGACCAATTCACATGCTCATATATATAAACATCTAATGACACCCAAAACATGTGGTGTTCCTATTGGTGGTCGTTCCTCACAATATTCTCTACATGATCTCACTATTTGCGAAAATTAGGAGAATAAGTATAAATGATTATGTTATATTGAGAATCGGATATTAAGACAACAAATATGTACCATAGTATATATAGTGTATCTTGACCATAAGACACATGTTTAATATTATTGTCATTCTATCTTGATATTCTCATAATTATTACGAACCGTAATTACCATTTAATATGAAAACTAATATAAGGACATTACAGTGTAAATATTTTACATAGAAGTAATAAATCTATTATGATTAGAATACATCATGCATAACTCTCTACATATATAATATAGTAATTTAAAAGTACTACTCATGTTAGGTATAGGGAACCCGATTTCAGAACATTTCCACTTTCACTAGATCTAACATGGTAACCATTTACCAATTATCAATCACTTGAAAAAATCCGTATTCTTCTAAGTTATTGATTTATTCATTATTCCTCCACATTCTTCATAGTTATTGTAAAATCTGTGACTTCTCTACCTTTATTATTATCCCTTAAGATATTATATAACCGAATATATACATTTTTCAACTATTATATCACTTAAATCTTGGATAGTACCATCATTTTCATATTAGAAAATTTTTTACTATGATAATACATTACTTTTTGGTAAAATCCCTAAAATTGTGAAAAAATCAATCCATACATTAACTTCTTCTTTAGTTGCGTTCAATTCCACAACAAAAATGTTATTTATAGATATATATACCACTAGATTTAATTTTATTATATGTATCATCACTATTTTATAACTATTATAGAATACTAAATTTATAAATACGAAGAATAGTTATGTTTCCCCCTGATAACCAGTGTTATTTATTCTTTATGTAATAAGAACATATCTAAGGTGACCCTAGCATTACATACATAAATAGTAAAAAATACTATATGAATATTCAACACATACCATAATTATACACACCATAGAACAATAATGGTTTAGTGTATTTAGATACTTGATAAATAACCAAATTATTTCATGAATGATATTTATCATATCCCTAAATGTTCCTCTCACATAATAAACATCTTATACATACACTATTTAAGGAATTTATTCATAACCTATAGAAAAGGAAACATGAAAATGGGTGAGCTTTGATTCTTAGGAAGGATAAAAATATGAGATATCAATCAATGATCATAATAAAGAAAAATATAATCATAATGGTATGAAAACATTATCTTAAATCATTCAATTCATACCCAATCATTAAAGGATAATTAATAATCATGTATGAAAGATGGATTTGACATTAAAAAAATTGCATAAGTCATTATTGTGTTGAATAATACATAATGAATCATTATCATTGAGAACATTCCATAATCATTAGACATAATTTTTTTTCAAACAAATTAGTTTTGAAAATCATTTCTTTATTAAAGTATCACAACCATGACTATCATAGAGAAAAGAGTCCCATAATGTATTGGGTTCACCCACCATTCCATCACTTCATTAGTTAAAGCTCACAACCAAGACTATCATAGTGTAAAATCCAATTAATAACATTTTTTAAAACCCTATTGTAGTTTATATTACTCATTGGATATTAATACCTACCAAATACATTATTGGGATATATAATTCCAATCCCACCCATTATTCAATGAAAACCATACATATGCGTTACAAATGATCAAAATAATATTCTTCAAATCATATTATAATAATACATGGAAATTGAATGTGTTTCATAAACATCTCACAATCACGTTATCATAATCCATACAGAGAAGGAAAGAAGAGGGTATTATAATAGGATTCATTATTTCATCATATCTTAAAAACTCATGGGAAAGAAATGTGTTTCATGAAATCATCCTTAAAACATCCTCATCATAACTCATATATAATATAGCATGGTATCATAAGATAATACCCCAATGAAGAATAATAAACATAAAATGATGCTTACCTATATGAAAAAATATATTTAAAATTACATTTGAAACATTGTCTAAATAATTAGAAAAATAAGATTTTATTTTGATAAAAATTTATATTAAAATTCTTATAATTTTAATAAATTTATATTATTTGATAATAACCAAAGAAAATTGTAACATAATCATAAAATAAAAGAATATTCATGATAGAGGGAAAATTATTCAATAATGTATTCATTAAAACAAATCATTTTTTACACACTTTTTTAAAAAGTCAAAAAATGGCTTGTCGTGAAAAAAATTTATAAGATTTAATTTTTATAATTTGTAAATAAAATAAAATTTATTTAAAATTAAACTTTTAAGACATTTAAATTATAGGTAAAAATTACCAAAATTCGTAATATAGAATATAGATAAGGAATACAAAGATTATAGTCCCAAAAATAAGAAATAAGGTCAGTTTTTTTTAAAATCATTTTCTCAATAATTTTAGGCACAAATGAAAAGAAATTGTTTCTAATAATTAAAAATACTAAAAATAAAAATGGTATAATAAAATATATGTGGGTTAATGGACAATTATTATATAAATATTTTTAATAAAACTTCAATGAAAATAATCAAGAAAATAAATGATATTGTAACATAAACCCTTACATCAAGTCTTGTATTGCTTTATCCACATTCCATCCTCCTATATAATAAATACTGATTTATTATAAATCTATTCTAGAAAAGTATTCATATATAACTTACTATATATCATTCCTTAATAATTCTCAATTACCCTTTTATTATCAATTCATCATTAAATTGAACATTTGTGTGGAAACTAGTTTGTTTAACATGCATGTTTTAGTTCAATAGTCTAGGTCATTGACATTTTGTCATGGTTTAATCATCCCTAGAATATTAATCATTCAATTATTATCATATTTTTTCATTATTTATTCTTTTATAACCATCCATGTAATGTTTTGATGAATAATTCCTTACATCACTTTGTAGAGATAATATTCCATATTTACAAATGAGTAATATTTCCACTTTCTGATGGATGAAAAAACAAATATATATAACAATTTGATTTTATAGAATCATAATTATATCATAAATATAATATATTTTTCATTAACCATATTCTAATTATAGTCCATTTAAATATGAAATGAAAAATGAATCACATCGCTTCGTGGAGGTGGTAGTCCACACACACACAAGAATGAAGTTATCATTTTTCAATGAAAGGGAAGGAGATATAAAATGGATTTAATATTAACATAAGAAAATATAATTTTTGTAAATATAATTATGGAATAAATTTAATATGGTTTTAGATCATTGCTAAATGTTTTAATATGAATGAAACATGAAAAGGCCGATAAAAGCATATACCACTTCATCAGGTATCATCCATTGAAAAGAACCTTAAGAATTTATGGATGGGTATTTTGGAAAAACATCAACTCATGGTAATGAATAATTATTTGTGAGAGTATATTGGAAGATCTTGGTCGAGCTAAATGGTTTAATTAGTGTGTAGTAGAGAGGAGAGGAGTATACCTTTTATAAGTGGGGTGGGTGTCAAACTTGTAAATACTTACTACATTAAAGTATAAAAAAATTATATTCAAGTGAAAGTCGAACCAAGGATACCAAAACTATAATATAATATAATTTTGGGTCTATGTATAGTTAAACAATATAATTTATCAAATTTTTTGACATATTTTATATCATATATCTATATTTGACCCCCCGTTAATCCTATTAACCCTTATAATGCTGACCATGTTTTACCATTATTATTATTAGTAATGAAAAATTGAAATAACTAATAAATTTAAAAATTTTGATTCCAAATTTATAAACCATTTTACCAAATTTAATTTATAAATTTTTTGGATTTTTTTTAAAATAAGCGTGAAAAAGTCAAGAAAAACTGTTTTTTGACAAATACATTTTTAGGCACAATACTTAATTTATATTTATTCTTTTCCCAGTAAAAATAATTAGATTAATGTTAATATATTTTATTTAATACATAATATAAAGTTCTCATTAAAATCATTAATAAATACTAATTATGTCAATTTATTAATCTAAAATACACTGTTCACAATTAAAGTAGTTTTATGAAAAATATATATTATTACCTTCAAACTATTTTACCCTCATTTATATCCTATTAAAAATCAATGTATTAATTATTATTAATCTTTTCACATTAAATACCATTATATTTCATCAAATTTATATGTCATTAATTATCAATTTATATAATATGTATTAAAATATAGTACTTTAAAAAATGAACATTCAACATATAATGGTACTATTTTTAACATTTAAAATATAATACTTATTTCACAGGAATGAATAAATATATTTAATTAAATAAAAAAATTATATGTAATTTTTATAATTCAGTTAGTCATACTCTTACCTGTTAATCCAATAGAAAGGAAATAATAGTAACATTTAACTATAATATTTCAATAGTATGTCACGGGTCATTTAAACGCGGTGTTTCATGTAACAAATAAATCAAAAAATTTGAATTTATTTAAATATAAATATATCATAAAATATATATATGTTAAATTCTATCCATTTATAACAACATTTCCATCAAAATACTTCATTTCCACATAGAAAACTAAGGATACTTCTACATCATCACATCCTCAGGTTCCCACATAGCCTCATCAAATTTATAATTCCATTTGATAAATTTAAATAGATGAGTGTTATTTTTCTACAATACTTAATATCTACAATCCAAGACATCCACTGGTTATTCCTTCCGATAAATATCAGGAGTTAGTGTTGCAATCTCTAAGATTAGTGCATGTGAAATGATTAATTTTGCGCATCCTTAAAAACGATACATGAAATATATCATAAACTTGAGAGAGATTCGATGGATGTGAAAAGTGATAAGAAACTATCTATATATGATAAAGAATATATAAGTGACCAATATATCTAAGTATTGCATTTCACTTCTTTCAAAAAATCATTACCTTATTCCAAGGATATATTTATTAGAATATCTTGTCCCCAGGATCAATCTATAGACGTCACCAATGATTATTGGCATAATTCTTCTATCGATATTGAGTTGACCTAGTGTGTTATTTAATATACTTAAAAATATATTCCATTTCTACAACTAGCTCAGGTCCTAGTGGATTTTGTTCCCCAACTTCATCCCAACATGTAAGAACCCTACACTTTTTTCCATAAAGGGATTTATAAGGATTCATATGAGTTCTATAGTGAATTTTATTGTGGTAAGATAATTAAAATTTAATAAAGTGTTAATACTAAACACCATGGAAATACATATAAAATTCTCTCAACATATCATATGGGGATTTAATTTTTCTCTCATACTGACCATATACCTGAATATGATATGTAGTTCTAATGATCTACTCCAAATTCAATTATACCCGAAAAATTCTCAAAAAAATCGAGGTAAACCTCATATCCTAATAAAAAAGTATAATGTGATACCACATCCATATTTACAAATTTTATAATGTATATCCTTGAACAATTATCATGAGAGAAATATTCTCTAATAGAAATGAAATGTTCTAATTTCATATAGAGATTCAAATAACCCAAATAAGAATATAGAATTTAGATGTTTTGGGGATTTTAGTCATAAAATGCACGGTGATTTTTTACCATTTATATTCTGATTTGGGTAATTGTTATAATATCCCCTAATACTTCTATCTCTCAGCATTAACTTTTTTCATGCCAAATAGCGAGATACATACTATACAGTATCTTTTTTTATGTTGTCCCACCAAAAATAATCTATCATATCTCTATAAATCGTTATACCTTAAAGATTAATAGATAATGATGAACTAATATCTTTATACATGAACTCCTTAAAATATAGTATTAACATGACACATACTCAGTTCCTGAACCTAGTCACTCCATCACTATAATGGTAAAAATTATGAATATTTATCACCTAATTATGCAGTTCTACATCTTCCTTCCACACCTATTTAATATTTACATGGATAGATGGTTGAATATTTAAGTGAGAAAGATATTATCTATTCCCTTTCCTTATGACTTAAATATACATACACTCCAAATCCATATGTATTGGTTCTATTTCAATCCTCATCATGGAAAAACTAGCATGGTCCTCGTAACGTAGAGAATAATCTACCTTTTTATCCTTCCTAAAGAGATAGAACATTAATTACTAATAATATTTATTAAAATAAAATTATCTCATTTATTTCGTATTAAAATATTTCTATGTGAATATATCTTTCATTATTTTACAATAATTATATATATCACTCATTTCACTAAAGAGAAATTTTCTCTATAACTTAAAAAAAATTACCACTATCATCTCTGTGACAACCGGGTCCCGGTAACAGCACAGCCACCCCGCCTTAACATGGTTGTTGGGTCTTGGCCCACCAGGTACCACCAGTTGCCCCGCAGACACATGGGGCCCACCCCAGGGTCCACCCATGTGCATGAACGGGCCATCTGACTAATGATAGTCCCCACAGGCCAACACTTGTCCTTTCCAGTGTGCTTTGTCCTCACTTGCACACACCCTGGGAACTTCCCATAAGGTCAGCCGTCCTGATCACTACTCCAGGCCAAGCACGCTTAACTGTGGAGTTCTAATCAAACAGGCTCTCGAAAAGGAAGGTGCACCTTGTTGACATGAGTCATATCATTTAGTCATTTAAACCTTTATCATTTGGGGATGTAACAATCACCCCCCTTTAGGACACAACGCCCTCGTTGTGGACCCTACATCTCAACCCAGGCAGTGAACCGCACTTAAGGCTGGGTTCCTCCTCTAATACCAAATGTGACAACCGGGTCCCGGTGACAGCACAGCCACCCCGCCTTAACATGTCTGTCGGGTCCTGGCCCACCAGGTACCACCAGTTGCCCCACAGACACATGGGGCCCACCCCAGGGTCCACCCACGTGCCTGAACGGGTCATCTGACTAATGATAGTCCCTGCAGGCCAACACTTGTCCTTTCCAGTGTGCTCTGTCCTCACTCGCACACACCCTGGGAACTTCCCAGAAGGTCACCCATCTTAATCACTACTCCAGGCCAAGCACGTTTAACTGTGGAGTTCTAATCAGACATGCTCCCGAAAAGGAAGGTGCACCTTGTTGACATGAGTCATATCATTTAGTCATTTAACCCTTTATCATTTGGGGATGTTACAATCTCTAAATCATGGGCCAGGTAATTTTGATCATGATTTTTCTATTATAATGGAGAATAATCTATAAATATATCATTTTGTATAAAAATTCATCCTATTACCTTCGTCTATACATCATAATATATCAAAAACCCTTATCTAATAAATAGTATTTGTACGAATAAGTGCACTAACCAACCTTCATTTTAAATCTTTGAAATTTTTCCCACATTAATTTTTCTAATGGAAATTGTATCCCTTCTACATCAAATTAGTTAATTGATTTCATAACCATGAAATTTTTTCAAAAAGTTTTGATATTATCTAGTTAAATCAATAAAACAATGGATCTAGATCACCATGGTCGTTCTAGGCCATTACTCAATAACATACATCATTGAAGGACCTACTGATATACCCAATATTAAGATTATATGAATCATGAATAAAACATTCTATATCAAGAATTCACAATTTCCAAATTGAAAATACAACCTATTATTCATCAAGGAATTCGACAAAAATCCTTAAATGATCATTATGATATTGATTTTTATTGAATATATAATAACTTTAACTATAAATACAATAAAAAGGGATCAAGGTAATCTTTAAATACTATATTTATTAAATACATGAAGATATATGGCGAATTGGTAAGTCAAAATCTAATCACCATAAGTTAATAGTAATTATACCTCATACGGAAGGTTTTCTTGGATATCTCCTCCTTTTTTACACTCAACTAATGATATCTATAACATTGTTCAATTTCTGAAATTTATTGAGATCCTCATAGGTTATCAAACAAATTTTCAATATGGGTTAGACTATACGTTTTTTCATAGTAATTTGGTTAGGTTCCAAAAAATAAATGAAATGATTCATTGAATCACTTTTATTCTAAATGAAAATAATGCATGAAATCCATGGTGATGCACTAGGGTATATAAATCCCTTATCAATATTCTCCTAAAGTTGGTTCTTCAATTCCTATATCTTAATAGAGATCTATTCTATATACTGTCTTTGAAATGGGCATAGAACCAGTTATGATTTATATTGAAAACACAGCTTCTTTATTCATGGGAAGACTAAGAAACTCTTAATAAAATAAATAAACATATTCTTATACAATAGGAATATCATCAATTATGAGTTTCTCCACAACCTTTTAAGAAATATTTTACCCATTAATAGTTAGTATAACCCATATAATGGAAGTAATTTCCATTGGAAGTCCATTTTCATCCATTCATTGATATAAAATCATAGTTTGGTTTGGAATATCAAATTTTAGATCATTTCCTAAAATATTAATATGATATCTGTACAAATATATCTAATAAATGCCGAAAATATAATCAAATTCAAATAGAGTGAGAATAAAAAGACTTTAACAAAGAACATTATCACAATGTTATATAAAATAAGAGCTACATTATTGATATGTGATCATTTTTGGTCGGAGTAGACACTCAAGAGGGGGGTGAATTGAGTTCCAATTAAAATTTCTGTTTAAAATCCTTTACTAAAATCCCCCAATTTAAAATACTAATTGAATTTTAGTGAATTTTAACTAAAGAAAACTTTCAGTTAGGTTCTAAAGGGATTGATTAATTCCCAGTTAATCTAATCAGAAGACTAGATTAGCTTTTGAAACTAAACTAATGATTTGCAAATATTGCAAACACTTGCTAATCAAATTATCAGAGTAACCATGAAAAACAGTTTAATTTTTAAAGCACTTAGCAGCATAATAAAAGGTTTTAGATAAAACTAATTAAAGAACAGAAGATATAACCATGAGGTTCAGTCTCAAGCCAAGACATAGTCCTATCAACGATTTATATAAATTTGATCCACACCCTGGATTTGGGTTCACAACAGTTTACAACTGTCCAGGTCAAAAACCACTACCACAGTTCTTCATGGGAATAAACAACAACAGCAAATACAGCTTTCCAGGTCACATACGACCTCTACCACTATCCATTGTGGGAAATAGAAGATGTAAAGAGTTTGCATGAGGATTTACAGATCCTCCAGTTATGGTTCAGGAGACAGTGTGTGTGTAAATTAAAACTGATAATACACACTGCTCGTAATGTAAATAATAAATCACTGAGCATGATATAGAGTTTAGAATGGCTCTAGTGATTGCAGTGCAGCTTTGGACTCCTTCGAATTGATCATAAGTGGTTCTGAGTCCTCTTCTGGTTTTTGTTTGAAAAATAGAGTGTCGTCTGCTTGATATCCAAGTTTAGAGATAGTGAAAATGTAGTCGATGAAGTTCTTCAAAGACCTCATGAATGTACACAGCTCTTCTTGAGTAAGTGGGAGTGTGTATGAGATTCTGTGTCTTATTGGTTGTGCATGTATATCTGTATGAGCTCTTCTTGTGTATGTCACTTGTAGATAACTTCAGTATGTATGTTCTATCTCCCCTATGTTGTCACTTTACGATCAACAAGGACTTCTTATATTTATGGCACGAGCTCCGGAAAAAGATATGATTTCTTTTTGCAGGTACGAGGTACGGTTCCCTGATATCCAACTACCATTATTAAATAAATGACAGAGCATTAAAACATACCTAATATGACCATTGGTAAGATTAAATAAAGATAAGGAAATTAAGGCAGCATCGGATTCTATGGAACGGTAGCTTTGGATATCGGTAGCCCTGTGTATCGGTAGCCTTGTGTATCGGTAAGTCATTGTATGGGTAACCTCTTGTATAATGGTAGCCTTTCTATCGGTAAGATTCATGTCTGTTGGTAGACTTGATCGGTAGTGGTAGACTTAATGTACTGGTGACCTTTCGTGTAACGGTAGCCTTCATGTACCGGTAGTCTTGCACAATGGTGACTTGTCTGTATCGGTGACCTTTACGTATCAGTAGATTTGCATAGCGGTGACTTGTCCATATCGGTAGGCTTGAATAATAGTGACTTGTCTATATCAGTAGGCTTGCATAACGGTGACTTGTCTGTATCAGTAGTCTTGCATAACCGTGACTTTTCTGTATCGGTAGGCTTGCATAACGGTGAATTTTCTGTAATGGTAGACTTGTTCTGTAACAGTGACCACTTGTCTATTTAAGCATTCTTTTGGAAGAATGGGTTATTTTAGAATATATATCCATTTAGTAACCAAATTATCTGAAGATAATATAAATATTGTAATATATTAATATGTCCATGGTGCATAGAAATACTAAATTAAGTAATTTATCATTAATTAATATAGGAACTATCAAACTATAATTGAGAATAATTGGGATTATCAAAATATGATTGAGCATAGTTGGGATTATTAAAATACGAGTTCAACTAATTCTCCCAGAGGGTTCAATAATCTCCTGAGTTCAACTAATTCTCCCATAGGGTTCAACAATCACCCACTTTTTGATAATCACAAATTATGTCAAAGTATTATGAAAATTAAAATAGTGACAGAGGAAAAAGGTCCTAAAAAAACATTAAAACAAAATCCTCATTTTTCACCCCCTTGTAATTGCACTCCCAATTCTCATTTGTTTCTTGTTCTCCCGCATTGTGATTAAAAAAAATAAGGGTAGAATCAAGGAAATGTAGAGACTAAAAGAAAACAGATTACACAGAAACATAGAAAAGTAGAGAAGGTAAGAGGAATTGTCCATTAAATCACAAAAGGTACAAACTGATAATGTCAGTGTTACAAAAGAAAATACAATTGAATCCCATCAAAAACATCCAGAATAACTCAATATTCTTCTGTAACAGAAGCCTTTCCCTTATGATTAGAAGAGGGTGCAGGGTTAGATTGAGTAGATGGCTTGGGAATAGCTGAAAGAACAAATGGCGGTTTAGCCACTGAAACTGTCTTAGATCTGAAATTTGTGCTATTCTTTGGGATCATAGGTGTCAATCTTTGAATAGCCTGAACTGGAGTCAAATGTGGTGTACTCCTAGAGGCAGAGGCAAGATGAGCAGGAGGTACAATAACAGGTCTGGCATCCACATACACGAATGGTAGCAACAGGTTCTTGAAATCCTTAATAATACTGCCTCCTCTCTCCATTGGTGACACAAAATCATCTCGATTTTCAATGAATTTATCCAAGGCATGAGTGAGCTCTCGGATCTTACTAACCTGTTCTCTGAAAGCTTTATTCACTGAATAAAACTTCATATTCTCCATCAAAAGATTGAAATGATTGGTCATTTGATGCTTGGTATAGACCTTTTTAAAGTAAGCATCCACCTTATTCTTAATTGCCTCTTGAGAAGCAGTAGCTGCCCGTAGGTAATCACATACAAAACTACTAACTTCCCTAGTGGTAGAAAGGATCTGAGTATCTGAGGTACCACTGGTACTGGCCTTAGCCAACTCTTCCTGGATTATAGTTCTCATCTTGTCAAGGTTCACAGTAGAGATGGATGAAGGAAGGGGTTTAACTGAGAAGTCTACTGTCTCCTTAAAAGATTGTGTCAGATTACTAACTACCTTCTAAACAAGTTCATCTTGACTGTTCAAATGATCTTTGATTGATTTCTTAAAATCCTCAAAGACATCCACAAACTGTTTGACTACTTCTTTGATATATCTGATATCAGCATTCACTTGGGTTTGAGAGCTGTTCATGGCATTCAACGAAGTAATAGAATATCTTAGAGCCACCACAACTCCTGTCCCACTGTCAATTTGAGTATGACATACTTTAACTTCATTCATCATTCCCTTCATTAGACTAGAAATAGCACATCCCATATATAGCTGCCAGTTTTTTTGCACACTCCTCATCTCTCCAACCAGGTTTTTCTTCAAATCTGCCACTGATTCTCTCAGTGTTTCTTTCATTTCAGCCTTTAAGGACTCAAGGTCCTCCTTGGTTGCCAAATTTTCAGCCACAGCAGGTAGGATTACTGATTCTCTTTGGGGCTGGTCTTCCTCAACAGAATCATCATAATTAAGTCCAAGAACCATATATCCTGGATTTGATGTCCAACCTTCAATGTCATACAACACTGATACTGAACCAAGATTCTCCCCCTCACTTAGAGCATTCACCTGAGGAATCTCCTCCAACTGTTCTGCTCGAGGAAATTATCTAACTTCCTCTATAACTTCAGTAGATTCAACAACCATTTGCTATGAGGGCTCAAAGACTCTCTCATCAACAGATGCTACTTATGCTTCCTGATCAGGCACTATCATGAATATACTGTCTATTAGAGGGCTCAAACTGACCTCTTCTTCTTCATTTTCCTCATCATCTTCTTCACCAACAGCCTTCTCTTCTTCATGAGCGAGCTGATCTGATTCGGTTTCCTCATGCTCTTCAGTGGTGTCCTTAACAACATACTGATATGCTTCATCTTCTTCTTCTGTGGTCTCAGTATCACTTTCCTTCAAAAAAGATTCTCTCCTTGGTAGTTCTTCTGGAGGGCTAGCTGCTCCATAGGAAAGGTTTTGGGGCATAGGAATAGGAGGTAAATCAGTGTCTCCTCATTCCTCAACTGATGTCTCTTCCTCCTCAGCTTCAGCTTCATTATCAATGTAGACCAGTTCTGGCTCATCTGGTCCAAGACCAGGATCCCTCACATCCTTTGGTCTAGAAGGATGATCCAAAGGAGTGAAATTTTCATATATTTTTTCATCATCATTAACCCATGATTTCTTCTAAGGGTTGAAGATGACTTTTATAAACTTACAAACAGACCTGGTGATGCAAAAAATATCCTTAACCACAACAGTGCCTTCTTGAGGTCCAGCTACCTCCTTTGCCTTCAACATAATAGAAATCAACATTGAAAAGAATAGTACATTGGACTTAGACTTCGTTCTAGTCATATCCTCAATCTGAATCATTAGCAATTTTCACAAGTTCACCTTTACTCTATGCTTTTGCAAATACAACAAATAAATATCCTGAAATCTGAGGGTGGCAAAATATCCTCTCCATGGACTAATCACATACTGAATGAACTTGAAAAGTAGTCTATCCTCCCCTGCCATCTCTGCAGCAATGAACTTTCTAGGAGTTCTATTTCCTGTCAATTCTAACAAGGCATCCTCATAATTGAAAATGTCAGTAGCAGTAGGTATGGATTTTGAATAAAATCTATAATCACCACTAGGAGGAACAATAAGGTTCTCAGCCCATTCAACTGATGAAAATGAAAACGTTTGACCATTCACAAAGGAAATAATCCTATTCTCCTCTTCTGATGTCTCAAAACAGACAAACTCATAAAACACTTTTACCAGTGCTAGATAAAATGGTCCATTATTGTTCATTAAGCATTCGAGCCATACTTGTCCTTGTAAAACCTTCAGAATAAAGGACATGCTTTCCAGCAGCCATTGCACACATAATTCCTTTTCCACTACAATTTCTCGCTTCGATAAATGTGGATTCACCGGATTCCTTCGAACAACATCTCTACTTCTTCCACTAGCACCATCATTGGTTACTTTCGGCTTCTTAGCTTGTGGCACATCACTCCCTTCATCCAATTAGGGTCGCTTCACATGGGCCATTTCAGATTCTGAGGCTTAGGGTTTAACGAGCTTGAGAGGTCTAGGTATGAGGGATTCGAACTGATGGGTTAGAGGTGATTGAGTGATGTCTAGAGTCGGGTTTAATTTCATTTATGATTCACATATAAAATAAATCTTATATTAAAAAGAAATTCAAAGTCTCGGCCTTAATAAGAAAATTTTAAACAACGCGAGAGATGTACCGGTGAGGTTTATCTAACGGTGAGGTTTATCTAACGGTGAGGTTTATCTAACGGTGAGGTTTATCTAACGGTGAGGTTTATCTAACGGTGAGGTTTATCTAAGGGTGAGGTTTATCTAAGGGTGATGTTTATCTAACGGTGAGGTTTATCTAACGGTGAGGTTTATCTAACGGTGAGGTTTATCTAACGGTGAGGTTTATCTAACCGTGAGGTTTATCTAACCGTGAGGTTTATCTAACCGTGAGGTTTATCTAACGGTTTTAAGAGTACGTTATCATTCCTAATTCATGTCTAATGAAACATAATCTCTCTGAACATAAAGGATTTGTGGAAATATCAGCTAATTAGTGTTCAGTGCCTATAAATTCAGGAGTTATATCACCTCTTTGATAATGATATCTTAGAAACTGGTGTCTAACATCAATGTGTTTTGTTCTAGAGTGAGACACCGGGTTCTTTGAGATTTTGATCGCACTAGTGTTATCACAGTTAATTGAAACATGTTTAAAATTAAATCCATAGTCCAATAAAGTGTGTTTCATCCACAGAATATGTGCACAGCAACTACCAGCAGCTATATACTCTATTTCAGCAGTAGATAATGCAACTGAGTTCTGTTTCTTACTACACCATGATACTAGGGAAATTTCAAGTAAATGACATGTTCCAGATGAGCTCTTCCTATCTAACTTGTATCCAGCAAAGTCAGCATCTAAATAACTTATTAAATCAAATGATTGTTCTTTTGGGTAAAACAGTCCCAAATTAGCAGTATATTTAAGATATTTGAAAATCCTTTTAACAGCAAGTAAGTGTGGCTCTTTAGAGTTATCTTGAATGCTAGCACACATATATACAGTAAAAATAATATCAGGTCGACTAGCAGTAAAATAGAGTAAACTCCCAATCATACCTCTGTAATTAGTTTGATCTTCCGGTTTTCCTGTTTCATCAATATCCAATTTAAAGGTGGTACTCATAGGTGTATCACTTCCCTTAATACTATCCAACCCAAAACGTTTTAATAAATCCATAGTATATTTACATTGATTTAAAATAATACCTTCTTTAGTTTGAAAGATTTGAAATCCAAGAAAGTACTTAAGATCTCCCATTAATCTCATTTAAAACTCATTTTTCATAACCTTCGAAAAATTAGTACATAAAAAATTTTTAGATGATCCAACAATAATATCATCAAAATAGATTTTTATTATTAAAACATCTTTTGAAATCCTTTTTATAAAAAGAGTGGGATCAGTAATTCCTTTTGTAAATCCTTTTGAAGTAAGAAAATTTGTAAGTCTTTCATACCATGCTCTTGGAGCTTGTTTTAAACCATATAATGCTTTAGAGTGTTTAAAAACATGATTTTGAAAGTGTGGATTTGAAAAACCAGGTGGTTGTTCTAAAAAAACATATTCAACAATAAAACCATTTAGAAAACCACATTTCACATCCATTTGATATAACGTAAAATTCAGATGTGATGCAAAGGCAAGTAAGATCCTAATTGCCTCTAATCTAGTTGCATGCAAAAAGGTTTCCTCATAGTAAATTCCTTCTTCTTGATTGTAACCTTGTGCAAGTATTCTAGATTTGTTTCTAATGATATTTCTATATTCATCAACTTTGTTTTTAAACACCCACATTGTGCCTATGGTTAAAGTGTCCTTAGGTATTTCTACTAATTCCTAGACTTTATTTATCTCAAATTGATTTAGTTTTTCTTATATAACCATTACCCAAAATTCATCATTGATTGCATCATTGATATTTTTAGGTTCTAACAATGAAGGAAAGGCTTGATGTTCAACCTAATTTCTATGAGAAGCTCTAGTATGTGTTCCTCTATCTAGATTACCTACAACAACATCTAAAGGATGGTTCTTTAGAATTCTAGTTGGTCTTGAAAAGGTATGGCTAGAGATTTCAGGTTCATCAATGGGTTGGGATTCAATAGAAGCAGGTTATGGAAAATTTCTTGAACTGGATGTTTTAACTATAGGTCCACTGTCTTTATCATTAAGGTTCGAAATAGAGAGATAATCTTCTGGATTTTCAAGGAGGACATAGGTTCATGTGGATTAGTTTCATCAAATTTGATGTGAAAAGATTCCTCCACACATTTGGTTCTCTTATTGAAAACTCTATAGGAATTACTAGAGATAGAGTAACCTAGGAAAATTCCTTCATCACTCTTGGATGAAAAATTTTCAAGATTATCTTTGGTATTAAGAATAAAAACATTGCAACCAAAAACTCTGAAGTAGTTAACTTTAGGTTTCTTATTGTTCCAAAACTCATAAGGGGTCTTCATAAGAACAGGTCTGATCAAAACTCTATTAGTAATATAATAAGATGTATTGACAGCTTCATCCCAAAAATAAACAGGTAGGTCATATTCATTGAGCATGGTTCTAGCAATTTCCTAAAGGGTTCTATTCCTCCTTTCTACTACACCATTTTGCTGAGGTGTCCTAGGGGAAGAGAAATTGTGACTATAGCCATTGTGTGAGTAGTAGGATTCGAACTCATGATTTTCAAACTCACGACCATGATCACTTCTAAAGGTTTTATTCTTAAGTCCACAAAGGTTCTCCACAGACATGGAATATTTAACAACGTAAGAACAAGCTTCACTTTTGTGAGCTAGAAAATATACCCAAGTATACCTATAAAAGTCATCTAATAGAACATAGACATAGTGCTTCCCATTTAAACTAGGAACTCTAGAAGGTCCAAAAAAATCAATGTGAACCAACTAGAGAGGTTGATAAGTTGACACTTCTATCTTTGATTTAAAAGAAACTTTATGTTGTTTTCCCTTTTGATAGGGATTACAAATATTATCTGCAGGGAATTCATGTTTTGGTAGGTCTCTAAATAAGTTTATTATATTAAGTTTTCTAAGTGAATGTACATTGCAGTGTCCTAACCTTCTATGCCAAAGCCAAGACTCTTTATGAAAAGCAGTTAAACAACTAATATTTTGTATAGCTAATGAATTTAAATCCACAGTATTGACATTTTCATTTCGCAAAGCAGAAAATACTAAAGCATTTTTAGAGTTAAAAACATTGCAAGATTAATTTTAAAATTTAACATTAAAACCATCATCACATAACTAAGAAATACTTAGTAAATTATATTTAAGTCCATCAACAAATATAGCTTTAGAAATTAATACTAAGATAGTGTTACCAATCTGGCCTAAGCCGATGATTTTCCCTTTAGAATTATCACCAAAAGTGAAAAAACCTCCATCAACTCCGAATAAGCTTTTAAATAATGAGAAGTCTCCTGACATATGTCTTGAACATCCAATTTCCAAGTACCAAGTCTTTCTATAGGATCTATTTAAGCAGGTTCCCTACAGAACAGATTTAGATTGGAAATGATTTTGGTACCCAGATTTTCTTGGGTCCAGACAGGTTAGCTAATAAAACTTTTGGTACCCAAATTTGTCTTATGGGTCTCATAAAATTTGTATAATAAACAGATTTTGAAGGATAAAATTTATTAGATCTGTAACTATGAATATAACTAGTTTAAGCATATGGACTTCCAGAACTAGAACTATCTACATTCTGTTCAGATTTAGAAATAAATCTAGTTTTGGTAATTTTTCTTTGTCCTGGTTGGTATCCTATACCAGTAGTATATCTAGGTGTAGTCTGCTTACCTAGAATTTGAGTAAGAGTATCTATTCCATCTGTGAACTTTTCTAAATCCTTCCTAAGTTGCTCATTTGAAAATTTCAGTTCAGTATTTTCTTTAAGCAACTGAGCATTCTTTTCCATTTCTATGTCAAGATCAGATTTATGTTTAACAGTTGAAGCATACTATTTCTTTATACCTTTGTATTTGTCTTTCAGCTCATTACAGGTTTCTTCCAACATATCACAGTATTCAAACAGTTTAGATTTTGACATATTTTTAGAATCCTAATCATCTCCAGAATAATAAGAATTTAAAGCATGAGATTCAAATGTTACCTCAGAAGTGTTTGTCATAAAGCACATGTTTGCCTTATTTCTGTTTTTAGTTTCAGAGGATTCGGATTCACTAGAGCTATCCTCAGAAGCACTCCAAGTAGCCTTCATGGATTTCTTATACTTATTGTCCTTATACTCATACTTCTTCTTGTATTTCATCTTTGGACAGTCTACTTTAATATGTCCCTTTCTTTTGCATTCATAGCAGACAACTTCATCAGATTTGTCAGATTTATTCCTGTCCTTTTTTCAGTGACCCTTGTTGTCATACATTCCTTTGTAATTTTACTGTCTGAAAAACATCTTTTTCCTATAAAACTTCTTAAATCTTCTGGATATGTGAGCCCTTTCTGCATCACTATCATATACACTTTCACTTTCTTCACATATTGAGCTATCACGTACATCTTGATGTTTCTCTTTATCCTTATTATTTGAAGTAGATGTCTTGAAGGAAACTGACTTCCTTTTCGGTTCATCTTCTTCTTCTTTGTTTACCTTAAGCTCTTCTTCATACATCATCAACTTGCCAATAAGTTCTTTGACTGGCAGTTTACAAATTTCACAAGATTCTCTCATTGAAACAGAAGTGCCCCTCCATCTTTCAGGTAGGCATCTCAAAATTCTCATGATCTGCTCCTTTGATGAAACATCCTTTCCCATTGAGATCATTGTATTGACAATTTCGTTAAACCTGAGATACATATCAGAACATGGATCATCAGGCTTCATCTTACAATTATCATATTTAATAGTATAAGTGTTCAATCTAATTTTTTTAACATTTGTTGTTCCTTCATGAGAAACACTTAAAGTATCCCAGATTTCATATGGAGTCTTACAAGAAGATATTCTATTAAATTCCTCTTCTCTTAATGAACAATACAGAGCATTCACTGCTTTGCAATTATTATTGTGATCTGTCTTAGTAGCTTCATTCCAAGTAGATCTAATAGTAATAGGAATTTTATATTCTGATTCTATGGCAGTCCAAATATCAAAACCCATGATTTCTAAATGAATTTTCATCTGAATCTTCCACTGAACATAGTTGATTCCATTAAAAAATGGTGGTCTATTAGTAGCAACACCATCATGTATGTTATCCATGATCACTAGGATAAAATAGAAAATTTAAAGAGATAAAAATTTAGAAATAACATAAATTTTAAGAACATTACAATACAACTAAAATCACAGTTGAAAAACAAAGTACTTCAGAAAATATTTCAAGCCTCTGATACCAAATGTTGGTTGGAGTGGACACTCAAGAGGGGGGTGAATTGAGTTCCAATTAAAATTTCTATTTAAAATCCTTTACTAAAATACCCCAATTTAAAATACTAATTGAATTGTATTGAATTTGAACTAAAGAAACCTTTCAGTTAGGTTCTAAAGAGATTGATTAATTCCCAGTTAATCTAATCAGAAGATCATATTAGCTTTTAAAACTAACCTAATGATTTGAAAATAATGCAAAAACATTCTAATCCAATTATTAGAGTATCTTTGAAAAATAGTTTAAGTTTTAAAGCACTGAACAACAGAATAAAAGGATTTAGATAAAAGTAAATAATGCACAACAGATATAACTAAGAGGTTCAGTCTCAAGCTGAGACATAGTACTCTCAACGATTTATATAAATTTGATCCACACCCTGGATCGGGTTTCACAACAGCTTACAATTGTCCAGGTCAATAACCTCTACCACAGTTCTTCTCGGGAAATAAAAACAATAGAAAATACAGCTGTACAGGTCACATACGACCTGTACCATTATCCACAGTGGGAAATAGAAGATGTAAGGAGTTTGAATGAGGATTTACAGATCCTTTCGTTAAGGTTCATGGGACAGTGTGTCTGTAAATTAAAATTGATGATACACACTTCTCGTAATGTAAATAATAAATCACTGAGCAAGATATAGAGTTTAGAATGGCTCTAGTGATTGAAGTGCAGCTCTGGACTCCTTCGAATTGATCAGAAATGGTTCTGAGTCCTCTTCTAGTTTTTGATTGAAAAACAGAGTGTCTTCTTCTTGATATCCAGGTTTATAGACATTGAAAATGTAGTTGATGAAGTTCTTCAGAGTCCTCGTGAATGTACACAACTCTTCTTGAGTAAGCGGGAGTGTGTATGAGCTATTGTGTCTTCTTGGTCGTGCATGTATATCTGTATGAGCTATTCTTGTGTATGTCACTTGTATATCACTTCCGTATGTATGTTCTGTCTCTTCTATGTTGTCACGTTTCAATAAACAGGGACTTCTTATATTTATGGAACGAGCTCCGACAAAAGAAATGATTTCTTTTTGCAGGTACGAGGTATGGTTCCCTGACACCCAACAAACTCTATTAAATAAATGACCGAGCATTAAAATATACTTGATATGACTGTTGGTTAGATTAAATATAGATAAAGAAATTAAGGCAGTGTTGGATTCTCTAGAACGGTAGCTTTGGATATCGGTAGCCTTATGTATCGGTAGCCTTGTTTATCGGTAAGTCTTTGTATCAGTAACCTCTTGTATAACGGTAGCCTTTCTATCGGTAAGCTTTATGTCTGTCAATAGACTTGATCGGTAGCGGTAGACTTAATGTACCGGTGACCTTTCATTTAACGGTAGCATTCATGTACCGGTAGGCTTGCACAATGGTGACTTGTCTGTATTGGTGACCTTTACGTATCAGTAGATTTGCATAGCGGTGACTTGTCTGTATCGGTAGGCTTGCATAACGGGGACTTGCCTGTATCGGTAGGCTTGAATAATGGTGACTTGACTGTGTAGGTAGGCTTGCAAAATGGTGAATTGTCTGTATCAGTAGGCTTGCATAACGGTGACTTGTCTGTATCGGTAGGCTTGCATAATGGTGACTTGTCTGTATCGGTAGGCTTGTTCTATAACGGTGACCACTTGTCAGTTTAAGCATTCTATTGGTAGAATGGGTTAAGTTAGAATATATAACCATTCAGTAACCAAATTCCTTGAAGATGATATAGATATTTTAGAATATGAATATGTGGATGGTGCACAAAAATACTGAAATAAGTAATTTATCATTAATTAATATTGGAACTATAAAACTATAATTGAGCATAATTGGGATTATCAAAATATGATTGAGCATAGTTGGGATTATTAAAATATGAGTTTAACTAATTCTCCCAGAGGGTTCAACAATCTCCTGAGTTCAACTAATTCTCCCAGAGGGTTCAACAATCATCATACTATTATGAGTTTTTACTGCTAACTCAAAATATAGTTGTGGAGGTGGTGATGTGATACCATAGAAATTTATCAGACATAAATATGGGGTAAATATTGAATAAAATAATTTATAGTTATAGAGTGGATGGTAAGTGTTCCTTTCACCAATTTGTTCTTGTGACTAACTTCAATGGTTGGTCTCACTTTCGCTTTCCCTTTTTATCTTGTATTGAGATATTATTGAAGCTGATTATTTTCATTAACCCTAGGATTCATGCACATATTAGAATAATTTCTATAGTACTTGTAAATATAGAATTAGAGTGCAGGTAGAATATTCACTTGATATTTCCATATATTCATTTAATTTACTACCCTCCACACAATAAATTGACAATATTTTTCTTGATGGATTTATTTTAAGTGGTTAAATTTATTACTAATCCACTTCACTAAATTTCCCCCATGCTTCCATTCTCACTTCTGGTGAGAAGGAAGATTGATTTTCATCCATTCATGGGTCTTATTATTATAATTTCATATAAATTCCATATTTATCTTATTTTTACTTAAACCATGAGAGAAATCGGTGTCTCTAATCTCCATGTTTATCTTGAGATCACATCCAACAAAATCTATATTTCTATAAAATTATTTTTTAGCAATTTTTTCTTAAATTCTTAGTCCTAAGATACTAAATGAATTGTCATTTTTTCTTTTAAGTTCGATGATAATACCAAAATTAAACCTCATAAGTCTTTAAAATTTTTCCTCATAGGAACCAATCTATTCATCAATTTTATTCTTAATATTAAGTAATTACATTTCTATATTCATGTGAAGAGTTTAAGGAAATTATTTTCTAGAAACTACCATCCTAAAATAATCCCTTCAAATGGAATTAATTTCTTCCTATTTCCTTATATTATTAATAATATACCACTACTGATTTATTTTTCCTTCCAAACAATATACCATCAGTTTAGCATTTTCATGCTCTGGGCACTAGAGAATGATAAATATCATTTCATTGGAAATGATCCATTACATGGAAACTATTGGATCAAAGGACCCACTAGAATAAGGTGTATGTAGCTTCATGAAAGACTCAATGGTGTGTTGACTTCGTAAATTCTGATTTACAAGATCAAAATAATTCAGGTCTAGAGAGAGTTTCATGTGTATAGAAACAGGATTTTCCATTCCAAATCCCATTTAGCTCAGTTTCTTTGGAGAAAAATCATTTTATTGTCTAAAAAATTACCATCATTTCATACTCCACTATATTAATTATTAACACAGATCCTCCATGTTCCAGTAATTGAATAAAACCCAATATCATATTTTAAGAATCATTCTATATTAATTAAAGTAAGAATCATATAATAAACAAAATCATTAATGAGATTTCCTAAATTATGAAACATTTTTAGAAACCTATGAAAATTTTGGGTACACCCTATATCACATTCAGTTCATCAAAGATTTTTTATGTTATATACTCATATTATTCATAACCTTATTTAAAAAAATAATTAAACCCTCCTATATTATCAATTGTGGAATCCCATGAACTAAAAATATAAAAATTGGATTGTTTTAGATGAATGTTCAATATATATTACAACAATACAATACTCATAATCATAGTTATTTTGTATATTTAGAGTTTAGATACTTAATAATATTATTTCATGAAATATCCTTATCATCACCCACAAAATTCCTTCTCATATAGGTACCTTCTTAGGAAAACACTATTTAAAACCTTTCTTCATAACCATTGAAGAAGAAAACATAATAAAGGGTGATCTCAAATTCTCTACAACGGTAAATATAGTAGATATCAATCAATGATCATAAGTGAGCACAATATAATCATTAGGTTATGATAACATGATCATAACTCTTGAAATTCATACCCAATCAATTAAATATCATTAATCAAGAGTTATAGACTAAGGATTATTCATAAAAATATTAATTTAACGAGTGTAGAATCATCAACAATAAATCATCATCCAAAATATCATATCCAAAGAATAATACATAAGTTTATTAAATACACTTAATTATACAAAATCATTTCTTTAGTAAAGGATAACTATCAAGACTATAATAGTGCACAGATTCCCATATTGGATTGGATTCACTCCCTATTATATAATTTATTTAGTCAACTCTCACTAATAAGACTATATTAGTGGATATAATCACTAACTGAACTAGGTTTTCTCCCAATTTTAGTTCATATTACCTAATGAGATATTAATCATTACAAATTCCATTATAGGGTTATATAATAATGGTCCCACATATTATATAATGAATAACATACAAATGTGTGACAAAAAATCATATTAAAGATCATCATATCATCATAAGATAACCTATGGTAAATCAATTGGGTCTCATAAAAATCTCACCATAAATTAATCATAAGTCATCCAGAAAGAGGATGTGGATAGTGCCATAATAAAATTCATTATCTCATCTTAGATTAATTAACTTGTGGAGAAGAAATGAGATTTATGAAATCATCCAAAAAAATTATCAACATAATTCATCTATAATATTGGATGGCATCATAGAATAATATCCCCAATGAATTATTAGAAACATCAAATGATGATGTCATTTATGAGAAAAATACCATCCAAATAACAATCGAACATTTCTTAAAAAACACAATAAAATTACCTTTTTCATTTGATATCATTTTAAAAAAAAATTCCCAGAATATTGGGAACATGGTTTTCATTGAATATATATATTCAAACATGTAATAGATTCTTTAGAAAATAAATAGTATTTATTTAAATAAATTACATTCATGTTTTATAAGTTAAGAGTGACCATTCTTTTAACACTATTGTAAAAAGTAAAAATCAATTAGTTTGGAAACCATTTCAAAAATATTCCTTTTGAAGCCTTTGTAAATAAAGTAAAAGGTTGTTATAAATAAATTTTTAAAACATTTTTACTATATTGTTAAACATTCGTAATATAATTTTAAGAACATGGAAATGAAAGACACATATGCCTAGTTAAAAAAAATAAATACGGCTGAATTTCCCTAAAAACAATTTCTTGGTCATTATAAGTAAAAACTAATGGAAAATGATACTAATAATAGAAAATTATATAAATAATCAGATTATACTACAATTTATTGTGTTTAAAGTATATGTATAATATAATTTACTTTAATTAAAATTTTACATAGATTGTCTTAAAAAGAATTGATATTGTAATATAAACTTTTATATAATGTCTCATATTTTTTATACACCCTCAATCTATTATTTAATAAATATATATTAATTATATATATTTTATATAACCATATTAAAACATAAATTACTATTTATCATTACGATATGAACCCAAATTACCCTTTTATTAAATATTATTCATTAAATAGAACATTTGGGTGAAAACCGGTTCATTTTCCATGCATGATTCAATCGGATGGATCCAATCCTTAAACCTTGGTCTGGGTTTCACAATATCCAAAATTGTTATTAAGTTCTAATTTTCATATTTATTCATTATATAAACTTTTATAACCATCCATATTAATTGGGGATGGAAAATGACTTACATCATTTTTTAGATGGTATTTCATACATATTCATGGGTGGTGATTCCACTTTTCGATAGATCGAATAATAAAAATAGAAACAATAATTATAATTTAAATAATTATAATTATATAATATATATATATATATTAATTAAATATATCTGTATTATCATCCATGTAAATGCGACATGAAAAATAAATCACACCGCTTTGTAGAGGTCGTAGTCCACACATAAGCAAGATTCACATTATCATTTCCTAATGTATGGAAAGAAGATATAAGATGGATATTAAATTAAAATAAAATCATTTAATTATGGTAATTATACTAAAAAAATATTTTTTAAATGGTTATATAACATTTCTTGTAGTTTTAAGAATTAAGAAACTAGAAAATGATTGGTAAGAGCATATAACTCTTGTTCATGTATCTTCCCTTGAAAAGAACCTTAAGGATTCTTGGATGGGTATTTTGGAAACAAAAAATCCTAAAGGTTGTGTATAAGTATTTTTGGAGAGTACTTGGACCAATCATGGTTGATATAGGTGGCTCAGGTGGTTTGGATAATATAGTAGAGGTGGTGATCTTTTATAAGTGTTGTGAGTGGAAGACTTGTAAATACTTAAAAATTTAAAATATACTAAATTAACATTTAATTCAAAGTTTCACCAAGGCCATATAAATTTAAATATAAGATATGATTGGGTCTAAATCAACTTAAAAATAACATTTACCCATGTATTATAGATTCTTTATGGTTTATCAATATGTTTAACCCCAAATAAATCTTTTTAACCATTACCATGGTGAAAAAGTTTTACCATTCATAAATTTAATAATGACAAAAAATAATTGAATGTAATAATAAATTTAAAAATAATGAAACCAAATTTAGAAACCATTTTACCAAATTCAATTTCTATAAGTGGCATAAATTCATTTTAAAATAGGTGTTCACAATAAAATAAAAATTGTTTTCATACAAATTCATTTTTTAATCCTAACACTACATTTATTCTTTTTCCCTTCACTAGTAAAGACCATTATATTAACCCTAATATATTATCTTCTATTTTCATTAAAATAATTAATCTATACTGAATAATTTAATTTATTAAGATAAAATATGTTGTATATAATAATAACATTTTTCTAAAATATATATATTTTTATCTTCAAAAGATTTTATCATTATTTATAACAAATTGATAATAAATATATGAATTATTATTCATTTATTCACGTTAAATACCAAGATATTTCAAAAAAAATATTTAATTAGTGATCAGGATATATAATATATATAAAAATAAAATACATTGAAATAAAATTCTTTTAACATGAAGGGATATTATTTTAAACATATAAAATTAAGTAATTTTTCCCTCAATGTTAATCAATATTTTCACATTAAGGAATCATTTTACACCTTATTTTTATATTTTATTTTTTCTTATTTGTATCTTCTAATCCAATGGTTTGGATATAAGAATCAGATTTAATATTTATATTTCAATTCAATGTCATGGTTCATTTTAGCGTGACATTATGCGTAATGAAAGCTATCAAAAACATTGAATTTATTTCAAAATAAATTTATAATAAAATATTAGGGTTTTAAAAAAAACATTTATACCTTTTCAAGTACCATTGTATTTCTCTGACTACTACCTTGTTCGGTTCTCCTAGATTTATTTGATATTTTCCTACCAAGATATATGTATTGGAAATATAAAATCTTTTTCAAAAATAGAATATGTGATATATCCATTTATAATTCATAAGGATTTATAATAAATATCTTAATATAAACCTAAGTATTATAAACTTTTTCTTTGAGAGATTTATTCTATTTGACAAAGGTTAAAATTCCCTCTTTAATTGGTCCAACTAGTATTTTAGATTCCTTGAAAATATATGTACTTTGAATTGGTCCAAGAAACCCATAGATCAATATTAGTTTATATTTTTTTCCCTATAACAAGGTTTAATAATTTAATTCAATATTTGGATAGATACATTCAACTTGGTATTAATTAGCTAAAAGAATATTTACTATTTTTCATATGTTATAAATAAGTTTCACTTATAAAACAGTTGTACTATAACTAACCTCGTATAGACACATCAAAATGTAATAATTCCACAATTTAATGCCTATTTTTATCTATAATGGTTCCTTATTAAATTTATATAGTAATCATCTAAATATACTATAGAAATATGAGTTTATATTAATTTCAACATTTTTATTATTGAAAATGATTCAAAAACATAAATAATTTGACTGATCTTATGCCTTTAGAAAACACAATATATATATATATATATATATTTGTATTGACATTACTATATATGTCAATTTCTCTTGAAATACATTTTAATCCCAGAGTTATTTACAATGGAAATTGATCCTTAAAAAATATAGACTTGATTTTAGAGGATGAAATCCATTTTTATAAATTCATAATAATTTTCACTTTATCTTATTTTCTATTTATTTCATCCTTGTACGATACAGATTCATTATTCTCAATGAATAATATATCACCTACCGTATTGGTTATAAAACCATCTATCATTGTTCTTTCCTTTCATACATAGTATGTGCCTTAAGAATATGTATTTTCTACAATCTCTTGTGGAAATTTAATCTATTCCAACCACCTATTCATTTTGATCCTTGGATTTTTCAAAGTCTATATTTCTTCCACTATCTAAAAAATATATCTAAAACCTCTTATATAAATGTATCCTTTGGCTTTACATTTACTTTTCTATATTATGTATTTATATATTATCCTTTTCTACCTTTAAGAAATAAAACTGAGATGTACTTCATGTATTTATTTATGCATGTTCATTATTGATTTCCCTTGACCAAAAAATTTCATCTGAACACAAGGTTTGTGAGAAATGAAGGATTTATTTTATATTATAAATCATATGATATCCATTTTTCATCATATTTGTCATATTTATAAGGGTTATCACTATTATTTATGAAGCATGTCTCAAAAGATAATTGAATACATTGTAAAATTTATAAGAATCATTTTAAAATTCCCTTTTTACTAACATCATGGCTCTGATGTGTATAAGGAAATGTGAGTGTAGGAATAAATAATTTCTACATTTTAATGATAATTTAATTCTTGGTCAATATATTATTAAAACAACCCATACAAATAATATTTTATCTTCATACATAAAATACTCATTATATCACTTTGATATTCCTTAAACTTCTTAATGGAATCTTATAAAGTATGAAAATTTACCTCTAGCTTCAAACTTCAATAGTACACATTATATTTTTGAACTAATTTTGAAATATGTTTTATTTTAACTCCTTTAATAATAATAGATTTTTTGGTTATTATACTATTTTGGAAATCATGTCTGATACTATATAGTTTTATCTCCAATGATTATAAATACCTTACTTGGTATATTCTTAACACTTGTTTCTAGATTTACATAATCAATAATATTGTCAACATAACTAGGTATTATTAGATAATTGTAAATTATTTTTATAATTAAATTCAAATACTTGTTGTCTCTAATCTATGTATAGTTAAATGACTATTCATGTATGGTATTCCAAAAATTTTATTTTAGACATGAAATAAAATATCATTATATCAAAACTCAACACTCGGATAATTATTTTTTAACTCATAATATATAATAATTGTTTTCCAATAAATTAATCATTACACTTGGAAATTTGGATTTATCTTATTCCTTATCTGATGTATGAGTCATGGTTTATTAGTAAGTTAAATTTCCCATTCATTCTTATAATATTTTTGAATATTATTTGATCTTGTAGTTAGATAAAAAGGTGTGATATCAAAAATTGTTTCTAATACCCATGAATTGAAATAGAAACATTACATGTAATGTTTAATATACCAAATGTATAATATTTTTCATGCTTCTTCATTAATTATTTTTAGTTTCTATTTAAATTATCGTTATTTCCATACGTGATGAAAATATGCTTTGAGTGGATTCCCTCCCTCTTTATACCAAGAATATCTAGGATCTGGATGAATCTGGTCCCAAAAAATATTAATAACAATAAATCATACAATATTAAGAATTACAAGGGAGTTTTCAAATGGTAAAATGAATCACACATCGCATGTCATCACCAAACAATTCATTATAGTAATCAATATCTCTGAATGATCACATTTAGATCATTTCCATGATTTCACTCTCTAGAATGGTGTCTACAACCTGATTCTCCTCCCTATATTAAAGAAATATAGTCACTCTAAAATGTGTGGCATGTGCAATACATTCCATCCATTGTGGTATAATCTTCCAAGGGACATTTTGGGACCTCACATATAGGGCCATAATAGAATTTTTAGAATCTGACTCAATCCATAAATCGTTCCATTGTTGTTGAATAACATGTCTAATCACAAATCTCATATCCCATAGCTTACCCTCATAGGCTATCACAATGCCAATATAATGACAAAAACAACCCTTGAAATGCCATAGTGAGTCCAAAAAGTACTTCCATATCCCAAAGGTCCTGGTGTGTTGGAGGTGGCACGATGAACATTAACATTAATTCTCATTCCAATTATAGGGAATCTACATTAAATCGTTATGGACAAGTTGTGGATTTGGTCTTCCAAAAACACCAAAATCTTGAAGAATTTTCACATACCCCACAATATTATGTATTTCACTTTGTTTCATATTGGTTACTTCGTATACATTCCTATGTAGCCTAGCTATAACAGTATGAATTGATAATGTTTTCTACTCAGACAAAAATGCTTTGAAATCTATCTAGATCGACACAATAGCCCTAACTGAAATGTCTAGCATGAGGTTTAAGACCTTCTTTATGCTCCCAGTAGCATTAATCCGCTCTATTTGGACCCCTAGCTACACACCTGTATCAAATTCTCGCCTAGTGATGTATGAATTATAGTTCTAAAGTTTCCTTTAAAAGGGACAGCTGATGAAGAGGGGTTTTTAATTTTCATACGCCTTGAGGAATATATGATAAGACCAAACAATATGGTATCCTTCCCTCTTCAGCAAGTCATTTTTTGGTAGCTTTTTCCTCTACATTCATTATCTGGCAATGTACCTTGAGAGTTTGATAAAGATGGCCTTAAATTTGAGCCGCCACATTGGGACCATAGTTGAGTTCTCACATTTTATATTGTAGTATTCCATATAATTCATGATCCCATTAGTGTTAGTCTTCCACACAATCATTTCTTTTTTCATAATGGTGTAACTTTGTAAAATCATGTAATCCTATCTTGGGATAAAATCCATGTTGTTATTTCTTTTGTAGAGTTCATAAATTTTCATCTCTCTCTAGTCAGTGGGGATATTAAACATGTCTTTCAGTGGTTTATCAAGAAAACGAGGGATCCAAAAATTGGGTATAGATTGATTTCATAAAATCCATGTGCAATTATACATGTTATCATAGAAAGGGAGCTTGTTGAGGGACATAATGATGATCCAAGGTAGTGTGGATAACCATCTAACAACCTCTTCCTGAATTTGTTAACAAAAAATTCACAGGAGGGTTTGTTAGTAGTTATTAAATTCCATGTGAACTTAACAATCATAACATCATTGAGTATATTTGTATCATTAATGCCAAAACCCCCATCTCAACTGGTTTGATACATTATTTCCATTAAATAGTCAAAATTTTCTCTTCTTGCACAAACCCACTCCAGATAAAATTTATGATCAGGCCTGAAAGCTTCATAATGAGATATTGGGGCCACCTGTATATAGAGAAGGAATAAACAAATTTATACATAATGAATTAATTTACTTGGAACACCTACCCTACATGAGACATAGATTTTCCCATCCATTTAGAAAGCCAGATGGTAATTATATAAATCATTTCTATGATTAAATGTCTTTTCACCTTTCCCATAAATAATGGGATACCAATTTAATTGAAAGGGAGAGATCTCCTTCTCCCCTTGAGCTTCCTACTGATCTTGGTCTATTTACCCACAGGCATTCAATTCCCTAAAACTATAAAGGACTTTCCCCAACTAATGGTCTGCCCTACCATTCTCAATTTAGTAGATATCAACTTCATATAATTAATTTGATGGGGCAAGATAAATTTTTTATATTGATTTGTTTATATAATCCCAATTGTGAAAGATTATTGATACACATTCAATGATAATCTTTAGCAAGGGAAAATATAATTCTCGAGAGTGGTTTTCCTTGACCCACTCTTCTTCTACACTAGAAATACCCTTTTGAGTCCAATTAATTAAAATAGAATGCCTTTTAGATGAAGTTATATAATTTATTATCCTAATAATTTTTTTAAAAACACATATCTTTTAATAATGTTGAGAAAGAATATACATCTAAGGGTGTCAAAATATTTATAGATATAAATCTTCAAAGAAAAGATCCCTTCATTAGCCTTCCTCTTCATGATATTAACACTCTTTATGGAACTGAAAATACAAATTTGGATGCATCTTCTATGAATGATCACATATTGATTTGGAGTTATACTACCAAGTGTAATAGTCCTAATGTATTCAATGTCAACTTCATTTGATTATTAAGGAATCAAAACAATGAAATTTTAATTCATTCCACAGGGTAAATAAGCATGAGGGAAGATGTTCCTTACTTCAATAAAATTGTTTTCTTGTATAATATCCCAATAATCATTGAATTAGTGATTGGTAAAACAATCTAGTCTTGGTTAATATTCCATGTTTATGGAAAATGTGAAATTTTTTATTTCATCATTTTCTGGTTCATTAACAAGGTTACAATTTTGAAGATCATCAATACAGGGGAGGATGTTTCCAATTATAACTGAAGTTATGTCCCCCCATCATCCATATAAATGTTACAAAAATAATCAACCACCTCATTAGATACATAATTTTCTAAGGTATAAAGAAGGTCATTTATGCTAATAAAATTGTTTTTGGAGGTGAGTCTCTTCTCCCATTGGAGCTTATGAAAAAATTGGAGTTCTAGTCCTCTTCTTTCAACCATTTTACATTCAACTAATTTTATTTCAGTATTTCCTTCGCAGTTTGAAGATTACCCAATTTTTCAAGGGCCTGCATTTCCTCCTTGGAGGGGAAAGTTCGGTCCTCAGATTGGTTATGGATTCTGGAAAGGTGAGTCTTAGAATTATGAATATCAGTGTCAATATTTTAAATAGTGTTCTTAATCCACTCCCTAAATATCCTATTAGGGTGTTTTAATTATCCAGCAATACACTATTAAGGGTTTCTAATGGGATTTGAATTCCAACCTTCCAAGATAACTTCCATGAATAATAGCATGGTTACCCATGAATTATTGAACCAAATAGGATGTGGACTGACTCTTTCCATAGTTTAAAGCTCCATTAAAATAGGGTTATGATCAGAGTGATTTTTAGGAAGAGTGTAGCCTAAGAGGCCCTTGGAATTTCTCATGTCATCCATTTCAGTATTGAATATGTAAATCTTGTTGGATTTCCATCCATTTTATGTGTACCTACTCCAAGTGAATTTTTTATTGACAATTGGGACATCGACTTGGTTACATTGATCAATACAGAATAAAAAATCTATTGCTATTGTTCTTTAGAATATTTACCCAATTTTTTCCCTAATTGAAAGGATGATATTGAAATCACACATAATTACCCAATTGTGAGTTTAATAACAAGCACTTACATCAATATCCTTCAATAAATCCTTTCTCCTAACATAATATGTTGAATCATATTTAATAGATACTATAATAGGGTAACCTAGGCTACCAAAATTAACTGTTATACATTGGTTTCCCTGATTACATGCATCAATCTTATTTTTTTCATGTTTGATCACACATAAGCAATCTATATTGTCGTTTTTTAGAGTTATGAGATACAAAGTGGTACCCCAAAGTTCCCTATTTGAATGTATTCCATTTCTCAAATGTTTTTTTCGGTTCTATAATTGTAATATGTGTTGGTTTATTATATAATATACAATGTATAAGGGCCTTGTTCATAAGAAAATCCCCTTGACCTTGAAAATTATGGTTGAATATCTTCATCATTTTAGGGCCTTTCCCCTAGATGTAGGTACTTATTTTGTGTCAGGATAACATAGACTTTCCCATTTTTAATTTCTTCCTTTTTCCATCTCTTATTTTAGGTCGTCCTTTTTTCAACTAGATCACTAGCGTGTCTAGTGAGTAGGGGTTCTTCATATTCATCATCCTAGAGTTTTAAAATTATGGGAGTGAACCTATTCTGAGAATGCGTAGGCTAATATATTTAGTGGTGATGATCTTTATTCTGAATGACTTGGATGAGGAAACCTGTAAAAAGGATTAATATTTATCACAACCTCTAGAATACTAAAATGCATGATTTAAAGGATTCCCAGAACTATGTGAACTCTCCATGTGGAATTTATAATGATCCCCCTTGTGACCTTCTATAGACTGATATGTAGTTCCCATCTACAACGTAAAATCAGTAGGTCTCCTCGGGAATTTTATAGGATAAGTATCCTCTATATATCCCTCTACAGATACCTTTTATTTCTCATTTGTATGAGTAAGAATGTATGAGCCTGTGTCTCCTACTCAATGATGGATACTTGGTATTGTTGAATGAAATTATCCCTATCTGGTGTTTCCCTGACAGGTTTCTCATGTTCCTAGGTCTCCTTTGATAACAGGTCTCCCATAGATCCATCAGTGTGTGATCCTATAGTATGATCTCCATATACCCCATCTAGTGTGTATCCAACCTTTTTTATTTTATCAGGTAATTCATTAATGCATATAGGGGTGGTCGTTCCATCATTCCTAGAATTACCTAGAAGGATAGTGTCTAATATACGGTTCTTTCTTCTAACTAATCATATTGACCCTCATCTATAGACATAGATTGGATAAGATGAGAATTCTACAAATTCTTGGGATGATGAGAGTGCACATCTATGTTATTCTAAGGGTAGACATCACTTGAGAGAGAGGCATGCCTATCTGAAGGATCCCCCAAGCCATGTACAATTATATCTATCAAGGTTCCATTTTATAGCTTCTTTACATTAGAAGGGCTAGTAGCACTGTTACTAGTTTTATTATATGAGGGATATCTTCCTTTCTTCCTTCTACATTTTGTAGCTTCATGACCCTTCCTATCAAAGATGAAGCATTATCTATCTCTATTGCTTTCAGATATCATGTGACAAAAAAACATGCACTTTGTTAAAAACATTGGCATCTTCTCAGATTGTATTGATATGTTGAGAGTGTCATCTCTCATTGTTAACACCACTTCCTCAATGAGAGTGTTAGACATATCAACTTCCACAAATACCCTCTCATAATGGCCATAACATAGATTATCAGTCTGTTTTCTCATAAAAATTGGATTTCCCATAGCTGAGGCTATGTCCCATAAAATGTTTGGTTTCCAATAAATCCAATTGAGTTTGAAATTTCAGATCGCAAATTATGTGTGTATGTTCTTCACCATATCTGGATAAAATTTATTATCCCACTCCTCAATTTGGAGGAAACGTAGTCTCAGAGGAATTGAACTGATGCTCCATGCTTTTCATTTGTGATCGTCAGAGGGGACCACAATGTGATAGTTTCTTCTCCACATTGCTTTTAAATTACAGTCATTTAATCACTAAACTTATATTATCGTACTCATTAACATAGTGAATGTCTATGGATTCTCTTCCTTTTAAATTAACCCTCATGTAATGATAGAGTATCAACAAAGGTTCACCCTATTTCCTAAAACCTCCAGATTTGTAAATACAAGTGTGATTATACCTGTTAAGATTATTATCCCCATGGGGAAGGTCCAAATTAATGAAATATGTATTGGCTTAAAATTTATCAATATCCACAAAATTCTTCTTCAACCCTTCCACATTATCCCGACCACGCTTCCCTTAATTCAATTTTCTTATGGAAAGATGAAACATATACTTATGTCCAACACATTATGATGGCAGTGATCATATCGTGATATCTTCAAGGGTGTTCATCTGACATTCCATAAAGCCTTCGATATTAGGTTTTTCGTCATTCCCCCATTTCTCCGACATCTTATTATTTCCTCTTCATCTTTATCTTTAGAATCTTAAAAGGACATTGTGAAGGTTCCTTTGGAATTACACTAGATTTTTTACTTTTCACATTATATTTTTTCGCCATAAAAAATAGATATTAATATTTCTTTACATTTTTATCTGCATGGATAACCTTATCTAAAATAAATTAAAGGGATTTCTTCACACTCTTTATTTAAAATTCTCAATGAAACTAGAGTAATTGAGTGATAAGGATGAAATAATGAGATGCATTTAAATATCATGATTCATATTGAATCCTAGTTTTGTTAATGTTTCAATTTAATATATCATCTTGATTAAATAAGGACTAACCATAAATATTTATTTCAATTTACATGAGTTTAAATAAATGATAATCTCATTCTTTTTATATCACCTTGAGATTAAAAATATATTTCCCTTTAATAAATCAGATGTGTTAGATAGTTTTCGATGCACACAACACCAAACATAAGTGAATGATTATTTATTATAATAAAAAATAGAAATATTACGAGGAGATTAAATGAAACCTAGTTAGTAAAATCAGTTAAGGAATTATATTACAGACTACTTTAATTATTCTTCTTTAAATAGGAATATATTGTTTATAAACATGGTTTTATTATATATGATTTATTTGAATGTTAATTTATCCTATATAGATAATTAAAACATATGGAAAACTATTCTTTACACATTTATAAAAATTGATTATCATTTATTCAATGATTATAAAATATTTAGAAATGAAGATAAATTCATTAGAAAATAAAAATAGATATTTTCAAAAATAATTTATTTTTTACGAATGAAATGTATTTTTATCATAATAATTTAAATTAATAAATATATATAAATGGTTTTAATGAATGATTTAGATAATATATTTAATATGATAAATTAATATTCATTTAGTGGTTGTCACTAGGTTATTAATGGGAAAACTCACTTTTATACTTAAAGGTAATTTTTTTTAAAATACTTTTTGTGCATTATGTGTAAAGGTATTATAATCAATTTATGCCCCATATCAGAATTCAATAATGTAATTTGAATTAAATATTTATAATAATAATAATAAATATTTTGAAATATTTTCAACTTAATTTTTAGAATAAGTGAATAGTTTTCAGGATAAAAATAGTGTCACTTCGGGAAGGTTTAAAAGTGTTAATGTTGGAGTTAAACTAAGAGATAACACTTAAAATATCTCCAATTCCTGTATTAATATGATTTTCTGAGTGTATATAGACCTTAAATTATCCAATATTTTAAAATAATTCCATTCAGTTCAACTTTCCCATGAAAACTTCTTTGTATTATTTTAATGTTAAGGGTATTTAGAAGGGTGTCACCCCTCTCACTTATAAAAGGGGGAATCATCTTCCCACTTCTCTACACCACTATAAAACCTTTGATAGGATAATATATAAAAAAATTCCTTTTTAAATCTACTCCCCATATCGAATAGATTTTTTTCTACCCAAAATATCAATTAAATAATCCTAAAGTTGTTTTTCAAGGAGAACATGAAAGGAATAGGTGTATGTTCTTACCAACATTTATCATGTTTCTTTTTTTATAAACCTCCTACAAATATTCTATAAACATATTAAAATAATTAAATTTGGGTATTAACTATATTTAAATTGTTTTATGTTATTTTGAAAACAATTTTCTATCTCATTTCTATCTAATGAAAAATGTATACTTCACTAATATGTATGTTGGAATTACCACCTCCAAGAAGCAATATTTTTCATTTTTCATTACTGTCTGCAATAGATTCTTATATTGATAGGTTTAATGTATATAAATATTTTATTTATTATATATTTAATATTATTTAAAGATAAATTATTTTTAGCATTCTTTATTTCAATCCAATGAAAATTGGAAACATCACTCGTGTGTATGTGTGGACAACCTCCTCCATGAAGTGATGTATTTCATTTTCAATCACTAACCTAGATGGATGATAATAAAAGTGTATATACTAGAAAATATTATATCTATTACATTATTAATAATTTATATATGTTTAACTAGGATCAAGGGGAAATTATTGGATTCACCAAACCAAAACAGATATGGAGGATAGAATATTTGACACCCGAATATAGATTTTAGTGAGGAATTGTTATTAAATAAGTAATTATAAAATATAAGGTAGATATATTCATTATGTTAAGTTTGAATATGTTTATTTTATAGTTTTATAATAAGTATAAAATTATTATGTATGAGTTTTTAGTGTGTATGAATAATGTTGTGACTTGAGGTAAGGGTTTATGTTACAGTCTCACTTTTATCATCATTATATATGTTTCAATTTCCATTAAAAAAATTACGTGTTTTATTCTTATTAAAAACTATATATTTTATTATATTATCTTATTTTTGGCCTTTTAATTTATTCTTTTGTTTTTTTCCTCCTGTTTACTAAAAAATATTGAGATAATAATTTAAAGAAAAGATGACCTTATTTCTTCCTTAAAGTCGGTAACATTTTTTTCTATATCAATGTTCTTCATAATTTCTTCCTAAAATTTGTTATATAATTATAAAAATTTTATTAATTTATTTTTATAATCAATTTTTATTTCATTACAAATTTTTTAGAGTAATATTTTTTTTATATTCTGAGTAGTTCTTTTGTGACTTTATTTATAAAAGTATAAAAAAGAAATCATCTAATTGTTTGCGACATGAAGAGATTTTCCCACCATAATGTCATTTTTTCTTTATGAAGCTTACTTTAAAAGACTAAATAGTTTAAAAAAGAAATCAATATTCCCATTTTTCGAGGATTTTTTAGTTTTTAATATTTACCAAAATAAAAATATGTTTCTCATTGATTTTCAAACTATATTTTTAATGCTTTTATAAAAGTACTTTTCATCTATGTCAACATCTTTTGAGGATTTTTATGTTTTATGGGGATATGAGTTTTGATGCCATAAAATCTATTTATCTATATTGACTGACATAATTATGTTTTAAGGATGTTTTCATGAAAAACATTATTTTCTCCTGGGATAATTAAACTATGAAGGAATGATGAGTGCTTTAATGTTATTCTAGAATATATATGAATTTTTTATTACTATGTGAAAAGTGAGCTTGTTATAGCCACCCCATTAATTAGGTAATGTTTTATATTTCATGAGATAAAAGGGTTTATTCGTGATTATCCAAATCCCAAGAGAGTGAAGATTTAAAAATTTAAGAGGGTGCATAGGAGGTTTTCTCAAGCCAAATAGTGTACATAATTTATTATCGCAAACCCACAGTGGTAAATGAGAGGTTTTTCCAAGACCAATATTGTATTAATGTGATTATAACAATCCTAATAGGGTATATAAGAGGTTTCTCAATCCCTAGTTGGTACAATGTAGGTTTTACAAAGCCCAAAATGGTATACAAATAGTTTTCCCTAACCTAAGTAGGTATACATATAGATATCCCAAGCCTAATATGTAATGAATTTTATAGATAGAAGTTTATTGAACCCAATCCCAGTAACTCGGAACTAGTGTCTACATTATAAAATTATAATAATATATAAGTATCACAACTTAATAGATCGAATATTTTTTTATCCATGGTAAACTACATACATACATGCTTCTCAAATTACATTTTAATACACAAATAATAATATAATTTTTTTATTATGAATATCTGTATTCCTAATGGAATATCCTGGAATGTCTTTTCATGTACACACCCTAGATTACAGGGAAATGAAATAAAATAAGGGTGAGCCCCAATGCTTAATAAAGGTTATGTACATCAGAATTTATCATGAATCAATTGTCTTAATCAATTTGGTAAAGATAATAACTGAACACACATTCTATTTAAATAATTTTTCTACCATAATTAGATAAGGATTAATTAGTATGGAAAGGTAAAAAAATTAAAACACTTTTCATTATGTCAATAACTTTAAAATCATTAACAGATATGTAATAATAAATGTTCCAATGCAAATAATTGATTAAACATTCCATTTAATCAATAAAATGAGAATGAAATGCATCCTTAGATTATATCACTGAGAAAACATAATGGATAATAAAAATTTAATTGTCTCTGATTTAAATTCTTAATTATTTGATTTCAATATCCCTATTATAATGATACCTCTACTATGCAGACCTTTAATAAGACAATTTAAAATTGATGGGTATATATACACAAAAAACCCATTTAACTAATTCTTGACAATTGATTCATCTCATAAGACTTCCAATTAATCAATGGTATATATTTAAACTAGAACCATCCATATCATTATATCCAAATAATTACTCTTATATCTAATAATTTATTAAATTCATGAACAATATTACTCAGCATAAAAAAATCCATATTGAGTAAAGAATACATATTTGTCAAATTTTCCCAAGATAATGAAATAAATTTAAAAGTAAAAAAAAATTTATAAATGGTATAAAATCTCTGTAATAATCTTACAAACCATACAAGAATATGTATATTTATTATAATTTTAATTTCTAATGAAAAATGATTACTATAAATTGATTGTTTTAGGAGAAATTCAAGAATCAAAAAATAAACTGAGATTATAAGATAATTTTTACCACTTTGGTAACAATTAAATTTTAGCCACTTGAATAAAAAACATGAAACATATCATTAATCATCATGAATTAATATTTATTCATGTTAATTACATCAATGGGTAAGTATGTACACCAAATAAAAGTAAATAGGTTCATATTGACAAATATGTCACAATGGAATGGAAATTGAGATGAAATCTCTAACATCATTCTTCATTTTAGTTGAATGTTATCTAAACTAATTTATAATGGTACTAATCATGTTATTAATTTATACAAAAACAATATTCATATGTATAATATCACATATGATCCCATTATAATATTTTAAACCTCGTTTATTTATAATACTTCAAAATTTTCATTGTTTCAGGTGTTAATTTTCTTGTTTTCTCATGTCTTTTTTATCATTAAAGTTATAGTTCATAGTAATATTATATATTTCAATCATATATAGAATGATATTAATGTTATAAATATGATTTTTTCATTAGATAAATTTTTATAATCATTATTCAAATTTGAACATAGATAATGTAACACATCACATCTTGAAGATGGTTGGTCATAAATATGCATGAGTGACTTTATCATTTAATAAATTAGTGAAAGATTAAATAATTGGTTGATATATTAATTTTTTATAATAAATATAAATTCATATATATATATATATCACGTATATTCACATCTCTTCATGAGGCTGTAGTCTGTTGTACACACAAGCATTGTTTTCTTATTTTAAACAAAATAGAATGTAAGAAGGTATATGTGATACTAAAATAAAAAAATTATAATAATATGATAAATATTAAAAACCTATTTTAAATCCAAAATTATATTTAACCTTGAAGGTGGTAATAGAAAATTATTTATATTAATTCGTGAGATGGTTGTCTTTCGTACACACGATCGACAGTTTCATTTAACATTTGAAGGAGGAGGATATAGATATAGTTCATATCCTTAACATTATAAAATATAAGTATATGCAATAAAAATATGATATTATATAATAATGTTTTAATAATATTTTAAGGAGTTTTAAGAATAAACAAACTAAAATTCTTATTTAAAAATGTTACCTATTATTTAGAGCAATTCAATATGTTTACACAGAATTCCATCTTATGTTGGATTTATGATCAAAACAATGGTTTTAGGATATTGGGATAAGATTAATAAATTTATTTTATTAGGTCTTTATAGAAACAAATGCCTTTTTAAGTGTGAATATGGGATTATATGGGTTTTCCTTTTATAAGTGGGGGATAGAAAACACGTGGAATTTTTTAAAAGAATCAATTATACCCCTATTTTTTATCATGAATAAATCCTAAAAATGGGAAATTATATAAACTTATATGTTATAAGGTCGAAATATGGCCATAAAATTGTTTTTTATAAGTTTTAAGGTCATTTTAACTTTAATAGTTTTAGTTTAACTCCCTGATAAATCATTTTTTACCTTAACAGCGATAATTAATTTTTACTGCATTTACTATTCATAATATTAAAAAATTAAGATGAAATTATTAGATAATACAAATTATTATTATTCCAAATATGAAATCATTTTTTCAAAATACAATTCAAATAAGTGGAAGAATAGAATTTAAAATTACACCAGCAGAAGCGACAAAACGGGAGGGTCCAATGTGAAAATTCTATAAAGTCTAGAAAGTTTTAATATCAAAATTCAATATGAAATTTATTATAATTACCTAAATTATTTATTTTTTAAAATATTTTTAGTATTTTTACTTTAAAAACTTTTTAAAATATAATTTAATTTTGTAAATAATATAAACGAAAAGGTAGTTCTCAATATAAAAGTGATTTTCACTCTTCATCAAAAAATGAAACGTTCCAAAAAAATACTAAAAAATCACCATAAGATAATTTTTGTATTATTATTAAAAATATAATATTATTTTTTATCAAATAATATTTCTATAATTACCAAATATTAATTTTAAATTCTATTCACAAAGCATGACTAAACCTTCTTTTAGAAATATAATTTTTTTCATAAAACATTTCTGTTTCTTTCAAATAATTCTTACATTATTTTTAACAAATATATAAATAATTATTTTGTTTACAAAATTTTAAACTACATGATTTTAATTATTTATTTAGTGTTATTCATATTCTATAATTTGACTGCTAGGTTATAATGGTCATATTTCAAATAATATTGTAGAGTAATGTGTTTCATTTAAATCTAGGGTTGCATGAATTATAAGCTATTTAAAGGATTAAATTTATTTTAAAATAAATATATTGTAAAGTATTAGGGAGTTTTTATAATTTCTCGAACCACTCTGGTCCATTCCTTTGTTCGAATCTAGTTTTACGGTGTTCTGGGGGTCAAGGTGGCTTATTCCAACACTTATCCAAATTTTCTAGAAGTGTGAATAATGTTTCTATGATTGCGGCTTGTCCAACGGTGGAAGATGCTCATAAAACAGTTGTGGTAGCTCATCCATTAATGGAAATGACTCATCCAATGGTAGTAGTAACTCATCCAATGACAGTGTTGACTCATCCAATGGTGGTGGTAGCTTGTCCATCTGTACTGGTAGCTCGTCTAAAGGTGGTGACAGCTCATCCAACAGTGGTGGTGACTCATCCAATAGTGAAGGTAACTCATTCCAACGGTGGTGGAGACTAATCCAATATTGATAGTATATCCTCCTAATAGCAACAGTAACTCATCTAATGGTCACAATAGCTCCTTCCAACAGTGGTTGCGACTCGTGAATAATATTTCCAGCTTCCAAGCATTTCACCATTTTGACAATATGTTTTTCATAAAATGCATTCAAATCCTTATAAAGGGTTTAAGACCAATTGAAATACCTTTAATCCTATCTAAATTTTCCAAAGTGACTGACTGCCTTTACTGGATCAAAACATGTGATCAATGAATGATCTAATCATAAGCATCTCTTAATCAGCTACATAATATAAATTTTAAAAATTGTTAATATATCTTCCTCCTTTGTTCTTCATTCTTGTCCCATTGTGTGAGATTCTATGACCATTCTTTCCTTCCTATAGGATTCTTTGGTGGTTTTGTAGCCTTGGATAATATTTTCCTTGGAGTAATGCAATATGTGCACTCCCTGTTTTGGTTCCAGAAATATGTTTTTATTTTTATTTGATAAGGTATGTTATGCCTCTATTATTATGGTTTCTTAAATTTGGTTCATCATATTTCTCCTTACCATGTTATATCATGTGATCTCCATATTTCTAATAGAGCTTTCTTGTCTATTGGTTGACGTCAGCATCCTCTGGTGGATACAGTCTTATGGGAGAGGTGATCATGATCTATTGTGTTGGAAGGTTATTATGTAATGAACATCATTAAACTTTATATTTAGGGGATTCATGGCATCTATATTCTATTTAAATTTAGTACTAGAGTGGAAATGATTTATCCCAATGAATCACAATTTAATTGACATAATAAATATTTTAATCGGATTAAATAATTGGTATCGATCATATATTATTTTCTCTTGATTTTCTATATAGTTTGATATATATGAATATATATTTATCATGATGTTATTAATGGAAATCGATAAAGAACTTAAATCCAAAATAAAATTTAAATTAATTGGCTAAAGATAAAGAGTCATGTTAATGAATCCGGTTGTTGGTGTCAAAAATTGATGATAATCAAAGTGAATCATTAATCATGTTTAATTGAATAGATTGATGAAGCTGGATCATGTTGATGTTTTTTATATCATGTAAAATTAATTATTTAATTAATTTTTGATATCTTTGATATCATGTTTATTAGTGTCCCTACTATTGAAACCAGAATAATGAATCGATTAATTCAATGTAGAATAAAAAATAGGTTGTCTGATAAATATAATTACTTGTTGGGTTTATAGTTTCCCACTATCTTGTAAAGGCCATGTGCCTTATTTTTTAGAGTAGTGATTTCTTGTAATGTGGGAATGAAAAATTATTTATTTAGGTCCCAAAAATGAATTGCTATGTTTTTTGGTTCTTATTACCTGTGTTGAGGTATGTTCCTGGGATAGTTAAGCTTAGAAGGATTTTGTGGTTTGTGGGGGTTGAGAGGCTTAGTGGTAGTAGTGGCAGCAGTTGATCCCTGGAGTGGAGAGATTCCCCTGTTTATGCCAGTTGTTGTTGGGGAAGACACTAGAGATGATGGAATGGGATGAAGCTAGGCTTTCCCATAACTATGAAAGTTGAATTCTTGTTAATATATTGTTTGTTTATCTTATTTACTTTCCCCACTATTTGAGGTAGCTATTGTTTCTTACCATTCTTCCAAAATAGGTGAATACATGTAGGGTATTTTACAAGATTTTTGTGTTTAGCTTCATGAGGATGGGTGGGTCTTCACTCTTGCTATAAAAGGAAAATTATCAATGGGTAGTTCATATACTCATCATGTTGAGCCCCTTATGTTTGGTAACATAAAATATTTTTTATATAATTCCTGGAAATATGGAAAATGATAATTTAGTTAATATATAATTCAGAAAATGATGTTGAACCCATGGGTTTGGAGCTTTCATGGATGTGGTTCTGTGGTTCGGTTTCTAATGAGCTGTGGACTCAGTTTGCATAGGTATGGAGAGCATGAATCTTTTTTGTGATGCTAAAGTAATTGAATGTGAAAAATTTGGACGGTTAATTAGTGTTTAAATAATTAATTAACATAAATCGAAACTAATAAAAATGGATAATATGATTTATAAATCTATTTAATGTTTATGTGCTTAAAGGATTTATAGTTATAGTAATGGTGGTTAGGAGTCCATGAAATGTTAGCTGCAGTTGAGTCTAACACAAGGTTATGACTATAGTGTTGTTGTGAGCTACACTATATTCTATACTTTTTTGTTTATATATATTAATCAACCTTTTTAGTTAGGGAAACTAACACTGTGGGGATTATGATCCTTGGTGGTGTTTCCCCAACATCCTGATGGGATGATGGATGGATGACATCCCTCTTTGTCCCTGCTCTCTTCGATTGGTAGATAGTCTTGCTAATATGCATCATGGTTAGTTTTCCCCATATATGTGTGTAGAGGGTTTTAATGGCTTGTGGTTATCTCACACACATATATTCTGGATATATTTTCCTAAGTACTACTGTAGGTATGTCATGTATAGGCTATGATGGCTTGAGGATCCTTACTCAGTGTATGGGTTATAGTGTCCTAAGGTATAATACTCAATGTTTGATACACATTATGTGGGATGTGGGGGATCCCAGAAACTACCTGGTTGCCTTTTTTTGTGTATGGTGTGGTACTTTTTCCAAGTCTGCGAGCAAGCCTTTGTGTTGTATGAGGAGCATATTGTGGTGCTTTTTCAGTTGTCTTCGGTCCAACCTTTCTGGAAAGAGATGAACAGGACGTGCGACATTGGGGAAAAGTGGCAAAACAGTGGGGAAGTTTTAGTGGGATACCCTTGAGATTATTTATTATATTATATACTATTGTATGTGATACTTAGTAAGTGTATCCATGGAGAGTATTATAACTTAGTATACCTGTTTATGTGATGAGTTTGTTTCACGTGTTGGTCACTGTGTTTTAGAATGATTTCTTTACATTTTCTCAAGATGCTCTGGGTAGAATCTTAATGAGTATACAATTTTAATCACCCTATGTTATATAATCTATTTTTCATTTCACATGGAGCAGGTTGGAGATCAAGCTGGTTACTACTAGCTTGGGGTTTGCATGAGTTGTTTGGGCTTTGGGGTCGCAATTGTTTTTAAATTATTTTGGTACTTGTAGTTTTCTCATTCTATTTTAGTAGTTCCTGCATGACATTACATATGTGTACTTGGATTTTATTCTATATTTTAGTCTCACATGGATTTGGTTGGAATATATCTTATCTCTCTCTTTCACATGTGTTTATTAGAGGGTAATTCCTAATATTTGTGTGTTTATTATACCCTCGGTGCTAGTCTCCAACCCAGGGCCAATTGGAGGCCGGACAGGGGGTTCATTATCAAACTTATCACATTGTCAATGTAGGAAGAGTACACTTTGTGGGTAGGGGTTCATGAAAAATTGGTATCAGATTCCTGGTTGAGGCATAGGATTTAGTTTGGAGTTAGGCATAGGTGTGATTGCTTGGGTTGTTTGGGAAATGGTTTCAGTAAAGTTTAGTAATTGTTGTAAAAACTAGAGAAAGGATGAGACACATGTATTTAGGTCCCCCTGTGTTCTGACGAATGAACCTTTTTGTTTATAGTGTCAACATAACAAGGTGATAGTGGTTACAAGGTAGAGACCATGGAAAATATCGTGCACCAGTCTTTTTTGTTCTTGTGTTTCAATGGGTAGAACTTGGGATAGGTTAACCTAAAATGAATAATCGAAAAGAATTAAATAATATCGAGTCTTCCATATTATAGATTTAGGACATCTTATTTTTTGTTCTTTTGTAGGTATGGATCTAGGTAAATGTCTTCATTAGGTTCGGGCAGAAGATGTTAAGAATGTTGTTTAAGTCAATCGTCGTAGAGTAGAGGTTGATGACGATGATCCTTGGAGGATGACACTCTGAGAGATTCGGTGCCAGAGTTTTTAAAAGTATGAGATCTCTATTTTAGATGTAGTCACAAAAGACTGGTTAGAAGAGGTTGTTATAGTTTTTAGTTTGATCTGTTCTTAGAAGTAGCCTTGGGAGTCATTGGTTCTGATGATGTTTCATAAGGTTGTAGGGCACTGGTCGTTCTTGTTCCTTGGTGATCGCAAGGATTCAAAAATATTACAGAAAATGTTTTCAGAGTACCTCGGAGTTGATTTTCTATATTCAAACAAGAGTGCAGCCAGTCTCCATGAGCTACATACATTTTGGTAGGGCAGTTCTAGTCTGAAAGATTTCAATATCCATTTCATAAACCTTCTGTGATATGATTGGAAGCACATTCAATATTAGGAGTCCAGAGAGATTCATTTTCAGGTGGCTCTGTGTCCAAAGATCCATTTATAGGTCACCACGTTTATGATGAATGCATGTCACGAGGTGTTTGTGAGGGAAGAGTTCATTGAGATAACATTATCTAGAATCAGATCATCATGAGAATGGAGTCTTCAGAATTCATCACGAAGTAGATTTTCATTCTGGGGTTCATGGGTTTTAGGGAAGAAGAGTTTACAATCAACCGGGGGTTGGTCCCAGCCATCAGTACCTCATTTCTTTCGAGGTGGTGGCTATTAGGCCTAAGTTAAGGGATCATAAACATATTTCCTTGTGGAGTCCAAGGTCACCGGTATCTAGAGTTCCAAACCATTCTCAATAGTCAGCATGTTCCAGGTGTTCCGCTATAGGTTCCTCTATTAAGGGAGTTCTAGTAGAAGCCGCAGCTGCAGTTTGTACCAGTTTTGGATCAGTAGAGAGAAGATTAGGGCAGGTATAGGATAGCCTTCAGATTCTCCCCGCCCTTATAGACTAGAGAGTTTCCATGGTGGTGGCCTTCATTAAGGTTAGATAGGTCATGTAGAAGGTCATTGTCAGCTTCCTTGTCATGAACCGTCCTCAGGGCCCATGTCGTGACTACCCCAAGCTCGCCTTCCATAGGCCAGGGTCAGGCGACTAGCACCAAAGGCGTAAATCCAGGTAAAAGGGAAGGAATTACCTTTATTTAAGTAAAAAGAACAACATAGAACACAACCTAAAGTAAACACTAAGTTAATTGGGTACAAAAGTAAGTGTGGGAAAGTAAACGGGCCAGAATACAAACCCAACTAAAAGTACAGTAAAACTGAAAATAAAGTAAGATAGCAGTAAGTAAATCAGCAACCACCGAGTCGTCCTCCGACTATCCCACCTGAAGGGGGTAAAGATGGTCTCCTCAGCTCCTCGGGTCTAGAAGTCCGCTCCGTGTATGCCCCACCAAGTGTTCCACCTCCAGGTACCGTCCCGCTCCACAACACTCAACCACGATCAGCGTTGTCCGTCGTCTGCATCCAACACAATGTAGTGCGGGCATATCCCATGCAGGGGTGATTATATGATACTAAGTAGGGACCTAGAGACCCCCGAAGGCCTCCCAAAATCCGCGAAAGATAAACCACAAAGGAAAGATACAAACACGACGCATCAACCAACTCTACTTAGATATATGCCCATACATATACCTATGTCATCAATTCCAGTTCGACTCCAACTCACGAGCCCAAGTACAACCCAGTCCACACAAGAAAGCACAACCCAATCCACACAAGAAATCAAGTCAATCATATCGATGATTTTAATTAAATGTCAAGAATCAACTCACTCAGTTATACTACTCACGATGATGGGTGGAGATGATAGATGTAGCCTCTGAATCATCTCCCCTGCCTAACCCACGTAGGATCCAAGTACAAATGTCATCACTGCCGAACCCACGTAGGATTCTAGTATAGTAATCATCGCTGCCGAACCCACATAGTATCCAAGTACAGTCGTCCTTGATACCAAATCCACGTAGGATCCAAGTAAATTCGTCAAGGTTATCGAACCCACGGAGGATCCCAGCACGGTATTCTTCGCAGTCGCAGCCAGCTCTAGTGTTCCTGCACACAATATATTCGATTCCGAGAGGGTCCTCTCCTCGAGTCAAAGGGGTGGATACATCAACAGTCACGAATACCAGAGATGAGGTATCCCAACATTCTGTCCCATGCCACAGGGGAAAACTAAGCAAAATGTGTCCAAGACACAGAGAGTAAGATGACCAAGTCATTTCCCTAAAAGTACACAGTGTGTAGGTAGGCTATACACGCCGTGTCATCATACATTGGGTAATTCTTGTGTGAAACGGCTCGTGTCATGGGGCTGGTCATGTAAAAAGTAATTAAATGGAGTATGCTATGGTTACATTCCATGTCTTCAGTCCACAGGTACTGTCCTTTGTACCACATCCCGTGTCGAAGGGTTGTTCACGAAAAAAGTAAGTACACAGTGTGTGGTATGGTTACACGCCATGTTTAAACTACTGGGGTCGGCTTCGTGTAAGCTGGCCATGCCTAGCCGTGTGGTACAGTACCTGCCCGTGTACTCCACCCCGTGTTCATGTATTCCTAGAATACACGCCGAGCCATCACGAAGCCGCTTCGGCCATGGTGAAGGTAGTACAAGATGTGCCTCTTGGCCGTGCGGTTTTCCTCGTGTCCCTGTATCTCCCAAATTACACGCCGAGCCTCACGAAGCCGCTTCTGCCATTCTATGATGTGAATACATGCCGTGTTACTTGTCCATGTATTATTGTCCGTGTCCGTGTATTTTCCCTGAATACACACCATGTCCATCGAAGCATCCTCTGACAAACAGTGTGGAGAGTAAACCCCCTGTTTCTAGAGTCACGTGTCATGTGTTACTTTATTATTGTCTGAAACAGAAGCCATAGTACACTTGTACTACACGGCGTGTTCTTCTGGAGGACACGCCATGTATTCTGGAATTTTCCAGAAATGACTTCTCTGGCCATCACGCCTCCCGAGGTGTCCGTTCTTCATTCTAATGATCCGATTTCTACACAACTTCCGCTCCTAGGTCTCCCCGACGCTCTGAGGCCATTTACAATGTTTTTAGGCCTCTAATTGGATCTGAAGACATAACATGATTCACCACTCAAGAACTCTTGAAGAACTCCACAAATTCAGAAGAACGATGGAGAAATAGGTCCGTGTTAGTTTTGTCTGGTCCCTCCCACATTATTCCAATAACAAGTGGTTTAAGAAGAACAAAAACATGGAAGAAAAACCAATCATTACCCAATCCAAACACACCCCTACCTCGAAGGAAGTTATCATTTGTCAAGGGTCGTGGATGATGGCAGCATTTCCGTCGTCGTCGGCGTCTCCTCTCTTGTCATGAAGGAAGATGATGATGGAAAAACCGGGTCCGCCAAGACGACGTTCTTCTTCGGAGAGTTGGCTTTCTTCGTTGAATATGATGTTCTTCCAAAAGGGACAAGAGCTCTGTCTTCCAATCCTCCACACAACAATCCAACCCACAAATAAAATAGGGCTCCTCCTTATTTTATTAAAACATGCCTGGCATTCCAATAATCAAAATTCAAACACTTCATTCAATTTATTGAAGAGGTTCAATTAATTAAATTAATGTGTGTTGGAATTATTAATGTGGGAGAGGAGAAGTCACCCAATTAATTACAAGGGGTTTAATGGGGGGGTTTTAGGGAATGTGATGGGTTGGGGCTCGTGTGGGCCCCACATCACATTTATCCTCACATTGGTAGTTAGTATGTTAGTGGGTCCCACCCCAACTCCCCCATTTAGGATAAAACCACCTTAGATAAGAATAAAATTGAACCAAAAATTTTATTCACATTTTTATTTAATCCACTTTTTTTAAAACAACTATTCCCAAGCAAACACATTTCTGGTAATGGTCCTCTTAAGAAACTACTTGTGTTGCGGTTTTATCGGTGCCCTCGGATTTCAATTCTAAGCACCAGTTCAAAAGTTAGAAAACCCCACTTGTTCTTTCATTGAATTTACCCTAGCTAAACTTCAGAAATTGATTCGGGCACACTGGGCCATGGAATCAGGTTCTGTCAGAAACTGCGTACTCGTAAAATCCCAAAGAATTTATGAAAAAAATTTCCATGAAATTTACAGGTCTTTAAATTACTCCCACCACAGGGATTAACGTCCTCGTAAAGCTACAACATAAGCTAGGGAAACAAATGAGGGTATTGTGCACGCATCTGAGACTCTCGCTCCCATGTTCTCTCATGGATGTTTCTGTGGTGCCACCAGATACGAACTAGAGAAATCAACCATCCACATAGGACCCACTCCTATCGATCCTCGACCTCCACCAGAACCTCCGCAAATGTCTCCCCATAATCAATGTACAACTCCCCGTGATCAATGATATGTGTCGGGTCATGCATGAATCTACTCAACTGAGATACATGGAAGACATCGTGCACCAGGTGTAACTGAGGTGGAAGAGCCAGGCGATAAGCCACCTCTCCTATCCTGCTGAGAACCTGGAATGGTCTAATGAATCGCGGAGATAACTTTCCGCCCCAGCCAAATATCTGTAATCCACATCGAGGTGAGGCCTGTAAGAAAACGTGGTCACCATCCTCGAACTCTAGTGGTCCCCACCTCCTATCAGCATAAGACTTCTATCAGCTCTGTGTAGTCCTCATCTATTCCTGGATGATCTGAACCTTCTCTGTCATATCCTTGACCATCTCTTGTCCTACAAGTGCTGACTCCCCAGGGTCAGTCTAGCACATAGGTGATCTGAATGGTCGGCTGTACAATGCCTCGAATGGTGCCATCCTGATGGTGGAGTGGTAGCTGTTGTTGTATGCAAACTCCACCAAGGGTAGATGATCCTCCCAGCTGCGACCAAAGTCAAGGACACATGGACGGAGCATGTCATTGAGTGTCTGAATGGTCATCTATATTTGGCCATCTTTCTGAGGATGAAAGGCCATGCTCAGTCATAGCTGCATCCCAAATTCCTCCTGCAACCCCTTCCAAAGGAGAGAAGTAAAGAGAGCGTCTCAATCAGAGATGATATATGATGGAACACCATGAAGTCGTATGATCTCATGAAATTAGAGGCGTCCCAAGCTCTCCACTGAGCCCTGCTCTCTGATAGGTAGTAAGTGGGCCGACATGGTGAGTTGGTCGACAATCACCCAGATGTTGTCATGTCTTTTGGAAGTACGTGGAAGCCCTGTCACAAAATCCATAGATATCCCATCCCACTTCCACTTCGGGACCTCTATGGGTTGTACCAAACCTGCTACTACCTGGTGCTCCGCCTTCACCTACTGGCAGGTGAGGCATCATGAAACGAACTCTACCACAGCCTTCTTCAAACATGGCCACCAGTGCTGTCGTCTGAGATCCTGGTACATCTTCTCTACTCCTGGATGTACCGCCAATGGGGAAGTGTTAAACACACTCAGAACCTCTTCCAGTAATGCAACCGGTAGCATGGTATGTTCTCTGGAAAGGGTGGCGTTCTCTCCTGCTATAAAAATCCATCAGGTGCATGTCCTGTGGAAATCCATGCACATCTCATCTCACATTCAACGTCCCCACACTGAGCCTCACTGACCCACTAAAGTAGTGGAGGAGTGACTGTCAGCAATTGTAGAAAGTCTACTCCATCTGTATCCACGAAGGATACCTTCAAAGTGGCTAACTGCTCCATCGCCTCTCCAAGTAGCTGAATGCCCGACCTCCTGCTGAGAGAATCAGCTACGACGTTTCCCTTCCCAGGAGTATAGAATATATCAAATTCATAGTTCTGGAGGAACTCGAGCCATCACCGTTGTCTTAGGTTTTTGTCCTTCTATGAGAATATGTACATGAGACTTTGGTGGTTAGAGTAGACTGTAAAGCGCTCGTGCATCAGATAGTGTCACCACATCTTCAAGGCGAAGACCACTACTGCTAACTCTAGGTCATGGGTAGTATAGTTCCACTCATGCTGCCTCAACTATCATTATCCATAGGTGATCACTACCCTCTCTTGCATCAGGACACACTCGAGTCTGGTCATTGATGCATCACAGGAAACTACGTACCCTACTCCCTCCTTCGGTAGCCTCAAGATGGGTGCTCTAGTCAATCTCTGTCTCATCTCCTGAAAGCTCTGTTGACAATTATCTGACGACACAAAGGGTTTCCTCTTCTTCATCAAATCTGAAAGTGGTGCTACAACTCTGGAGAAGTCTAGCACAAATCTTCGATAGTACCCAGCTAGAACCAGGAAACTATACACCTCCATCATGCTCTTGGGTGGCTCCCAAGCTAGTACTACCTCAATCATCGCATGATCCACCACAAATCACGCCTTAGAGATGACGTACCCTATGAAGTGGACCTCTCGAATCCATAACAAACACTTCGAGAGTATACCATAAAGCCGGTGCTCTCGGAGTGTGTCTAGAACAACCCACATGTGGTAGGCGTGCTCCTCCTTAGTAGTCGAGTAAATCAGTATGTATTCGATGAAGACTACGACAAATCGATCGAGGTAAGGGTAGAATATCCTGTTCATGAGACTCATGAACACTACTGGAGTGTTGGATATGCCTAAAGGCATAACCAAGAACTCCTAGTGGCCATACCGACACTTGAAGGCCATCTTCTGTACATCCTCTCTCGAACACTGAGCTGATGATAGCCTGACCTGAGGTCTATCTTCGAGAACCATCGTGCTCCCTTAAGCTGATTGAAGAGGTCATAAATCCTCAAATGTGGATACATGTTCTTCACCATCACTTGGTTCATGCGACAGTAGTCGACACACAGTCGCAAACTCCCTTCCTCCTTCGTAGCAAACAAAATCGAGGATGCCTAGGGTGAAACACTGGGTCGAATGAATCCCTTGCCCTGCAAGTCCTCCAACTGTACCCGTAGCTCATGAAGCTTAGTGGGAGCCATCCGATATGCTGGAGTAGATATCAGGGTTTTCCCAGGGTACATGTCAGTATAGATGTCTTCTTCTCTGCGAGGAGGTAGTACTGGAACGATGTTAGGAAAAACGTACGCATACTGATCCACCACAACAGGGAAACTCGGACTCTGCACATAAACTGCTCCGAGGATGAGACCGGCCAACTGATGTGTGATCAGTTGCCCTCTCCTCTGCGTAAGTCCATCATATGCTGCAAAGGCTCCCCTCTCTCCAGTGAAGGTGAACCTGCTCCAATCTGTGCGGACACACCAAACCTTGCGCCTCATACAGTCGATCTGAGAATGGACCGTAGATAACCAATCCATGCCCAAGATGATGTCGTAAGGCCTAAACACCGCTACAAGAAGCTCCCAGCCAAAGCTCTTACCTCCCATAGTAATCTCACACTGTCAACACCAGTGCTTAATCATCGAGTCTACTCCCATATGAGTCTCTAGCCGTAATGATCGAGTCAATGGCTCTGTCGGAATCTCTGAGCTCCGAACAGGGGTATTGTCAATGAAATAATGACACGCTCATGTCTCTATAAGATATAAATATACGGTGGAGTAGACATAGATAATACCTCAAATCATCTCAGGTGCTCTATGGTCATAAGCCTCCACTGCCTAAAGCTGAGCTTGCCTCTGTCCGCCAGCTCCCTATGGTCGGGGTGGACCTCCTAGTGGTGGTGGTGGTAGAGCCTCTAAGGGTCGTCCACCACCTGCTGCTCGGCCGACTCCTCTACCTAATCTGCCTACTCCATGTGGACCACCACAGTCAAACCTCTAGCTCTGATTGGGTGGTACCTCAACTATCTGCTGCTCCTCTACATGGCAGGTCAGGCAGTCACGATCCATGTGGACCTGCCCGCCGCATACATAGCATTGTCTGCCTCTCATATGACTGGGTCTGCTGTGTGTGCCCCGCACCTCCGAACTAGTTTACTAAGGTTTCCCATTTGATGTTATGGTCCACTTGGACCTATGAGACATATGTCTACTACCATCTACAGATGACTCTTCCACGTGTCACCCTGCGGTAGGCCTCGCTGCTGGCATTGGCACAGTAAGGAAGCTCTCCACAAGTATGTCTCACTCTAGTACTCCTGCCTGCATCAGAATACTAAGGGAGATCATCGAATATCTGATCTCATGCCTCAGTCCCTACTCGAAGGTTCGGGCCCATAATAATGGGTCCCTTACCATGTTCGTGGAGTAGCGTGAGAGATCATAAAATCTCTCTGAGTACTAGGCTACTGTCATGCTGCCATGTCGTAGCTTTAGTAACTCTTGAATGCGCACCGCACGGAGGGTGGCTGGAACGAACTCGGAGTAGAAGAGACTCTCGAAGTCCATCCATAGCAGTGATTCCTCATCGTTGACCTAGAGCATCAGGCTCAACCATATACCAGATATTGCGTACAGGAGACTTTCCGCAAGGATCACCCTAAGGTCAGCTGGTGTCCCTACTAATCGGAAGACTCAGACAATAGCCTCCAGCGAATCCTCAGCTGCATGAGGGTCTATCTCTCCACGGAACTTGGGTGGCCTCTGACGCTGAAACTCGTGCAGTGCACTCAGGCGATGTGGACTCTCAGCTGCTGGGGCTGGTGGCATCGGTGGCTCGGTGGGTAGAGGTACCGACGGTACCTCTGCTATAATGGGGCCCTGCACCGAGGCCTCATTGCTCGGTGGGCTGCCATCTCACACATAACTGGGAACCCTAGTTGGTTATTGTCATGGGGCCATCCTGAAAGAAACAGGTGTGTCATGGTTAATAAAGTATACCTGGTGAGCTGACACAAAGTATTCACAATGAAAAATTTTGAAACACACATGCAATCAGTGTTTTTGAACAGTGAGTCAGAAATCAGAAGTCAGGGTCCTGGTGTATGGATACGTCGGCCGCCACACCAACAATGGAATCTATGGACTGATAACCACATCCAAATGCTAAAAACTATTTCTTCATAGAAAGAAATTATCAGAGTCCTATATTCTATGGTAGAACCGACTCCTTTGATACCAATTTTTCCCGACCCATCCTCGGGGCTCGTGCCGTGACTACCCCAAGCCTGCCTTCCGTAGGCTAGGGGATGGAGACTAGCACCAAAGGCGTATATCCTGATAAAAAGGAAGGGATTGCCTTTATATAAGTAAAGAAACACAACAGAGAACATAAGATGAAGTAAACACTAAGTAAACTGGGAACAAAAGTAAGTGCTGGAATGTAAATGGGCCAGAATACAAACTGAACTGAAAGTATAGTACAACTGAAAAGAATGTACGACAATAGTAAGTAAATCAGCATCCACTGAGTCTTCTTCCGGCTATCCCACCTGATGGGGGGTACATATGGTCTCCTCAGTTCCTCAGGTCTAGTAGTCCGCTCTATATATGCCCCACCAAGTGTTTCACCTCCAGGTAACGTCCTGCTCCACAAGACTCAACCACGATCAGTGCTGTCTGTCTTCTTCATCCAACACAACGTAGTGTAGGGATAGCCCGTGCAAGGGTGATTATACGATACTCAGTAGGGATCCCGAGCCCTCGAAGGTTTCCCAGAATCCAAAAAGGATAAAATACAAAGGAAAGATACAAACATGAGGTATCAACCAACTCTACTAAGGTAGATGCCCATATATATACCTAAGTCATCAATTCCAGTTTGGATCCAACTCACGAGCCCAAGTACAACCCAGTCCACACAAGAAAGCACAACCCAGTCCACACATGAAATCAAGTCAATCATATCGATGATATTGATTGAATGTCAAGAATATTATCACTTAGGTATACTGCTCACGAATAGGGGGGAGATAACTGATGTAGCCTCTGAATCATCTCCCCTATCGAACCCACGTAGGATCCAAGTACAGAATTCATCGCTGCCGAACCCACATAGGATCCTAGTACAGTAACCATCGCTACCGAACCCATGTAGGATCCAAGTATAGTCTTCCTCGCTACCGAACCCACGTAGGATCCAAGTATAGTCTTCATCGTTGTCGAACCCACGAAGGATCCCAGCATGGTAGTCATCACAGTCAGAGATAGCACTAGGGTTCTCGCACACAGCATACTCGATTCTGGGAGGGTCCACTCCTCGAGTCAAAGGAGTGGATACATCGACCGTCACGAAGACCAGAGATGATGTATCCCAACGTTTCGTCCCACTCCATAGGGGAAAAAACATGAAAAATGTGTCAAAGACACAGAGAGTAAGATGACTAAGTCATTTCCCTAAAAGTACATGCGTGTAGGTTGGCTATACATGCCGTGTCATCAGACACCAGGTACTGCCTATGTGAAACGGCCCGTGTCATGGGGCTGGTCATGTAAAAATTAAGTACACGGCATATGGTATGGTTACACGCCATGTCTTCAGTCCACAGGTACTGTTCGTGTACCACAGCCTGTGTCGAAGGGTTGTTCACCTAAAAAGTAAGTACACAACATGTGCTATGGTTACACACCGTGTCCAAACATCAGGGGTCAGCTCCATGTCCACTAGCCATGGCTGGCTGTGTGGTAGAGTACCAACCCGTGTACTCCACCCCGTGTCCGTGTATTCCCGGAATACACGTTGAGTCATCACAAAGTCGCTTCTGTCATGGTGAAGGTAGTACACGTCTTGCCACTTGGTCGTGTGGTTCTTCCTGTGTCTATGTATCTCCCAAATTATATGCCAAGCCTCGTGAAGCCGCTTCTTCCTTTTTATGAAGTGAATACACGCCTTGTTACTTGGTCGTGTATTGCTATCAGTGTTCGTGTATTTTCCCTGAATACACACCATGTCCATCGAAGCCTCCTCTGAAAAACAATGTGTAGAGTACACACCATGTTTCTAGAGTCACACACCGTTTGTTACTTTTCTAATGTACGAAATGGAATCCACAGTATGCTTGTACTACATGGTGTGTTCTTCTAGAGGACACGTTGTGTATTCTGGAATTTTCCAGAAATGACGCCTCTGGAAAGCATGCCTCCTGAGGTGTCTGTTCTTCAATATGATGATCTTATTTCTACAAAACGTTTGCTTCTAGGTCGCCCCGACGCTCTGAGGTCGTGTACGATGTTTTTGGGCCTCCAATCGGCTCCGAAAAAATAACCTGATTCAATGATCAAGAACGCTTGAAGAACTCCAAATATTCAGAGGAATGGCAGAGGAATCGGTCCGTGTAAGTTTTGTCTGGTCCCTTCCTCATTAGTCCAATAACAAGTGGTTTAAGAGTAACACCATCTTGGAAGAAAAACCAATAATTACCCAATCCAAACACACCCCTAACTTGAAGGATGTTCATGGTTGTCAAGTGCCACAGATGATGGCTTCATTTCTGTCATCATTGGGATCTCCTCCCTTGTTGCGGAGGAAGAAGAAGATGGAAAAACCGAGGCCGCCGAGCAAATGTTCTTCGTCAGAGAGTTGGCATTCTTTGTTGAAGATTAAGTTCTTACAAAAGGGACAAGAGCTCTCTCCTCCAATCCTCCACACAACAAGCCAACCCACAAATAAAATGAGGCTCCACCTTATTTTATTAAAACATGCTTTATATTCAAAAACTCAAAATTCAATCACTTAATTTGATTAAATGAAGAAGTTCAATTAATTAAATTAATGTGTGTTGGAATTTTTAAAGTGGGAGAAGAGAAGTCACCCAATTAATTACAAGGGGTTTAATGGGGGGTTTTAGGGAATGTGAAGGGTTGGGGATCGTGCGGGGCCCACCTAACATTTATCCTCACATGGGTAGATAGGATGTTAGTGGGTACCACCCCAACTCCCCCATGTAGGATAAATCCACCTTAGTTAGAAATAAAATTGTACCACAAATTTTATTCACCTTTTCATTTAATCCACTTTTTTTTAAATAACTCTTCCCAAGAAAACTCATCTTCGGTAATGGTCCTCTTAAGCAATTATCAGCATTGCGGTTCCATCGGTGCACTCAGATTTCAATTCCGAGCACTGGTTCAAAAGTTAGAAAAACCCACTCATTCGTTCACTAAATTTACCCAAGATAAACTTCAGAAATTGATTTCATGCACACCAGGCCACTGAATCAGGTGCCGTCAGAAACTACATACTCTTAAAATCCCAAATAATTTAAGAAAAAATTTTCCTTGAAATTTACGGGTCTTTACATTCTTACTTTTGTGTTTCCAGTTTCATGTGAGACGAACATCATTTGAAGTACCCTTTTTGTATTTTCTATTAGTGTATATACCTTGTTTGATTCAGGAGAAACTCACTCCTTCATATCACCACCCCTTTTCCATTGCTTGGGACATGAGGTAGCGAGGCTTCTAATGCCCTTGGTGTTGAATATTCATGTTAGAGGTCGAGATGACTTTTTTGAAGTATATAAAGACTGCGAGCTAGTGTTGGGACTGCACTGCTCTTGTGGAGATTTCCTATTTTTACAGATAAACAGTATGATTTCATCCTCAGCATGTATTGGTTGTATTCAGTGTAGGATATCATAGATTGATTCAGGAGCTAGGTGGTGTTCTTCGATACTAATGGAGTGCCAGTGGTGTTTTTGGGAGAGTGAGACCGTTAGATAGCTCGGAGGAGTGTTCCTTACTTGTCAGTCGTGATGGGAGAGCTAATGCTAAGTTCATCAGAGGATCATCATTTTTCATTTCCCAAGGTCGTCGAAGAGTACCCTAATGTCATTCTAGTAGTGGTGGTAGCACTACCTTTCAATGAGTGATCGAGTTTAGTATCGAGTTACAGCTTGGCTTGTCTTCTATATCAATGTCTCTTTACAAGATGGTGCCTTAGGAGTTTTGGGAACTGTGTATACATCTCGATGATATATGTAATTGTGGTTTTGTTTGGATGAGTGTGTCACCGTGGGGTGGAACAGATTTATTCGTGAAGAAGGATGATGGCAGTTCGTGGTCGTGTCTTGATTATCGTCACTTGAACAAAGTGACAGTTAAGAACTGCTATCCTCCTCCATGTATTGACAGTTTATTCGATCAACCTAAGGGTGAACGTTGGTTCTCAAATATTTATTTTCACTCAGGATATCATCAAATGTGTTTGAAGGATGGGGATGTCTCAAAGACTACTTTATGTTGTCGTCATGGGCATTACGAGTTGTTTGTGATGTTGTTTAGTGTGAGGAATTATCTGGATGTCTTCATGGGGTGATGAAAACTATGTTCCATGATTTCCTAGAAAATTTCATTGTGGTCTTCATAGATGACATCCTTTGGTACTATACCTTTTAGGAGGAGCTTTTAGGGCATCTGTGCACTGTTTTGGGAGTTCTTCGTGGAAGCAGTTGTTGGGAAAGTTGTTAAAGTGTGTGTTTATGGCTCATGAAGCCTATTTCTTAGGAAATTTTGTATCCCAATAGGGAGTAGTTGTGGATTTTTCATATATAGAAGCAGTTGTGTCTTTGGAATCCCCCAAGATAGTGGTAGAAGTGCAATGTTTCCTTGGTCATTCATGCTATTACCAGAGGTGTGTAGCCGATTTCTCTTGAGTAGTGACTCCTCTAATAGTGTTGACCGAAAAGGATCAAGAGTTCATGTAGACTGATAAGTGTCAGGAGGCTTTTGATTATATAAAATGGGAGTTAGTCAATGATCTAGTTCTTTGTACGCTATAAAAAAGAGATTAGTTTGAGGCTTTATGTGATGATTCATGTTTGGGGTTTGGTTGTGATCTACTGCAGCATAGAATGGTTATTTCTTATGGGTCTCGGCAGTTATTTCCCCATGAATTAAACTATTCCACCTATTCTCTAAAGTTGGGACAACTAGTGTTCGACCTGAATTTGTGGAGATATTATCTCATTGGTGAGAATTATTTGGTCTTCACTAAAAATAAGATCTTAAGGTATGTTTTCTCCCAACCTGTCTTGAACTTGTTCCAACATTGGTGGATTGAGTTATTATAGGATTACGACTTCGAAATTTTATATACACCTAAGTATGGGAATGTTGTAGTTGATACATTAATAAGGATGTTTCACAATGATTCTGTTCATGAATCCGGTGATTCCTGGAGAGTGATAAAAGAACACTGATCATTACATATGGATATGGGATATGTTGGGACCATAGGTTTTCCATTCCAGATGACAGTGTAGACATATCTAGTGTAGTATGTAGAAGAGTCTCAGTTGGGGAACTAGAGGTAAATGTCTGGAGATATTGGTTTTGTTGAATTGAGCCCCCTCAAGGTTGGTATAAGGATGAAAAACACTAAGTGTTGTTCCAAGGAAATATTTTCATTCTATTGTCATCATGTGATATGGTTCTTATAGAATTCTATATTTCCCCCCTTAGTAGTACATCTTGGCGTGACTAAAATGTGCCAACCATTGAGAAATTAGTTTTTGTGGCCTAGGTGGAAGCATATAGTTGTAGAGTTTGTGTATCAATGCTTGGTCTTCCAAAAGGTGATGATCGAGCACCATGTTCCTAGTGGTTTTCTCCTGCCATTGTATGTTCCTCATTGGAATTGGGGGTACATATCGATGGACTTTTTTATTAGTTTACCTCGTGCTCAAGGAGGATATGAATTTATATATGTAGTAGTGGATTATTTGATGAAATCATCCCACATTATAAAAACCATGGAATTGAGCTCAATGTATGTTTTTTTGAGGCATTATCTGGAGGAGGTGGTGAGTCTCCATGGATTTTTGAGGATGATCATTTTTTATCATGATACTCATTTTACCTCCACGGTTTGGAGATGTCTCAAAATTCTTTTGGTTCTCGGCTATGTATTAGAACTATTTTTCATTCAGAGAGGGATAGTCAGAAAAAGTGGACCATCCAGACTCTTGAAGACATTTTGGGCTCTTGTGTCCTGAATTTTAAGTTTCATTGATGGGGAAAATTCGCATAGTGGAGTTCACATACTACAATAGTTTCCATTCCACCATCTTTATAGAGACCTTTAAATACTTTTATGTCCAACCATTTTGTTCTCCATTTTTTTGGACTTGGGTCAGAGAGTAATAAATTCTCAGGCCAGAACTGGTGCAGAACATGAAAGAGATGGTTCAGGTGATTCACAAGCAGATGAAGGCATCATAATATCATCTGAAGTACCATGTTGATCATATGAGGAGAACTCTAGAGTTTAATGTGGGGGGCCATGTTTTTTCTGAAGGTGACTCCCCATATAGGGTAGTGATGGTTTGGAAATGGGAGTAGGATTTCGCCACTATTTTTTGGTCCTTTAGAAGTGTTGGAATGTATTGGAGCTATGTCATATTGGGTTGCACTTCCCCCATAGATGAGCTGGATACACGATATTTTCCATGTGTCGTAGCTCCATCATTATCTTCCGGATAAATTTTACGTCACCGATTATTGGCGAGATCGATGTTGATGATTATGTGACCTTCATGGAGAATACTATAAAGATATAGGACATCATGGAGAAGGTGTTGTGCATGTGTGATATACATTTAGTTTGTGTCTTGTGGTAGCAAAATTTCATATAGGAGAGTATGTGGTAATGTGAATCATAGATACAAACATAATACCCCAATCTGTTAGTTGTTTAGCTCTTCTTGTAAGGTTGTTTGTTTAGTGGTTGTAAACCATTTAATTTTTAACATGGATTTCTTTCCATTCTAGTTATTTCATGAAATATTTTGAGAGGTATCTCCCCTGACAGAGTGTTTAGGAAATTATTTTGGTTTCCATGTATTTTTTCATTGTTCTTTTGAAGAAGTGGTTGGTCTCTTTTAGTGGCGAGATCCTTGAGAGGTATCTCATGAGGTGGCTGTTTAGAAGACCACTTTTCTCTTTCTTATTTGGGTTGGTTTTGGATTCTCATGTATGAGAGTGTTTTGAGAGGTATCTGATATAATAGCCCAGACCTATCAAGTCTATTCCTTTATTGATATCTTGTGTTTGGGGTGCTCAGGGAGGTCATGTTGAATTATTCCAACACTTTTCCTAATTTTCCATTTTGTGACTAGTGTTTCTAGGATAGTATCTCATCCAGAGATGGTGGTATCTTATCCATTTCTGGTGGTAGCTCATCCAATGGTGGTAGTGACTCATCCTACAGTAGTGGTAGCTCATCTAACAATGGTGGTAGCTCATCCAACGGTGGTGGTTACCAATTCAACAGTGGTGGTAGATCATCCAATGGTGGCGGTGACTCATCCAATGATGGAGGTATCTCATCCAATAGTGCTAGTATCTCATCCAATGATTGTGGTGACTCATCCAATAGTGATGGTAGCACATTACAATGGTCACTACGACTTTTCCAATAATGATGGTAGCTCATCCCAACTGAAATAGTGACTCATCCAACAATGATGATATCTTATTCCAACGGTGGTGGTGACTCATTAGAAGTGTTTCCATATTCCTACAATATCATTCTTTTAACATTATATTTGACATAAAATGCATTAAAATCAGAGTTTTAATTGTATTATGGCTGATTCAAATCCCTTTAGTCCTATCAATATTTTCCAAATTGAACGGGTTCCTTTCCTCAGTAAAACTACGGGATCTTTGACAGATCCAATCATAATGGAAAATCAAAAAAATATTAAACATAATCTTAATTTATATTTTCAAAAGGATCTAGATATCTTCCTCCAATGTTCTTCTATATTTTCCCTTGGTGTGAGATTCTTGAACTATTCTTTCCTTCCCATAGGATTTTTCATGGTGTTGTAGCCTTGGATTTTTTTCCCTAGAGTGTTGTTGTATGAAAACCTCTTATTTTGGTGCAAGTAGTATGTGTTTATCCATATTTAATAAGGTATTTTATAACACCATTCTTATGGGTTCTTTGATTTGTTTCATCCTATTTGTCCTTGCCATGTAATGGAATGTGATCTCCATCTTTATAATGGATCTTTTTTAGATGTTGATTTATGTCAGCATCCTCGGGCAGGTATGGTCTTACAGGAGAGATCATATTGACTCATTATGTTGGCTGGTTATCGTTCAAAGAACATTATAATCCTTCTGATGTAGTTGATTCGTGGATTCTCCATTCTATTTACGTGCAGTAGTAGAGTTAGCATTATTTACCACACTAGATCACAATGGAATTGACATAATAAATATTTAGACTAGATTAATGAATTGATATTGATCGTATGTTTTTTCCTCTTGATTTTCTAGATAAAGTGATAAATATTACTTGTTGTTTAGAATTTTTTTCTTAATTGAAAGTGAAGAACATAAATCTAAAATAAATTGTAAATGATTTCTCTAAAGATAAAGAGGCATATTAATGAATCTGGTTGTTTCTATTTAAAATTGATGAAAATCAATGTTATCTAGTATGTATGTTTAATTGAATATATTAATGAACCTGAATCATGTTGATTCTTGACATTTAATTGGATGTAAAATTAATTTTTTAATTAATGTGTGATTTCTTATTTCTTAGGTTTCTTGTAGTTGGAACATGAATTATGAATCTGTTAATTCAAAATGGAATAGTGAATGACTTATGTGATAATTATAATGCCTTTTAGGTTTCAAAGTCAGGAACTTTCTTGTAAAGTCCAAGAACCTTGTGCTTTGGAGCTATGAGTTCTCGTTGTGCGTGAAGGCTGGATTCTTTTTTTAGGGCCAAGATCCCAATTTATATGTTGTGTGTTTTATGTTGCTTATGTTTTGGTGTGATCCTGGGATAGCTGAACCTAGAGGGATTTAGTGGTATGTGGGGTCGGGTGGCTCAGTGGTGGTGGTGGTAGTAGTTTATGCCTAGAGTTGTGATATGCACTGGTTTATCCATTTGGGTGTTAGGGGGAGCGGGAATAACAAGGATGATGAAATTGGTTGAATTTGGGATTTTCCATAGTTGTGAAAGTTTAATACTTATTAATATGTTGATAGTTTATCATCTTTATTTTCACCACTACTTGAGGAAGCTGGCCCTTCTTACCCTCCCTCCAAAATAGGCTACAATGAGTGAGGGATTCCATGTTCTTTTCGTGTTTAGCTTCTCTAGGATGGAGGGGTCTATGATCCTAATAATCATGGAAAATAATTGATGGGTCGTACATCTACTCATCGAGTTGATCTCCTTGTGTTTAGTAGCATTGAAATTATTTTCTAGAATGCCTAAAAATATGGAAAATGATAATGTTGTTAATAAATGATTGAATAATTGAGGTTGAACCCGTGCAGTTGTTTCTTGAGGGCATGCATGGTTGAGGTTATGTTTTTGAGGAGTTGTGGACTCAGTTTGGTTATTCCTAGAGAACATGTATCATTATTATGATACTAAAGTAATGGAATGTGGAAAAGGATAATGGTTAATTAATTCTTAAATAATTAATTAACTTAAAGTTAAATTGATTAAAAAGGATAATATTATTGATAAATCTATTTAAATGGTTGTGCAGTTATAGGATATCTAGTCTTTGTAGTGGTAGTCATGAGTTTAAGAGATGTTAGATATAGTTGAGTCTAAGACTAGGTTATACCCATATTTTTGTTGTGGGATATACTATATTCTATACTTTTGTGTCTCTATACGCTACTCCACCATGTCAGTTAGGTAAACTGACACCTTGGGGATTCTGATCCCTGGGGGGTGTTTTCCCCAACATCCCAGTGGGACGATGGATGGTAGACTTCCCCCATAGGCCTCACTCTCTTCTCTTGGTAGCTACTTTTTCTTGTATGAACGATGGTTTGTTTTCCCCAAATATGTGTGTAGTGGGTTATAATGGCTTGTGGATATTTCACACACAAATATTCTGGATAGAGATTCTTAAGTGCTACTATATATATGTAGTGTATAGGTTGTGATGGATTGAGGATCATTTCTTGGTGTATGGGCTGTATTGGACTGAGGTATATTACTCAATGTTTGATGCACGTTATACAATTTGTGGTGTCTTCAGGAAACTACATGATTGCCTTTGGTTGTGTGGAAGGTGGGGTGATTCTCCTTGGTTTTTTTGGCAATATTTTTTGTTACATAAACTGCATGTTGTTGTGATTTCTCAAGTTACTTTGGGCCATCCTTTTTGGAGAGTGATGATCAGGACGTGCAAAGTTGGGGAAAAGCGGCAAACCAGTGGGGAAGTGGTAGTGGGTTTCCCTTGAGATTCTTTATTATATTATATACTCTTATATGAAATACTTTGTGAGAGTATCCATGGTGATGTTTGGAAAATATTATACCTTTTTAGGTGATGAGTAAGTATCAATTCTTGATCATTGTGCTTTATCATGATTTCATTACGTTTTCATGAGAGGCTCTAGAGAGAATCCTACTAAGTATACTATTATAATAATCCTACATTATATAAACTATTTTTTAGGTCACTTGGAGTTGGTTGGAGATCATTCTAGTTATTAATAGCTTGGGGTTTGCAGGAAGTGTTTGGGCTTCATGGTCACAATCATTTTACATTATTTTGGTACTTTCTATTTTCCCTTTCGGTTGAATTAGTTCTTTCATGACACGACATCTGTGTACTTGGGTTTTATTTTATATTGTATTCTAACTTGTAGTTTGGTGGTGTCTGTCTTATCTATCTCTTTTGCATGTGTTCTCTTAGAGGATAATGCCTCACATATGTGTGTTTGTTATACACTTGGTGCTAGTTTCCAACCTGGGGCCTACTGGAGTCGGGACTCAGGGGTATTCATCTCTCTTCTCACATTGTCATCCTAGAAGGGGTACACATTGTAAGGAGGGAGTCATGACAGAGTGGTATCAGAGGTCCGGTTAATGGATAGGGTGGATTTTGGAGTTAGGTACATGTGAGGTTACATGGGTTGGTAGGAAAATAGTGTAAATAAATTTTATAAAGTGTTATAAACACTAGATTCCAGTTGAGACACAAGTATTTAGGTGCCCCTATGGTATAACGCATGGACCTTTATGTTTATAGTGGCTACTAAATGAGGTGATACTGGTTGTATGGTAGAGACCTAGGAAAGGATAACACATCATTCTTCTTTTCTCCTACATTGGAATGGGTATACCTTGATATAGGTTAATCAAAAATGAAAAAATCTAATTAATTAATTAATATATAGTCTTCCATATTCTATGATTAGGATCTCTAATTATTTTTTCTTTTTTAGATACAGCTCCTTGTCAACGTCCTTGTCAGGTTCACATATAAGATGTTCAGCAGGATGATCCCGCAGATCATTGTATAGTTGAGGTTGATGATGATGAAACTTGGATGAGAACACTTTGAGTGTTTCATCACCCATGTATACAGAAGTACATGAGATTTTTTTATATATTCATTCATGAAATATTTGTTGGGGGAGGTTGAGATATGATTTAGTTCGATCTGTGCTTGGAAAGAGCACTTGGGGTAATTGGTTGTCATGATACAGTGTGCGGTAGTGAGGTATTTGTGGTTCTTTTTCCTCAATGATCATTAAGAGTCAAAAATATCATTAGAGAAGTTCCGAGAGTAGTTAAAAGTTGATTTTCTATCTTCAACCGTGAAGGAATCCATTCACCAAGAGCTGCATACCCATTGGTAGGGAAACACCAGTGTGAGAGAGTTCAAGATCCATTTTAGGAACCATCTATGATGTGCTTCAGACCTGTTTCTAGATAAGGAGGCTTGGGAAAGGAATTTGAAGTAGGATTTTCATCCAGATATCCAAAACCAGGTCACCCTGTTTATGATAAAGACGTATCTTTAGGTTCGTGTGAGGGTGGAGGTCATTGAGAGAATTTTAGATTGAACCAGATCATCATAAGCACAGAGTTTCCAGAATTCCCCATGAAGTATATATTTTATCCAGGGTTCCCAATTTTCATGGAAGAAGAGTTTCTGATTAACTGGGGGTAGGTCCCTGCCCTCAGTACTTCTTTTCTCAAGGGGCGGTGGCTCTCAGACCCATGCCATGTGAACAAGTGATTTTTTTCTCTTGTGCAGGTTGAGTTTGTCTACATTGAGAGTTCCTGAAATTACTGAGTAGTCAGCATGCTCTAGGTGTTCCGCTTTAGGTTCCCCTGTTGAGTTCATTCTACCCCAGGCCCCAATAGTAGTTTGCACTAGCTTTGTATCAGCAGAGATAATATGGGGTAGGTAGAGGAAATACTCAAGACACCCCTGTCATCAGGGAAAAGATCATGGCTATGGTGTTGGTCATCATCATGGTTAGAGAGGTCATAGAGATGGTAGTGGCCAACTTCATTCTTTAGCGTTTCCAACATCAGGCGATGCATATATCATTTTAGGTACCCTTTTATTTTATTTTCTAATTGTGAATATGGTTTTTTGATTTAATTTTGATGCACTCCTTAATATCACAAACCCTTGTATATGGGACTTGTGGTAGATAGGCTTCCAGTTCCCTTGGCATTGACTATGCCAATTGGAGGTCAAGAAGACTTGTTTGACGTATTTAGATACTGTGAGCTAGTGCTAGTGAAATGACCCTATTGGGGATATTTCTTATTTTTATTGATACAACCATATGATTTCAACATCGACATAGATTTGTTTTATTCAATGAAGGATATCAAGGATTACTTCAAGAGGTAGGTTGAGTTTTTTATGCTGATGGATATCAAGTGTTGTTTGTTAGAAAGAGATTCCCTTTGATGGGTCATAGGAGTTTTCCATAAGTATCATCCTTGATGGATGTAATGATTCTGATTTCATTGAAGGATCTGTAGTTTGTATTTCCTAGATTCACAGAAGAGTCCCCTGATGTCTTTCTGGAAGAGGTTGTATCATTACCCACTGCATGAGAGATCTAGTTTGGGATCAACCTCAAGCTCGTCATGTCTCTTATTTTGATGTATACATATAGTATGGATCCTTAAATGTTGTCGAATATGTTTATATCAATTTATGTCCCATTCTAGTGTGGTTTTTGTCTCAGTTTTTTACCATGGGGTGCACCAGTCTTGTTTGTGAAGAAGGATGATGGTATTTTGCAGTTGTGTGTCGATTATCATCACTTGAACAAAGTGAAAATGAATAAATTATATCATTTTCTTTGTATTGATGATTTATTCGATCAACTGAAGGGTATAAGTTGGTTCATGAAGATCGATTTGTTCTCAGGATATCATTAGACACATGTGAAGGATGAGGATATCCTTTTGACTGATTTCTCTTATCTTCGTGAGCATATTGAGTTTGTGGTTATGTCATCTGGTGTGACAAATTCTACGTTTCTGTTCATGGGGTTGATAAAAAATATGTTCCATGAGTTCTAGGATATGTTCATGGTGGTCTTCATAGATAAAATCCATGTGTGCTCTATGTCTGACAAGGAGCATGCAAAACATCTTCATGCTATTTTGGGAGTTCTTCGTCAACATTAATTGTTTGGTATGTTTTTGAAGTGTCAGTTTTGGGTTCGAGAATTTTTTTTCATAGGGTATGTTGTATCCTAGTGTGGAGTCGTTTTGGATCTGTAGAAGATATAATGATTTGTATCTTGGTAAGCCCCTAAGATAGTGGTATAAGTGAGACGTTTCCTTCACTATGTTTGCTATTACATGAGGTTCATACCCGATTTCTCTCGAGTTGTTACTCCTCTAATATTGTTGACCAAAAAGGATCAAGAATTTGTGTGGACTTATTAGTGTGAGGCTTTTTGTGTATCGGAACAAGAACTTGGTCAGTTCTCCATTTCTTTGTTTTATAATATAAGGATTTTAGTTTGAGGTTTAATGTGATGCTTCATGGCTGGGGTTAGGTTTCGTTCTGATGAAAAAAAGATCGGTTATTTCATATTGGTCCAAATATTTACATTCCCATGAAAGTAATTATTCCACCCACAATATTGAGATTGTAGTAGTGGTGTTTTCCTTGAAGACGAGGAGACATTACCGCATTAGAGAGCATTTTGTGGTCTTCATTTAGCATTAAAGCATGAGGTATGTTTTCTCCCAACGTTACTCGAACTTGCACCAGTGTCGGTGGATAGTGTTCATACATGATTACGACTCAAAAATTTAGTATACACCTCGGAAGGGGAATTTTGACGTCGATAAGCTATGTAGGAAGTCACATGAAGATGCAGTGCCAGAATCTAGTGATTCCTAGAGATTGATGGAAGAAATTTAATCATTACATCTTGATATGGGAGAAGTTGTGGGTAAAAGGGTTCCATTTTCAGATGACGGTGCAATAATATCTACTGTATTAGGTAGAAGAGTCCCATTAGGGGGATATTGAGGTAGAAGTTTGGGGAGATTGATTTGTTTATATTGAGGCCTCTCAAGGTTTTCCCGAGGATGAACAACATTGAGTGTTGTTCTAGGGAAGTATTTTCATTCATTTAGCATCAGATTAGTGGGTTATTAGAGATTTAACTACTTCACACTTAATAGTATAACATGGAATTAAGAAAATGTACAAATCATTGAGAAGTTAGTTTTGGTGGTATGGATTGAATCATGAAGTTTCATAGTTTAGGCCTCGATGTTTGGCCTAAAAAAGGAGAATTCAGAGCACAATGTTTTTGGTAGCTTTCTCCAACCATTAGATGTTCCTTAGTAGAATTGAGAGTACATCTCGATGGACTTTGTTACAGGTTTACCTCCATCTCAAGGAGGATATGCCACTATATGGGTAGTAGTGGATCGGTTGAATAAATCATCACACATTATATCAGTCAAGGATTTGATCTCCACAGAGGTTTTGTTGAGGCAGTATCAAGAAAAGGTGGTGAGCCTCCATAGAGTCGCAATGATGATCATTTCAAATCGAGATCCTAATTTTACCTCCATGGTGTGGAGAGGTCTCTAGAGTGATTTCAGTTCTCAAATATGTCTTAGAACTTATTTTAATCCATGGATATATGGTCATACAGAGCGGGCCATCCATACTCTGGAAGACATGTTGTTCTCTTATGTCTTCGATTTTCGAGGTTCATGGATGAGGAACTTTCCCTTGGTAATGTTTTCTTACAAAAATAGTTTTCATTCCACCATTGGCATGGTTCACTTTAAATCATAGTATGTTTGACCTTTCCATTCTTCATTGTGCTGAACTGCGGTCAGAGAGTCCACAATTCTCGGGTTGAAACTGGTACAAAACATGACAGAGATGGTTCAAGTGATTCAAAAGCATATGAAGTTAGTTAAATATCATCAGAAGTCCTATAATGATCATATAATGAGACCTATATAGTGTTATGTTGGGATCATGTGATTATAATGGTGACTCCCTATCGAGGGAAGTGAATGTTTGATGGTGGGAGTAAGGTTTCTCCCCATTTTGATGATCCTTTTGAAGGGTGGATTGTGTTAGAGCTTTTGAATATCAGGGAGGATTTACCCTATAGATGAGCTAGATACTCGATGTTTTCCATGTATCACACCTCCATTGTTATCTTCCTAATGCTCTCACATAATTGAATTGGGTGATAATGATGTTGAAGATGATGCAACCTTTGAGGAGTATCCTGTGGTGATCTAAGAATACAAGGAGAATTTGTTGTGTGGGTGTGGTACAAACATAGTTCGTGTCTTGTGGTTGCACGGATGCGTGGAGGTGAGTATGTGGGAACTAGATTCGTGAATACACGCTCATTACCCTATGCTTTATGAAGTTTAGCTCTTACCTATAAGGTAGTTTGTTTAGTGGGGGTAAACCTTTTCTTCTTTGATATGGATTTCTTTTTTTAGATTTTTGTAGCTTGTTATATTTTGAGAGGTATCTCCCTCAAGAGAGTGTTTAGGAATTGGTTGTGGTTTCTGTGTGTTTTCACATTATTCCTTTGAGGATGTGGTTGGGTGCGTTTAGTGGCAAGATCCTGGAGAGGTATCTCGTGGGTGGCTATTCAGATGACACATTTTTTGTTTCTTCTTCGAGTTTGTTTAGGATTGTAGAGGATGATAATGTTTTTAGTGGTATCTGATGTAATGTCCCAAACTACTCCAGTCCATTCCTTTGTTAAAATCGCATGCCTGGGGTGTAATGTGAGTTCAAGGTGACTTATTCCAATACTTTCCCAAAATATCCAGTTTTTTAAACAGTGTTTCTAGGATGGTATCTCATCCAACGGTGGTGCTAACTCATCCAACGGTGGCAGTATCTTGTCCAACGATGGTGGTGACTCATCAAATAGTGGTGGTAGCTCATCCAACAGTGGAAGTAGCTCATCCAATGGTGGTGGTTATTCATCCAATGGTGGTGATTGCTCATCCAACGGGGTGGTGACTCATCCCACGGTGGTGGTATCTTGTCCAATGGTTGAGGTATCTCATCTAAAGGATTTGGTGACTCATCTAATTGTAAAAGTTTTTCATTCCAAATATGGAAGCGACTTCTCCTATGGTGACAGTTTCTCATCCCAATAGAAATAGTGACTCGTCCAATAGTGATGGTAGCTCGATCCAATAATGGTGGGGACTCGTGAATAGTGTTTCTAGCATCCTATATTTTCACTATATTAATGTTATATTTGATGTAAAACATATTCTAATCCTTATTTTAAGAGTTTTAAGGAAAACTAAAATACCTTTACTTCTATATAAATTTTCCAAAGGGACTAGGTGCCTTTACATGGTCAAACTGTGTGATCTTTAACAGATCTGATCATAATGAAAAATCCAATGTTTCTTAAACAACATCTTCATTTAGATTTTTATAAGGGTCAAGATATATTCATCCCTCATTATTCTATATTGTTCCCTAGTGTTGGATGCTTGAACCATTTCTTCTTTCCTATAGAATTTGTGATTGGTGTTGTATCCTAGGATTGTGTTTTCCCTAGAGTGTTGATGCATGTGCTCCCCCATTTGGTTCTAAGTAGTAAGTGTCGATCTATACTTGATAAGGTATGTTGTACCTCTATTCTTTTGGGTTCTTCAATTTGTTTCCCCTTGCTTCTCTATTCCATCTGATGGCATGTGATCTCCATCTTTCTAACAGATATTTCATTGTTGTTGGTTGATGCTAGTGTCCTCGGGTGGATACAGTATTATGGGATAGGTGATCGTGATCCATTATGTTGGCATGTTATTATGAAAATAATGTCAGCAACCTTTTCATGTAGGGGATTCGTGTCTTCTCTATTCTATTTACGTATAGAAGTAGAGTTATCGGGATTTATCCCACTAGATCATAATGAAATTGGAATAATAAATATTTTAATTGCATTAAAGATTTGGTATAGATCATATATTGTGGCCTCTTGATTTTCTAGACAGTGTGATATATATGAGTTGTTTTCAATATGTTTTTCATAATGGATATCAGTAAATACTGTAAATCCATAATTAATTTTAAATTAATTGGGTAAAGATAGAGAGGCATGTTAATGAATCCAGTTGTTTCTGTTGAAAATTGATGATAACCAATGTGGTACCGTATTCATGTTTAATTGAATAGATTTATGAACCTGAATCATATTTATTCCTGTCATTTAAAGGCATGTAAAATTAATTGTTTTATTAATTTTTGATAGTTGTGATAGCTTGTTCTTAGGTTGTCCGTAGTTGGAAAATTAATAACGAATTTCTTGAAGGGTTTAGAGTTACGTGATTTCTTGTAATGGCCATTTTTCTTATGCTTTGGAACTTTGAGTGGTCATTGTGTGTGACGGTAGAATGTCTTATTTAGGTAAAAGAGCCTAGTTTCTATGGTGTTTGTTTCATGATACTTGTATTGTGATGTGAGCATGGGATAGCTGAGCCTAGAGAGATGTTGTAGTATGTGTGGGCCGAGAGGCCCAGTGGTGGTGGTAGTGGTAGTTAACTCCTTGAGTGGTGAGATGCGTCGGTTTGTTCATGTGGTTTTTAAGAAGGAAACTGGGGATGATTGAACGTGTTGAAGTTGGGATGTCACATCATTGTGAATGTTTAATTTGTGTTAATTAATTTTCGTTTATCTGATTTACATTCCCCATTTTTGGAGGAATATGGTCTTTCTTACCATCCTTCCAAAAGAGGTGCAGATGCAAAGGGTATTACATGTGATGTCCGCATTTAGATTCTTAAGAATAGATGGTTCTATACTCATACTATAGGTGGAAAATACTAGACGGGTAATTAAACAACTCATCATGTTGAAACTCATCTATTTTAGAGCATAGAATAACTTTTCTAGAAGGCCAGGAAATATGGAAAATGATAATGTTATTAATAAATGATTAAATAAATGATGTTGAACCCATGAGGATGGAGATTTCAGGGATGTAGTGTTGAGGTTATGTTTCTGTGGAGGGGTGGACACGGTTTGGTTATTCCTGGAGAGAATGGATCTTTGTAATGATGCTAAAGTAATGGAATGTGGAAAATGATAACAGTTAATTAATGTTTAAAGAATTAATTAATGTATTGTACAATTGATAAAAAACGGATAAGATGATTAATAAATCTCTTTAAATGGTTGTGTGCTTATAGGATATCTAGTATTAGCTGTGGAATCTTTGAGTCTGAGAGATGTTAGTTGTAGTTGATTCAAGACTTTGTTATTCCCATAGTGTGGTTTTGTGCTATACTATATTATTTACATTTGTGTTTGTATATGATACTTCACCCTATGAGTATGGAAAACTAAAAAATAGGGGATTCTGAGCCTTGGGGTGTTTTCCCCAACATCCTAGTGGGAGAATGGATGGATGAATTACCCCTTTGGCCCCACTCTCTTCCCTTGGTAGTTACTTGTGCTAGTATTCCAAATGGTTAGTTTTCTATATATATGTATTTAGAGGTATGTAATGGATTGGGTTTATTTAACACACATATATTTTGGATATTGGTTACTAAGTGTAACTATATGAATGACATGTATACGATGTAATGGATTGAAGATCCTTACTCATTTTAGTGGCCACAATGTCCTGGGGTATAATATCTAAGGTTTGATACATGTTATGCATGTTGTGGAAGCTCTCAAAAACTACCTCGTTACCTTTGGTTGTGTGGATGGTGTGGTGTTTTTCCAAGGTGTCTGTGGGAAACCCTTTTTATGTCATAAGGTTCATGAAGTGTTTCTCTCCCAGGTGTCTTCAGGCAAGCCATTTTGGAGAGATATGCTCAGGACATGTGACATTGGGGAAAAGTGGAAAACTAGTGGAGAAGTGGTAGTTGGGTACCCTTGAGATTCTTTATTGTGTTATATACTCTTGTATGTGATACAAGTGATAGTAGACATTGTGAGGATGGAAACATAGTATATCTATTTAGGCTATGAGTTAGTTTCACTGGTTTTTCAATGTTCTTTATAATTTTTTCTTTACTTTTGCATGAGAGGCTCTAAGTAGGATCCTACTAATTATATTGTTATACTCACCACACATTATATAAATTATTTTTCTTATCACTTGGAGTAGGTTGGATATCAGGATAGATACTACTATCTTGGGTATTGCAGGACCTGTTTGGGCTTCGTGGTCACTATCATTTTACTTTATTTTGGTACTTAATTTTTCCCTTTCATTTGTTGTATTTCATGCATTACATTACATATGTGTACTTGGTTTTTATTTTATAATACAGACAGACTTGGAGTTTTTTTGTATGTCTTATCTCTCTCTTTCGCGTGTGTTATCTTATAGGGTAATGCCTCTGATATGTGTGTTTAATATACCCTCAGTGCTACTCTAAAACCCGAGACCTATTGAAGGTAGGACTCGAGGGGTCATTATCTCTCTTCTCACATTATTGTCCGAGGAGGGGTACAATTTTTGGGGAGGAGTTTTGATAGTTTCATTCTCTTATAATACTATAGTTTCCTATAACATGTGCCACTGAACAATATTTTTTCTTTTTAAATCATGAGGTGTTACATTCTCTCCACCTTTAAAAAATTTCATCCTCAAAATTTAAACTTGCATACCCGAAAACAAAGTATTTCTATTTGAAAATTAATTTTTGAAAAAACCAAATTATTAAAACGGTTTTAAAAAACCTCTTAAAATAGGGAAAGATAAATATAAAAGGTTATTTGGAATTAAAAATAAATAGGTTTCCATGTAGGAGAACATAAGTAAAATGTGAATATATATATATATGTGTGTGTGTGGAAGGAAATCATAGTGTTCAAATAATTATATAGGGATATAAAATTTATTGATCACAAGAATGTGAATGATCAAGAAAAATTACATACCCACAAAGCCATAAATAATTAATGATTCAAAATATCAATGATTAATCGGATATAATTTTATTAGTAGAAAACAAATTTCAATATCCTTTTCCTAAAGTTGAGTAATTTTTTCCTATTTAAGAATATATGTAAATATACTTACGTGATATCTTTCTATTTAACAGTCAAAATTTAATCCTATGGTTGTTATGAGATTAATTTCAACTTTACCTCTTAATCTAGTAAATAAATATCCAGAAATAATTTTTTTAGGCTTGAATCTCTAAATTTAACTTGTAACATATCATAAAATATATAAGATATTGATAATTCATTATTGCTATTTCAAAATATATTTGAAAACCAATATGTTAATCAAAAGGTATCAAATTTATTAAATTAATATCTAATCCCCAACTATAATAGCTTGGGGTTTGTAGGAGATGTTTGGGCTTCATGGTCACTATCATTTTACTTTATTTTGAGACATTCTATTTTCCCTTTCTGCTAAATTAGTTCTTTCATGACGCTACATCGGTGTACTTGGGTTTTATTTTATATTGTAGTCTAATATGTAGTTGGGTGGTGTCTGTATTATCTATCTATTTTTATTGTGTTCTTTTAGAGGGTAATGCCCCACATCAGTGTGTTTATTATACCCTTGGTGCTAGTTTCCAACTTGGGGCCTACTGGAGGCCGAACTCGGGGGTCTTCATCTCTCTTCTCACATTATCATCCCATAAGGGGTACACATTGAATGGATGGGGTCATCACAGAGTGGTATCGGAGGTCTGGTTAATGGATAGGGTGGATTTTGGAGTTAGGTACATGTGAGGTTGCATGGGTTGGTAGGAAAACAGTGTAAATAACGTTTATAAAGTGCTATAATCATAAGATACCAATTAATACACAATTATTTAGGGGCCTCTATGGTATAAGTCATGAACCATTATGTTTATAGTGGCTACTAAATTAGGTGATACTAGTTGTAGGGTAGAGACCTAGGAAAGGATAATGAATCAATCTTCTTTGCACCTGCATTTGAATGGGTAGACCGTAATACAGTTTAAACAAAAATGAATAAAAATTAATTAATTAATATATATTCTTCCATATTTTATGATTATGATCTCCAATTATTTTTTCTTTTGTAGGTACAGGTCATTGTTTTCGTCCTTGTCATGTTCACATAGAAGATGTTCAGCAGGATGTTCCAGCAGATCACCGCAAAGTAGAGGTTGATGATGATGAAACATGGATGAGGACTCTTTGAGAGTTTCAGAATCCATGTCTACATAAGTAAAAGGGATTTTAATCATATTAATTCATTAAATACTCATTGGAGGAGGGTGAGATACCATTTAGTTCAATCAATGCTCGAAAAGAGCACACGGGGTAATTGGTTGTGATGATGCATTGTGTGGTAGTGAGGTATTGGTGGTTCTTTTTCCTCAAAGAACATTAAGATTCATAATTCTCAATAGATAGGTTCTGAGAGTAGTTCAATGTTGAGTTTCTATCTTCAACCGTGAATGCATCCATTCACCAAGAGCTGCTTACCCCTTGCTCGGGAAGCTCCAGTGTGTGAGAGTCCAAGATCAATTTTAGGAACCATCTATGATATTCTTTGGACCTGTTTTTAGATGAGGAGGCTAGGGAAAGGAATTTGAAGTTGGATTTTCATCCAGAGATCCAAAACCAGATCACCCTGTTTATGATAAAGACATACCATTAGGTTCTCCTGAGGGTGGAGGTCATTGAGATAATGTTAGATTGAACAAGATCTTTATAAGAAGGGAGTTTCCAGAATTTCCCCATGAAGTATATATTTGATCTAGGGTTACCAATCTTTATGGAAGAGGATTTTCGAATTAACTAGGGGAAGGTCCCAGCCCTCAGTACCTCATTTCTCTTGGGGCTGCGGCTCTCAGACCTATTCCATGTGAACTAGTGAATGTTTTTTCTTATGGTGGTTGAGTTTATCTACATCAAGAGTTGCCGAAATTACTGAGTAGTCAGTATGCTCAAGGTTTTCCGCTTCAGGTTCCCCTATTGAGGCCATTCTAGCCCCGGAACTAATAGTCGTTTGCACTATCTTTGGAATAGTACAGAGAATATGGTATTGGTAGAGGAAATCCTTAAGACACCCCATGTCCTTAGAGAACGAATCGTGTCTATGTTGTTGGTCATCATCATGGTTAGACAGGTCATAGGGCTAGTAGTGGCCAACTCCATGCTTTAGTGTTTCTATCATCGGGTGAGCCATATATCATTTGAGGTACCCTTTTCTTTTTTTAAAAAATTTTGAATATGTATTTTTTAATTTAATAATGATGCACTACTTCATATAACATACCCTTGTATATGGGACTTGAGGTAGATAGGCTTCCAGTGCCCTTGGAATTAACTATGCCCATTGGAGGTCAAGCTTACTTGTTTGAAGTATGTAGAGACTATGATCTAGTTCTAGGTAAGTGACCCTATTGGGCATATTTCCTATGTTTATGGATAAAACCATATGATTTTATCATCTACATAAATTGGTTTTATTGAATGCAGGATATCAAGGATTACTTCAAGAGGTAGGTGGTGTTTTTCGATGCTGATGGATATCAAGTGTTGTTTGTTGGAAAGAGAGACCCTCTGATGGGTAAGAGGAGTGTTCCATCATTGTCATCCTTGATGAATATAATGATTCTGAGTTCATCGAAGGACCATTAGTTGTTATTTCCCATATTCATAGAAGAGTCCCCTTATGTCTTTCCAGAAGAGGTTGTAGCATTACCCTCTCCATGAGAGATCTAGTTTGGTATCAACCTGAAGCCATGCATGTATCTTATCTCGATGTATACATATAGGATGGATCCTTCAATTTTGTGTAAGATGTTTATATAGCTTGATGTTCTGTTGTAGTGTGGTTTTTTTTCTTATTTTGTCACTAAGGGGTGCACTGGTTTATTTTGTGAAGAATGATTAAGGTAGTTTGCAGTTGTGTGTCGATTATCATCGCTTGAACAAAGTGAAAATGAATAAATTACATTCTTTTCTTTGGATTGATGATTTATTTGATCAACTGAAGAGTACATGTTGGTACATAAAGATCGATTGTTGCTCAAGATATCATTAGACGCATGTGAAGGATGAGGATATCCTTATGACTACTTTCTCCTTTCGTCATGAGCATATTGAGATTGTGGTTATGTAATATGGTGTGATGAGTGATACGTTTGTGTTCATTGGTTTGATAAACAAAATTTTCCATGAGTTGTAGGATATATTGACGGTTGTCTTCATATGTAAAATCCATGTGTACTCTGTGTCTGTGAAGGATCATGTAATACATCTTCATGCTATTTTGGGAGTTCTTCGTCAACATTAATTGTTTTGTATGTTTTTGAAGTGTGATTTTTGGGTTCAAGAAGATTGTTTCTTATGGTATTTTATATCCTATTGTGCAGTAGTTTTGGATCATTCTAAGATAGAATGATTTGTGACTTGGGAATCCCCCAAGATAGTGGAAGAAGTGAGAATTTTCCTTTGCCATGTTGGATATTTCAGGAGGATCATACCCGATTTCTCTCGAGTTTTTACTCCTTTAATAGTGTAGACCAAAAAGGATCAAGCCTTTGTGTGGAATGATATGTGTGAAGATTTTTGAGTATCGGAACAAGAAGTTGGTCAGTTCTCCATTTCTTTGTTTTCTAATAGTCAGATTTTAGTTTGAGGTTTTATGTGATGCTTCATGTCTGGGGTTAGGTTTCGTTCTGATGCAACAAAGATCAGTCATTTCATATTGGTCCCAGTAGATACATTCCCATGAATATAATTATTCCACCCATGATCTTGAGTTGGTGGTAGTGGTGTTTTCCGTGAAGACGTGGAGACATTACCTCAACAGAGATAATTTTGTGGTCTTCACTGGTTATTAGATCATGAGGTATGTTTTCTCCCAGCGTGACTCGAACTTGCACCAGTGTCAGTGGATAGAGTTATTACATGATTACGAATCCAAAATTTCATATACTCTTAGAAAGGTTAATTTTGACGTCGATGCGCTATGTAGGAAGTCACATAGCGATGTAGTGCCTGAATCTAGTGATTTCTAGAGAGTGATGGATGAAATTTCACCATTACATCTGGATATGGGAAAAGTTGTCGGTAAAGGTTTACATTTCTAGATGACGGTGAAGTCATCTCTAGTGTAGTAGGTATAACAGTCTTATTAGGGGGATCTTGAGGTAGATGTTTGGAGAGACCTAGTTTTTTATATTGAGGCCCCTCAAGGTTGGTCTGAGGATGAAACAACACTGAGTGTTGTTATAGGGAAGTATTTTCAGTCCTTTAGCATCACATAAGTGGGTTATTAGATATTTCCCTAGTTCACCCTTATTATTATAACATGGAATTATGGAAATGTACAAAGAATTGATAAGTTAGTTTTGGTGGTATGTGTTGAAGCATGAAGTTACACAGTTTTGGTCTCGAGGTTTGGTCTAAAAGAAGGTGAATTCAAAGCACAATGTTTCTGGTAGCTTTCTCCCGCCATTATATTTTTCTTAGTTGAAGTGGGAGTACATCTCGATGGACTTTGTTATAGATTTACCTCGAGCTCAAGAATGCTATGCCACTATATGGGTAGTAGTGTATCGGTTGAATAAATCATCCCACTTTATATCAATCAAGGATTTGATCACCATAAAGGTTTTGTTGAGGTAGTATCAATAAAAGGTGGTGAGACTCCATAGAGTCCCAATGATGATAATTTCTAATCGAGATCCTCATTTCACCTCCATAGTGTGGAGAGGACTCCAACATGATTTCAATTCTCAACTATGTCTTAGAACTTATTTTAATACATGGATAGATGGTCATACAGAGCATTCCTTCCAGACTCTTGAAGACATGTTGTTCTCTTATGTCATGGATTTTAGAGGCTCATGGATGAGGCAATTTCCCTTGGTGGAGTATTTTTAATTCCACCATTGGCATGGAGCACTTTGAAGCCTAGTATGGAATACCTTTCCATTCTTCATTGTGCTAATGTGGGGTTAGAGTGTCCACAATTCTCGAGTGAAAACTGGTGCAGAACATTGTAGAGATGGTTTATGTAATCTACAAGCAGATGAAATTAGTAAAAATTATCATTAGTCCTATACCGATCATATGAGGATACCTATATAGTATTATGTTGGGATAATGTGTTTATAATGGTGACTCCCTGTCAAGGGAAGAGAATGTTTGGTCGTGGGAGTAAGATTTCTCCCAATTTTGATGGTCCTTTCGAAGGGTTGGATTGTGTTGGAGGTTTGGCATATCCGAGAGGATTTCCCCTGTAGATGAGCCGGATACACGATGTTTTCCATGTATCACACCTCAATTGTTATCTTCATGATGATATCAAATAATCAAATTGGGTGATATTGATGTTTAAGATGATGCAACCTTTGAGGAGTGTCCTATGGTGATCCAAGACTATAAGGAGAAGTTATTGTGTTGGTGTGGTACAACATTAGTTCATGTCTTGTGGTGGCACAGATGCATGGAGGAGAGTATGTGGGAACTAGATTCATGAATACATGCTCATTTCCCTGAGCTTTTTGATGTTTGGATCTTCCCTGTAAGGCAATTTTTTTAGTGGTTGTAAACCTTTTCTTCTTTGATATGATTTCTTTTGTATATTTTTATAGCTTGTTATATTTTGAGAGGTATCTCCCTCAAGAGAGTGTTTGGGAACTGGTTGTGGTTTCTGTGTGTTTTCACATTGTTCCATTGAGGATGTTGTTGGGCTTGTTTAGTGTCAAGATCCTCGAGAGGTATCTCATGGGGTGGCTGTTCGGATGACACATTTTTTGTTTCATCTTCGAGTTGGTTTTGGATTCTAGAGGATGATAATGTTTTTAGTTGTATCTAATGTAATGTACCAAACTAATCTACTCCATTACTTTGTTAAAATCACATGTTTTGGGTGTAATGTGAGGTCAAGGTGACTTATTCCAACACGTTTCCAAAATTTCTAGTTTTTTAAACGGTGTTTCCTGGATGGTATCTCATACAACGTTGGTGCTAGATCATCCAACAGTGGTGTTATCTTGTCTAATGATGGATGTGACTTATCCAATAGTGGTGGTAGCTCATCCAACGGTGGTAGTAGCTCATCCAATGGTGGCGGTGACTCATCCAATAGTGGTGATTGCTCATCCAGCGGGGTGGCGACTCATCCAACGGTGGTGGTAGCTTGTCCAACGGTGGAGGTATCTCATCTAATAGAGTTGGTGACTCATCCAATTGTGACAGTAGCTCATTCAAAAGATGGAAACGACTCGTCCTATGGTGACAGTTGCACATCCCATTGGAAATAGTGACTCGTCCAATGGTTATGGTAGCTCGTTCCAACAGTGGTGGTGACTCATGAACATTGTTTCTAGATTCCTATAATTTCACTATTTTAATGTTATATTTGACATAAAACATATTCTAATACTTTTTTAAGTGTTTTATGGAAAATTAAAATACCTTTACTCCTATATAAATTTTCCAAAGGGTCTAGGTGACTTTACTTGGTCAAACTATGTGATCTTTAATAGATCTTATCTTAATGAAAAATCCAATGTTTCTTAAATGGCCTCTTCATTTATATTTTTAGAAGGGTCAATATATCTTCTTCCCTCATTCTTCTATCTTGTCCCCAAGTTTTGGATGCTCGAACCATTTCTTCCTTCCTGTAGTATTTTGGTGTGGTGTTTTATCCAAAGATTGTGTTTTCCCTAGAGTGTTGATGAATGTGCGCCCCCATTTTAGTCTAAGTAGTATGTTTCGATCTATACTTGATAAGGTATGTTGTACCTCTATTCGTATGGTTTCTTAAATTTATTTCCCCTTGTTTATACTTTCCATCTGATGTCATGTGATCTCTATCATTCTATCATATATTTCTTTATTGTTGGTTGATTTTGGTGTCCTTAAGTTGATGCAGTCTTATAGGATAGGTGATCATGATCCATTATGTTGGCATGTTATTATGAAAATAATGTCAGAGGCCTTATAAAGTAGGGAATTCGTGTCTTCTCTATTCTATTTATGTATAGTAGTAGAGTTATCCGGATTTATCCTACTAGATCATAATAAAATTTACATAATAAATATTTTAATTGAATTAATGATTTGGTATAGATCATATATTGGGACATCTTGATTTACAAGACAGTTTCATATATATGACTTGTTTATACAATTTTTTTCATAATGAATATCAGAAAATAATGCAAACCCAGAATTAATTGTAAATTGATTGGCTAAAGATAAAGAGGCAAGTTAATGAATCCAGTTGTTTCTATTGAAAATTGATGATAACTATAGTGGTACCGTAAGCATGTTTAATTGAATAGATTTTTGAACCTGAATCATATTGACTCCTGTCATTTAAAGGAATGTAAAATTAATTGTTGCATTAATTTTTGATAGTTGTGATAGCTTGTTTATTAGGTTGTTCATAGTTGGAAACTAAATAATTAATTCCTTTTAGGGTTTAGAGTTACCTGATTTCTTGTAAAGGACATGTGTCTTATGCTTTGGATCTATGAGTGGTTATTGTGTGTGAAGGTTGAAATTCTTATTTAGTGAAAAGAGCCAAGTTTATATGGTGTTTTTCTCTTGCTACTTGTATTGTGATGTGAGAATGGGATATGTGAGCCTAGAGAGCTGTTGTGGTATGTGCGGGTCGAGCGGCCTAGTGGTGGTGGTGGTGGTAGTTAACTCCTCGAGTGGTGAGATGCATCGGTTTGTTCATGTGGTTTTAAAGGAGGAAACTGGGGATGATTGAATGAGTTGAAGTTGGGATTTCAAATCATTATGAATGTTGAATTATTGTTAATTTTTTTTATTTATCGGATTTACATTCCCCTCTTCTAGAAGAAAATTGGTCTTTCTTACCATCCTTCCAAAAGAAAAGAAGGTGCAAAGGGTATTCCATGTGTTTTTAATGTCTATATTCTTAAGTATTCATGGTTATACACTCCTACTATAAGTGGAAAAGACTCGACGGGTAGTTCATCTACTCATTGTGTTGAAACTCTTCTATTTTGGAGCATAGAATAACTTTTCTAGAATGCCTGGAAATATATAAAATGATAATTCTATTAAAAAATAATTGAATAAATGATTATGAACCCATGAGGATGGATATTTCAGGGATGTAGTATTGAGGTTATGTTTCTGTGGAGCTGTGGACTCGGTTTGGTTATGCCTGCAGAACATGGATCTTTTTTATGATGTTAAAGTAATGGAATTTTGAAAAATATAACAATTAATTAATGTTTAAAGAATTAATTAATGTAATGTACAATTGATAAAAAAATGGATAAGATTATTAATAAATCTCTTTAAATGGTTGTGTGCTTATAGGATATATAGTCTTAGCTATGGCATCTTAGAGTCTGAGAGATGTTAGTTGTAGCTGAGTCTAAGACTATGTTATTCCCATAGTGTGGTTTTGTGCAATACTATATTCTTTACATTTCGGTTTCTATATGATACTTCACACTGTCAGTTAGAAAAACTAAAAACATGGGGATTCTGAGCCTTGGGGGTGTTTTCCCCAACATCCTAGTGGGAGGATGGATGGATGACTCACCCCTATGGCCCCACTATCTTCTCTTGGTAGTTACTTGTGCATGTATGCAAGATGGTTAGTTTTCTAAATATATGTATTTTGAGGGATGTAATGGGTTGTGTTTGTTTAACACACATAAATTTTTTATATTGGTTACTAAGTGATACTATAGGCATGACATGTATTGGCTGTAATGGATTGAGGATCCTTACTCGGTGTATGGGCCATAGTGTCTTGGGGTATAATATCTGATGTTTGATACATGTTATGAATGTTGTGGAATCTCTCAAAAAATACCTCGTTACCTTTCATTGTGTGGATGGTGTTGTGATTTTACAAGGTGTTTGTGGGAAACCCTTTGTATGTCATGAGGTTCATGTAGTGTTTCTTGCCCAGGTGGCTTCAGGAAAGCCTTTTTGGAGAGAGATGCTCAGGACTTGTGACGTTGGGGAAAAGCGGAAAACTAGTGGGGAAGTGGTAGCGAGGTACCCTTGAGATTCTTTATTGTGTTATATACTCTTGTATGTGATACACGTGGGAGTAGACATTGTGAGGTTGGGAACTTAGTATACCAATTTAGTTGATGAGTTAGATTCACTGGTTTTTCAATGTTCCTTATAATTCTTTCTTTACATTTACATGAGAGGCTCCAAGGAGGATCCTACTAAGTATACTGTTATACTCACCAAACATTATATAAATTATTTTTCCTCTCACATGGAGCTGGTAGGAGATCAGGATAAATACTACTATCTTGGGTATTGTAAGATCTGTTTGGGCTTCATGGTCACTGTCATTTTACTTTCAATTTGTACTTAAGTTTTCCCTTTCATTTGTAGTTGTTTTTTCATGACATTACATATTTTTACTTGGTTTTTATTTTAAAATACATACTGACTTTAATTTTTTCTCTAAATGTATTATCTTAATCTTTAGAATTTGTTATCTTATAGGGTAATGCCTCACATATGTGTGTTTAATATACCCTTGATGCTACTCTACAACCTGATACCTATTAGAGGTAGGACTTGGGGGTCATTATCTCTCTTCTGACATTATTTTCCATGGAGGGGTACAATTTTTGTGGAGGGGTTTGTGATAGTTTCATTCTCTTATAATATTATATTTTCCTGTAATATGTGCCACTAAACCCTTTTTTTTAAATCTTGAGGTGTTACATTCTCTCAACCTTTAATAAATTTCATCCTCACAATTTTAACTTGTACGCAGGAAAGCAAGGTATTTCTATTTGAAAATTAATTTTTGAAAAAACCAAATTATTAAAACGTTTCAAAAAAACCTCTTAAAATGGGGAATGATAAATATAAAATGTTATTTGGAATGAAAAATAAATAGGTTTCCCATTTGGAGAACATAATTTTAATGTGAATAAATATATATATGTGTGTGTGCATGGAAGGAAATCATAGTGCTCAAATAATGATGTCGGTAGATAAAAGTCATTAATCACAAGAATGTGAATGATCAAGAAAAATTACACAACCTCAAAGAAAAAAATCATTAATGATTCAAAATATCAATGATTCATTAGATATGAATGTATTTGTATAAAATAGATTTCAATATCTTTTTCCTAAAGTTGATGAATTTTTTCCTATTTAAGAATATATGGAAATATACTTTCGGGGTATCTTTTTATTTAATAGTCGCAATTTAATTCTATTGTTGTTATGAGATTAATCTCAACTTTATCTCTTACTACAATAAATAAGTATCCAAAAATAAATTTTTTTAGGCATGAATATCTAAATTTAACTTATAACATATCATAAAATAGTGATAAGTCTTTCTACCTATTTCAAAATATATTCGAAAACCAATATGGTTATCAAAATGTATCCAATTTAATAAATTAATATCTAATCCACGACTATAACTCCCCTAGTTTATTATTAATATATATTTATCAAATTATTTATGTAAATTCAATGAAATATATATCAAAACATCACGTAGGTTGTTGGTAGCAGTTAAGAACTTATCATCCTTCAGTTGTGGGTTCAAGCCCTCCATTCTTCACTAGATGCAACATGTTTTCACCAGGTATGTGGGTTGTGATTTTCTAAAGCCATTTAATATAATTCATATAACATTACCAAAGTGTAATAACCCTTAATTAACTAAACATTAAGGATAAGATAAACCCTAATAGTTATCAACACCTTTTAACTCATTCACAAAAAACTTAAGGTCATTATTCCATAAATATGTTTTTTAATAAATCATATACTAAACCAATTATTTTTATTACCATAAATATCACCCAATATATCATTAATCTTGGTAGAAACCAATCACATAAATCCTAAAAAGGATTGTCAAATACATTGAACATATGATCAATATTAAATTCCTAAAACCATTATGGTATCTATATCTGGAATGTTAATGAAGATATATATGCTTCATAAATTTAACATAATCCTTATATGTTTCTTGATTATTATGACTAAAATACCATGGGAATAAAATACTTCTACACCATAGTTCTTCAATCCCAATACATAAATACTTCAACCCTTTTACTTCATCATAAGTCCTTCCATGGTCTAGGGGTTAAACATTATGGGAGGGAATTGACCAAAATAATACCCAGGTTCCCCACATTTAAGAAAAAAACAATAAATGGATTCCTAGGATGAAATTTATTTTCTTACATCATACTCCCCATTTTTACTTGGAAATTCATTACATTATTCCCTTAATTTCCATACATAATACATTTCCCAATACTTTGATACACTTTACTGAGTGTATCTTTCCATATTTCTAACATGAATGAAATTGAATCTTCTTTCCCCACAGTCCCGATTAATCCAGCACTTTGTAAACTCAATCCTTTTATTTTTGGTGAGTCGGAGAGTTGGTTATAGTAGAAGTTGTTAATTATGTTTGAAGATACATGATTATTCATAATCATGATATCTTTCACACTAGTCATCATGTTATTTGGTTTCTCATAGCCACTATATTTTTCTTCCATATTCAATGCTAACAAGATTCCTTCAAGTTATATCCATTGAATAAAACCAAAAAATATAGTGTGTGAAAAAAATATCATAGTGGAAAACCCATATAATCCTTTTTATAATTTCTAAATCATGGCACCTATTTTCCAATATAAGATAGCTTAGGTTAAACCTAGTTTATTAATATTGAACATATATTCAAATCCATTATAAATTTTTATAATGATAATGTGAATTATCTAAATAATATCCTCCTGGGAGTGTCAAATCAGGTGTGTAGTATGTCCCATTTTTATGTACCAGGTAATTCTTTAGTCAAGCCTATTGAAACTTTTTCAGAGATTCACCCATGTGTACATCTATCGTAGAACCATCAACTTGTATTATGTAAACAAATATTTATTTCTAGGAAAAATTAGATAATATTTTCATTACCAAAACATAAGGATGTTCCAATATACTTATCTTCAAATTATGTTTTCGGTTAATGTTATCTAATTTATCTTTTCCTTAATCATGTTTGAGGCTTCTGCTGAACACTATCTAAAATGAAATATATTGACCCCAAACCCAATAACCCAAATTGGGGTCTAGTATATTACATCGACATAAGATACAAGGATCATTTCCCAAAGGACCAAATAGTTTCATAGTATTTCTAAAATAGATACATACAGGATTCCCATATTATATTTGAATAAAAAAATTAAAAAATATTTTTTTAGTTGAAAATAAAATTATTCTCACTAGAATATCTTTTCAAATCATTAATTTTACAGTTTATAGATTCATAGGTACGTTAAAAAAAATAAGGGCAGTCTCAAATTCTTATTAGGGGTTATGTATAGTGGAATGTATCATGAATTAATAAGAATAATCAACATAGAAAGGTAAATATCTAAACACAAATTCAATTTAAATAATTTTACTATCATTATTAGATAAGGTATATTTAGTGCGGAAAGGTAACTAAATAAACACACATTCCATTTAATCAAAAACATGAGTATCTTGAATATATAAGTAAAAATAAGAAGAGAAAGGTAAATAACTAAACACACAAGTCATTTAATCAATAAAGTGAGACCGAAATACCTTTATTGATAAAATATCATAGATAAAAAACTGAATTTTTACTAATGTAAATTCTTAATTATTGTATGTTATGATATCATGCATCATGATAGACCTACTAAAAATACCTTTACAATACAGTTTAAAACTTGTGGGTATTTATACACCATAAACCCATTTAACTATGGCTAGTCAATTGATTCATCCCATGATACTGTTAACTCATCGAGGGGATATCTATAACTGGCACCCAATAAAATTTTTATGTCCAAATTATTTTTCTAATATATAATTATCTATATAATTCATGAACAATTTATTATCATAAAATATCCATATTTAGCAAGGAATAAAGATTTATCAATTTTTTCCAAAATAATTAAATAACATTGAATTTTAAAATCTTATGTAAAATGGTATATGGTTTACGAAATTATCATATCCATCAAAAATAAATATTTATATTTAATATAATTGTAATTTACAATGAAAAATGATAACTAGAATGTGATTATTTCAAGAGAAAGTAAGAAATCTCAAAAGAAAGTGAGATTGTACAATAATGTTTTCCTCTTTATTATGTTTCAAATTATAACCCCTTAGATAATAAACAAGAAAAAAAATTTATAATAATGAATAAATATTTATTCAGGTTAAATAAATCAACAGGGAATTATATAAACCATATAAAAGTGAATAGTTTCATATTAACAAATTTGGATCAAGGAAATGGAAATTGTGACGATATCCACTACCACACAATTTCTTTTATATGAACATGATTTAAAATAATGTATAATATTCTTAATAATGTTATTAGTTTATAATATAATTATATTCATATTTATAAAATCTTATAGTATCCCCACATTACATTTTACCATTTGTTTGTCAATAATATTTCATTATTTTCATTGATTTGGGTTTTAATAGCCTTGTTTTTTCATGCATGTTTTTTCATGGAGGTTCTTGCTCGTAGGAATATTATATAGTTACATAATCTTAGGAATTATATTAATATTATAAGTACTATTTATTATTATATATTTTTACAATCATTAATTAAATTTGAACATGGAGAATAGATCACATCACTTTGTGGAAACGGTTGGTCATATATATGAATGAATGATATTATCTTTTCCTTAATGTATGAAAGGGTAAAGATGTTAGTGATATATTATTTTTCAAGAATAAATATAATTACATATATATAAAATATTTTCACTTTTTTTTCCATATTACATTCCATTTAAATTTTATGTGAAAAATGATTCACATTACTTTGTGTGGCAGTAGTCTACCATACAAACGGTTAATGTTTTCTTATTTTAAACAGAATAGAAAATAAAAAGGTATATGAGATATTAAAACTAATAATATATAACAACAACATTAATATCATTTAAATTTTCTAAATTCAAAATTATATCCAACCATTAAATGTTGTTATGGAAAACAACTTACATTGGTTCGTGAGGGGGTAGTCTGTCTTGTACACGATAGATGGTTTATTCTCTCATTTGATGGAAGAAAAGATGAGTATTGGTAATTAACAGGACATAATAACATCTAAGTATATATAAGTTAATTTGGTCATTATATAATCATGGTTTAATAATATTTTAATGTGGTTTAAGAAGAGTAAAATTTAAAACACTCGTTTTGGAACATTACCTCTTCTTCAGACCACATATTTAGGTCTGCACAAAAATCCTTCTTAGGATGAATTTATGATCAAATACAAGTATATGTGATATTTTTAGGGGATTAATTAATTTACATGGGTATCTATTTTCGGATCCAAATGGATTTGGACGTTTGAATGTGGGAGGATAAGGGGTAGCCTTTTACAAGTTGGGGAGATGACGCTCGTGGAATATTAAAAAAACCAAGTATACCCATGTTTTAATATAGAAATAAGCCTAAAAAGTGATACATTATTGACCCTTAGAGTTTAAAAGATAAAAATATTTCTATTAAATGGGATTTGGATAATATTTAATTTCATTTTAACAATTATATTTTTAGTTTAACCCCTTGTAAATAATTTTTTTCTTTAACTATGGAAATAAATTTTTACTACTTTAACTGTTAATAATGGTCAAAAATTAAGTTTCACTTATAATATAATATATATTATTCTAATTCAAAATATTTAATCTATTTTCCTAAATTAAATTCAAATAAGTGTCAGAAATCAATTTAAAATTAAACCCATAGACACTATAAAAAAGCGGGTTTCTAAGGAGAAAATTCACAGAAAGTATAGATGGTTTTAATATAATATTTAAATGTAATTTTTTCCAAGGAATGAAATTAGTAAAATTATAATATAATTGATCTATTTTTACGTTAAAAAATTAAAATATAATTTTAATTTGTAAATAATTTAATTGAAAAGGCAGTTTTCAATAAAAATAATTATTTTTCACAATTTATTGAAAAATTAAACATTTCATGAAAATAAAAAAATTCCTCTAAGATAATTTTGATATTATTATTTTAAAAATTAATTTTAAATTATGTGCACAAGGCACCATTAAACCATATTTTAGAGAAATAATTTTTTTTCAAAAAATAATTCTTTTTTACCATCAAATGATTCATAATTTATTTATAATAAATATATCCCCACTGAATTTTTTTATACCTGTGTAAACCATATAATTTTTATAATTTTTATAGTACTATTCATACCCGATAATTTAATAGCTAGTTTATAATGTTCACTTTTTAAATAATAATATAGAGTACTGAGTTTTATTTAAACCACATGTAGTGTGAATCACAAGATATCAAAGATATTTAATTTATTTAAAAAAATATATCCTAAAATCGCAATGTGTTACATTCTATTCTAATCTCAGTGTTTTGTATTAATATGCTATCAAACACAGTTTTATTATTTTAAATTCTCATGGTGTAAAAATAATCAGTGAAATATAATTTATATACTTATATTTATGCCATAATTTTATACCAAAATCTTGTGTGTATTTTTTATGAATGATCTCTTAGTTAACAGTTAATTATTGATGACTCCACACTCTTATTAAACATTTATTTTGTTATAAAAAATACTTATATTGTTACTTGTGTTTTATAGTTTATGACTTGTTATGTATGATCTATTAAGTTATGTTCATGTTCAAATACCCTTAAACTAATATTATTCTCACGTATGATCATTGATTTATATCTCGTTTTTTAACCATACTAATAATATAATCTCACCCTTTCATATGTTTACATTTCACTAGGTTATAAAGAATAGTTTTAAGTAAAAAAATTCAATGAAGGGTACTATTTTAAAAGATATTTATGGGAGATGTTGAATATCATTCATGAAATAATATTATTTTGTATTATTATCCAAAAACTAAAACTTTTTGTTTCTTTGGCCTATATTATTGTGAGATGTATTGAATATTCATTTAAAATGATGAAATATTTATATAAGTGATTCTGGGGTCACCTCAATTGGTGTCAATTAAATTATTTTTGGATATTTGGTTATGAGAAATGAGGGGATATAACCTATGACACCCTATAATTATCCAATTTCATATAGGATGAACATAAAGTGTAATTGGTTGATAAGAAAATTTCATAATTTAGGACATCCTATGAATTATTTTTATTATCATATGATTTTTCAATTTGATTGTAGATAATTTATAGTCAACCTAACATTTTTAGTTTTATTAAATTGATGGAAGTAGGAGAAACCATGTTAAATAAGAATATTGTGGGCCAATGTAATGATTTTCCTCAAGAGAAACCAAATGGAATGTTAGATGGGATGAAAAATCATAATTATATGCTCACCATAATCTACCAATATATTGAAAGTAAAATGATTCATACCAAACATCATAATGATTAAAGGAAGGAACAACCCACCATCGAGTCACTCATCTGAAAATGTATAAATTCCATCAGTGGGTCCTCAGATCCACATATTTCTATATAATTTATTTATTTTATAAAAATGATATCTTTTATTTTCTATTGTTTAGGAAATTTTAAGGATGTTTTGGTTTTTTATAATTTGGAAGGTATATCTGATAAATTGTGGTATCTTATCAAGAATATGAGGAAAAAGGAAGAAATTGACTCTTTGATATGAGAAGATTTTATAATGGTATTTTTCAATAAGTATTTTCCCGAAACACTTCACATTAAATTGGGGAGAGAAATATTTGATGTAAATAAGAAGGATAATGATTACAATAGTCCCTATGAGTAAAATTTCACAATACTTACAATGTATGCTTTTGGTTTTATCATAGGAAATGAAAGAAAAATCAATTGAGTATTTATTTGTTTAAAAAAATGTCTCTAAAAAAATTTATTATTAGATACATTGAAAAATATAATGAAATAGTTTGATGTGCTCACATGGTAGAAATGGAGAGTGGATAATCTAATTGTTCTCATGGTTTTCGGGACAAGAATTGGAAAATGTATTTTCATATATATTCATATAATAATACCCATGGAGGAAGTAAAATTAATCACACTTTGTGATAAATTTTTTGAAATATGTATATGGGAATTTTTCTAAAAGGGGTCGGTAAGTGAATAATTCTTTTAAGAGAAGGTCGTCAATCACTTGAATACTAAATTTATGTGAAGATGTTAGCTAATTAAATTTATAGATATAAATATCAACCCAATGTGAAACCCACACTCCAATGCTATAATTTTCACGAGTATGGACATCACACCAACTAGTTCCCAAATACAAGGGTTAATGATGATAATCATCATCAACAAACTTCTAATCTAAAGGATAAATGGGTTACTTGTACAATCAAAACTGTTTAAGTTGGTTATAAGAATGAAGTGGTTAAAGATACACTTATCGTCCAATATAGAACTGTAAATGTATTATTTAATTCATATTATACACAGTCATTTATATTTGAAGAATTTTCTAAGAGTATAATATCACAACATAAATGGTTAGATATAGATTTTTCAGTGAAGAAGCTAAATGTTATTAAGATTTATTCTCAATTCTATAGCTTTTCTCTAAAACATGGTTTTAGGAATTTGATTCCAATAAATCATTTTATTATCCATATAGTTGAATTCTTTGTGATTTTATGCGTGGATTAGATCTCTATATATAGAGCCCATATCAATTTTTGATTACGGAAGTTCACGTTTTATATTCTAAATTGACCTACGATTGTCTATTAGTGTGTGGATAAATATGAACTACCAATGAAAAATACTGACATTATAAGATCCTTACTATTTTTTCATGTGGGATATTTATCTAAAATGGTTGGGGAGAAACTCAACATTTAATATATGCCATTTTTTAGTAATTTTTCAATGTATTTACGAAATAGTTCCATGTATTCCCCTGAATCATGAGTTGACTTTTTGATAGTACTCATTCACATTGTTATGCCTATTTCAACCAATCCTTATAGAATATACCTAATCGAGTGATATGAATTAAATAATTAACACTAGGAGAATCTAAAAAATGGATTCATATTTCATATTGAATCACTATGTGGTGCATCTAAATTTTTATTAAGAAGAAATCTAGTTCAATGCATTTTTAAATTTATTAGAAGGAACTTAAATAGATCAAAATCAAGAAAAAGTATCATCTTCCATGTATTGCTGACTTGTTTGATCAAATACATGGAGCACAATAAATTTAAATGTTGTATGTTTCATATATATATCATCAATTAAAAGAAAAAATGGGGGATATTCCCAAAACAAACATCTATGTTAGGTTTATACATTATTAATTAATAGTGATTCCATTTGGACTTACCAATCGCCCCATTATCATTATGGATCTAATAAATATAGTCTCTATAGATTACGTTAATCAGTTTGTGGTATTATTTAAAGATGATATTATAATATAATCTATGAGAAATGAAGGCCAGGAAGATCATTTGAGGATTGTAATAAAACCATTGAGAAATGAGATTTTTTTTTAATTTAAGAAGTTTGAATTCTAGAAATATAAATTATCATTCTTGGGTCATGAAATTACAATTGAGGGTATATTGTGGAAGTATTAAAAGGGGGAAATTATTGAGAAATGACATAGACCATACACTATGACTGAGATCCACAGTTTTCTTGGATTGGTTGGATACTATGGATTCATTATAATAACTTTCTAATGGATATCAAATATACTAACTAGGTTTATTCAAAAGAGATCCATGTTTTTTTTATAGATGAATATGAAAAAAATTTCAAGGTTCTTAATAGATGGTTAGTTGGTTCAATTTTTCATACAGTACACTATAGTGGAAAATAGATTGAAATATATATATTAATTCATCAAATATGGTATTTAGATGTGTTATGATGAATAATAACAAGTTAGTGGATTATGTATCGAAATAATTTAAGGTTCGGGAGAAAAATTACACAACACATTATTTAGAGATGTTAATGGTATTTTTTTACCTTAAAATATCGAGGAATTATATTAATGGTGAATAGTGTCATATCTATACACATCATAAAATCTTGAAGTGTATATTAAAAGATAAAGATATCAATATTCACTCATGGAGATGTTTTTATTTGACTAAAGATTACTAGTAATCAATACATTGCCACTCTTGGAAGATGAACAAGGCGGTTGATGCTTTGATTCAGATATACCATGCTAGTTTTTTCATGAAGAGGATTGAAAGAGATATATTACTTATTGATTTAAATAGGATGGTCCTCTAAATCATATGGGAAGTGCATAAATCTTATATTGTTTGAATGAAAGTTCTATCATCCATTTATATGAAGATTTAAGCGGTATGAAATGAAGATTTGGAAATAAAAAAGAATTTAATAAATATTAAAGAGTTAAATTGTGACTATGAACGGATGATATGATTTAGAATCCATATATGTGTCCCTACAATACATAAATTAAAGAAATGTCTATTTGATGAAAAACATAACTCATAATTTTTTTATCCATCTTTGAAGTATAAATATGTATATAGATCTCAAATAGAATTTCTAGTTGGACAATATGAAAATGAATTTGGTGGAGCATGTATTTAAATGTATGGTATGTCATCAAGTTAAGGATTTATGTTAGAATAAAAATGGTATTATAAAACCATTCCCATAACCTTAGAAAAATTGGAAAACATCACCATGTATTTCATTGTAGTATACATTAAGAAATCTAGAGGCTATAGTTCTATTAGGGTTGTGGATGATTTCCTTACAAAGTAATTTCCTTTTATTGGTGTTCCATAAGGTTACTCATTGGATATTATTTCCACAATATATATTAAGGAAGTATCAAGGTTTCATGTTGAACCACTATCAATTTTATAGGATTGATATTTTAGTTTTTCCTCGTAGTTATAGAGACGTTATCAGCAGGCACTGAATATGGGGTTCAAAATTATCTCTCTATATTATCCTCATATAGATGGCCACTATGAGAGAAAAATGTAAACCCTAGAATGTATTCATAGATATTTATATTTTTATTTCAAAGGTGTTTATGATAAATACCTTCCTCTAGTTGAATTTTCTTATAATGATTAATTTCACTCACGAATTTAGACGGATCATTACAAATCCATCTATGGAAAAAATTTTATATATCTAGCATGTGGGGATGAAGTTATTTAATGAAAGATATTAGGGAATGATCTATCTGAATAAATGTTATAAATTATAGTTATTTAGTAGCACATCCTAATAGTTTAGAGTTGATAGAAATATTATACTAATAATAAATAGATAGGTCTATAGTTATAAGTTACTTATGTGTTATTCCTATGAATATCTCCTCAAAAAAGTTATGAGATTTATAAATTAGGGAAATTTGAGTCTTTGATATATCAATATATAAAATATTTTTGATCATATCAGCATAGTATCTTATCACATGGAACATCCACTAAAACTCTCTAATGTTTTGAATGTGATTGATATATCTCTTTTCAGGAATTACATACCCAATAATTCACATTTAACAGAATCAAATCTTGTAATAATGGATAATAATATTTCTCATGAGGAATAACTTATGCAGATTCTGGATCGAATGGATAAAGTCTTGTAGAGAAACACTACTAACAAGGTCAAAGTGTTTTGGCGAATCTGTAATTTTATGAAGATATATTGGAACAAAAAGGCATAATGAAGTATAATTAACATCATTTTTTCTTTATAGTTATGTAATTTTTAGGGTGATGTTATTATAATAGGTTAAACTACAACACATCAATATTTTAGAATATATTTCTCTTTAATACATTTTATGTATTCAAAATCTTGTGATACATGAAACACCAATCTATGTGAATAATTTTTTAATACTATAAATATGAAATATATTATTATAAAATTAAACGAAATATAATTTCTAAAACAAATTATGTTATTATAAAAAGTACTACATTAATTATTTAAGGTTAAACAGTAATATATTGTTTACAAGCATTGTTTTATTATATCGGTTTTCATTAAAAGTTAATTTATATTTTTTAGAGTAGTACACATTTAAAAAATATTATTTAAATATATATAAATATTAATTAAGATTCATAAATTTATTATCATATGTTTTTAAATAAAGATTAATTAATCTGAAGGTAAAAAAGGATACATTTTTAGAACTATGTGTTTTATATGCGAAAATTATGTTTATCACAGTAAATTAAATTGATCAATTTTGATCAATTTTTTTAATGAAATTTTGATACAAGATATTAAATTTGATACATTAATATTCATACAGTGGTTGTTACTGTGCAAGTAATTAGAATCAAATAAATTTTATTCTTAAATATACTTTTTTTCCAAAAAATTAATTTCATTGTTTATGTGCGCAGAAATTATAATTAGTTTTTTATACCTCTAAAAATTGATTATTGTAAATTTGACTCCATATTTGGAATAAAAATAATTAATATTGTGTTATAATTTCAACTTAATTTTATCTATAATTAATAGTTATCAACGTAAAAGAATCATTATGGTAAGGGTTACAAGGGATAAAAGGAATTAAAGTTGGAGATAATACTTTGAATATCTCTAAAAAATTTATTAATATGATTTTTTGAATTTATTTTCACCATAATTATCTTATTTTCTAAAATTTATTCTGTTTTTCCACTTTCCCATGAAAATAACATTATATTATTTTAAAGGTAAGGGTATTTTCAAGGGTGGTACTCCTCTTACATATAAAAGGGAAACTCCTATTCTTACTTATCGACACTAATTAATTATCTTATCTTAACCAATATATGAGAAAATACCTACTAAAAACAATTTAAAGAGGTTATGTTCTTCCCATATACCAATATAATAATCCTTAAGGTGTTTTTAATGGATAATATCTAAGAAATAGGTATATGTTCTTATCAACCTTTTTTAGCTTTATTTAATTTTAAACCACCTTCAAATATTCTATTAGCATATTAAAAAATTAATGATGAATATTTAATATACTAAAAAAATTATGTAAATGGTACAAATTTTTGTTATCTCTTTTCCATCTATTAAAAAATATAAACTTCACTCTTGTGTACCTACAGACTATTGCCTTCATGAGGTGATATTTTTAATTTTCCATTATTGTCTCTAATAAAATGTTATTTTTATTGATTTAATGAATATATATGATATTTATTAAATAATTATTATTATATAAAAATAAATTATTTATTACCTTTCATTATTTAGATTCTTTGAAAAATGTAAACATCACTCATGGGCACATGGAGACTATTATCTACACAAATTCATATTGTTAATTTTTCATCATCGTCTTACATAGATGGTTCTAAAAGTATACAAAATGAATAATTATTATTTTTATGTCATAATTATATTTTTTTGGTGTGGAGACCATGAATAAGGGGAATGTATCAGAATTTCTGAATTCAACAAACGTGGAAAATAGAATAGTTGACACACAATTATTGATTTTAATGAATAATTGTTAATAAATTGTTAATTAGATATTATAATGGATTTATATAGTAATATAAGTATTAATATTGTCCTTATTTATATCTATAATAATTAAAAATTCATTATATAGGAGGTTATAGTGCGTATGAAGTAATTTAGGAGTTAAGGTAAGGGTTAATCTTACACTCTCTCTTTTATTTTCACGATTTTTTGTATTTGATTCAAAATCTGGGAAATTATATGTTATCTACCACATAAAACCCATTTATTTTATTATAAATGGGATATTTATGGTGTTTCCAATTATTCCCTCTATTTTTCCCTCTATGGTACTCAAAAATAATGAAATAATGTTTTTATGAAAAGATGAACATATTTTATCCCCAAGGTAATGACTCTTTTTCCTCTATATCCTTATTCATAAAAATTATTTTATGATAGTTTTTTATAAAATTTTAAAATATATATAGTGGTATTTTTTTAGTATCTCTTCCTTTACTTAAAAATAATAATATAATATTATTTTTTTCAAAAGGATGTTCTTAAAAATTTAAGACCTAAATAAATTTTCCCACAATAATGACCTTTATTCATCACAAATATTTCTTTATAAGTTTATATTTTTTAAAAATAAAATATTATTTATTTTTTTATAATTTTTAATTATTAAAAGTAATCAAAAGAAAGGGATGTTTCTTTTGGATTTTTAAATAATATTCTTAGTGATTTTATAAAATTATTTCTTATATAAATAAACATAATTTAAATAATATTATGCTTCAACAATGATATGATATTATGATACCATCCAATTTATTTCTCTACAGAAATTATGATTATTATTTTTGACGATTGTTTTCGTAAAACCCATATCTTTTTCATGGGTTAATTAAACTATAGAAGAATGATAAATGACCATATGTTCTTGTGAAATATATATAAATATTTATAAATATGTGGTGGGTGGTTCCATTATATTCCTCTAATAGATTGGGGAATGTTTTAAATCTCATTGTATCAAAGCGTAAATGGGTGACTAACCCTAGCACCAGAGGGTGCATGAGAGGTTTTCCCAAGACTAATATGGTATATAAGTGATTGTAAAAATCCCAAGAGGGTATATAATAGGTTTTCCTAATCATATAAGGTCACAAAACGAAGTGGTTACACACTAGGATTTCCAAATCCTAATAAGTTTTCCCAAGTACAAGAGGGTACATGGGCGGTTGTCACAATCCCAAGAAGTTATGTGGGTAGATATCCCAATCCTACTATATAATGATTTTCATATAGAGAATAATTAATATATGATTTATATGATTATGTTTATGACACACTTTTATTTAATAATGTTATTTCTATTTTTAATGATATTATCTAATGGATCATCGTTGATTATTGATTATTCCACACTCTTATAACGCATGTATTTTTTTATAAAAAATCATTATGTTATGACTTATGTTGAATGGTTTATGACATTTAGGTATAATCTGGTAAGTTATGATCAAGTGATAATGCCCATAATATTATATTAATATCACTTATGATCATCGATTGATAGATCTCATGTTTACCATTACTAAGCATCTGATCTCACCCTTTCTTATGTTTTCATTTCCCTTGGTTATGAAGAATGGTTTTTATTTAGATGTGTCTGTGAAGTGTACAATGTGAGAAGAAAATTGTGGAATATTTTTAAGATGTTTTATATAATAGGTTTAGTATAAATATAGTATTCATATATGATAAACCTTTACGGTTATTAGGTATATATTATTGTGAAATTTGTTGAATATTTATCAAAATTGATCTAATATTCATGTATGTGATTCTTGGGTCGCCACACATTTCTTACATTACTTTAACCTCAAATAAAATAAGAGATAAGGTAATTTGGTGTAACCATCCATAACCTAATTTTTCATTCTCAACTCATTAGACATTGATGATAACATTTTGATATAAACAGAATAATCCATGTTGTCTCATGTAGGATTCCTTTTTATAATTCCTTGACCCGTATTACCCAAAAAGCATCTGAGTTGATGTTATCTCTTGACCTCAAGCATGAATACCCATATTAAAGAAGATTCAAACAAAAATTAATGTTCTAACATAGTCATGGGGATATTATTACCTCCAAAATAAATTTTAATGGTCATGTTCCACTATTTCAAAAAAATTACATGACCCTTCTATACAATGGATATCGCAAAAATCCATAGATATAAAATATGGATCGAAATGGTACGCCTCATTATAGAATAAAAATAAATAATATATCAACATGATATAAAATATATAGTAGAGTAAAAATAAATAAACATTTCATAGAAGACCTTATTTTTAAAGATAAAACAATAACATACATTCTAGTAAACATGTAGAACAATAATCAAAATAAATACACCATCTTTTGGACCAACTCAAATAATTATCTTACTATCTCATTATCCTCCAACATCTTATAATAAATTCATGTTTCCACCTACCTGAGATAACTATATTCAATGATATAATAGTAAGGTCTACCCATGAAAATTGAAACATGTATTATGTACGCGGGAAAGGGATGAGTCTATCGACCTAATTGGAATTCCCAATAACTCAATAGTACATAGTATTGTTTTGATCATGTTAATGAGCATAAAATACAAATATCATAATTTTATTTGTTATCATGAAATACACCATCCATGATAAAAACATATAAAGTTCATATACAAGAACACATGTCAGGTTTTATTTTTCTCACCAGGTCACCATGACACCCGAACTTGCCTAATTCAGCTCTATGTTGGAAGAAATAGTCACCCAATACCACAAGTAAAACCTTACCTAAAGAACATCAGTATGGATCTATAAAAAACCTAACAATACATGAATACATAGAGTAGGGTGTCATTCAAATCCTGAACACTTCCAGAAGATGTATGGATTAGTTTCTTCAATTCTTAACCCATACCATTTCACTAAAGGTACGTCCAATGTAGTGAATATTGTCCATCCCTTATCACTAAAGGGATGCAACACATGTAGTATCATGGAAAACCCATCATACTCATGGAACACCACACATATCATCTCATTCTACCCCTTACCACTCAAGGTTTTCCCAAACATTATATAAAAAAAGGACCATATATCTTCAAAGGGAGTACTACTAGATCATTATCACTAAAGGTTAGATCTGGACACTATGATCTATATCAACCACACTATAATTTTTAACCAATTTCAATAACATAGTTTCACACATATGAATTCTAAAACAAGGGACCCATCCCATCTCAAAAATCACCAGCTCATCATTGGGGTGTTAGTACCTCGAGAACTAGTCCTAAATCTCAAACACATCACAACACCCATATTGAACCTCTAAGAAATATGTTCTATACACCAAGAAAACAATTCCACTTTGATACTAAAAGATACATCACTGGGAAATATATATGAAATGAATCAACGCAATCCATATAAAATCATAAAAAAAGAATAAAAAATACATTTATAAAATAACGAATTATCCACATGAGGTAAAACAACCAAAAAAGCACTAAAATACCTTCTAAATTTCCATTAGAACCCATGTTAAATCCCATTTTTACAACCCATTTCAAAATTTTATCACATGACATCATTACTTATGTGAGTATCTTTGTCAAAATCCTATCAAAACATTCTTCAAAAACCCCAATGATTTTTTTGAAACACCATTTCTTAACTTACACTTTTCCATTTGAAATAAATTTGTAATCAAACAGTTTTGAAAACACATTTTAAAAAATGGAATCTTTTTTCATTGAAAACCAATTCCCACCACTACAAAAACCATAAAGAGATCCATCAAAATCCACTCAACTAACATTCCACCATAGAATCATTTAGTAGACTATGTGGTCCATGTTTACTATTAGGAAAACATGATCACATCCCAATATATGGTGAGATAATACATGTGATGAAACATGTATACAATAATATTAACAATATAACGTAAATATAACAAACTAAATGAGAAATACACGTAAAAATTTTAAGGCCACAAACCTTAATCAATGGTCCATAAATCATCATAAGATCATACCAATCTTATCTAAGTCTAAAATAACCAATATCATCATTAAAACCCATTATATTAATAAATTAACCAATCAAAACAAAAAAAATGAATAAATGAAACCAAACTCAACAGGAAAATTTATTTCACTAAAACCATGAGAAAAGGTATATGATCATCTCATGAAATGAACTTGGACCTAATACAAAAAAATCCATAAATTATAACCTTTAATTTTCAGTTAATTTCACCAAAAATTGAAAAAAATATAAACAAATCCATTGAGACACATACCTTATGATAAAAAGATGAATAATGGATTGAATACCTATTTTTATGACCTAATCTATAAGCTTTAAAATAAATCCCCATCAGGAGTGATGATATCATAATGATTTATCAAATAATATTTAAAACCCTAGTGCATATGAACCAAAATCAAAAGAGAAGCAAGGGAGAAGTTTAAGGTAGGAGAAGAGAGACCTTACCATGATTCAACATTATAAAACTATCCTAAAACACATGGATAAAATAAAACCATGTGAGCTAATAATAGGATCCATGATAGGCTCTCCCAACCCTCTCATGAGACTGGAGGGAAATAGAACCAAGGGGTATCCAAATAGAAACCCCTAGAAATTAAAAACGTGCCCCTAAAAACTAGGTGGGGACCTTTTTAGCATTTCCAATTTATCCACAATAAAAATTTCCATCTCCAAGGGTTTCCTATGACACAACACCCAGGGTTGTAGACTAAGGCCCCCCTTGAACTTTAACTATAGTTTATCCCTTTATGTTGTGGCACAATAATCCCCCAGGACTCATCTCGATAGATTTGACTCCAATGGGCCCTCAAAAGTATATCTATTAACCTATGTTGTGTGTATTTATTTAAAGTAACTTCTAAAACACATTCTTTTAGGATATTTTGTGGGCCTTCCTAGACACGGGCCACTGCACTATAACACCAAGTGATAAACCATAGCACTCATCCTACAACTAAAAATTCAACTACCAAGATAGCTGAAACCAACTCTAACAACCACCTAATCAACTAAACCACAAACTAATCCACATTAAATTTCATAAAACACCTTATAAATATTCACAAATAGTCATTTTCCTGGTTTAAGTCTCAATTCATTGAATGCCCCTTCTCTAGGGCCAAAAATTAAAAATTCTTCTAAAACTCATAATCAATAATGATGTGGGTCGGTAAAAACTCCACACTATAATGCTTATCATCCTAAAAAATCATGATAGACCTTTTACCATGAACCATGTCCTACCTTGATTGTTAATTAGCCATTAACTAGACATGTTCTATCACCGAACGTGCATGACACTTCCGTTGCACACTTCAAATAAGAGGTGTAAATATACTTGATTTACTCAAAACTCCAGGTAAAATCATTATATCATGCCTTTTCTACCTAATAGAACACTCGCATAACATTTTATACTTCACTGTATCCATTTCAATTCCCATGAACCTGTCATTCCTCCCTTGGACAACTTTACTAAAAAAATACTAATCCTCACATGTGGATGTATCACCACATCACTATAGCACCCGACCATAATTCCATAGTGCCATGTGGTATCACTAAACCAGCCAAACATCCACACCATAGAAAAAACCCAAATCTCAATGTAACTCTATGGTTGGATCCTTAATTAACACATCTATTTTTCATTCTCTACCCATGAGCACTGATGCACCACCAATATAACTCACCCTTGTATCATGATACCACCATCTTGATCCCATTTCAAACATGAAGACTCCACCCAATACCACATCTAAATTTCAAATTTTTTCCCAAAATATCATAATAAATACATTTCCACACACACATTGAAATTTCTAGGCCACATCGACCATCCACCAACTAGTCTCATTGTACTCACAATCCTTTTGACATGAGGGTTGTACACCCATTACTGATATGATTATCCATAGCATAATAATATCCTTATTTTCACCTCATTGAGCCCAAAACACATGACCACCCCCACTCAATCCTTGTGACTTACTAAACGTAATGTTTGGGTGTCCCCACTTCATTCTAACTTGAGTACCAACCCAAAACACTGATCATAGAACACCTAGATAGTTCACGACCACATCCATCAAGACCCCAATCATCAAAGCACCAAAACTCAATTATTACCAAGGGTTATGGTAATCCCCAACATAATTCATCCCAAAAAACTAAATATTCTAACCAATGGTATTATTAAGCATAGGAATCTATTACGATAGATAATTATAACTTCTTGTGGTCCAAACTATGAAACCATTATGATCCACATCAAGTTGTCTAAATCCTAAACCCACTACTTGTATTTATATAATCAATACCTATACATATATCCATCCATTTTCTCACCACAAGTGGATCCCCAAAATATAGTTGCATTTCCATTGAATACACAATAAAGAGATCAGACCTCTCTTGGTTAACAATTAAAAACTAAACATACCTAGCCTACATTGTCACTAATATCTTTTTCCCATAATTAGTAAAAATCTGGACCAAATATAAAAACTACTCTTTTCTATTCAAAAAAACATGAAACATAACCTAATTACCCAATATTGGAATCTAGGATACTTCTGATCAAAATAAAAAACACCATAAATTTGGATTACATGGGTACTAGTAATTTATTTTAAAACTAGTTCAAATAATTTTAAACACACCAAAATTCACCCAATTTTTCAAAGTACATCTTGGAATATTAGTGTCATGACAAAAAAGTGAAATTAATAAAATCCCCTACCTTACCTATCCCTTCCCCAAAAAACATCCATGTATTCAAAATCCATCTTGAAATATAATTTCAAAAACCATCACCTTTATTTTTATTTTCATTATATCAAAAATTCTAGATCATTTCAAAGTCACTAGCACCAAGACCCATTACACTAAAAACTAACTTATAAAAACATTTTATGTATTCCTCATTACATCGCATGTGTTTTCTGCTCAAAACCATGTCTTATTCTAAAACTAGGTATTTCTAAAAACTAACCATCATGAAAACTATTTCACTATAGAATCCAAATAACCATTACCACAATCATACAAAAATACCCCACAAATTGATATTAACATAATCACTAATTCTAAAATAATCAATAAAACTACAATTATATTTAATGTTACTTCAACTAACAATGGATTTTGATTAGGCAACATGAGAAACAACACTAAAAATACACAAGTGTATCATAACCTAGGCATTCCACTATCATGATGAATGAAAAAATTAAGAGATTTTGTGTAAGCCATATTACTCATCTTGAGTCTCGTCTATCCCACGTTGAGACTGTTGGTCCAATGCAACACCTCACTCCACCAATTGTTACTAATCCCAACATTGTAATTCCCTAAGAAACATGGGTTTCAACTAATTTCATATTTTTTAGGCATGTGATCAGTCTACCTCCTCAGTCCTGACAACATAACACCACATACAACAATACTACCTCATTCCAAAATAGAAAATTTTACAAATTTTTAATTCACCAGCATGGATTACTTAAAGGAAATCCAAACAGGGGTTTTAACTTAACCACCAATTCACCTACTTGTATTTCAATGGATTCTTACTGGTAGAGAGGGACTAACACAGTCATGGGGAGACTATTGCTTCAAAAAAAAATCCTAAGGGTCATTGTTAAATCAACTAAAAATTCATCTTGACACATCCATACAATGGACATACCAAATTCCAATCGACATAAAATAGGGCACCAAAAGGACCATTGTAGTCCAAAATAGAATGAGGAAAAGTATATACATGATATAAAAATACATAATAGAGCAGCAACTAATATACATTCAATAACAAATATTATATATATATATATAAACAATCCCACAATAGCCAATAGACATGATGAAAAATAACAAAAATAAATACACTAGCCTCTGGCCTCACTCATATAACAATCCCATAGAATCCTTGGCATCCATAGCCTTCTAATTAAACCATGTATCTTCTCCAAGTGATATAGGTGTCCTAATATGAAACAAGAAGGAATAATAAGGTGCATTGAAACCATTTCCATGTACATGTGAAGGGGTTGTGTCCAACAACCTAGTAGGAATCCCCAATGCCTTGAAAGTACTGAGTGTTTTTTTGATCAAGTTGATGTGCATGAAATATATATATATATATGAAGTGAAGTATTGATCATGAAATAGGCACACCCAAAAAATATAACACACAATTCACATACAAGAACATATGTCAGGTTATTGTGTGCTAACCAGGTTACTATGACACCTAACCATACCAACTTTGGCTCCATGATAGAAGAAAGGGTCACCTCATATGAAAACTAAACCCTTACCTAACGTCTCTAGGTAAAATTTTGTACAAATCATGATCAAATACAATGATATAGTGTGTGGTGATATCCAAATCCTTACCACTACCCGAAGGTGCAATGTCGGGTGTCCTAATGCCCCGATCTATCCCTTTTCACTCAACGTAGGTTAAATTCCAAGTATCTTGGTCCTATCTTCACACTCAAGTGATGGAGAACATGGAGTACCATGTAAATCCCTTCTTACTCGTGTACTTATACCCATAATATATCAATCCACACCTTATTACTCAATTTTGGCCTAGAATTCATATAAAACTAGGACCCAATCTCACTCATTGAGGTCCTTCCAATCCCTTATAACTTAAGTTAGGGCCAAAACCTTAGGATCCCTATCACTTATACTATAATATGTTTCCAATCATAGGCACACAATCTCACACACATAAAATAGTAAATAGGGAAAGAAACCTATTTCATAGAACACAAGATCATTGTTAGGGTTCTTGTACCTTAATTCCTAGTCCTACATCTCAAAAGAACCCCCAACACCCATCTCAACCCTTTTACAGGTCCTTTAAATCCACCTAGACCAACCCACCACTATGATATAGAAAAAAAAGCATCATATAACACCCATGAATTAAATTTTCATGAATTAACTAAATCCATATGTAATCACAAACAATAAGCGCAACAAGCACACAAACATCGATAAATAGGGAATCTCCTATAAGAAAAAAATAACTACAAAAACCCCAACCATTTCATTCTATCATTCAATTTGAAACATGTGCAAATACCCTTTTTACAACTCATTTTTAAAAGTCATCTTGTGATGTCTTTACTTGTGTTATTCCCTTGGAAAAAATACCATAAAAACATTCTTTAGAAAACCATATGCTTGTTTTAAAATACAATTTATTAATTACCACTTTTCAATTTAAAATTCAATTTAAATAAAATAAATTTTAAAATAAATTTTAAAAAGTATCCTTTTTATTTTAAAAGCTACCTCATTACACTATGAAATTCATGAAGAGGTCCACCAGTATTCATTCAGTCATGGTTCTACCATCAAACCATTTAGAAATATAGGATTTCCATGTTGAATTTTAGGATAACATGATCATATCACAATGTATGGATAGATCACACAAGTCATGTAACATAAATAAAAAAATAAAAAACATGAAACACAAATATGAAATACAAAATGATAAAGAGGATTAATAAATTCATGTCCACCTAACTCAACCAATGACCCATCAGTGATCACATGCTCGTTTAAACCTCCTCCTAGTCCATGAACACGTATATCATTAATAAACACCATTAGGATAATAAATTATACAATTAAAACAAAAACCCCAAATTGGAATAACCAATTCCAAACTAACTAGGAAACCTCATGGTGCCAAAACCATGAGAAATGTGGTGTGTTTCAATCCATATATGCACCCAATTCTAATACATACTAATAAACTAAATTATAACCCTATGTCCATGGTCAATTTTACCAAAATATTCCAAAACCCCTAACTCAACTCACCAGGAAATATACCTTAATGTAAACATAAAATTCAAACTTAAATACACCCATTTGGGACGTCCTCTATTATCCACACATGAATTCCCAGTAAAGTAGGACGATTTCACCATGATATAGTGAAATTCTCTCCAAAACCCTACCTTAGACAAATAAATCTCTAAATAAGAGTAAGGGGGAAGAACAATGGGGAATATAAAAGAGGACTTACCTTAAATGAGCTAGATATAGGGGAACCGAGCAAGAGAAAAGGAGGATTCGAGGGAGGATCCCCCTTCACTTTTGCATGACAATAGGACAAGGGACCTGAGGGGGTACTAAATAGGAACCCATTAAATTTACCAAAGGCCCCTAAAAAAAGGTGAGGGCCATTTTGGGTGTGTATATGTGGTCCATGATGATAATACCCATTTCTTGGGGTTCCTTATGGTGAAAACCCTTATGTTTTAGTGTAAATTACCTCCCTCGACCTCTTACTATAGTTTATCCAACCTCAAGGAGGCATCACAATAGTTCAACCTCGTGGGGGACCTCAAAAAAGGATCCTCTAGTCTACGGAGTGGGGATTTCCATATAAGAAACTATATATAACAATCATTCATGTTGTGTTATGACCCCTTTGGTTATGGGACACTATGACACAACACCCCGTGTTTCACTGTGGTACCCTACATACATATAAAAACAAAACTATAGGTTTTCCTTGACTATTTTTTGAATACTACCCAAGCACCTGAACCACAAAATGGTCCCCTTTTAACATATAAAAACTCCTACTAAAGATATCAAAACTCTCAAATTTATGATCTTAGCCTCAATATTTAAATACCCTAGCCTTAGTATCCTAGATTTAGTGGTTACTTTATTACAGTGACACCTGATATAAGGGATTGCATCTCAAAGGACCATATATTTTGGTAGTCTTGTGAAACCAGATACAAACACGCTTCTCATATTAAAATTTTAATGAACTATAATAATATAATGAAAGTAAACAATTTTGCATCCATAAACTCATTTAAAGATTCCTTATTCATATCATGTGGAAAGAAAACAAAATAAATGAAAACATAGATTCCAAGAAAGGTTTACATATATAAGAATAAATCATGAAAAAATAAGGAATAATAAATATATAAAGATAAATAACTATAAATATTTTCAATTTAATAAATGTCTTGAGTACGATGAATAATATGGTAGGAATAAATGATGATCAAATAATTCCATAAAAATAATAATATAATATTGAGCATATCCACATATATAATAACTATTAAAATAATGACATGGACACCAATAACTAATTAACTAATGATGGAATGCATAATTTTGGACATGTAAAAATTATTTTCAAGGCCTCATTATAAGACATCTTAAATAAATGGGTAATTCCACTACCAAATTTCCAAACTAGTTTGTCTTATAAGGCCTACCAATGCATCGAGGGGCTATAACAAGCATCACCCATCACTTAATAAGTCCAATAAAATCCCCAAAATTATAATTATTAATTTAATCAATAAATAGAATTCCTTATCAATAAATACACAAAATATTATGGAATACAAAATAAAAATATTTTTTCATTCAATCAAATTACATTCCTAATAAAAATAATTTGTAGAAATCGTATATTGATTAGGCAATAAAATAACCCGAATACAAAAAATATGGCTATTTTATTGAAATGTGATGTTTAGTGAAATATGATCATAAGAAAGGGAATTTTCAAGAGAAATTTAAGGACCAAAAATTTAATAAGACATAAAATATGACCCTCAATTCATAAAAAATATTGGTTTTTTTGCTAAATTCATGTCTTCTGGAGAACAACAGAAAATAGTATAAAAACATTAAAATAAATTTTAATTAAAGAGTTATATTTGAAAAAACATTGAAAGCACATAATAGATGCTAAATATTGTAAAATGGTTATGGAGGTGGGAAAATACGTTAACAATTTATAAGTTAAAACAAACATTCCTTTTGAATTTTTATAAAGAAAGTTTAAATGAAACATTAAAAAAACATCAGAGACTATCCTTTAAGACATTTTAAAAATTCATGGATAACATAAAATTTCTTTAATAAATTAATTGAGTAAATAAATAGTACTTTTGTAGAAACAAAATTAAAAAAATATGGACATGGATGAAAAATATACCCTATCCAAAGAGAAATAAGACCATATTTTCATTAAAATATTTATTTTCTTGATTCAAGTTTCAAAGACAAGAAAAGTTATAATAAAACATGAAAACCCCTTAAATATCAATAGGATAAGAAAATATTTTATTTTTATAATGAATGGATCATAAGATTCCTTTAATTAAAAAAATAAGTAATGCCCAAAAATGAGATTATAAAATCAATTATTACATCATTGGTAACATTTAAATCATAACCCCTTGAAAGTGTAAAAATTAATTAAATCTTTAATAATCATGAATTAATATATATTCATTTTAGATACATAAAATGGGTATTGTATGCACCAAATAAAATTAAATGGGTTTATAATACCACATATGTCTCAATGGAGTGGAAATTGAGATGAAATCCCTTACAAAGACCCTATCATTAGAGTGAGAATTAATAAATGAAACGATTATGTGGGAAAATTATATTATACAATCTTTTATAATGAAACATAGAATAATTTTATTTTATTACGCACATAATCTTGGATTAACATAGAAAATAAAGAAGTGATATAACTAATGAAAATAAAATGAGTAATGAAACCCCTTACCTCACACTTCTACTTTGTTGAAAATTATTTATCCTCAAGTATAATGGTTTTAAAAGTTATTAATTTATAAAATTAAAATATTAATATTTATAATATCATATACTATCCACTTATAACATTTTATCATCAATTCATAAACAATCCTTCATTATTATTTTTATTTTCAGTGTTAATTGTTGTTTTTTCTATTGTATGTCTCATCATGGCTGTTCTGGTTATTGTCCATAGATTATAGTTTAATCATATAGATAATTATATTAATGTAATAAATATTCTATTTATAACCAGTATATTATTTTAGAATCATACTTGAATTTTGGATATTTAAACCTGAATTAAATTGTTCAAGGAGAATATATGTCGTACGTGCACACGAATGTTGTTCTCAAATTTTGGTGGCTGGAATGAAATAATTGTAAATAACAATTTAAATTTATAGTGTTATTATTATTATTATATGATATTTATCATATATATTCATTAAATATATCCATATTATAATCTATGTAATTATGAAATGAAAAAATAATCACATTACTTCATGGAGGTGGTAGTCCACACGTACATTCGAGAAACATTGACATTTACCAAAAGATGGAAAGGTAAGAAGTTTAATTATATATTTTATTTATAGAACTTTAATTATTTCATAAATATCATAAATAATCACCATTTTCATCCGTATAACCATCCAATTAATATGGTGATAAAAATCATTTCCACTACAGCTTGGAGATGGTATGTCGTTCATACGCATGTGCATTGTTTTTATTTTCCATAGGATGTAAAAGATGTAGAAAATAGTTTTAACATAATCATAATGAAAAATAATTATACTTATTATTCTGGATTTTTTATTTTTGGATGGGTTAAATAGATTTAGAGGAACTATAAGAATAAATAAACTTTAAGGAGTCAACAAAGATGATTACATCTTCTTCAGTAGTCTTCATTTAGAACCCTTCTTATGGACACATAGAAGGGTATTTTAAAAATATTGAAACCTATAATTCAAGGATATATATGTTTATAATCTAGTTAAGTATGATTTGTATCTTTTTTTCATGAAGGTGTGAAGAAAAGAGAGAAGGGGTACTTTTATAATTGAGAGTAGGCGCACTCTTGGAATTACATAAAGTATTAAAATAATATAAATTAATTTTAAATTATATATGGATAAAAAATAATGTAGTTATAATATAATATGATTATGATTCTATATCATCTCACCAAATAAAATATTTACATGTTTTTGTTATCATTCCACCCTTATCTCTTATTTTTAACATCGCAATAACCCTATTGACAATTATCATGATATAAATGTTATTTACTATTTAGGGGTAATGAAAGTTACAGTATAATAAAAATTTACTCGTAAATGTATAATTTTTACAATTATAAACTATATAAAATTAGAATGGATAAATATATGGTTTTTATTAATTTTAAATTATTTAATAAAACATTATTTATTATAAAATATAATTAAATTCATTTTTGGAGATACATGAAATATTATAACATAATATGTGTTTAACTTATGTAAAATTGTTCAAAAATGACATTTATTAAAATAAAATGATTATATGGTATTAATTTAATCATCCAATAAAATTTATTTAGGGTTTGAAATTAGTTTAAACTTTATCCTTTGGTTTAACCCCTTGGTTAACCAATTTTAACCTTAATCATGGTAATGACTTGCTCAATATTAAAGGGATATAATTTTACTTATAATGTGAAAATGATATTATAAATGGGAAAAGAAATATATTTTATATAATTTTACATCCTAATTATTCTCTTTTAATTTTCTAATGATTTTAGTAAAATTTTATAAAACATTATACAACATAAAATATAATTAATGTAATTTTTGACACAGTTCTTCTAATTTGACTTGAAAGACAATAAAAAAATATGGAATTAAAATATAAAACATTATCATAGCCCTAATATGTCATATTCATCTATAAATGAGTTGGAACAGTAAAATCCATCAATAAAATATTTTTTTTTCATTTTTATAATCATTTACATTCTTTTTATACTGCATGAACTAGCAGAGTATCAGCGTTGTGTATGAATTTGAGATAATTATTTAATCCTTCAGAATTAGAAATAAATTACTATGATAAAATAATAGTTCGTATTTAAAATTAGTATTTATAACCTAACTTATAATATTTTTTTCTTTTTGTAAAAAATTTGAAGATATTAAATTCGAGAGTCTTATATTTTAAAATATTTATTACTTAAAATAATATAAATATAATTATTAATCATAAATATACCAAAAATTACATATATCATAGTTCCATAAGGATATGATCAAATTTATCCTATAAAAATAAGTTAAGGTAATCTTTTGGACCTCGTTTTTTTTTCATGTTAACCATATTTTTTCTACTTTACCATTACAAGAGTGATAAATATTTATCATGGTTACTATTCATAATGACAAAAAAAGGGAAATATTTACCAAATTTAAATATATTGATTCCAAATATGGTATTAATTTTTTGAAATTTAATTTCCAAAATTAAAAAAAATTAAATTTAATATAAATGTGTAAAATGAAACAAAAAATATATTTTAGAAAAGGTTTTTTTAATAATTAACTTATGTAAAAGTCAAGAATATTTATAATTAAAATGGAATTAATTATATTATTGTAAATAAAATGGATCATGTTTAACTAAATCCAAAATATTATGTGATTTTTAAATTAATTTTATTTAATTCAATAAAATGGTAATATTTGATAAATCTATATTTTCACTATTAATTGAAAGATCAATCATTTTAGAAAAATACAAAATATTCACACTTCGTTAATTTTGATATGATGATTTCAAAAATGATTTTAATTTTACAAAAATAAAATCTCTAAAATTTTAAAAATGAATTATAATTTCAATATATAAAAGGTAATAAAATTATTTTTGAATAAAAATACATATTTATGTATAAATTGACATCAATAAAAACTGAGTTTTTTTACAAATAATTGATCAATAAATTTATATTATGTGGGAAATTATTCATATATTTTATAATCTGGTTACTCGTATTCACACCCACTAATTCAATAGCATTGTAACATTTAAATAATAATATTTTTATAATATATATCAGTTTGTTTAAAGTTCAGTGTTGCATGTTAATCAAGATTTTAAGTATATGAATATTTTAAAATAAATTTTCTAGGTGTTAAATCCCCACAATTAAATAAATTCTTCCACATAATTTTATATTTTTTATAAATGGCTTAATATTTTAGAATACATTTATTAAAAAGCCACATCATACTGAGGGATAACAAAACATTATTTAAATGGAGGGAGTGGGAAGGATAAAGGTTACCTTAAAGAACACATAATTTGGTTCCTAGGTAATGATAATATTGGCGGGATATTAACATATATGAATAGAGTATAAAACTATCCTCGATGGACTAATAGATTATAATAGATAACATGGTCATGATAAAGTTGAAAACAAAAAAACAAAAAAAAATAGTGATGGATGAAAAAAATCAATTCATCAGAAATGAATGTAAAATGATAAAATTTTTATGTCAAGATCCTATTTCCTAAATTATATATATTATTTTACTAATAATATTTTAAACTTGATAGAATTTAATTACATGATTTATTTCTATTTCATTAGCACAGTTTCATCCTTTATTTATTTTTCAATTAATTTTCATTTTATCAATTATTAAAATAAGAGAATATTCCAGAAAAGGTTTTCATTCATAAAACACAAAAATTAACTTTTAATGGGTCATAAAATCCATAAAATAATGAAAATTCATTCCTCCTTTATCTAAATACATATAAAAACTGAAAAGGTTTGAAATAGTTACCCAATATGGATAAATATAATACATTAATATATAAAACATCTATAATAACCCCAAAAGTTCAAATTAATTCATTCTATAAAAAGTAAACCTCATGAATCCTCTAAAATATGTCTGTCCAAATTCAAAAATCAAAAATCAGACATATTTGATCAAACATTTATCTCTAGACAATATATTGTAACTCATAATTTCACATACCTAATATGTGAAAACCATGACCATATATTCTCTAGAATATGAAAATTTGTTCTCACAATAACCTGAATCAGCATAAAACTATAACAAAAACATATATGTTACCATAAGTTAATTCAATATTTATCCCTCAAATGATATATCATCATAGAAAATAATATTCCCTAAATAGATTGTTAATCACCTAGTCTCCAAATAAATTTTCATTCATGTAGTTATCTATAAGATAAAACATATGTTCCGAAATTGTAATAATTGATAATTTCCATAACATAAAACATCATATTAACCCTCAAGGTTATCAATAACATGAAACTTATGTCCACAAAATATAAAATCATTATTCTTAAAAAACCTTATCATTTAAACATATCCTAAAACAAAGATTTATAGTCCCCTAAATGTATCCTAAAATATCTTTAATCTTGTTAAACTCACTTCACATAAAACATAAAAAGGGGTATTTATGAGTTTAAACATATGAACTACGTTTGACTGAATAACCCAATAGACATTATTTTTATCCCATATTACTATTTCATCTCCTAGGTTTATATTGGTTCTACTCACTCATTCCCCATAATTATATATAAATTAAATGTGAATTACCGAAAGCATGTCCCCTAGGAGTTTCAAACTGGGTGCTCAGTAAGGAAAAACTCACTATATACTAGAATAATGTTTGATATATACTTGAATAACTCTTTTCAATGTTATTAATCATACATGAATATTTACCAAAATCACATTGACGTGTAGTATTGAGACAAATATTTATCTCTAGGAAACCATATAATCTCTACCTTAAAATAAATGGTTTTATTCGACAATTAGATATATCCTTAACGTATTTCATAATTTTATTTTCCTTAACCTATGTTTTACTAACTATTTTTTCCATGTTATCTACAACATCTTCTCAAATATCAATTTAAAACACCCTAGACCTAGTATCCAAGAGTTTTTTGTTACTTTATTATATTGGAACTAGATACAAGAAATAACATCCCAAAAAATAGTATAGTTTAGTATTCTTGAATAACCAGATAAAAATATTATTGTCATTTTAAATTAGTAATAAAATATAAAAACATAGTGAAACTAAAAAAATTATCCTTGAACTCGTTCAAAGACTCCTTCTTCATATCCTAGGGAATGTAAAAAAATAAATATGAGCTAAAATTATAAGTAAGGATTATATGTAGTGGAAGATATCATGAGTAAATAAGTAATAAAAAATATAGAAATTTAAATAATTGAAAAAACATCCCACTTAATCAAAAACTGGAGAATATTTATTAATATGGATGGAATAAATTATAATCAAATAATTCCATATAAATAATCAAAAATACATGAAACTTATACATGGTATATTAACTATTCAAATAATCAAATAGATATCAATTACTGATTTTATAATGATGGAATTCCTAATTCTGTACATCTTAAACATACCATAAAATTATCTTTCTATTAAATCATATATAAATGGTTAAGTCCAAGTCCAAATACCAAAACTAGTTTATCTCATGATACCTATTAATTCATCAAGGGAATATGATGGGCCGCTCCCATAACATACTAATTCGAATTCATTTCTCATATATTGAATGAATAATTTAAATCATAAATAGTTTTTTTTCATAATAAATATCCATATTGAGTAAATAATATATAATATCATGATTTCCCTAGTCAATTAACTAACATTCAACCAAGAGAAAGACTGATTACTTACAAAAGGTTCATATCTCTAACAGAAGATTGAAATCTTTTTGTCAGAAATGACACACTTGTTCTCCATTACATTCATCCTCTCTAATTTCTTTGGTTATATTCTTTATTTATTTTGAAGAAAAAATTATTTTCAGTCAATTAAATAACTTTTATAATAATACACTATATATAAAAATGGAATACGCTTTGGGAAATAAGATTATCCATGACACAATGAAAATATAGATATTTAAGTGAAATTTTATTTTCAATGAATGATAATCATAAGAATGTGAATGTTTCAAGAGGAAGTTAATAACCAAAATTTTTTAAGATATAAAAGATGATTATCGATTCATCAGAAATATAGGTTATGTAATTAATCCATTTATTTTGAAGAATAAAAGAAAAGAGAATAAAAACATTAAAATAAGTTCCATTAATGATTTTTATTTCAAAAAACCATTAAAATCTTATATAATAGGATAAATATATTAAAAAATAATCAGTGGTGGGAATGTCCATCAACACTGAATATGATAAAAAGAAACATTCCTTTTGACTTTTTATAATGAAATGTTAAAATGAACCTTTCAGAAAAAATTGGGACAATTCCTTTTGAGCCTTGTATAATAATAAGGATAACATAAAAAAATTAATAAATAATTTGATTAAATGATATAGACTTTTGTTAATCAATTTTTAAAAAATATGGACGTGGAATAAAAAAATACATAATCAAAAGGAAAATAAAATCATATTTTATTTTAAAGATTTCATTGATTGATTCTGGTGAAAATGAGAGGAAAATTTTAAAGAAATAATGATAAATCATTAAATATGTATAGGATATGAATATAAATAAATATGATGAAGTATAGATCATAATATTAATTTAATGAAAATATTAATCAATCCGAGGAAAATAAGATTGTTGATTAATTTATTACATCCTTGGTAACTTTAAAATTATAGGCACATGAGAGTGTAAACGTAAATTATATATTTACTCACAATGAATGAAGAAAAATTCATCTTAAATACATTAAATGATCATCATATACATGATATAAAAGTAAATATATGAATAATACTAAATATGTGTCAATAGAGTGTAAATTGAGATGAAATCCTTTAGAAAGATCATAACATTGGAGTGAGAATTAATCAAATATGTTATTATGTGTAAAATTTTAAATCCATATAAAACAAGGGTAAATAAAATCAAATATAATTAGCTCTTATTACACAGAAAATCTTATAATAACATAGAAAAAAAATTAATATAACTGAGTGATAATAAATTGAGTTATGAAACTCCTTACCTCATACTTACACTTTATTGAAAATGATTTAAACTCATATATAATTATTTTAAACTAGTTATTAACTTTTAAAATATCCATATTCAAATTTATAATATCATATTTTACCCAATTATAATATCTTATTACATTTTCGTCAACAATCATTCAATAATATTATAATTTCAACTGTTAACTATTGAGTTTTCACCTGTATATTTCATCACAGATATGATTCTTGTACCTAGGTTATATTTTAATCTTATAAATAATTATATTAATGTTTTAAATATTATAATTATTTACTAGATACATTTTTCTAATAATTATTAAAATGTGGAGATAGAAAAATGAATTACATTGTTCATGAAAATGGTATGTTTTATGTACATATGAACGATGTTTTCAATTTTTGATGGATGGAAAATCAGAAATATAAATAAAAATTAACCTTTATATAATCCTTATAATATCATAAATATCATATATATTCATTAAATATATCCTTATTACAATCCATTAAAATTATAAATGAAAAATGAATCTCATCTCTTCATGGAGGTGGTTGTCCACACGTACGCATGGGTGACATTTTAATTTTCCAACAGATAAAAAGGCATGAAGATAAATAATATCTTATAATTAAATAAATATCATTATTTTATAAAACATTTAATATATACTCATTAGTTCTATATTTATAACTATTTATGTAAAATAGTGACGAAAAAAATAATTACACCATTGCATGGAGATGGTAAGTTGTACAAATGCTTGTGCGAAGTTTTCTCTTTCTATAGGATGGAAAAGAGGTAGAATTTGGTTTTACCATAAACATAATAAAAACTTTGAATATTTAGAAAAATGGAATTATTATTTTAGGATGTTTAAAACATACTTATAGAAATTATAATAATAAATAAACATGAATGAGTCGTTAAATAGGATTACCTCTTCTTCGGTGGACTTCAATTAAATCCATAGTTAAATACTATAGAAATAGTCTTTTAAGAATAGAAAAACCTTCTAACTTGTGGTGACATAAGTTGATAATATAATTTTTTATGGTATTATTAAGCTAGGAATCTCAATAATTTGTAATTAAAAAATCGAGGGGTGTCCTTTTATAAGTGAGGTTTGGGACACTAGAGGAATTATATAAAGTAATAAATTTATATAAATTAATTTTCATGGAAAAATATATTAAAATATATATATAAATAAAATATATTAATAGTATGACTATAATCCTCTAGACTAAAAATATTTAGACAATTTTTTGTTTTGTCTTGACACATATCTCTTTCTTTTAACCCCTCATGTTAACTGTTTTGAAAATTTTCATTTTATTAATGTTTTATACTCTTTAGGGGTCATAAAAGATACAATAAAAGAAAAAGTGACCCACAAACAGACCAAGATTGAGATTTTCAACTATATTCTATTATTTTTTAGGATTTTTATGAATTTGAAATAATTTATTAAAATATTTTTCATCATAAAAAATCATTAATGCAATTTTTGGAAATTCATGAAATATTATAATATAATTTGTGTCAAATATTGGACAAATAGTTCCAAAATTACATGGATTTGAATAAAATGAGTATATTTTATTAATTTAATCATATAATAAATGTTATATAGGCATAAATATTATTTTTAATACTTTTCTTTTAGTTTATCTCTGTGGTTCACTATTTTTAACCTTAATTATCATATATAATTTTTTTAAAGTTTTTAAATAATTTTATAAAATATTATTTAACATAAAATATCATTTTTGACACTATTATTTTAATTTCACATTAAATACCTAAAGAAAAATATTGAATTAAATATACACATTTAGAATTTCCATAATATATTATATTCATATATAAATTCACGAGGTACTATAATTCACCCAAAAATAATTTTCTTTTCGACTTTTTAAAATATTTAACATAATTTTTTATTACTGTCACAAGGGCTGTGCCAGAATTTTTGTAAGAATTTAAGGTAATTATTTCATCACTAAAATTTAAAAAAAATTAATATGATAAAAAATAATTTATATTTAAAATACACATTTATAACCTAAATTATCTTGGTTTATCCTTATATAAAAAATACACTGATATTAAAGTCAACAGAGTGACATTTTTAAATTTTCATTGAATTAAATAATATTAATGTAATTATCAAGGGTAAATGACACAAAAAACCAAATATTAAAATTTGGGATAGATATGGAAACATTTATCGCATACAATGAGATTAATGAAATTCTTGGGTTGATTTCTAGACCAAATTTCATTGTTTTAACCATGTTTTACCAATTTTACTCTTATAGAGGTGAAAAATAATTACCACTATTACTGTTCATAATGATAAAAAACGGTCCTATTATACAAATTTGAACCTAAAAATCATAAATATTGTATCCATTTTTAAGATTTAATTTCTAAAATTTTAGGAAAATCATTTTAATATAAAACCCTAAAACATAACGTAAAAATATTTTTTAGATATAAAAAAAGTAATGCATTTAATTATGTCAAAATCATTAATATTTATGATTAAAATGGAATTAATTATAATATAATAAATAAAATTTATCATATTTTAATAAATTAAAAATATAATTTAACTTTTAAGTTACATTATTTTAATGAAATAAATTATAGCATTTGAAAAATTAGTATGTTTTATTATTCACTAAATGATCAATAATTTCAAAAAAAGTCCCAAATTTCACCATAATTTATTTTTTATGATAATTTGAAAAATAATTTTAATTTTTTTAAATAATTTTTTTAATAGTTTTATAAATTAATTTTAATTTTCTTGCACAAAATTCAATTGAATCATTTTTGAATAAAAATGAATTTTTGAAGCATAAACCGACACAAAAAATATACTATTTATTTCATAAGAATTAATTAATACATTTTCCATGATTAGAAAAATTATAAATATATTTAATAATCTGATTACACATATTCATACCCTCTAATTCGAAGGTTATGTTATATTTAAATAATAATATTTTTATAATATGTCTCAGTTCACTAAAATATCAGTGTTTCTTGTTAGGAAACATATTAATCTTATTATTCATTTAAAATTAAATTTTAGAGTGTTACACAATTTATAGAATTCCATTGCTCTAGTAAATCAATTCAAACTTTCTATAAAACTCATAACATGTAATAATGTGGTTCTTTTCATTTTTTACCCTCACCCTTTTCCCAAGGTGTATCATGAGGTAGTAATGATTCTAACACTTACAATTTCCTTTCCTATCATATAACTATGTGTATGTTATTGTACCACTTTTTGAAATTTAAACTTGTTATTGAATATTTTATGTACAGTATTGATCATAGTGAAATCATGGTATTATTTCTGATTTTTTATATTGAAAAGAACTCCTGAAAATGAGTATTTTTATCCTTATTAAAGTTATTTAGGCATTATATATTTATTAATATTAAATTTATCCCTCAAAGTATCCTTCAAAAATTAGATTCAGATAAATTATCCTCTTAATTATTTTAGTGGGAAAGGATCCTTAAACCTATCATCGTAGCTTGATCTATCGAATCTCTACTACTCCAAGTGACAAAGATATGGTTTTGGATAGAAGACATCATTAACTCATGAATCCTTGATCTAATGAGTGTATTACCATATGTTATGAATACTTAATTTATATTTTATTAACAGTAGCCGCAAACTGACATCAATATAGATATGGTTATTTCTTTGGTTCCAATTTCATTTAATTTAACCAACTACTTTTCTTAGAACTCAGTGAAAAAAGGTGGCATTCTAAAATATAGATAATGATCACCCTAAACAATTGTTTCATAGAAACGTAAGTAGAGGAATAACTTTATGAGATAACATTTACTTTGATATATTTTTTATGTTTTATTTTTCCTTGAGACCAAAATATGATTTTATATATCATTCTTGTTACTAAGGGATCCTGATCACTACATTAACCATGTGTTAAAAAAATCCCTCATGCATGTTCATTTTTTTATCTATGTGTGCATGTTAAATTTTTTTATGATCATGTATCATCCACACATTCACATAACAACATAAATATTTATGAGATTAAAAAAGAAATAAATAAAATTTTATGATTCTGAGATGTATCTAATGTTTGATCCATTAAGCATATGAGAGATCCACTAATACCATTGGGATAACTCCTTGAGTTATATCTCACCTGATTTTCAGATCTCACCCTTATTTGGTGAATTAATATTCTTTTTGTTCCTTCACCAAGTCTCAAAATGATTTTTAAATCCATTATTGTCTTCATTATATGATAGTACTCAGCAATTGGTGAGGGGGTCGTAGTGATGTGGGATATATATTAATAATCTCTCATCTGTACATCTATCCCCTTATACGTATAATGAGGATGAGGGATGACGAAAATATCATCATTTATTAGAAAATTATTATAAACATGTCATGTTATAATAATTAAATAAATAAATGATAAAACCTAAACAGATGTTATTCAGACTCAATTGATAACCAGTCTATAAATACTCACACTAAAAAATAAATAATAAATTGTTACTTAAAAAATATTATTCAACATGGACTTGAACAACCACAATGTTGTGGGTGTCTGATGGCACCAACACCTCAGCGAGTCTAGCTAGGAAGGACTAAACTCGTGTCTGGTTGACATGTTGGCATATGTGGGTTTCTTTTATTGGTAGAGAAATGTACCAACCAATTAGTGGTGGTCATGGTTGTATGTTGTATGAGGTCATTGGGGGTGTTTCCCCAATATAGAATACATTTTTATAATTTTTTAGATCATCTCTCTTGTTCCTTGATTATCATGGTACCTCACATCTAGTGAATAGGGGAAGTCGATGGAAAACTATAGGTGGTTTTGTGTCACCTGAAATAGATTGTGTTTTTTTAATCACACCTATTTATTACTTCCCCTCCCCACTTTCAAACTTTTCATTTTTATATTTCAATTATTTTAATTTATTTAATATAAATCAAAAAAAAAATACCTATAAAAATATCGACCATCGGATTGATATGTCTCAACAAAACAAGCTCCAAAAATGTATATTTCACGAATATTAGGACCATATCAATTCCCTATATCTAGTTTTTATAAAATTTTAAAGAAATTATATGTCACAAAATTTAACAATTTCTCTTAAACCAACTAAAAGATCCCAATAATTTCAATAGCATACAGGGTTGGTATATTTAAGAATTTTATGGCCAAATATATGTCAGAGCATTATATTTGAGCTACCAGTTCTTATGTTAATTCATATAACTTCATATAAGTTTATTTAATAGTGAGATAAACTAATAAAAAATTATACCTAACCATAAGAGAATGGATAATTCTTAATGTAGTTTGATCATCTATGGATTGTTATACCTCAAAGGCATAAAATAGGGCACCCTTTATATCATCCACATGTCCGGTTAATGCTCTTGGTTCACTAATATTTGATATTCAAGTGAAAGCATGAGGAAATTGGGAGATTTATAATGATAATTTGTTCACGAAATGAACAAAAACTTGATCTTAGGAAGTCAGATCAATTCGACGTTGTTCTTCACATTCCACTCTCTCCCTATAAACCATAAATTAAACATATTAGACTCTTTAATTCAGTAAAAATGAGAGATTAACTAATAATGATTATAAAAAATACACTTAAATACTTATGTTATACATTCATAAAATTACACTTTGGTTACTCAAAAGTTATAAAATTCCTTTTAGACCACTCATTACACTGATAGATTAATTAATATTGTCATAACTATCATGAATATTTTAGAATAAATTTGAAAAACATTAACATTTCATATAATAAAATAAGAACCATTTACAAAGCTTGTTAGTTTTGATAACTATTTAATAATCCTTTAATGTGTAACATTCAATCCGGAAATAATATTTTTATCATTAGATTTTCATACTAAAATAACATGTGAATGACTTGAGAAATAAATTCACTTATTATTATAATTAACTTGAATAATATAATTCAATTTATTTACATAAGATTATTCATACTCAAACATTTACTAGACCCCACACATGGGTTTTACTTTGTCCTAAACTCTAATTTTTCTAAACTGGCGGAACATGTGGACCCAATTTGTGTGTTACCATCAAATCCATTATATTGATAGCAGTGAGTTATACTCACAGACCAATCATGTTATATATAAACACATTGTAGCCCCAAATAAGAAAGTGATAATTATTATCTATAAAAACATCTTATGAACATGTACCATGTAATATAATCACTATGTCTCATGATATCTTATAAATAAGGATACATACATTGTGTCATTATACATTTATGTTTTATTTATGTTTGGTAACTATATTATATTTAATTTTCTTCATGTACCATATTAATGGATTTAGATAAGAAAAAACCATATCAACCATATGGAAAAATATATCTTCTTTGTTTTATAGGCGTCAAATAATTTCTTGATAATTCAATCAATGTCATACCACTAATGAAACACCTTGAATAGGATACCTCACAAAAAATATAAGTTTCATGGATTTTTTCTTACATCATAGTAAATAATATGATGATACACATTGATAATGATATATAGTCAAGATACCAAAATAGATTCTCATAGATAAAAACATCCAATGACACTAAAATCCTTTAGTGTTCTAATTTGAATTTTATTACTCACAATTTCATCTAATTAAGGTAATCATTTTAAAAATAAATAAGAATAAGTCTTTATAATTATGTGCCCTATAATCCTAATATTCAAACATAATTTCCATTCCATTATTACAATTTATCTATAGTATAGGATTTATGTTTAATATTACATTCATAGTATCTTGAGTTTCACATTAAATCTAGGAATTTTTATAACCTTATAAAACAATATATAATCAAAGGAAATTAACATGTTAATAGTGTACGTATAAGTAATGACACTATCATGTTAAGAATAGGTCATACATAACTCAATTCAGAAAAAATATATTAGTTGAAAAAGTACTAATCAAGTTGGTTCTATAGAACCCACTTTTACAAGAATAATCACAATACCTCAAACTATCATAGTCCCAACATACAATTCTCTAGATATATGCCCAATGGTATATAATCAACCAAATTAACATTGACCTTGATATTTCCCCACAATTTGTGAGCCTCAATGTATCTAACCCTTCCCATATAGAGGTTTATTTCTTTCTTCATGTCTCCATGCGGGATCCCCTATAGATTTAGGACAACCATACTGTAATTGAGATATCGTCAAACTGGTCAAACCATCTATAATATAATACCAGAAAAGATTCCTAAAAAATATCTTAAAAGTTACCTAACCACCCAAACAAATGTAACATCATCAGATATTTTATGAAATTGTTAACATATCATTGGTCATATAATATATTGATATGAGGAAAATATTGAGATGGTCTTTTACAACTGCCACCACCTTCACATATAGATTTATCCAACTTCCTATTTTAACTAGAGGAGGTAATATGAATTACACCAACTAAAACTAAAGTGTATTAGATACCTACCATACCCATAATGTCTATTTTAGCCATATCTTCCTTGTTTACCCCATTAGTGTGCAAGTCTTAGAAAAAAATGGAATTTGGATTTTATATCGATTCATAATCCAATAATAAAATAATAATCCTAATGAATTTCATTAGTGATAATATTAGGTTAAAATTCCATAAATAATGAAAATGGTCTACTGAATATGTTACCATGTGATTCCCTTATTGAAGATATAGATATTTCTTATAATTTTCCATCTCTATGATCTTCAAATAAAACATATGGTTGAATATATATTTGAAAGTCTTATAGGTGAGATTATTAATTATATTATAATTTACTACTAACTCCCACCATTTAATTATTAGTCCTTCTAGCATATAGGTTGAGAACTTCTCCATTTAGGGTTTAGGTGTCTAGATAAATTCAAAGCTACACTCGATTTTATCTAACCGCTATTTAGCCTCTTGAGGTTCATGGTTTCCATGGAAGGTAGACTAATTCTTACTAGTAAACTCTTAAGAAAAATCCATAGATATATTTGGATCCCTATCTACTTCTCTACCCATGTTTAGGATATTATGGTTGTGGAAAAAACTAAATTTGCTCCAATGTGATGATTATTCATGGAAAATTATTTGTGGATTCCTCTTTATAATTTTTTAACACTCTTCATGGAGGAATATTTCTGAAATGAAAAAAGATCACAAAACCTAATTAAAATATAATCCAAAATTTATAAATATATATAATCAACTAATGATCAATAAAACAACAACAACACATCATAATGATATCTTAAAATTATCTCAGATTAGAGAAAAATATTTTTATAGGTAGTAAAAAAATTATAATATAATAAAAAAGAATAAATTGTAAAGGGTTTTCAAATTGAACAATTAAGAATGAAGGATGATTGATCCCTAAATATAAATATGAATAACCCACTTGATGCTTTATATTGAGGTTCATTGTCACTAAGAAATATTTTAAACTCATGCCTTAAGATCATGAAACATGAAATTTCTTCTATTTTTCACTATAAATCAAAACAAAATTCAAGATAAACTATAAAACTTCAATATAAATAATAATAAAAATAATTAAAATAAAATAAACACAAATAAATTGATAAAATAAATATTACACCAAAATATACTTTTTTGACACCCCATGGAAACTCAACATTTGTTATAGAATGTGTTGGTTGGAAACTTATTTTCCACCGACCCCATGAGTTTTGATAGATTTATTTTCTATATACATTATTTCTCAAATAACATATTTAAACTAAGATCTTTAATTATATTTTGGTACATAATAATCTATATATTCTGAATCAACATCGAAAATAGTATGAAATTAATCCTAAAACATGTTTCCAATCACCATAAACATTCACAAGTTCCAAGTATTTAGATCGTCATATTTGGAAATGATATCACCATTATAAAAAAAAATAAATTATACATATAATATTGACTATAAATCTTTCATGAATTATAAATATAATAGAATTTACATGATAAAACAATAAATCAACTTAAAATAAAATCCCTTCAAATAATGAATAACTAAATCCAAATCATAAGATAAAAAAGACACATTACAAAAAATCTTGGTCCATATCATAAATAATAAATTAATAATAAATTTTTATATACATGATATCCAAGATATTATAGTAAACCAAAAATTCAGAAAAATGTATGATCAATACCTCTATAAAATACAGCCCAAAACTGAATGAAAATACATATAAAACCCAAAAAAAAATATTTCTTATACATGTGACTCATGGTGACCTCCAACATTTCACAATCCTCATAGATTCATTCAATAAATGGTTGTAAACCAATAAAAGAAGGATATTTCATCTATTTAGCTACATCATGGATAACCGATACAAAATATATACAATGTTGTGTATATAGGGTATGTGTATAAACCCTATAGGATACCTCCAATGATTTAATATAATTACATTCCTAAACTAATCCAAACATATTAGTTTGAAATAAATTAAGGAAAGAATTAAAATTTTTATATAAAATGATAATTATAATATTATAACAGATTTTACATTGAAATTATCTTTAAATAAAATAGGTATGCAATATTCATAAATCCAGGAGAAGGATTTGAAATATAATCACATGAACAATAATATCTCATGAAAAGTCAATATATCATGGGGTGGGATACTGGGAACTAGTTAGAATCCATGACATGGATATTATAAATGGATTCATCATATTAATACTTATTCAAACAAAAACCATAACTTTCTCAAACAAAGCCTCATTAGGTTCCACCACTAGTTAGAGAATTATAGCATGGGGTACACATTAGTCAGAGAGAAATCATAACCGATGGTACTTGTCAGAGTAAAGTAATATCTAGAAACAATTATCCCTATAATATGAAAAATTAGGCACCTGTAGGGTATTTATATAATTAAATAATATCAAATAAAATCAATACAATAGTAATAAAATCACCCTTGTCACCATTATATTACCTCTCCTAGAAACAATCCCTTTCTCATCAATATTCACAAATTCATTCTAAGAAAATTTAATAATCATATACATTAACAATAGGGGTATAATAAAAAACATAATAAAATTACACTTCACCTAAAATTTATTAATTCCCATATTGAAAACTTATTAGTTATTAAAATTAAATTAAATCCACTAAATTGATTATTCAATAACATATGTATTTATTAATAAAATATAAATACCCCAAAACAAAAATTTAAAAATAAATATAGGATTTAGTACCATGAAAAAAAAATTAAAAAACCACTAATAATTTGAGGATTTTTTAAATAAATAAATATAATAAATAGTCTTAAATGAGTAAAAGTGCTATAATTTGTTAAAATAAGTTTAAATATAGGAAAGAGAATGATTCCACACTCCCTAATCATACCCCCACCCATTTTTGATATCCCCTAAACATGGATTTACACCACCATGGGTTGTTAGGTAAAAAATAAGCATGAATAATATAAATAATGGGTGAAAGATAATAATGGTCTTGAGATTCTATTTCCACATAGTATCATTAATGAACCACTAAGATTCCATTAATAGATAAGGGGGAAGGTAGATGTTAACTAGATAACTCTTTGTGGTGATACTAAAATATTTTAGTGGAATAATAGAATATAAATTTATCGAAATGAAATAATAAAATTATATTTATCTATTTATTACAAAAATACATGGCCCCATTATACAGTATCTTGATCTTTATGACCATCCTTGAAAAACTAATAGTCTGTTTATTTATACACTTCATAGTCTCAAGGAATATGAATTTTTACCTTCTGTTACGTGTTTCTAATGATATATAACACTTATTAAAATATAATATTTAATCAAGAAACCCTAGACCAAGGTTTCTATGTTATGAAACAGAAACCATTCATATTATAGAATAATGAAAATGTGTGTACCTTTCACCATAGATGGTCACAACCCCTTTCATTAATCACATGATCATTGATGATCCTTTATAAGTGCACAAATAACTTCTTACATCATGGTGTATCCATAGACTGAATTGAATCCCATTGTGATTAGGTAGTACCCTCCTTACAACCATGAAATTACAACATTTGTAACCTTTCGTTGACCATACATTCTTCCGAAAATTTCATCATGTGAAATTTTAACAACCAATGATATCTCTGGAAGATTTCATAACTTTGAATCTAATCATTCAAATTAACAAATTAATCATTGGGTTCTTATATGAATTTTAGAACATAATTATTCATTAAAAACGACCTTACAACAAATCCAAATCATACATGATGATTTCCATAGGATATATATATTTGATATCACTGTATCATATCAAATGGTACTCCCATACACGGAATATGATTTACCTTAAATAATAGATATTATACAATAAAAAACCTTATTTTAAACATTATAATATAGTCTAAAATTTATCATATACATATTAGAATTAATGTCAAATCTCAATAAATCTCCCACTTTCACTAAAGCCTAAAATAATTGATGATTAACCTGGTAATGTATCATATACAACTCATGAAACCATATTCAAAACTATTTTTTATATCGAACAAAACTCTTTTGGAAATATATCATCAACATAACTATATATCACATAGTATGAAAATCATTTGGATTATACATCCAAACCTCATTTGGGATAAACTCTAAAACACTTTTAAAACATATAAAACCTTGAGATTTCAATATTTAATTCTACATTAAATAATATTATGTTTGATAGCTTACATTACATGTGACAACGTACTTAAAAAAGTTGTAAGATATTACAATAATACTTTATCAAAAATAAATATAGTGATCAATTATTATACCTAAATTGTTTTTTTACAAGTTAAATTTAATAATTGGAATGTAAATAATTAAGGTGATATAATTAAAATCATTCAACATTAAAAATGGTATTTTCTGAAAAAAATAAGCAAGATTTGTGTAATTTAAAAAATTTATCACCTCTAATTGAATTAAATGTATGAACTATTAAATTAAAAATAAATAATTATAAATATATTTTAAGTATTATTATTAACACTTGATGTTTAAAATGATATTTTTCTATAAAATCAAGTTGGTATATAGTTTTTATCATCATTTAAAATATAAATTTGTGAATATTATAAATTGAATTTGAATAAATAAAATAGATTATTTTATTCATAATATCAAAATTATCTTAGAGTGTAATTTTTGGAATTTATGAAAATGTTTATTTTTTGGTGAATAACGAAAATACCAATTTTAAAAATACATTAATTTTTAAGAAATTTATCATGATATAAGAATGACAATTTTTTTTTGGCAAAAATTAATTGAACAAATGTATATTTAATAAATAATATAATTCATTTAAAAATATAATTTTGAACATATAAATCTAGGTTTTTAATTTTATTAATCAAAGTAATGTTTTTATTCAAATATAAAATGTTTTTTATCTTTAATCTTTTACTCAAGTATTCATAATGTTAATTTAGGTTTTAGTTCGGTATAAAATAAAATTAAGTCCCATTTTATTAAACATAATCCTATAAATTCTATGGTAATATATATAATAAAATATTTTCTTATAAATAATTTTTATGAATAAAGGGTATTTTTTCTAAAAATGGATTTTAGATTCATTTAGAAAACTTATATTAAAGATATTTTTACTAATCCTATAAATTGAATCTCAGAAAATGGATTAAATATTATGTATCAAAATTTTATAATTTTTTTATTACTTCAATTTCATTTTTTAGAAATGATTAGTTATCATGGTAAAATGTAATCACCACGGTAAATGTTAAAATGGTTAACATGGGTTAGACTAAAATATATATATTAAAATATCACTAAAACATATATAATTGTGATTATTTTGAGTGGTTTTATACATTAACATATCATATCATATATATTGGACTAAATTAGAGAAACATTTCATTATAAATACATTTATTATATTTTAATGTTCTTAATATTTACGATGGTGTCAGTCCCCTAATTTATCAATGGATACCCCTTAGACTCACTTATAAACACACATAAAGATCCATTATATAAAAAAAATATCCACCAACGGACCCTCAAAACAATAGACAGTAACTAGAGGTTTTAGGATTCAAAAAAGACCTATCCAAAATTCCTTAAGGTGTAATACAAAGGAATATATCCAAGGATGACGTATAAGTTTTTATCCAATTATTTAATGTCTATTTATTCTTCGTCATCATTAAAATATATTATAACCATCAAAATATAATTCCATAAGAATATTTTCTATACATATATGTTACTATATTGATTGAGAAACAAATTTATACAAACTTTCTATTTATTAGTAAATGAAAACATCGTGCATGCATAAATACAGACTACCGTTTCCATAAAGTGATGTATTTTATTTTTCATTACCACATTAAATGAATATTTATAAATATATAACAAATAAATATATATGATATTTATGAAATAATTATTATTATTTAAAAATAATATAATATCGACCTTTTTACCCTCTCATCCGTTTGAAAATGGAAATTTCACTCAAGCATATATGCGGGATAATGCCTCTCCAAATTGATGTAATTCATTTTTCATCACCACCTCACATGGATGGACATAAAGATTAATTTAATGTATAAATATGATATTTATTATATTATTTTGATTTTATAATGTAAAAATATTCTCTAATTTATTTTCTTTTCATCCATTAAAAGAATGAAACAATCACTCATGTGCACGTGTGCACTGCCACTTCCATGAATAGAGCACCTCATTTTTCATAACTACCATGTATTTGTGGTTAAAAAAATGTATTTAATGTTTCAAAATGATATATATTGCATTATTAAAAAACATGTGAGGAAATCATGACCATGTTTCAATTACTATAACCACCGAATTAAAATAAGCATGAGAAACAAAATAGTTTACACCAAAATAACATATTTTAACCGAGACTTATTAGTTAATGAGTTGAAAGGAAATTTTGAATAAATGATATTTATATAGGAATATATAAATATAGTTATCATATATATTAATAATAAATATATTTTTTTATATAGGATTTTGGAATGAATTTGACAAAGAGGGAATCCAAGGTAAGTGTTTCTTGTCTCAAATGTTCTTCTTTGAGACAGGTTTTGAATTATGTGGCTATTTATATAACATACTATACAAAAACCTATTTTAAAAATTCTATCATGATATTTATTTTATTCATGTTAATTAAAGTTCCATTTCATGTTCTTTCTTTCAATAGGTTTGGATTCAAGTTTTATAAAATCTATCTGGGTTCTTGGTCTCAATTTTGATTATTTAATATGTGTTTCATGTTATGGATCATGATTTATTTTATATGGTGTACTTACTACCACATGAATATATTATTTAATAATATTTTATTAAATTAATTTGATTTACATATCCATTCATTGTTCTAAATTTTTATGGATTTTGATTCAAAAGTTAACAAAGTCGAAAAGGTTTATTTCTAAATATAACTTTTATCAGGATTATTTATGTTTCCATTTCCCTTTTATGGAATTTTATGTTCTATTTATATCAAACCCCATATAAATTATTATGTAATTTTTATTTATATATTTTTAATATATTCTTTCAATTTTTCCTCTCTTTGGTACTCAAATCCACTGAATGTTTGTCTATGAGAAAATCTTTACTAATTAATTCTTTTTTCTCAAGATCTTTGAACTTTTATATCCATATTATTTATTTTCATTTATGTTTTTCCTATAATTTAATTATTTCTAATGTTAAATGTTTATTAACCTTCACATTATTTTCAAAATATTAAAAGGAATATTTTAATGTTTTCTGAACAATTCATTTTGGTCATTCTTTATAAATGTATGAAAATAATCTCTTTTTATATTTATTTAAACACGATTAAACATTCCTTCCATCATAAACCTTATAAATGATTTGGATTATTTACATGTTTTATGGATTTACAAAGTAATATCTTCCCTCATTATTATATGTATTTTTCAAATAATTTTTTTATTTTTTTATGAAATATTTTTAATAGGTATTTCACTCCACTTTTGTATGTTTTTATCTTATACTCTGTATTTGTTTAATTAAGCATAGTTTATTATCAATATTCTATTATTATAAAATATTTTACAAATAATTTTTTTAACTCCTATAATATGGTTATGTTGATATATATTTATATATATATTGTCAATGGTTTATTATAAATCCAATGAATTATTTTTTAGGATAGTATTGCAAAAAAATATAGGAAAAAATTTTAAGATGAAGAATAATTTTCTATGACATTTGGAATTGATGGAGTGTGTTTTAAAAGCTATGGAAATTGAATATATACTATAGTAACTAAGCCTAAAGGTAAAACCATAGGAATTAAATAGTAAAGTAATACAAGATAATTGGGATGCATGAAGTTCACTAGTTATTTTATAAATTCCCTATGACATATTCTTGAGTAATGAAGGGTGAGTTCACCTTATAATGAGAGTTGATTCCACAAATATGTAAAATGCATGAATCTGTTGTACAATGAATGAAGTATATATTCTATAAAATGTATGAATCAAATGATGGTATGCTAGTCCTCAATGTTTAGTAAATCATGAATAATAGTTTTCTCATGGTTCATGATTAGGATCTTTCCAAAAAAAATGATTGTTTATATGATGTTCATGTTGTAAAATGATGAAGTTGAAAACTGTAAAAAATTTGATGTTATAAAGTTATGAATGAACTATTTTATGAAGGTTGTTTTATAAATCTATAATCAAATACATGATTATTATATTAATACAATTAAACATCAGTAGAATAAAAATTATTTTAAGGTTACCGGATATACAAGTATAATTTTTTATTGGAAGGAGAGAAATAATGTCCACCAGACTGAGTGAGGATTTGAGGAAGCCACAAAAATGATTCATCTGAGAATGGAGCCTGTAGACTTGGAGTTTTTTTATTTAGAACTTTTTTATTTAATAAAATTGATGATTTATTTCTCTCAATAAGTTAATAGTTTATAATCAATCAAATTGATGAAAATATGTAAAGAACAAAAGGTATAGAAAAATTTCATCCCTCTCCTCAATTTCTTACTAAAAGTGGGATTCAAATTTAGATCATTAAGGGGGGAGAAAAATCATTCCCTTACTTAATGATATTATAATAAGAATACATTGAATTTATTATCAATAATGGGGAATGAAATATAATTGACTCAAAATAGAATTTGGTATTGATAACAAATCCAAAGGGGAGATAGTAACTCCTATCAGATGATGATATTGATATATTGTACTTTTTATCATTATTTTGTAGTAAATTTATTGAGTTTTATCATATATGGTAATGATAATGAATATTTTAGAATGTTTTAAGATGAATAAGAACTATCTATAATATTTGGAGGTGAAGAATTAAGGGACAACAACTAAGTAGGGTTGAGATCTAACATAGGAATAAAGAATGGTGGTAAAACTATCATAAAAACAAGAGTGATTTATTCCAATATAACTAATAGAGTTTAATATCACTAAATAGCTAATAAATTCAATATGATTCATTCCTTGGAAATGAAGCGTAAATTCACCTTATAAATAGTGTTTCTTCTAAAAATATGGCAAAGGCATGATGTTATATTACTACAAAGTATGAATTCTATCTGCTAAACAAAGTTTGAGTTAGATGATGTTATATTGATCCACAAAGTTTCTAACATCATGATTCCTAATTTTATCATGGTTCAATATTATTCATTTTTTATAATGAGATAGTTATTATGAAGTTCATGATATAAAATGATGAAGTTATAGACTCTACAATGTTCGATGTTATGGATTTATGAAGTTATTTTTGTATAAAGATTTTTATATGATGCTACAATAAAACACATTATAATCAAAAAAAGTCTATTTAGCTTCATAAGAAGAAGAAATATTTGAGGTTTATTCGATGTAAAGATATAAATTTTTAATATACGGAGATATATGAAGTCCACCAGACCGAGGAGATATTTGAGGAAGATTCCAAACTAGGTTTACAAATGAATATGATTGAAAAAATATGATCCTATGGATAATTATAAAGGATAATAGAGGAGAACTAATTAATTTTCATTTGAAAGATAAGTATTATGTCATCAGATAGAGAACATTGACGAAATTGGATGGTAAAATGTGAATTCCATCAGTTGAGGTGGATCCAGAAAGAGTAGTACTAGACATAGGAAAATATTATTTTACAAAGAACCGAGTATAGCTAATTGATCTCTATTAGAATTTTTATCATATGTAAGGTGACTGAGTGAAGACATTCCAACTTATCAGATAGATCAGTCCAGATAAATTTTTTTGAGTCTGTCAGATAGAGGTAACATGTAAATATCACTATATAAACAAATATAATGGCAACCAATAGAGAACTAAAAAGTCATCAGGAGATGAATTAAAAAGTCATCAAATGGATAAATCATCATGTTTGTAATATCCATTCATAAGTTCTTCACAAAGGATACTATGAATAGGGGATCTTGACAAAATATCACTGGACTAAGTTTCACCTAATGGAGGAATTATTATGAAGATTACCAAATAGTGAAAACCTGAGTTTACCAAACTTTACTGATTAAACAAGGGAGTTATCGTGAAGAAACTAAAAATAAAAGATATTTTATTATACCATGTATAAATTCATTCATTAGTTTACGCATAAAAAATGGTGATTTTGATATGGATATTCAATGACTCAACATTCATAAAGGATATTTCTTTATTCATTCTGATATTTGTGTATGATTTTAAGATAGTTGACACCATGTTTTTTGGGACCATTGATGATGTCAAATACATATATATATGTAAAGATATCAATGGTGTTAAATCCAATAGTTTAGTATGTGGGAGGTTAAAAATAAATCATTCACATTTACCTCATCTATTGGATGAACATTTCTTTTATAATGAGTGGAATAACACTTGATTTGTGTGTGGTGATTTATTTTGGAAGGAAGTGTTATTATTAGATGTTTGATCTGATCCACCAACCAAGATAATACTTAGCTTATGAAGAAGTTTCAAATATAAAGTTACATTCTCTACATGAACTAGAAAATGTAATATTAGACATAATCTACCAGATAAAGGTTAATCAGACTGAGGCTTGTTAGATAAAAGGACTATTAGACTTAGTTTCAATAGACTAAGTGGTACATGATGTGTAACAATGGTTAGATATGTACTAGACAAAACTCACCCAGATAGTGAGAGATTATTAAGAATATTCTACTTAAAAAATAATTTTGTAACAAGAATTTTTTCTAGAACAAAAGATATTTAGGTATTTGAAGTTCTATCTATGAGGGAGTTTATGAAAAACATATAAAGACTCATGTTTCTAGTATAAATAATTCCAACATTCCTATTGGGAGATAGGTGGATCTTTTTAGGAGATTGATAAACTATGGGATGTAGTATAATTATACATAAAATATGTAATATAGTAGAGAATTTGGGTTAAGATTCACTCATTCCCACACCACTATTAAACTATGAGGTGTATATATGTGGTAGGATTCATGACTCGATGTGAGTCGACAAGGTAAAGGGTAGGTTCTGAAATTGATTATGAACTTTGTAAAAAATTATATATTCTATTTACTTTACATTATATAAATATCTTAAGGTAAAGTGGTGAGGTTGAGTTTCTAAAGATCAGTACATCCTAACTATGGCATCCCACCTTTTTAATACATTACATTTCATTACATTTTAAAAATAGAGGATCTTTAATGTCTATTGTCCTGAAAATCAGGAACAATAAATCATGAATAAAACATAAAACATTCTTCTAATACACAGTAATTCTCCTTAATAAGATCATTATATGTACAATTACTTAATATCATAACTTGGAGACATACATTCAAATGAGAGGGTGAGAAAAAGGCCCAGTAGGGGTAAACAAGGGAATCTGTTTACTTGTGATATCAATACGTACTTGAATAAAACATAAATACAAGAGAAATAAAATAATAGGAATATCATAAGGAAAATAAATTGAATCATAAATTGAATATGTGGATTTAACATTTCATTTAGACATTCATGAACATATCACTAAGGTTCATCCCCAAGGTGTCATAAAAATTACCAAGGTTATTCACCAAGGTATCGTAAAACTTGTCATCTCTAGAGTTTAATTCTTTACCCAATGCATTGGAGGGATATCAGGGAGAACCCTTAATATTTTTTAATTTCGTGTGATCCACATAGATAATAATCATACATTTCATAAATAACCCATAAAGAATAAAATAAATGGATTTTATTTCATGATCGTGACGTTTTAAATGTTTTTTAAAAAATTAAGATCATTATGTCATTTATAACCCATGGAAACGGAGTGAGGGGTGTATGTATATAAATTACAGAATAAAATGTATCATCTTTATATATATCTTAACATCCGAATAAATGAAATGGTTATGGGTATTTACATAAATAAAACAATAGTATTTCTGGAGAGAATGAGATTGAAAATTTCAGGTGAAGTTTCTGCATCATAACAGCTATATAACATGGTTTTAAAAATCATTGAAAAGAGAGGGTACAAGAGTAAACCATGCATAAATAACTTATAATACATTATAAATGCATAATAAAATGGAGAGAAGAATATAGTATGGAAATTTTAATGGCATGCCACATGAAAAGAAAACATGAAAGAAAAGAGAAGACGCGATTCCTTTTACGAAAAATTCGGTAGCCTAAAGACATCACATAAAAATTCAGAAAACAAATTGATGAGAAACATAAGGGTCTATAAATAATTATACATGAAATGGACAGTAATTAGAAAATATGTGAATAAACCATCAACAAAAATAGATGGAAACTATAAGACAAAACATAAGGGAAATCATGGCTTAAAAGAGGAGGGTGAAAGGATCCCTTACCTTGAAGAGTAACTTCTAAATCATGAATGTTGGGACCTTGGGAGGCATGAGGGCACTATAAGAGGACTCCATGGGAGGTAAAGAGACCAAAACTTCGTTGAAGAGAATTTTGGAATGAAATGGATGAGGGAAAGGCTTAGTATTTATAGTGGAAGTGAGGGAACAAGTCATTAATTTCCAAGGGACACCTCATCGGTGGTATTGGAAAAACCATGAACTTTCCCATAGTATTTTACCATGGTATTGGCCACTTGGGAAACCTCATACCTTTTATTACTATTTATAAGTCGTCCAGAATGATTAAATAATTATTACATCCTTAATTATTTCATTATACACACGAAATTAAAAATTGTATTTTCATTATTCCATGAAAAGCCAATAATTTTAGAAATATCCCAAAAAATCACCTTAACCTAATATCAATTCTCTGAATTAGGAAATTAACTACATTTTATAAAAATATTTTTATAAATATTTTTAATTTAATTTTTAAATAAAAACACTATTCGCCAAAAAAAACTAATACTTGACTAATAGTTTCTGAAACAGTTATTTATCTATTTTATTGAATCATATTACTTAATCAAGGTGCGTAAATTTTATCAATACTTTCTTAAGTGATGTTAATTAATCCATTTGGTCACATTACTAATCCTAAGCGTAAAATTAGTATTCATAATTTACTATTGAACAAAAATTTTGTTGATCTTATTAGACTCTAAATTTCATACTGAGCACAACTGTAAAAGACCATTTTTTGAAAATCATTACAAATTATTAATTATTTAAGTTTTAAACAAATATTTTAAAATATCCTTTTTTTCAAATATCAATAATAAACATCATATATTTATCTGGTCATTTGAAAATTCACAAAATTCACTATAAGAAAAAATCCCAATATTTATTTATATCAAAGGATTACATAAGGAAACTAAGGTCTCATTACATACCCCCTTCTAACACCAGCATACGACCTAAGTGTAAGGTGTGCTAAGGTGATTGAATCTTGGGGTGGACCAGCCAACATTTCCCGAGTGGTGATTTCTATTAGCTTGAACTTCTCACGAAGGCGATTCTGTTCCAACTTCACATGATGAAGTTTGGCTTGGGTTTAGTCTAGAGAAAAGACCAGTGGTGCTACCTCCTTCCTGAGTTTCGTCAGATGGGATCCAATCGGCCCAAGACTACTGGATTGGGCCATCAAATCTACTTTCTATATTAATTAACCAAGATCAATGAATTTATAAACAAAAAAATTGTAACGTTAAGAGTTTAGCTTCCAACAGTCATATTGACCTATTGTCATATGACAGTCTAAAACCAATGGTGTCATTTAATTATACTCACTTCATTAATTAAATAATATAGTATTGTTGAGTATAAAATAAAATAACACACAAAATTTAGGAAACAAATATTAATAAAAAGTTCTGGTCATTACATTCTGACCGCCTTAAGAAATTTCATCCCCGAAATTTTTAACTCATACCCTCATAAGAGAAAATGTGTAGGTACTTCTGCCTCATAGACTCCTCTGGTTCCCATGTGGCTTCTTCATATTTTTGGTTCCTCTACAACAAATTAACATGGTGGGTAGTCTTATTGCGTAGAACCTTGTCTCTACGATCCAAGATCTCCAACGGCTGCTCCTCATAAGAGAAGTCATGTTCTAGTTATACCACATCTGGGTTTAGTACATGTGAAGGGTCAGGTATATACTTTCTCAAAAGGGATACGTGGAAGAAATCATGAACTTGTGCTAGATTTGGAGGAATTGCAAGCTGATAGGCCACTTCTCCCACGCAATCATGGATTTCATAGGGGCCAATGTACCTAGGGCTGAGCATCCCTTTCTTCTCAAACCTCATGACACTCTTCCAAGGTCAAATTTGATGAAAGACCTTTTCACCGACATCAAACTCCAAGTCCCTTAAATGGTTGTTAATATAGCTCTTTTGCTGACTCTGAGCGGCATTAATGTGTTGTTGGATGGCATGAACTTTTTCTAACATCTCTTGCACAAGATCAGGGCCAAGAAACTTTCTCTCACCAGCTTCATCCCAACACGTAGGTGTTCTACATTGCTTCCCACATAGAGCTCCATAGAGTTTCATTTGAATGCTCGAGTGGAAGCTGTTATTGTAAGAGAACTCAACTAATGGTAGATGTTGATCCCATCCACCCTTAAATTCTGTTGAACACGTTCTTAGTATGTCCTCAAGTGTTTGAATATTAATTTCAGATTGGCCATCAGTTTGGGGGTGATAGGCCATACTGAAATTCAATTAAGTGCTTAGAGCATGTTGAAGACTTGTCTAGAATTTTGATGTGAACCTTGGATCATGATCAGATACGATAGAAAGTGGATCACCATGCAGCCTCACGGCTTCCTTCATGAAAATCCTTTCAATTTCATCAAGAGAGAAATCTTTCTGAATTGAGATAAAATGGGCAGTCTTGGTGAGACGGCCCACAATAAACCATATCACATTGTTTGCATTGGATGTTCTCGGAAGACCAGTGACGAATTCTATAGTTATATTGTCCCACTTCCATGAAGGTATGGGTAGTGGTTGCAGTAACCCTTTAATACGTGGTCTCTCTAACTTCACTTGCTGACATACTAGGCACCTTGAATTGTAGTCAGCAATCTCCCTGTTCATATTATCACACCAATAATGATCTCAAATGTCCCAATACATTTTTGTGATTCTAGGATGTATATAGAAAGTAGAGCTATGAGCTTCATACATCAACTCTTTCTTTATTTCTGGAATAGATATATCACATAGTCTTGTACAAAATTTCCACACACCCTCTTGATAAGTACTGTACTCTAGAAACGTCTGATCCTTTATGGCCTCAAACTTCTTCTGTAACAAATGATCTTCTTTTAGTGATTTCTTGATCTTCTCTAGTAATAATGGTTGAAAAATAATTTCGGTTAGGTTTGATGATGTCCCTTCCCCTATAATTCCCATGACCAACTTTACTAGGTCATTAATCAGTGGATCTCTTTGAATCTACATCATAGAAAGAACAATTGGGTATTTCGTGCTTAATGCATCAGCGACATTGTTTGCTCTTCCAGGATGATAATGAATTGAACATTAATTGTCTTTAAGAATTTCCAACCATATCCTTTGTCTCATTTTCAATTCCATTTGTGTAAAAATATATGTCAAACTTTGATGGTCTATGTATATATCACATTTCTCCCTATAAAGATAGTGCCACCATAACTTCAGAGAAAAAATTACCCCAGTTAGCTCTAGATCATGAGTATAATAATTCATCTCATGAGTCTTCAACAATCGCGATGCTTAAGAAATGACCCTTTCATATTCTAGGAGGACACACCCAAGCCCATTTAGAGATGCATCACTAAAAATAATGAATCCTTCTCTACTATAAGGTAGAGTTAACACAGGTGCAATAACAAATCTCTTCTTCAGCTCTTGGAAGTATTACTCACACTCCTTTTTCCAGATGAACTTGACCCCTTTTCATGTTAACATGGTTAATGAATTAGAAAGCCATGAATTTTTTTTCACAACCCTCCTATAATATACTGCTAATCCAAGGAAACTTCTAATATTTGTTATTGTTGTATGTTGAGGCCACTCCTCTACAAATTTTGTCTTTGTAGTTCCAACTGTGATTCAATAATTGGTTACAATGTGCCCCAACAAAGAAACTTGTTGTAACCAAAATTCACATTTCCTAAACATCCAAAAAAGCCTCTCCTTCCACATAGTTCTTAAAATATCCCATGGATGATCCTCATGCTCCTCGTGACTTTTGGAATATATCAGAATATCATCAAAAAACAACCACAAAGTTATCAAGGTAGTCCTTAAAGACTCTATTCATCAAATATATAAAAATAGCAGGTGCATTATTCAGTCCGAAGGGCATAACAACAAACTCATAATGCCCATATATTGATTGGATGGTAGTTTTTGGAATATCTTCTTTCTTCACCCTCAATTGATGATAACTAGATCGAAGATCAATCTTAGAGAAAAATTGAGCCCCATGAAGTTGGTCAAATAAGTCATCAATTCTTGGAAGAGGGTATTTGTTCTTTTCAGTTCTACCATTAATTTCTTTATAATCAATGCATAACGACATCGATCTATCCCTCTTCTTCACAAAGAGAACAGGTGCTTCCCAAGGAGACACACATGGTCAGATAAACCCCTTCTCCAAAAGATCTAGGAGTTGATTCTTTAATTCCTCCAGCTCCACATTTACCATCCTATATGGGGTCTTTAATATCAGATGAGATCATGGTATGAGTTTAATGGAGAACTCTACCACTATTTCTAGAGGAGGTCCAGGAAACTCTTCAAGAAATACATCAATGTTTTCCTGGATAATGGGGAAATTTTCTATCCTCAAACTCTCATTTATTTCTTCTTCTTAACCAATAAATTCCATAAAAAGGATACATGAGGTTCTTCTAGACAATGATTGGGTTGAGAGATCTCCACTTAGAAGAACAGTGTAGCTTTTCCATTCAGGACTACTGAGATTTCCTTGCTTCATCATTTAATATTAGCATTATACTTTGAGATCCACTCCAACCCTAGTATAATGTCAAATTTCAGAATGGGAGTGACTACTAGATTTGCGATAAGATTGTGCTAACTAATGTAAATACTATATTTTTTAAAAACTGATGATGCCTGGATAATCCCACCAGGAGTCTTGATTGATAACTCTACTTTTAGAAAATTTGAGGTTTATTCTATATTATTTACAAACATGGAGGAAATAAAGGAATGCATAGAACCAGAATCAATCAATGTACTTACTAGATTTGAGAGAACAACAAGAGTACCTGCTACCACATCATTTATAGATTTGACTTCATATGTTGTGATAGAAAAAGCACATCCTTGATCCCTTGGCCTTTGTTGAGGCTGATGGTGATTCCCCTCCACTGCCCTCAGATTTGGACAATGATTGTCAAAGTGCCCACATTGCCAACACTTATAGAACTGGACATTAGGTAGGTTATGTACCATCTTTACCTTATCATTTGTGTTTGGAATTTGAGGTTTCACCTCACCATGACAATTCCTCAAAATATGGACATCTCCTCCACACTTGTAGCATTTCCCACTCTGGATTAGGCAGTTCCCCAAATGATTTTTCCCACATTTATTTCACATAAGATATTGAATTTTCTTGCCTTCTATTCCCCGATCAAAGGTACTCCCTAAGCTGGGCGTAATCGATATCTTCCTTTCATTTGATTTATGAGACCACTGTGTCTCAAAAAACTCCGGATTGACTTTCATCGCACTCCACACAATCTCGTCATAGGTGTCATAGTCTCAGTTTTCTAGATTCTTCAATAGATGAGGTCTTAGTCCACTGATGAATATATCAACCATACCATTTGGATCCATGACATAGCTAGTGATATATCATGAAAGTCGGGTGAAGTTTATCAAATAGCTTTCGACAGATTCGTCCTCCTTCTGCTTCAGTTCGAGAAACTCTTTCTTGATCCTTGTTCACATGGAACGAGGGAAATACTTACTGAATAAGATCCTTCTGTAATCTTTCCACTCCATATCTCCAACCTTTGATCTTGGCCTCCGGTTTTTTCTAAGTTCCCACCACTTATCAGCATCTCCTTCTAAGAGATAGACAGCCATGGTGACCTTCTCTTGCTCTGAACAGCGGATCATAAAAAATATCTACTCGATTGACCTTATCCACTGCTAAGAAATCAATGGTTCAGTCGATCTAGTGAAGTTTGGTGGTCGTTAATTCATAAATGACTCAACAAAATGTTGTTCCCTTCATGGTGAGATCAGTATCTTAGCTTAATTCAAATAACATCTCATAACTTGATTCATTTGGTTCATCATTCGTATGAATGTTTCCATTCCCGCTTCCATCAGAGGGTCGTCAGTGTATGGTCCATTAAGGTCACCTTTTGCACGGTTCCTCCTAATGCCAACCATTTTCAAAAAGAATAAAATCGTAGTGATAAACTTATTTCATTTATGAATATTTTAAATATAAAGGATTTGATGTCTTAAAACATCATGCTTAAACAATTACATTTCTCTATAATTCCTTCATAATGATTCATAAAAAGCTTGTGATTAACCAAACATATCCCCTGGGAGTGTCATAACCAAGAGTGCAGTAAGGCCCGTTGTCAGGTACCAGGATACCCCGGGTCAAGCCCGAAACTCCTTGTTAGAGTTTTCACTCCTATGTACCTCTATGCCAGAGCCGCCTCTACCTACTCGTATCTAGACTGGGATGTATTTTCTTGATAAACTGCTTACTCAATACTCATCAAAATACCAGGATGTTTTCCTAAATTTAAAATTTTCTGTAGGATTCATCCTAATGTTTTCATATCCTAATTTCCATAAATAACTAAACTATCCTTTGATACCAACTATGGAATCCTAACTTTTTAATAAATAACTTTTCATTACATTTTACATATAGAGGATCTTTAATGTCTAGTGTCTTGGAAATCAGGAACAATAAAACATGAATACAACATAAAACATTCTTATAATCCACATGTAATTCTTCATCATAAGATCATCCTAAGTACAATTATTTCATCTCTTAACTTTTAGACATACATTCAAAGGAGAGGGTGAACAGAAGGCCTAATAAGGGTAAACAAGGGAATCAATTTACTTGTGATATCAATAAAAACATGAATAAAACATAAAGATAAGAGAAATTAAAGATTAGGAATATCATAATAAAAATAACGTGAATCATAAAATGAATATGAGTATTCAACATTTCATTTATAAATTCATGAACATATCACCAAGGACCATCCTTATGGTGTAATAAACATTACCAAGGTTATTCACCACGGTATTGTAAAACTTGTCACCTCTAGAGATTAATTCATTACCCAATGCATTAGAGTGATATCAGGGCGCAACCTTAATATGTATTTACATTAATGTGATCCACATATATTATAATCAAACATTTCATAAATAACCCATGGAGAATAAAAGAAATGGGTTTCATTTCAAGATCTTGACTTTTTAGAAGTTCTAAAAAATAAGATCATTATGTCATTTATAACCCATGGAAAGGGAGTGAGGGTTATATACATGTCAGTTACATACAAAAATACATCATCATTATATATTTATGAAAAACCAATGAAACTAAATTGGTCAGGGTATTCATATAAATAAAACAAGAGAATTTCTAGATAGAAAGAGATAGAAATTTTGATGTGAAATTTCTACAGCATAACGACTAAATAACATGGTTTTAGAAAACATTGAAAAGAGAGGGTCCAAGAGTAACCCACTCATAAATAACTTATAATACAGTATAAATACATAATAACGTGAATATAATAACATGGTATGGAAATTTTAATGACATACCACATGAAAAGGAAACATGAAATAAAAGAGAAGATGTCATTCCTATTACGAAAAATTCTACAGTCTAATGGCGTGACATAAAAATTCAGAAAACAAATTGATGAGAGTGGAAAGGGTCACTAAACAATTAGAAAAGAAATGTACAGTAATTAGAACATATATTAACATACCCTCATAAAAAATATATGGAAACTAGAAGACAAATCCTAAAAGAAGTCATGGCTTAAAAGAGGAGGGTGAAAGGATCCCTTACCTTGAAGAGTAACTTCAAAAGCATGAAGGTCAGGACCGTGGGAGTCTTGAGGGAACCTTGGGAGGACTAATTGGGAGGTAAAGAGGCCAAAACTTTTTTGAGGATATTTTTTAATGAAATGGATGTGGTAAAGTCTTGGTGTTTATAGTGGATGTGAGGGAACAAATCATTAATTTCCAAGGGACACCTCATCAGTGGTATTGGAAAAACCATGGGCTTTACCATGGTATTTACCCATGGTATTGGCCACGTGGGACACCTAAAACCTTATATTATTATTAATAAGTCTAACAGAATTATTACATAATTATTACATATTTATGATGTCATTAAACACCTGAAACTAAAAACTATATTTTCACTATTCATCAAAAATTCATTTTTTTATAAAAATCCCCAAAGATCACCTAAACCTAATAGAAATGCTCTGAATTAAAAAATGAACTCCATTTTATAAAAATATTTTTCTAAATATTTTTAATTAAATTTTTAAATAAAAAACACTATTCACATGAAAAAAATAATACTTGACTATTAGTTTATTAAACAGTTATTTACTTATTTTATTGATTTATATTACATAATCAACATGCCAAAATTAAATAAATAATTTCTTAAGTGAGGTTACTTAATGCATTTGGTCACATTACTGGTCATAGGCATAAAATCACTATTCATAATTTACTATTCTCCAAAATTTTAGTTGATCTTACTAGACTCCAAATTTCTTACTGGACACAACTGTAGAAGACTATTTTTTGAAAATAATTACACATTATTAATTATTTAAGGTTTACATTAATTTTTTAAAGTATCCTTTTTTTCAAACATCAATAATAAACATCCTATATTTATCCAGACATTTGAAAATTCACAGACATCACCATAAGAAGAAATCACAATTTTTGTTTATATAAAAGGATTACATAAGGCCGCTAAGGTCTCGTTACATAGACCCTTATAACACCATCATATGACCTAAGTGTTAGGTGTGATAAGGTGATAGAATCTTGGGGCGACTCCACCAACATTTCCTGAGTGGTGATTTCTATCAGCTTGAACTTCTCACGAAGGCGATTTCGTTCCAACATCACACGATGAGGTTCAGCTTGAGTTTGGTCCACAACAATGCTCAATGGTGCTACCTCATTCCCGAGTTCCATCAGACGGGATTCGATCAACCTGAAACTACTGGATGGGCCCATCAAGTCTTCTTTCTATATTAATTAACCAAGATCACTTGTATTTATAAACAAAAAAAATTATAACATTATGATTTTAGCTTCCAACGGTCATATTGACCAATAGTCATATAACCGTCAAAACCCAACGGTCTCATTTACTTATACTCAATTAATTAAAAAAATAATATAGTTTTTTTGAGTATAAAATAAAACCACAAACAAAATTTAATAAGAAAAATATTAATAAAAAGTTCGGGTTGTTACAATAACTGGTAACATAGTTTTCAACAACTTAAAGTAAGGAATAATTTAAGCTCAAGTTTATTAGTAAAAGTTGGTCACCTCTGATCCACCCCACCCCCCTTAGGGTGATTTAATGATACACCAGGGAATATTAGTTTCAATAATATTATTTCTACCTCATGAAATGATATTTTGAATTTATTTATCACTTATTTTTTACAAAAATGTTAATAAAATATTTAAGATAAATTATTTTTAAAACATTTTCTTCCATTTTACTCTCTATTTCCCATGAATTTTTTTTATGACAACATATTAATTTATTGTGAATTTATGGTCTTATACATTTCCATGTTATTTATTATCATATATGTATTATATATTATTTTAAATATTGACTTAGTTGTGTACCCATTATTCTTTTGGGTATAAACACCCCCATTTTATATAAATCATATTGGGCATGTTTACCAAGAAGGATAACATATTAATTGATTTGGAAAACATTATAAACATATATACATATTAGTTATCTATATATGAATGTATACTAATATGGTGAGTTGAATATAATCAATGTAAATATTGAAATTTGGTATTCTAGTTTTTAAAATAGAATGTTTAATACATAGGAATTTTTATTATGTATTTAATTTTTATTCATTACTTCCATATGATGAATGCCTTGGAATTTGTAAGCGATTAGTGGGGCCTGACATTATATATCCCCTCAATGAATTCATATGTATCATTAGACAAAATATCCTAGGTATTTGGAATATGCACAACTTATTTATTTATAATGTCTTAGAATGAGGCCTGAGCGGTAGGATTATGATGTCCAGTATTACAAATTACAACATTATGAGATGAGTTATTATTTTTTATGTGAATACTAAATTGATGTTATTTTTCAATTAATTTCATGCCCAATTTATTAATTAAATGTAATTTTTATTCTTTATCCACTCTTTCATATTTTTTGGTTCATATTTATTCATGATAGCTTCCATTGTACATTTTCTCATAATGAGCATTTTATCTCGCCCTTATTTGTGTTTCCTTTTCTCCAAGTCATGAAAAATATTAATATATATGAATATTTTAAATGGTATCATGTGGATATTTTTTTTTGAATATATTGAAGTATTGTTATAGATTAATAAAATCTCGATATAGTGGGAGAAATTTCCTTTGAGTGAAAAAGATATGAGTATTTTATATAATTGTTTTTATTTTTCTCTAAAGTTCTAAACCTAAATATTTCTTGAGTATGTAAGTTAATCAATAATTTCATTGATTTTTTAAATATAAAAGGTCAAGAGTCAGTCACATGAGTTGGTATTATAATGAATTTTTCCTTTAAAAACCCATAATTAGTAGTTTAATAGAAAATATTTTACATTCTTACATTAACTTGATATTTTAGGTTTATATTTTTATATAATTTTCAAAAACTCTTATATATAAATCACATACAAAACAAAGTGAAAACTTCTACTCAATATCTATTTTTTTACAAAAAACAATTATTTATGTTTATACACTTTTTTTAGGTTTTTCTACATAGTTATAATTCTTATACATTCTTAATCTCTATGAAAATCCATTAAAAATTTTGCATGAGTAAAACAAATCAAAGTAAAAGATAAAAAACTAATGTAACCCATTAGTCGTTTTGAAAAATAATGAAATCTATAAGAAATATATCCATTTTTATATAATAGACACTGATCTCCAACAATCATTTACTAACTCGTGAAATTTTATTTATTTCTAAATTTTTTTTGTTAAATTATTCTAATAAATATTGAAGGAAAAAATAATAATCATTATGGTTTCAAAGATAAACTTATAATCATGAAACAAATCCTGAAAACAATACCTTCCAGTTTTAAAAGGGTCAAAAAAAATTTTAAAACATAAGCATGTTTTATTTCCTTGTGAAATCACAATACTTCAATAAAAATATTTTTCTATAAGATAAATGTAATATAGGTGCCTCGAGATATCATCATAATAGAACCCTTATAAGAACCTTTACAAATTGAATAAACTACTCGGTTAATTATAATATAGTTATCTAGAGAAAAAGTCAATACCCAATGTATTGGAGAGATTTATAATGCTCAATAAATATTATTATTAATTTACAAGGACCCTAATAGTCATAAGACACACAGAATATTTCATTTGCTTCAAAATATCTCATAAAATATTCTGTTTAATACATATGATGAAACACGTATGGGATTAATGTAAAAATAATTATAAAAATACTTTTTTCCTTTCAAATCCCTTAAAATGAAAAATTCTCAAATGAATGGGAAATAATATATTCTTTGAAAAACCATGAAAATTGTAATAGTAATATTATTATATAATAATATTCATGAGAGTGGGAAAATCATTTCATCCTACATACATTAGAAATAAATTTATTTTAATCATTTTCAGAAATAGCCTATATATAATATGTTAAAAATATACCCTTTTAAACCACCAAAAGGATTTTCATGTAACACCACGAGATTTTATAAAATATTTTTCTAATATTAATATAATTTTTTTGATATATATTGTGAAAAAATGCAGAGTTTATCTTGTGTCACATGAAATATTGATTTTAGATTTTGTTACATGGAACACTATGTTTGGTTTGTGTTACTTGCGAAAACATGATTAGCTTGTGTTACAAGAAATATTAAGTATAAACAAAATGTGACATGTTATTAAAATATTATTTTGATAGTTATTACATAGCCTTTGGAATGATATGTATGAATATAATTAGGAAAATTATCAAAATATATGGTTTAAACATGTATATAATAGTAATTATTTCATAACCAATTAATTTAAAAATTAAAATAAAAACTATTGAAATAAAAGAAAATCTATTTCTAAAAAAAATTATGAAAAAAAGATGTTTTACATCAATAAATTAAGCAAATTTTTTTTTGTGAATTATTTTAATAAAATTTTTATATTATATATTAAATAAATTGGTTAAAATTCATCTTATGTGTTTTCTATATAAGGGATAAGAATAAATATATTTTTTTTCTTAAAAATATATTTTTCTAAGAAACCAATTTTATCTCCTTTTTTACCCACATATTTTTAAAATAATTTACCTAAATTTTTATAAAATTTTTTAGAAAAAAAATTAATTTTTAAGAATCAACATATCAAAATTATCATAGGAAAAATGTTTAATAAATTTATAAAAATATCAATTTTTTATTATTAATACTGAAAAATACTGAATTTTAATTTAAAAATACCTCTTAATTTAGATAATTTATAAAGTTAAATTTTATTTGAAATTAGTTTTTAAGTAACATTATTTTAATTATATATATTTTTATCCAATTTATTTCATTTTAATTAATTTAATATTTAAATTGGATATAAAAATCATTATAATTTAGAAAAATGGATTAAATATTTTTAATCGTAATAATTTATATTATCTAAAAATTAAAATCTAAACAAATAGTGCATATAGTGAAAAAATTATCTTGATAAAGGAAAAATGGGTTTACCGGGGGTTAAACTAAATTGATAGGGCTTAATATGACCTAAAAACTTTCCTAAAATATATTTTATAGCCATAAGTAGACCCTATAATTTTTAATTATGTATAATAATACAGTTTTTACCCTTTTTCATGTCAAAAATGAGGTTCAACCTTTTTTTCAAAAAATACAGGTGTACAAATTACATCACTTATAAAAGGTCACCCACTATCCTCTATTCTACACACATTCAAACCAATTCTATTAGACCTTGACCTACCCAAACCACTTCTATAATGTCTTACTCATATCTTATAAGCCATATTTATCATAGATATTAATTATGAAGTCTTTTGGTGAAAACCTAAGGAGGTTACCTGAAGAAGTGGTTACGTTCTTCAACGTGAATTTTAATTTTATTTGTTCCTCCTCCTCCTTAAATAATTATTAAAACAAGTGGACATAATTAAATAAATATATTATATATACTAAGATTTATTTATGTTAATTTATTGACATATAACCATCTCCACTTCCATAAAATGGGTTATGAAATCATCATTCATGTGTACAGTGCACTACCGCCTCATGAACTAATGTCATTAATTTTGTTTATTAACACCTATCATGGTGGGATATGATGATGGATATAAAGTATATAAATATATTTATGTGTTTTATTTTTAATATAGTTATTAATATTTATAAATTATATAATATACACCTTTTTTTACTTTTCATTCCATAGTGGATATGATAACAGCACTCGGGTGTACGGTGGACTACGTCTTCACAAAGAGATTTGATTTATTTTTCACAAACACATTACATGAATGAAAATAATGATAAATATATGTGATATAAATGACATAATTATGATATTAATGACATATTTATCACTCTTAAAATATAATATATAATTTTCTTTATTACATTTTCACTCACACAAAGATTGTAATATTTTTTGTATACACAAGGACTACCGCCTTCATTAAGTGATGTGACACTCTTTCATCACCACACCACCAGGATGATATTTATAACTATATTTAATGAAATAATAATGAATTTTTTATATTATTATTATTTTTCAAAATAATATATTAGTTGAAATATTTAAACGTTTCTTATGTGTGAGTATAGTCTACCGTCTCCATGATCGTGAAATACTTCATTTCTAAAGACCATATTTCATGATGGGTATTTATATTATAATTTATATATAAATATTAAAAAAAATTATTATTATTATTCTATAGTTGATAGATCCATGCCCAAATTAATTGTATCTGAATAATAGGTCAAAACATATATGAAAAAAAAATCGGTTATTACCAGAAATAGGACATTAACATGGAATTATTTACAAATGGGTAATAAAAGGAAATAAATAAATCATATGTTTCATGATATATATAAGTATTGTTATGTAATATATGTATAATAAACTTATATTTATTATATATTAGGTTTTAATGAGTATGAAAGAAGTTGAGACTTACAGTAAGGGATTTTTGTCTCACTTTTTACTTCTGTGAGACTCATGTCATATTCCTCGCATGATTCTTTTTTGTGGTGTATATACTGAACATGAATTTATTTCATGATGATTCTACTAAAAATAATTTATATTTACAAATTCATTTTAGGATATCTCTTTCCGGGGGTTCATGTTTCAAATGTTACCAAAGCGGTATGGAATTTGTATATCAATTATGTTTTCTAACTATCTTTTTTTATAAGATGTATAAACAGCCACATTGACATGTAATATCATAAATTGATTTATTCTCATGATATTTTAAATTTATAAATATTTTAATCTTTCATGGGGCTTAATATTCAATGTTATAAAAGTGGTAATAGATTTATGTTATAATCTCATCGTTTATCACGATTTGTTATGGTTAAGTCTCCAATATTGAACTCTTATGATCTAATTCTCAATAATTCTTATTAATTTTATTATACTATGTTTATTCATGACAATTTCAAGTTATAATACCATTTATCTACTATTTTGTACTTAAAATAATTGATAAATTGTTTCAATAAAAGACATCTTTATTTCTCTCATCAGTCGAAAACCCTTTTTATTCAATAAAAAATGTGTCCTAAAAATGATTTAAAAAGTGTTTTCAATATTCTTAAAAATATTTACTAAAGAATATTTATCCCATTTTAATTTTTTATAAATAAATTTAAAGTTATCTTTATTTTATTTTTCAAATAATGCAAGTTTTATTTTTCTAGAAATTTGAAAAGACACATTGTTTTAACATGTATGGCATGAATGGATTTTTGTCATCATCATAACCATTACTATGTTTTAATATTACATTATAATTTTTTAAGGATAATTTAGAAAAATTATTTTTAAAAATATTATGAATTTTTAGTTTTAAAATATTGTTTTCAAAGATAATATTTTTCTTCATGAACTGTTAAATGTGATATTTAAAAATAATTCTTCATATAAGATGACATACATTGATGTAATTTATGACTTATTAGGAATATAAACCATGAATTACATTATTATTATTTCCCTAAATAGTTTTTCTTTACTAGATATTTATGAAAACTATTTCACTTCCACAAGTTATACCATGATAAAATTATTATTATGCAACCCGCTTCTTTTTCAATGGGGTTTTCTATTATGAAATGATAAAAAAATTATTAAACCTATTGATTTTCCATAGGTTATTATATGATGTTAATTTTATAAAACCCATATTTTTTCTTGTGTTTTGATATTATTAAATGATGAAATGACAATGAAACCTGTTTCATTACAATGGGTTATGCTATGATGAAATGTTTTACAAACCCCATTTCTATTCATAGGTTTTGATATGATGAATGTTCTATGATCTTATGGGATATAAATTTATTGATGATGTGATGTATTGGACCTATATCTCTCTAAAATTAATTGGTTAATGATTAATGTTATATGATCTTAAGGGGAACATGGGATTTTATCCTAAGCCCAAAACAAAGGATTGTATAGAAGGTTATCCCAGGCCCAAAACAAGAGGGTGAATAGGAATTTACCCCATGAAAAAAACAAGAGGGTAAATGGGAGCTCATCCCAATCCAAAAAAAAATAGGTAACATTAGAGGTTATCCCAAGCTCTAAGATGTACATGGGAAATTAGCCCAATCCTAACATGTTATGAATGTCATGGGAAATAAACTTGACATAAGATTTTCTATACTTTTGTGTATGCCACATTTATATGTCTTATACTAGTGTTATTCTCTCTTGTATCATGATATTTTATTTCCTTATGATTCATGCCTTATTAAATAACAATATTTATTCCATGACGCAATATTAAGATCTTTGATTTGTAGGGTATGGTTTTGAAATTTTAGACTCATGTTATAATACCCTTATACTCATGTTGTGATTATGTATATCCCTTTTTTATCTTGGATGAGCATCTAAGACCACCCTTTCTTACGATACCATCCCCCATGTTATGAATAAATGTTTCAAGTGGGATTTGTGAAGAATAATATATTTGTTAGAGACATTGAATGTCATTCATTAATTATAAATATTTTGTTCCAAGATTCCAAATTCACTAAAATATTATGGTCCCGAGGCATGTGTTTGGGAAATGCAATGAATATTCTTCGAAAAATATGTGATAAACATGTATGATAAGTTTATAATTCTATACTTGGTATCATAGGAATGGTTTAGTCAACGTTTGGAAACAATTATAAGAAAACTTTAGTGATATCCCTATGGATATTTATATGGATATGTCTAGGTATGTATATAAGGATAAGTCTAAGGTTGATCAAAAGTGTCAGAAAATGTATTGAATTTTTTTTAAGGATAGCGAAATAGGCTTCTGTGAAATTTCATCTATGTCTATATATTACAATATTATTTTACTCTAGAACATAGGTACCTAGGGGTATCGACTCAGAAAATGGTGCTTTGAGAGGGACTTGATCATAACCTGGGGCACAAAAAACATTACTACACACCTGATTTGAAACTCTTCAAGGATATTCTTTGTAAATTAACAAACTCATTATGAATATTCAAGAAGGATTTAAATATATTATTATCATTAATTAAATAGGTTCAACCTAAGGTTTAATATATTAAAAATAAAAATTCAAATTTTAGCCATTCAATAAGTGATATTTTATGATAATGTGGTTCTTCACTATTATTATTGTTGTTTACATTGTTCATTGTGGTTTTATTTAATGTCAGAAACGAAAATGAAATAGGTTAACATAGAATGTGGTGAATAGTTTTATAAAGAGACTTTAAATGAATTGAATACTGTATTGAGGGATATTTTGATTATTCCAAATCAGTTATTACATAACATGATTAACAATGTGCACATTAACCAACTCTCAGACTCACCAAAGAAGAAAAGTGACGAGTTTGATAAGATTTTATGTAATAGATACCATAGGAGAAAGAAGGTTATGTTTAGTACATATAGATAACTTTGGAATAAGAAACCAAGTGAATCTATCATAGGAACAAGGAGATGATTCATGTTTGTAAAAGGAAACAAAATAAGTAATATATAAGGAAATGTTAAATTAACGTAATAGATGGGAATATTGGTCCCTCATAAGATATAATTAATGTTTGAATGTTTAAAATTTATAAATTATTGACATTATGAAAAAAAAATTCCAAAGGGGAAAGCTCAGAATGTTAATCAAAAAGGTTGTATGATTAATGGTTTTCTTTTTAACGATGAAGTGACTATGAATAACATATGAAATGAATGAGGTATTAAGGAATAATATGATAAATCCTAGTTAATGGTTTGATAAGGAAATGGTATGATTAAAGTATTAATGTATTATAATACAATAATTATGATATATATGTATATTATTCAGTATATGTTTTTTTGTTAAGGATTTGATAGAATATGGTGAATGATTCTGATGACCTATAAAAGTTATTTAATAGAAAGGTTATATTTTAGGCAAGACACATTATTTAGAGAAAGATAACAATTAATATGTTCCAAATGTTGAGATAATTAATATAGGATAAATAGATGAATAATAAGGATAAGTTATATTTGATAGTACTAATTACCTTAGAACTGATTAATGTTTTATTAAAATGTGGTTAATGCCAACATTGATGGAGTTTACATCATTTTTTAATTTAGGTAACATATCCAATCATCTTTGTTTTATGTATTGAATGCCGAATATTGTATGTTTTAAATGTGGTTTTATGGAAATTATGTTTATTACCATGCTTCAAGAGAATAGATGATTAAGGTATTCACATGTTTGTTATGGGATAATTAATATATACTTCTTGTTGTTTAAGGGATTAATTATATGTTAATTTTTTAAATTTAGTGACCTTCTTTAAAATGTTTTGGATTTGAATATTTTGTGAAGGATTATAATTTTACCAATTTATGGAATGTTTAAAGTTAAACATTGGACAAGGATTTAGAGATTAATTTATTATTTCACCATATTAATATTTATACACGTTGGATAACTTATGCTAACCATTTATTGTGATAACTAATTATGGATTAAATTAATTATAATTATATTTATGAATCTTCTGATATTATAGTGCTTCAGGTATAAAAATTTCACACTCATTTATTGGATAAAGAGATGAAGTATAAATTTATTTAGTAACAACCAAAGGGTGAGATTGTGAGTATAAAACTGATGTATATCAAGTAAGTATTTCTTCTCATGAAATTTATTCAGAATTAGGAAAATGATATTGAAATAAAATGTTCTCTTATTATTACCATTTTTTATTATATTAGTAAAAAAATTTAAGACTATATGGTTGACGCTTTTTGGTCATTAACCTTATCTAGATCACCTAGGTTCTTGAAATCAATTGTCTCTATAAATTTCTAAAATTCTTTATGCTTTTTTTCAATTACAATTCTACAATTCCCACCTATGTTCTCTTGTATGGAAACATGGTTATGATTTAATTTAGGTATCCTTTATTTTTCAAACATTACATTTTTAAGGAATGTCTTATTACAAATTTATATGATGTTATTTTCAAAGATTAAATTTTCAAATGTTAATCCTTTGATTACGGACATGAATTTCATGGGAAAAATTCATTTTAAAGGGATAGAATATTACACCCTGAGATTTTATGAAATTGTTATCAAATTAATTTAATTTTTTTTTGACATTTTGTGTTAAATGAATCTTTAATTTTATATTGAATTAAACATAAAAAAATATTTTATCTTTTATGACATTAATCACTTAGTTTTTATTTTTTGACATGCAACACCAATATTGGATTTTGTTACACGCAACATTGAGTTTAATCGAAATGTGACATATTAGTAAAATATTATTATGATAGTTATCACCAAAAAATTGAATAGTGAGTCTGAATAAAGTAAAGTTAATTATGATTATACATAGTTTAAACATGTATGTAAAATAAGTTATATTGTGACCAATTAATTAAAAAATTCACATAAAAACTATCTTGAAATAAATGAAATCTTTTTCAAAAAAAACTATTTTTATGAAAACAAAAACATTTTACATCTATAAATGAAACAAACCACTTTGGTTGAATTATTTTAATGAAATTAATATATTATATTTTCAATAAAATTATTTAAATTAATCTTATATGATTTTTTTACAAGAGATAATAATAAATCTAATTTGATTCTTAAAAACATTATTTTTTTAAAAAACTATTTTTTTATTTTTTGTGCACTTATTTTAAAAGATATTTTTTCACTTCTAAAAAATATTTTTGAAAAAATTAAATTAATTTTTAAATAACAATATTAATGTTATATTATGGTGAATTTTTTATAATTTTAAAAAATATTAATTTTTTGATAAATAGTGAAAATTACTGAATTTTTATTAAAAACTTACTTTTTTTAAGTATTTATAAAGTTAAATTATATTTTAAATTTTATAAAAACTAAAATTCTTGAAATTATATATCTATTAAATAGATTTAGTTAATTTTAATAAATTTCATTTTGAAATGGGATATAATCAAAAAATTTGTATGTTTGAAATATTTTTTGAAAACCCGCTTTCTCATCGCTACAGCAAGATTAATTTTAAATTAAATTTTGAAACCAATGTGAATTAAATTTGGTAAAATAGATTATTTATTTTGAATAATAATAATTTATATTATATAATAATTTCACATTAATTTTTTACCAAAATTAATAGTAAAAATAGTAAAAATAAATTACCGTGATTAAAGTACGAAATGGTTTTACTATAGGATAAACTAAAAACATAAGTTTTAAAATGATCTAAAACTTATCTAAAATATATTTTATATCCATATTTAAACCATATAATGTTTAAGCCTCTAAAATACTCCATTATTTATTTTTTCCATGTGAAAACTTTGGTACATCTTTTCTTTTTAAAATATTTAAAGCGTATCACCCGAATCACTTATAAAAGTCTACCCCTCTCCTCTCTTATTCACACCTTCGATCCCTTTTTGGTTTAGACACTACCTACCAAATTCACATCCCAAATTCTGTAATTTCATTATATAATCCTTATTTTAGGTATAGATCTTACATAAGAAGTATTTTACTACAAACCAATAGAGGATACCTGAAGAAGAGGTAATGTTCATCAATGAGCATTTTTATTTCATTTATTCCTCCACCTTTTTAAATAATTATTAAAACATTATGATGTTGTAACATAAATGTATTATATATACTTATATTTTTATATGTTATGTTTAGTGCATAAAATCATCTCCACTTCTTGAAAATAGGTTAGGAAATCATCGTTCTTGTGTATGGCGGACTACCGCCTCCTATACTGATGTCATTTGTTTTTCCATTACCACCAATCACGGTTTGGTATGGTGATGGATATAAAGTATATATATTATATTTTTAACATAATTTAACCTAAATATTTATTATATCCTATATAAAAAAATTTCTTTCCATTCTATAGGGGATACAATAACATTGCTTATATGTAAAGCTGACCACTGGCTTGAGAAGTGGTATTATTCATTTTTAAATAACACTTTACATGGAAGATAATAAGGATAAATATATTTTATATAGTTGAAATAATTATGATATTAATTACATATTTATACTTTTTAATATATAATATATCATTTTCTTTGTTATCTTTTCAGTCACTAAAATATGATGTCATTGTTCATGTATGTGTGGACTACTGCCTTCTCGAAGCGATGTGACTCTCTTTTCATAAACACGCCACATAGATGAAATGTATATGTGTATTTAAATAAATAATATATTATTTATGATATTATTATAATTACATAAATATAATATATTACTTTACTTTTTTATAATGATCATTGAAAAATGGAAACATTGCTCAAGTATACGCACGACCTACCGTCTCCATGATTGTAACATAATTCATTTATCAAAACATTATTTCATAATTAATATAAAAATTATAAATAATTTATAAATATTTAAATTATTTCCTGACTATTATTCTTTATATGATGGATCCATGATCAAATTATGAGTATTGAAAATAAAAAATCCAAACATATATGAAAAACAAAGCGATTATTATCTGAAACGTTATTCCACCACGAAATTTTTCGAAAAAGTGTAATAAAAGGACATAATAAAATCATATATGATGTTATATATGTAATTTATTTTCTAATATATATTTATAATAAACTTATATTTATTATATATAAGGTTTAAAAGAGTATAAAGAAATTTAATACTTATGGTAAGTGATTTATGTCTCACTTTTTTCTTCTCGAGACACATGCCATATTAGAAACTTACTTATTTTATATAGTAACCATTAATTTATTTTTATATTATTATCCTTAAAAATATTTCTACTTACATATAATTTTTATAATATCTATTTAGTTGGGTTTATGGTTCAAAAGTTACTAAAATGATAATGTATTTTTATCTAAATTTTTCATCTTTGAGATATAAGTTATTTTATAAACAATTATTATTTTATGTGGTGTATACACAAAACATTTGAAATGTAATATAATTAATTAATTTATTCTCATGATATTATAAATTTTATTTATTTTATCTCATTCATGGGGCTTATTATTCATAGTTAATAAAGTGGTAATGGATTTATGTTATAATATCATCATTTCTAATTTTGAGATACTATAATCTTACTATCAGAAATTATCTTGAATTTTTTAATAATGTAGTTCTTTATGATATTCTCAAGTTATAATACCAGTTTTCCACTCCTTGGTACTTAATATAATTGATAAATGTTCTTAAGAAAAATCATATTTATTTCTCTCTTCAGTTGAAAACATTTTTTATTCCAAAGATGTGTTTTCTAAAAAGGATTTCAAAAAAATTATAATTATTATAAATATTTATTAAATAAATTTTTAACCATTTTTAAATTGTTAAAAAACTGAAAATTATCTTCATGTATTTTTCCAAAAAAAAATCTTGTTTTTCTTTTACCAAAAATGTTTAATGAAAATTTGTTTTAATTTGTACAACATGAATAGAATTTTCTTAAATCAAGACCATTATTTTCCATACTGATTACATTATAGGTTTTCAACATTAATTTTAAAAATAATTATTTCCAAAAAACATTAGGATTTTTTTTCTCTAAATTTATTTTAAAATAAAAGTTATTTTCCTCAAAAAATCGTTCAATTGATCATTCAAAATATTTCTCCATTTTAGATGATATCCTTTCATGTAAATTCTTCTTTGTTGAGGATATGAACCATGGATACAATTATTATTCTATCTCTAAATATTTTACCATGATAATATGTTTATCAAATATATTTCTCTTACATCGGTTATATACCATGATAAAATTCTTACGAAACATGCTTTTTTTCATAGGAAATGCTATGATGAATTGATGAAATGATTATATAACCTGTCTCTTTTATATAGGTTATGATACGATGAAATTTTTATGAATTATATATCTTTTCCAATAGTTAGGTTATAATGAAATTATGAAATTATTGTGAAACTACTTTCTTTTCTATAGGTTATGCTATGATGAAATGTTTTATAAGACCCATTTCTTTTCATGGTTTTTTATATGATGAATGCTATATGATGTTTTGGAACATAAATATATGGATTATGTGATGGTTGGAACCAATTTCTATCACAAATTAATTGGGTAATGATTATTGTTATATGATCACAAATGGTACATGGGAGTATATCACAAGCCTGAAAAAATAGTATATAAAAAAGGTTATCCCAAGCTTAAAAAAGGGGGTATAGAGGAGATTATCCCAATTTAGAATAAGAGGGTACATGGGAGGTCATCTCAATCCCAAAACAAGAGGGTACATTGGAGGTCATACCAATCCCAAATCAAGTACATTAGTGATTTTTCCAAGATTAACATGTTAGGAATGTCATTGTAGATAACCTTGACATAAGATTCTTTATGCTATGTGTGAGACACAATTCTATGTCTTATGAAAATGTCATTCAATCATGGATCATGTTATTGGATTTCCTTGTGATTGATGTCTTTTGAACTGTCAATATTTATTCCATGACTCAAGATTGTGATCTTTTATATTCAGGGTATTCTTTTCAAATTTTATGGGCATATTCTAATACACTTATGCTCATGTTTTACTTACATACCCCCTAGTTTACCCTTACTAAGCATTGATCTCACCACTTATTATGTTTCCTTTCCCCAAGTTATGAGGAATGTTTTTATAAAGGATTAATAACAGGTGATATATTTTTTGGACACATTTAATATATTTCATGAATTAAGATGTTTGTGTTTCGTGTTTCCAATGTTACTAAAATATTTCGGTTGTCCAACATGTGATTGTGAAATGTAATAAATATTTATCTAAAATTATGTAATATCCATATATGAGAATACGGTGTCAATATATTTCAATTATAGTTTCAAAATGAATTTAAAAATAATTTAAGTATGAGAATAAAATTCTTGAATCATTTTAAAAAACATTGATTTGGATAAAAATAGTGAGAGATAAATTGTTAAAACATTTGAAATAAGGTATTAATGAACATCCATTTACCTCATATCTTGGATTTTTAGATACATCCTTTAGCATATTGAAAAATAATATTTTATCAATTTTTTGATTTCTTAAGAACCTTTTTTATATTTATTCCCATATTATAATCCCTTTTATTTAATTTTTTACAATTTATTATATAGTTACAAAATCAGTTATGTTCACATTGTACGTTTGAGGGTTATTCTTTTTATAACCTCAGAATAGCATTGGTACATTTACCATGTCCAAATGAGTCATGGTTAGATTATCTTTAGAGCCTTAAAATGTTATAATTATCATGTTTATGTATTCAATATACATTTATATCCATTTATATATGGCATTCATGAAAAATGAATCACCTAATTTTATGAAGATAGTAGTTTGTACACACACATGAATTATTTTTTTCATTTTTTTACTAGGTGGAGAAAAAATATATTAGATAATATTTTACATTTCTAGAATCATAAATATGTTATAAATTTCATATTAATTCACTATTACCATCCTTCTGACCGACCATGTTAGATCGTAACAAAAAATGAATCGCATCACTTTATAGATGTGGCAGTCCACAAGTATGTACAAGGGATGTATTAATTTTTAAATGGATGAAAATTGTAATAATATTAATAATATATGATATTTTTAAAATAATAATGATTTCATAAACATATTATTTATTATTTTATTCCATATTTATAAAAGTCATGGGAATCAGTTATGAAAAATGATGTACATCACTTCTTAGAGGTGGTAGGTCACACGTACCCATGGGTGATATTTTTGAAATGAAGTTTTCATTATATAATAATGGTTATGATAGTTTTTATGGGTGTATAATAATAAATAAAATTAAAATAAATTAGTTATGTCATATACCTCCTCTTTTGATAGACTTGTTTATATTGTGTTTAAGGCCTTTGAAAGAGATGTTTATGGTCACTAAATGAGATTATATATATGGGAAACAATTTCATATAGTTTAATTATAGAATATTTTTGACGTAAACGTTAACATGAGTTTTGTTTTGAAAAGTTTGTAGTGAGTCGCTTTTTATATGAAAAACATTATGTTATTTTCACAATTTTTCAATTTTTAAGCATTTAGAAAGTAATTTTAAGAATTTAATGTGGTACATATATGGGAAATTAATTATATTATATAAAATTTCACATATAATTCGGTTAAAATAGTATTTTTAGGATTTTGTAATTATTTAAAAATAATTTTTAAACAATAAATACTATTTAAATTCATTTTCATGATAATTCATATGTTTTTAATTTAATTCCATCACAATAACAATGTAAATATAATCTAAAAACATTCACCATAACATATAATTTATAATTATATATGAAATTATTTTAATTCCATAATTTATCAAAAAAAATATAACATTTAATGTTTTTAAAATAATTTACATAATAATTTTACTATTTCCACAAGCATTGCCTCTGAATTGTGTAGATGTTCTACATATTTATTCCATATATTAAAATTAATATTTAAATTAATATCATAAATATAGTTTATTATTAGTCAATTTTACCATCTAGATCCCTATCTATATAATTTTTACCTATATCGATATTTTGAGAATATAATAATTGAGAGAGTGTGTCATTTTGTAGTTACTCGTAACGTAAAATGATATAATGGAATTAATCAAAGAAAGTGGCACTAAAATAACATATTTTTTAATATATAATGATATTTTTCTAAATAAATTCATTAAATTAAATAAATAAAACTATGGTATTGATTTTGAGACCTTATACAATAGTTGTAACAACGTTTAACCCATTTTACCATCTTCCATGGTGATAAAATTTTACTATAGTTATTATTAACCATGACTAAAAATGAAATAGACCGTATTAAATAATAAGAATATATTGATTCCAAATTTGAAATCCGTTATATAATGATTAATTTCTAGAAATTTTAAAAATTACCTTTAATATAACATCTCAAAATGGAATGAAAAACGGTTTTTAGAGAAATACACATTTTTAGCATAAAAATGAGTTTACAAAAAAATCATGTATGATGTTAATTCAAATAGAATTATTTGAATTGTGTTTTATAAAATGAATCATATTTGACTTAAAAAATTATAAAAACAAATGCAACATTTAAATTATATTAATTAAAAGAAAATAAATGATGGATTTTTCAAAATTTGTATTTTTAACTATTTGATAAAAAACAATCCTTTTTTTAAAAAATACCAAACAATTATCTTATTATTATTTTAATATTATAAATTAAAATTTTATTTTTATTTTATCAAATAACATTTCTATAAGTGTAAAAAATTTATCATAATATGCACACATGAAATGCAATAAAACTCATTTTTGATGAAAATGTATTTTTGAAGTATAAAATGAAATTATATTCATTTATTATCATGTAACCATGGTTAGATAAATTTTAAACTATTTTATTAAATATATTATTTAAAAATTTCATTAGAATAATTCATCTATAATCATTAATATAATTTACTTTAATAAAAATTTAATGAATACACATACCAGATTTTTTGAAAAATATCTTCTTTAATATAAAATGATTTTTCCTAAAATTGAGTTCGTATTTACAATGAATTAATAAATAAATTTTTTTAAGGAAAACAATTATACATATATTTTATAACTTGGTTACTCATATTGATACCCTCCAATCCAATGACTAGGTTATAATGGTTATATTTTAATAAAAATATTTGTTTCATTACTCCTGCCACTACGAAACACAATGCATGGAAATAAATTATAGTAAAAACATAGACACAAGGTGGTACATGTATCAAAAATACTATGGAAATATTATTTTTTTAGCACCGTATTTGATTGTGTTGGTCTAGAATACTTATGTTTCAATAATATTATCATTTAAATAACTTTAGAGGTTATAATGTCATCACATGGATATAATTTAAAATGTTTATAAAACATCAAGTGTTAATATGATGGTTTGGGATTATAAGATAAAAGTCTCCTATAACCAAAGCGTTAATATGTTATTGATAAATATGGTTATTTGTGGCTGACTCAAAAGAGTTGAATAGAATATGACATTGTTAAGGACATCATAGTATTTTTCCTCCTCATGATAAGGTTTATTATTATTTTCATTCACATACTCACACTTAGAATTTTTGTTTTAGTAAATTGGTGGAACTTGTAGGAACTTTATTGAAAATGGATATGATTTAAAATGTTCTCATTATATATATGAGCAACCAAAAAATATGGGAGATGGATTGAAAAATATTTATTTATTCTTTACATGATATCTTGAGTGGGGATTAACAACATGATCTTAGGTGAGTTTTTTAACACACCAAATAAGAAAAAAAATATAGATTTTTTTTAATTTTAGGTAAGAAAGATCATAAAGGTAAATAATTTAACTTCTTATATGTAAAGAATATTAGAAAATTATCCCAAGTATATTTTTTATGGGAGTTGGAATATTTTTCATAAGTGGCAAAATAAGGAATAAAAAAACAAACATATGAGTAAAAATGTAGGTTTTTGTTAACAAAATAGAGGGGAATAAAGTTCTTCTTAATGTATCAATTAAAATTTTCAAATGTGGGGAGTTTTGGAATTATGAAAATAAATTCCATAATTGGAATGATTATGAATTGGATCAAAAAGATCATATGAATAAATTTATAGCAAGTTTATATACTGAATATGAAGAAACTATGAATAACATATAAAAGGTATGAGTTATTTTAACAATTTTTATTATGTTTAATGTTGGAATAAATATTAGATTGAGATTTATGGATCTAAGAACATGATTCAATTTTTTATAGGACGTATTTATTATAGAATATGTAACACCACAAAATTTCATAATATGTTATCTCTTTAAACCAATCCAATAGCCTTCGCCAAACGCAACACCAAGTTCGAGTGCACAACAACATACCAAACAAGCCATTCAAAAAGAAATTATGAATATTATTAACTTAATTTTGAATTATATATACTCCATATAATTTTAACATACAAATTATGTGTTTATATGACATTATATAAAAACAAATTTAATTATTCATATAAAAGATTTTTTTTCAAAAAATACAATTTTTTCTTCTTCTAATAGAGAAACCCTTTAAAATAAAATATTTGACACTTTTACATATTAAATTTGAAAAAAAACATATTATTTTGAATAGGGACTGAAAATTTTAATTTGGATAATTTTTTTGTGTTTTTCTATAAACATTAATATTTTTATGAATAGTGAAAAATATTAAATTTTAATTAAAAAAACATTTTTCAAAAAATTAATTTATATAGTTAAATTAAAATTTTGAATTGTTTTTAATTATAATTAGATTATATATTTATAATTTAATCCAATTTTGGTCATTGGAGATAATTTTAGATTTAAATTGGACAAAAACACATATCAATCCTTTGATAGTTTTTACTTCACAAAAAACTCGCTTTCTGGTTTTGACAATGAAATGTAATTTAAAATTAATTAATGAAAATTATATGTTTTTAATTTGGTAAAACATACATCATTTATGAATTCTGAATATCAAAATTAGCTTATGTTTAATTTTTGGTATTTTTCTGAAAACATTCAATTTTGGATGAATAGTGGAAAATACTACATAGTACAAAAAACCGACTTTTTATTTAAATAATTATTTATTATATTTAAATTTATTTTAACTAAAAATAGAAACATAATACATATATATGTTCAATGTAATTCATTGATATCATTTTATGATTAGATTAGATATATAAAATTATATTGAACTATTCAACGCCTTCTACCTGCCTTCTCGGCACATTTGAAAATTTGCATAAAACATAAGTTAACCACTTATGTGAATTGAATTTAAAAAATATGAGAGAAACTATTTACATCACAATTTAAAAATGGGTTCAATAGAATGAAAATAATTTTTGGTGATTAGTAGCTTTTGAATTTTATTTACCACGGTTAAAAGTAAATTGGGTAATTAAAGGTACAAATTATATTATAATTACCCTATCACATCTTTTAATTCTATTCGATAAGTGTTTCTTGACAAAAATCAATCTTAGGAATAAAATATGACCCCCTTTGATCAACATGGATTAGATTAGGACATTTATTTTTATTTTATTTAATGAAGTGTTAAAAGTGTTAAATTCAAATTTTAATAACTAAAACATTTTTAATATAAGATTATTCATAAGATAAATTCGACTATATATATTATTTAGAAATATAAAATTATTTCCTAAATCATGGTATTTTAATTATAATTTTCTTCCATTAAATAATTAAAATTCTTTATGACACATTGATGAACCAGTAATTAACTTATTAATGAAAGATTAAAATAATTGATATTATAAATATCAAAATAAATTTAAATTGAGAATTTTGATTCCATGCACGAATTATAGGTGAATATGAAATGTTAGGGTTGATTAAATGTATTTCATTAAATGTAATCAACTTTATATGAATTTCAGAAAAACTGAATACTAAATAGCATCAAAATTGACAAAAATGGATTTTAAAAAAAAATACTATATTATTAAATGATATAATATTCCTAAAAATAAAATGATTGGATAAAGTACTTATATACTGATATATATGTCATTAATTATCCTCTATAGGTTCTCTTGAAATTTCAAATTAATTTTATTAACAGTGTATTATAATAATACAAGAAACCATGGTAAAAGTATATCTATTCAATTAAGAGTAAAATCTGAAAGAATAGGTTAATATGGTGACCTAAAAATTTCTAAAACCTATTAGTGGAAAGGTTTTAGACCCATCTCCAGCATATCCCCAAAATAAATTCATTTTTATCCATTATAAACTGAAAATTATTTTATAAACAAATAATATTTCAAAATTTTCCTAATGTGACCCTTACATATCATATAAAAGGGTACTTATCCTTATCTTAATTTAACACCTCAAAATCCATTTGGATCCGCCAAACCCAACTAAAATATCCTCCCAAATACCCTCATTAAACTTTAGAGGCGTTACATTGATCAGAAATCAACCCTAATGATCCCTTTTATTCAAATTAAAAGGAAGAACTCGAAAAGGAGATAATTATTTCATCACCTTTTGCAATGTTCTTTTCTTCTTTCACATACTTTTTCTTTGTTTTTTCCATTAAAAAATAATAAATACCCTACCGTATACATATTGTGATGTTATTATAATAATGGTACAACAATACTCATAATTCTATCCATCTTATTAACGACAATGACTCCATACGTGTGTACGTATGACTTACTGTCTCCATGCCGTGGTGTAGTTTGTTATTCAAAACTTAAATAGTTTGATGGGTACAATAATGATGTATAATTGATTTAAATAATAAATATAGCATGTTTATGATTATTTATATATAATATAACATCCAATTACTTAAAATTTGACCATGAATAGAATGATATCATCGCTCGTGCGTACGTACAGATTATTGTCTCCACGACACGATGAGAATCATTTCAACGTTCACCATTCAATGATGATTACAAATATATATATTATCAATTTTTTTGTAATATATGACATAATAATGATACTTGATATATATATATACATGTATCTCATTCACTTACTTTCGTTCAATACAATACAAAAATGGAAAACAACGTTTATGCGTACATACGGCCTACTGTCTCTATAAATGGTGTTTTCCGTTTCATATATCTAGCTATTATAAATACTTATATTCTGAATATCTATGATAAATAAATAATCTTTTATATTATAGTATCAATTAAATTCTGATATAAGTTATACGATCAATAATATATCTTTAAAACATTTCTTAATATTATTTTTGGATTTTTATAAAAAGGACAACCCGTAGTATCGGCGATAACTCATCGCCTCCAGTAAGGCCGCGACATTTGAACCCACAGCCGAAGGGCGAAAAGATTGCATCACCTACCACAACCATGTGTGAGGTCCTGGTTTCTCTAATACATATTTTTTAAATGATCTAATAGATGAATTATAAATTAATTTTTTTGAAACCATATTCAATTAGGATAAATAGAATATTATATATTTCTATTATTTTTTTGGAGTGAAAGGTGCGTTTGAGGTAGAAATTAGGTAAAGGATGGGAATATAATATTTAGATATTCTTTTTTTATTATATGAAGAAATTAATTCTTAAAAATTAGGTAAATTAACTTAAAACATAAAATGTGATATCATAATAACTTATTTTTTGTTGAACTGATGATATATTAAATTGTCATAGATTTGTGGCTTTAAGGCCCTCAATTTTCCATTTATTGTTCACTTGTTAATGATTGATGAACTCAATCACTCTATATAAATATTTTCATTTTTCCTCCTAGTATGTGTTCATAATTTCCACTAATGTTATTAAATCCAAAACCCTAATTTTATGGTGACTCTTTCATTTCCATTTCCCTCTTACTAAGAATAAATTTTTGTAACATTATTTCTGATGTGAGTTTTCCACAAACGTATTTTCTAATTTTAACCTTTTATTTTTAAATAACATTTTAAAATTTCAAGGACGCAATTTATTGAAGGTGGAGAGAATGAAACTCCCAAGGATTACATTGTACATTATCTCTTTAAAACAAGTAAATAGCTTTAACCACACGCAACAATGAGTTCGAATGCACCATGACTTACCAAAGTTGTCGTTCAAAAATCCCATATGAATAGTATTAACTACATTATTAATTTTATATGCTCCATAAAATTTTAACATCAATATTATGTGATTTTTAGACACAATATAAGAACAAATTCAATTTTTCAGATAAATGAAGTATTTTTGAAAAAATTCAATTTTACCAACTTTTAATGGAGAACCCTTTTTAAATCCAATATTTGAAACTTTTATATATTCAATTTTACTAAATGAACTTATTCATTAGAAGTGGGACATAAAATGTTTGTATGGATAAATTTATATAGATTTTCTAATAACATTCATATTTTGATGAATAGTGAAAAGAAACTAAATTTTAATTGAAAACATATTTTTTAATCAAAATAATTTATATTATTAAATTATAAAATTGAATGGTTTTTAAGTATAATTAGATTATATTTTAATATTTTAATACAATTTTGGTCATTGGAAGTAATTTTACATTTAAATTTGATATAAACACATATTAATCTTTTGATAGTTTTTACTTCTCAAAAAACCGACTTTCTTGTTTGGACAAGAGAAAATAATTTTCAATAAATTAATCAAACATATATATTTTTAATTTGGTAAAACATAAATCCTTTTTAAATTTGGAATATCAAAATTATCTTAGGGTGAATTTTTGGTATTTTTTTTTGAAAACCTTCAATTTTTAATGAATAGAGAAAAATAAAACATAGTACAAAAAATCGACATTTTATTTAAATAATTATTTTTTTATATAAATTTATTTTAAGTCAAATGTGATACATAATACCTATATATGTTCAATGCAATTCATTGAATTCATTTTATGATAATATTAGATACATAAAATTTTATTGAACTATTTAACGCCTTTTACCCACCTTCAGGGCACATTTGCAAATTTGCATAAAATGTAATTTTAATGCTTCTGTGAATTTTATTTCAAAAAATTAATAGTAAATGATGACATTATTAAGTAAAATGTGGTTCAATAGGATGAAAATTATTTTTTGTGAATAAAAACTTTTGAATTTTATTTACCACGGTTAAATGTAAATGGGGTAATTAAAGGTAAAAAATTATATTATAATTACCTAAAACATTTCTTAATTCTATTGGATAAGTGATTTTAAATAAAAATCAGCCATAGAAATAAAATATGATTCTCTTTGATCCACTTGTATTAGATTTGTACCTTTGTTATTATTTAATTTAAATATGAGTTAAAAGTGTTAAATTCAAATTTTAATAACTAAAACATTTTTAATATAGGGTTATTCATAAGATAAATTAGACTATAAATATTAATTATAAATATAAAAATATTTCATATATCATGGTAATTTATATATAATTTTTTGAAATAAAATAATTAATATTATTTATGACACAATGATGAAGAAGTAATTACCTTATTAGTGAATGATTAAAATAATTGATATTATAAATATCAAAATAAATGTAAATTGAGATTTTTGATTCCATCCATGAATTTTATAGGCTAGTATGACATGTTAGTGTTAATTTAATGAATTTTCATCGAAGTAATCAACCTGTTAAGACTTTCAAAATAACCAAATACTAAATAGTTCCAAAATTGACTTAAATGAGTTTTAAAACAAATAATATATTATTAAATGATAAAATATTATAAAAAACGTAAGGTTCAGAAAAAGGACTTATATAATGATATATATATTATTAATGAACCCATTTAGGTTTTCTTGGAATTTTATAGTATGTTTATTAACAATGTATTATAATAAAACAAGAAGACATGGTAAAAGATAATCTATTCAGCTAAGAGTTAAATCTAAAGGATGGGGTTAATATATTGATGAAAAAATGTTTATAACCTATCAGTTAAATAGGGTGTCAACCCATTCACACATTATCCTATAAATAAATCGATTTTGAACCATTATTAAACAAAAATTATTTTATAATAAAATAATATTTCAAGCTTTTTCTAACGGGACCCTTTCCTCTCATATAAAAGGGTACTTCCCCTTATCTTAATTTTACAACTCCAAAGCCATTTCGCTCCGCAAAAACATGATAAAATATCTTCCAAACTACCCTAAATTAATCTTATAGGCCATAAATTTTCCATAAATCCATCCTAAGGATCCTTTTTGTTCAAATGAAATGGAAGAACCCCAAGAAGAGGTAATTATTTCATCACCTCTTTCAATGTTTTTTTCTTCTTTAACATTCTATTTCCTTGTGGTTTCAATAAAAAAATAATAAATCTTGTACCTTTTACATACTGTGAGGTTATTAGAAAATGGTATAACAATACTCATTATTCTATCCATCCTATTAATGACAATGTCACCATACATGCACACGTACATCTTACCGTCTTCACATCGTGGTGTAGTTTGTTATTCAACACTTCAATAGTTGGATGGGTATAATAATGATGAATAATTGATGTATTTAATAATAAATATAACATGTTAATTATTATATATATATATATATAATATCCCATCCAATTACAAATTATTTCACCATCAATATAATGATGTCATCGCTCGTGCGTATGTACATCTTACAGTCTCCATGACGCGATGAGATTCATTTCCACGTTCACCATTCAACGATGATTATAAATATATATATATTATTAATTATGTAATATATGAGATAATAATGATACTTGAAATATATATATAAATGAACAAATATCACATTTACTTACTTGTGTTCAATTCGATATGAAAACAGAAATGACGTTTATGCGTACATACGACCTACCATCTCCATAAACAATGTTTTACATTTCATATATCTATCTATTATATATTCTTATATTCCAAATATATATGATAAATAAATAATTTTTTATATTCTGGAATCAATTAAATCATTATATAAGTTATACGATCACGAATCCCAATTTAAAACACGTATAATAAAGAATGCGATTATTACACAAAATGTTATTTTAATATAGAAATTATTAATAAATGTTTAGTATAAAGCCATATATGAATCAAGTATGATATCATAAATATTAATATGGCTATGTTATAATTTAATAACATACTATGGTCATTATATAGGTGGTTAAATGTACCCTTGACTAAAGGAAAGTACAAGTTAATAGTTAATGTTACAATCTCTTTATTATCTGAGATTGTTTGTATGTAAGTATATACTAGGAATTATTTATCATACACATCCATGTTTCCTAGACATGTAATTCAATACATTTTTAATAATTCTTATCATATAGTTTAATGTCATTTATACCCTAGTTTTACTTTTTATAAAATGTTTTGAATGTAATATTTCCATCGTTTTCTAAATAAGGTACTTTTTGACCTTTTCAATGAATTAAGGAAAGAAAATTGATTTAAATTATATGGTGAGTGTAGCTATTTTCCGCTATTATAACTCCTTATAATCTTTCCTTACGTGATTATAAGAATATTTTCAAAATAATTGTTTTCTTTTATAATAATGATACTTTTAAATGATTTCAAAATAGAAAGAATATTTCTCTCAAATATTTTTTATTTAATCTATGTCAACATCCTTTCATTGATTTTACACTTGTTTTAATTTTATTTAGTATGATACAATATTCCATATTATATTGAAGGTTTTGTGATATGTTTGACTCTTGATGTTTTATTTTTACACCATTCATGATTTATGGAAAAGGTATTGACATTTTGTATGGTAGTTTTAATATGAATTATTAAGTTATGTTTCAACATTTTTATATAGGTAATGAATTGGACTTATTATGTGATGGGTGGAGCACGCTATAGCTCCTCGATGCATCGGTAGATCTAATGAGACAAACTAGTGTGTTAGAATAAGTCCTTGACAAAATATTATATTTATTATTATCATGAGGCATTGAATATGTTATTATGATGTCTGACATTATGCATTCCATACTTATGAAATTGGCTATTGATATTACATGTCATTATTCGACTAATAGAATATCCATGTAAATAAGTAAATGGAATTATTTGATATATCATTTCCATATTATGCTATAGTTTATGTTTAAAAGGCTTTTGTTTTAGTCTTATACATTTCCTTAAATATTTATGTTTATTTATGATTCTTTGTGATATGTTGTAATCCTTACTTAGAATCTGATATCACCAGTTTCTTATGTTTTAATTTTCCCAGGTGGTGAAGAATGATATTACAATTAACCTGCAGGAATAAGCTATGAGATATAAGAGTGTTCAAAAGGGAAACAATTTGGTCTTTTTATTTCATGATGTAATTTAAAACTTATGTATGTATCTAATACTTACAAGGATTCTAAATTGATTGGAATATAACACAATTGGATTTCATAGTATGTTGTCTCTTTAAAGTAATTCAATAGCTTACGCTACATGCAACCCTGAGTTCGAGCGCACCACGACGTACCAAACTAGCCATTCAAAAAGTAGTTATAAATATTATTAACACCATTTTGAATTTTATATACTCCATATAATTTTATAATCCATATTATGTTTTTCTTAGATATAATATAAGAACAAATTAATTTTTTCTGATAAAAGAAGTATTTTTCTGAAAATGAAATTTTACTGATTTTTAATAGAGAACCCTTTTTAAATCTAACATTTCAAACATTTATGTATTTTATTTAATTAAATTAAATTATATTTCAGAATCAAAACATAAAATTTTAGTTTGTATAATTGTTTGGTACTTTTCTGATAACTTTCATATGTTGATGAATAGTGAAAATTTCTAAATTTTAATTGAAAACAAATTTTTTAATTAAAATTAATTATAGTGAGAAATTATGAATTTTATTGGTTTTAATGAATAATTAGATTATATTTTTATCATTTAATATAATTTCGGTCACTTTATATACATTCACATTTAAATTGTACATAAACACATGTCAATCTTTTGATAGTTTTTACTTCTTAAAAACTCACTTTCTAGTTTTGACAATGAGAATTAATTTTAAATTAATTAATGCAACTCATATGTTTTGAATTTGGTAAAATATACCTCATTTTTTAATCCAGAATATCAAAATTAACTGAGGGTGATTTTTTGGTATTTTTCCGAAAACATTCATTTTTTAATGAATAGTGAAAAAACATTGTGTTATTGTTTAAAATTGACTTTTATTTAAATAATAATTATTTTTAATTAAGTTTAATTTAAAGTCAATATATATATATAATACCTCAATTAGATTAATTTAATTTTTTGGAGTCATTTAATAATAATATTACATGTATAAAATTTTATTGAATTTTTTAAACGTCTTTTAACCACCTTCTAGGCACATTTGCAAATTCAAAAAAAAAACATAATTTTACCGCTTCTTTGAATTGAATTTAAAAAATATAAGAGGTATGATTGACATAAGTAAGTAAAATTTTGTTCCATAGAATGAAAATAAATTCTTGTGAATAGTAACTTTTGAATTATATTTACCACGCTTAAAAGTAAATAGAGTAATTTAAAGTAAAAATCATATTCTAATTAACTTAACACATGTCCTAATTATATTGGATATGTTTATTTTGACCAAAATAAATCTTATGAATAAAATATGAATCTTTTGGTCCACTTTTATTAGATTATGACATTTATTATTAGTTTATTTAAAGAAGTGTTAAAAGTGTTAAATTCATAGTTTCATAAAAACACCATTTATAATATAGGGTTATATATAAGATAAATTAGACTATAAATATTAATTATAAATATAAAACTATTCACTACATCATGGTATTTTATATATAATTTTAATAAAATAAATAATTATATTTATTTCTGACAAAACGATGATGCAGTAGTTACCTTATTAACGAAAGATTATAATAATTGATATTATAAATATCAAAGTAAATTTAAATTTATAATTTTGATGAATTAGACGAATTTTATAGGTTAATATTACATGTTTGGGGTGATTTAATATATTTATTTTGAATTAATCATGTTTTTTTGACTTTTAAAAAAACAAATAATAAATAGTGTCAAAAATGAAATAAATGAGTTTTTAAAACAAATACTATATTAGTAAATGATATAATATTCTTAAAATTATAAAGTTCATCTATAAAACTTATATAATTATAGATATATAATTAATGAACAAATTTATGTTCTCTTAGAATTTTATATTATGTTTAAATAACATTTAATATAAAAATACAAGAAGACATTGTAAAAGTTAATCGATTTGACTAAGAGTTAAATCTAAAAGATAAGGTTAATATGGTTCCATAAACCTATATAAAACCTATTGGTTGAAATTATTTAGACCCATACCCACCTTAGATTCTAAATAAATCAATTTGGATCCATTATAAAATGAAAATTTTTTATAATAAAATAATATTTCATGATTTCCCTAAAAGTGACCCTCACATCTCCTATAAAAGGTTACTTCCCATTCTCTCAAAATCACACCACAAAATCCATTTTCCTCAGCCAAATCATGCTAAAATGTCCTCTATAATACCCTCAAATAAACCTAAAGGACTTAATTTTATCATAATCCTACCTAAAGATCCCTTTTGATCAAATCAAAAGGAAGAGCCGGAAGAAGATGTAATTACATCATCACCTCTTTCAAAGTTCTTTGCTTCTTCCACTTCCTCTTTCATTGATTTTTTCCATAATAAAATAATAACTCCTATACCTTCTACATGATTAGATGTTATTATAAATATGTTACAAATATATTCATTATTTTAACCATCCTATGAATGAAAAATTCACCATATGTGTGTACGTATGGCTTAACGTTTCCACGTCGTGGTGTAGTTTGTTATTCGACAAATAATTATTTGTATGGGTATAATAATGAGTATAATTGATGTAAATAAAAAATATAAAATGTTATTAATTATTTATATATAATATACCATCCAATATAAAATTATTTCACCATCTATAGATATATATTGACGCTCATGTGTATGTACAACTAATCGTCTCGACGACGCGATTACATTAAATTCAACGTTCACCATTCAACGTTAATTAAAAATATATATATTATTAATAATTATGTAATATATGAAATAATAATTCTAATTTAAATAAATATATATATATATATATATATCACATTAACATACTTCAATTCAATAGGATATGAAAATGGAAACAGTTTTTTAGCGTATGTACGACCTACCGTCTCCATAAATGGTGTTTTCTATTTAATATATCTATCTATTATACATATTTATATTCAGAATATATATGATACATAAATAATTTTTTATATTCTTTATGCAATTAAATCATGATATACGTGATATGATCAATAATAGCAAGTTAAAACATGTAATATAGGGAAAGCAATTATTACTCGAAATGTTATTTTAACATAAAAATTATTATTAAATGGGAAGTATAATGCCTCAAATGAATAAAGTATGATATCATAAATATGAATATGGTTTTAGAATAATTTAATAACATATTATGGTCATTATACAGTAGGTTAAACATACCCTCTATCAGATTAATGTACAAGGTAAGGGTTAATTTTACAATCTCTTTACTAGCCGAGGTTGTTTATTACAAAATCATATACTGGGAATTCCTTATCAGCCATTGTTTCTTAAAGATGTATTTCAAAAAAAAATTAATATTTCATATAATATGGATTAATTTCATTTATACTCTTTTTTTACTTTTGATAAAATGATTTGAAATGAGTGTTTTCATCGTTTTCCTAAATATGATACTTTATGAAAATTTCTTCAATTTATGTTAAGAATGTTTTTAATAATTTATATGATGGGTGTAGATATTTTCTACCATTATAACACCTTAGAAGTTTCCCTTAAATTCTTATAATAATATTTTCATAATAAATTTTTCCATTTATAATTATGTGACTTCAACCCATTCTCTAGTAAATAGTAATATTGTTTTGAAATACATATTTAAGAAAAACGAATGTGGATGATAAAGTTGTCCCAGTAGATACTCACCTATAAACAAACTCTAATAACTAACAGATTGTAGAATTAACCCTTTCCATGTAATTTTACTTGTTCGAGGGTACGTTAACCTCATGTATAATAGTTAAAACATTGTCATTAAATAATAAAATAACCACATAAATAAATATGATACCACATATCATCTTTTAATATTGTATTGATAATTAATATTTCAGTAGTGTCATTGTTTTGAATGTAAACTAATTCACATTCCCTTTATATGTTTGGTTAATTAAGTCATGATTCTTTTGGATAGGGTGGAATGGGGTGAGCTCAGATCCTCTGTAAGGATACCAATATAGAAGAGAGAATCTTAAATAAGAATAAACATTTATGGAAATGTATAAGACTAAATCACAAGCCTTTAAAACATAAAAATCAGCATGAAATATAAAAGATAAATCAAATAATTCCATTTACTTCTTTATATAGATATTCTAGAAGTATAATAATCACATGTAAAATCAATAATCAATTTTATAATGATGAAATGCATAATGTCGGACATCATAACCATAAATTCATGGCCTCATGCAAAGACTAAAAATAATATTTTGCCAAGTTATTGTGCCAAGACACTAGTTTGTCCCATTAGACAGACCGATTCATCGAGGAGTTATAGAGGGATCTACCAATCACTTACTAAGTCCAATGCATTCCTCATATGAAAAGGTTGAAACATAATATAATTATTCATATTAAAACTAGCATATAAAATACTAATACATGAACAATATACCATGAATGGTATAGAAATGACACATCCATAGTGAAACATATCACAAAACATTCTATACAATATAGAAGATTGTATCATAACAAATCAAATTCAAACGAGTGTAAAATCCATCAAAGGATGTTGACGTAGACGAAATCAAAACTATTTGAGAGAAATATCTATTTATATTTTGAAATAATTTAAAAGTAAAATTATTTTAAAAAATATATATTTATTTTAAAAATATTCTTATAATCTTGTAAGGTGAAGATTCGAAAGTGTTATAACGGTGGAAAATAACCGCACTCTCAGTATATGTTAAAAAAACATTCTTTACTTAATTTTCTCAAAAAGGTTGTAAAAGACCTTATTTGGAAAACTACGGAAATATTACTTTATAAACATTTTTATAAATCATAAAATAAAGGTATAAATGAATTTAACACATAGTCAAGAAAATAGTAAAAATGTTTCGGAATACATTTTTTAGAAACACGGATATGGATGATAAAGAGGTCTTAGTAGATACTTATGTATAAAAAACGTCAGAAAATGAAGAGATTATAGAATTAACTATTACCTTGTAATTTTCCATGATCGAGGGTATGTTAACCTCCCGTATAATACATAAATCATTGATATTAAATTATACAAGAACTATATACATAAATATGATATCATATATGATCATCTAATATTTTTATGTTAAAGTTATTTCAGTAGTATCATCGTTTTGGGTGTAAACGGACTCATTTTCCTTTATATACTTTTTTATGTAATTCATGATTGTTTTGGATAAGATGTATTTGATTCATATCCAAAATTATATTAAATTATTAAAAATTATTTGTAATAATAAAATGAAAATTATTTTTGATTGATTACGATGGGGAAAGAATCTCATCAGGTTCGTGAAGATTGTAATATGTACGTATGCATGAGAGACAATACCATTATATTGATAGTATAATCATACGTAATTGGATGTAATATCATATATAAATAATCATTAACATTTATTATTTATTATTTAAATCAATTACACTCATTATTATACCCATTCAAAGAATTAAGTGTTGAATAACAAACTACAGCACGACGTGGAGACGGTAAGTCGTACGTACGCATGTATGGTCACTTTTTCTTTCATAGGGTGGATAGAATAATGAATATGGTTGAAACATATTTATAATAAAATCACAGTATATATAAGGTACTAGATTTATTATTTTGGTATGAAAAAGAATAAATAGGGAGTGGAAGAAGAAAATAACTTTGAAAGAGGTGATGAAATTATTACCTCTTCTTCGGTGAATCCTTTTGAGTTGATCAAAAAGGCTCCTAAGATTAGCTTTATGATACAAATAAGGCCTCTAATGATATTTTATGGTAGATTGTGGGATATTTGAGTAGTTTTTGTCTGATCCAAATGTATTTGGAGGTGTGATTTTGAGAGAAGGGGAAGTGCCCGTTTATAAGAGAGGTGAGGGTCACTTTAGGATAATCATGAAATATTATTTTATTATACAATCATATTTGGTATATAATGGTTCCAAAATAATTTACATTTAGACTAATGTTTGGAAGTGTTTAAAAACTCTCAAAAAATTGGTCTTAGATAGGTTTAGTTCACCATATTAACCTTGTTATTTAGATTTAACTCTTAGTTAAACAGTTTATCTTTACCATGTATTCTTGCATTATTATAATAAATGGTTACATAACATACCATAAAAAGACAAGAAAATATAAGGTGGTTTATTATTGATATATATAACCTTATATTAGTCCTTTGGGTGAACCTTATATTTTTATAAAAATTATATCAATTAATAATATAGTATTTGTTTTAAAAACTCATTTATGTTAATTTTGAATCTATTTTGTATTTGGTTTTTGTGATAGTCATAAATACTTTATCACTTCGATAAAAATCTATTTAATCAACCCTAACATGTCATATTAACCTAGAAAATTCTTGTAATAAATAAAAAGTATCAATTTATAAATATTTTTTGTTTATAATATCAATTATTTTAATCATTCAAGAATACGTTAATTACTACATTATCATTATGTCTTAAATAAATTTAATTATTTAATGTCAAAAAATTATAAATAAAATACCATTATATAGGAAATATTTTTATCTTTATAATTAATATTTATAGTAAAAATTATCTTATTAATTAACCTATATTAAAAAAATAGTTATTAAACATTAAATTTAACACTTTTAACTCTTCTTTAAATAGTTTTTTTATAACCACTGAAGAACATAGGCCTCTTTAATGAATGAAAAGAAGGTAGCAAGATACATAGGAATAAAAAATATATAAATAAGAGAAATAACATCTTTAATCCATTTTAGATCGAGTGTTCATATTGTGATGAGGGGAGCGTCCTCCCCGCCCACAAGGATGTTGCCCTCTTCTCCCAGTTTTGGCCCGCGTCCACAGTCCCCCTCCATCATCAAGAAATTCTGGATGGTCAGCATCCTCCATCTCATCCAATCCACATACACTTACATTTCTTTGATCCTCTTCCTTGCTACTACCTAATGCAATCATATAAAACGAATTATGAGTACTTACCTTTACAAGATGTTTGTCTTTCATGCTTCGAGCATTTTCATTCTCAGGAGACTTCAAGACGGAAGTCCTATTGATAGTCCATTCTGTGCACCCATCCCCCTTTTGATTGAGAGTCTGGAGAACAGTTTTTTTAATGATCCTGTCAACTGTTAGAATGTCATCAGTGGTATTCGGGTACTTCATGTGAACTGGGAAGGAGTAGAAGTTTTTGGAAAATCCAGCATGCTCCTACCTGATTCTAGTGGAGGGTCTTCTACCCTCTGATCGGGTTTATCAATAGTAAGATGATTTCTGCTTGTGTGCTGGATGGATGTAGCATCTTGAGATCCAGAAGGGACCTTCTAGCACTTAACAGGTCCCGAATTCTAAGTTTCTTCTATTCTGAATTTAGTTGTGTCCTTCACGGGGGTCATCTCTTTATCCAGAGGAGTCAATGAAGATCTTTTAACCTCAAATTGAGTCCTTACCTGTCCCGAGGCATTGAGGGTTGAGGATGAAGATGCTGCTTTGTTTGAAGCCATTAGTCTGGGAGGATTGAAGTAGTCTCCAAAAGCATTGAATTATTTAGAAATATATTTGCTACAATTTTGAAAAGGACCATGTTTACTTTTGTGCTGAGGAGCATAATGAACCTTTTTGGATGAATCCCCTTTTAATTTGATCTTCCCCTTACGACTAGATGAATCCAAATTCTGCTCTTGCCACAAATTGAAGTCCACCTCATTTGGAGTAGAAATTTCCTTTTATTCTTGTCTATTAGTTGATTCATCACCCTCATCATCATCCATGATATCTTTTTTCAAGGCATCCTTGAATGAAAAACTAGTGTGAAGACCATCCTCCGTTATAACACAATGTTTTTCAATATTCATCAAAAATAATGAATGCTTTCAAAAAAATACCAAAAATTAAACCTAAGATAATTTTGATATTAATAATTCAAAAATGAAATCTATTTTATCAAATTAAAAACATAGAAGTTGAATTAATGAATTTAAAATTAATTCCTGTTTTTGAAACTAGGAAACGGGTTTTTGAGAAGTAAAAACTATCAAAAGATTGACATATGGAGAAGTAAAATTATACTGTTAAATTATATAAAATGAACTAAATTATATTAAATGATAAAAATATAATCTATTGATACTTTAAAACCATTGAAATTTATATTCTGACAATCTAAATTATTTGGATTAAAAAGGTTGTTTTTAATTAAAATTTAACATTTATCACAATTCATCAAAATAAGATAGTTATCAGAAAAGTTCCAAAAATTTATCCTTGATATATTTTTTTGTCTCACTTGTAAAGAAGAATTTAATTTCCTAAAATTTAATATATAAAAGTGTTAAATATTTGATTTAAGAATCGCTCTTTATTAAATGGCGGAAAAACTGCATTTTTTGAAAAATACTTCTTTTTATCTAAAAGATTGAATTTGTCATTATATTATGTCTAATAAACACAAAATATGAATGTTAAAATTATATAGGATATATATAAAATTCAAAATGGTGTTAATTCAATTCATAACTGTATTTTCAATGGCTATTTTAATAGGTCGTGATGCGCTTGAACTTGATGTTTTGTGTCGCGCAAGCTATTGAATTACAATGAAGAGATAACATACTATGATATCATGGGGTGTTACATTATAAATTACATAAATAAATTTATTTCTCACAATTTTAAATTGATCATAAAAAATAAAAGGTTGAAAATAGAAAATACTATTATGGAAAACCCACATTGGAGACAAGGTTAATACAATTTATTCTTAATAAGAGGGAAAGGTAAACAAAAACATCATGACCAAATTATGATCTATAATAGGATAAAATTGGTGGTAATTAGGGACACATAGTTAAGGGAAAAGTATAAATATTTATATGGAGTGATTAAGGTCATCAATTACAAACAAGTGAGAAATGAAATTGATATTGTGGGCCTCAAAGCCATAAAGCTATGATGAATTAAAATATCATTCGTTCATCAAAAAACAAGGTATTAGGATAAAATATTTTTGGATTTATGATATATTCCCTAATTTTTTAGAATTATTTTCTTCATAGAATATGAAAAAAAATTACTTGACAAGTAGAGTTCCATCCTTCAACTAACTTCTACCACAAACTCATCATTTACTCAAAATATAATATAATTCAAAAATATTATATTTAACCTAATAGTACAGGGTTCCAAAAATAATGATTTTATAATTAATCTACCTGAACATAAAAAAATACATTATATACACCAACACATCACGTAGGCCAGTGGTTGGTGATGCACCCCTGTTACACTTTGGTTGCGGGTTGAAGTCTCACGGACATTCCAGACGTGACGGGTTGTCGCCTGACCTCCTGTATATACTTTTTATAACAATCCAAAAATAATCATAAGAAATGTTTTAACCTTAAACAATAGTATACAATGTCCAACATAAGTAATTCCAACCTTTATACATATCCAAAATACTTTTTCCAAACTCACATTCCAAAATTTATAAGGAAGGTAAACATAAAAAATATCAATTTTTCCACATAATAAATGTTAATACCTTAATCATATATTCTCTTAAAACATGGTGACACCCTGAATTACCATAAAAACATATTTATTACATTAATGATTCTTTATTACTTATAAAATATTTGATATATTCCTTATATCCCAAAATTTTGTAAACTCCAACAATGATGGAATAAACAAACAATTATTTAGTTTCAAGGAAGTCAAGAATATAGAATATAATTTATCCAAATCAATCATATGTTATTACAAAATCATTATATTAGTTCCAGAAACATATTAAGTGTTTTTTCTCCTAACCATATATCTTCCAAAATATTTAACTTAAAATTGTGTCACTTAACATAGTACCATACAATCTCAAATCCTTAATGAAATAATACGGCAGTACAATCCTTATATACTCAATAATTCTTATAACTTGCACATAATTAATACAATAATCAAAGGACACAATTATTTAATAATGACATAGTATTACTAATCATTGTACTTCATCGGGGGTAGTATCATTACATGATTATTGTCCAATTGCATAATTTGGGGTATACTCTGATGACTGGGACATTGATTCACATAGTGTCCCAAATCCTTGAAGATAAAGCATTGTAAATTAGAATCCATTTTCTTACCATTACAATCATGAATGTGGTGTCTTTTTTCCACACTTATAAAAAACTTCCATTACCTTCATGAATTTATCAAGGTGATTTTTTTCACAGTTATCACATGTCAGAAAATCTTTTTATCCATTCTTCCCTTTTTCCATCTTTTTCTCTTCCATCCTATTCTTTTTTTCTTCCCTTCAAAGCCATCAGACTCATAGAATTATTTACTTATTTTTTTAACACACGATACTATTTCTTCATATTATGAGAATATGTGGGAGTATATTTCCCATCAAATTTATATCTTAAGACCAGGAAATATATGACTGTTATTACTCTTTGGATCATTCATATTGTCTGAGTTCCCATTGCTTCTATTGGGAACCATTTCTAAACAATGGAATACACTAGGTTAGATTATGAATCACAATGCATAAATACAAACATGTAAAATACCAAATGAAAATTGAGAAGTTTATGAATATAATACATAATCATAAAAATGTTTACTTTGAGGAATTATTTACTCGTAAATCCTGTATAATTATTTTTAAAGAAAATTTGAATTATCCTAAACATATCCCCTGAGAGTGTCATAACCAAGAGGACAACAAGGCATGTTGTCATGTACTAGGATACCCCGGGTCATTCCAAAAACTCTTTATAATAGTTTTCACTCATAGGTACATCTATTTTAGAGCTACCTCTAGCTGCTCATATCCATACAGGGATGTATTGATTGGAAAATTCACAAAATATCAACATTTTTAAAATTATATGTGGTTCTTCTATACTAATCCTCAAAGTCTATCTTAGGTAAATGTTCTCTAATCATATTTTTCCTAAATATAGCATCCAAGTTGTGTACTAAACTTCCTCTGATGGCAACTATAACGCCCCGAACCTATTCAACCATAGTCGGTGCATTATTACACAACATTGTCTTGATCACAATATATCGACTCTTGAATGACCAATTAGTTTAGTAGCCTTGGATGTTCTAGATAAATACATAAGTTTTAGATTTAATCGTGAAATGAAAAAAACAACATTTTGTCCCCTTTGAACAAACTCATTTCTTTTATTCAATTCTTTCAAGTTAATAGTAATATACTTCTTCATATCCTGGGAAAAATAAAAATAGAGAGGGTTGAGATCAGATACTCAGTAAGGATAAAAATATGGAAGTATATATAATAAATGAGCATAAATATTTAAGAAAATTTGTAAGACTAATGATTAATACTTTTAAACATAATCTTTAGAATAATATGGAAAAGATAAATAAAATAATTCCATTTACATGTTCACATATATATTCTACTTGTCGAATAATCACATGTAATATCAAAATCCAATTTCAAAATGATGTAATGCATAATGTCGCACATCATAACCACATAGTCAAGGCCTAATGCCAAGAATGAAAATATTATTTTTTCAAGGCCTTGTGCAAAGACACAAGTTTCTACAATGAGACCTATCAATGCGTCAAGGAGCAATAGTGGGCTCCATCGGTCACTTACTAAGTCCAATGCTTTCATCATATGCAATTTTTGAAACATAAAATATTCATTCTTATTAGAACTTGCATATAAAACATTAATACCTTAACCATAAACCATGAATGATATAAAAATTACACATCCACAGTCAAACATATCACAAAACATTCAATACAATATAAAATATTGTCTCAAAATAAATCAAATTCAGACATGTGTAAAATCCATCAAAGGATGTTTACATAAATAAAATCAAACCTATTTTAGAGAAATATCTTTTTCTATTTTGAAATAATTTAAATTTCGTGTAATTATAAAAGATAAAATTTATTTAGAAAATATTTTTATAATATTTTAAGGGAATATTCAAAGGTATTATAACGGTAAAAAATATCCACACTTGCCGTATAATATAAAAAAATATAATTTCCATATCTTTTGTTGAAAAGTTCGTAAAGGACCTTGTTTGGAAAATGAAGGAAAGAATCATTTACAAAAATATAATAAAAATTCAAAAAGGATATAAATTATTTAAACCCATAGTCTAGGAAATATTAAAAATGTTTTTATATACTTTTTTAAGAAACATGGATGTGGATGATAAAGAGGTCCTAGTAGACACTCATGTTTACACAACCTCAATTAATGAAGAGATTGTAGAATTAACCCTTAACTTTTACATTTACTTGATCGAGGGTACATTAACATCTTGTATAATAGTAAAATAATATTTATTAAATTATAAAATAACAGCATACATAAATATGATATCATATATGATCTTCTAATATTTCTTTTTTAATGATATTTCAGTAGTATCATTGTTTTGGGTGTTAACTGATTCGTTTTACATTATATGTTTTCTTACGTAAGTCAAGTTTTTTATGGATAAGAAGTATTTGATTCATATATAGAATGATATCAAGTTATTAAACATTATTTTTAATCATAAAATGAAAATTATTCTTGAATGATTACGGTGTGGAATGAATCTCACCGTGTTCGTGGAAACGGTAATCCGTACGTACCCACGAGCAACAATACCATTATATTGATGGTGGAATCGTCTATAATTCGATGGTATATCATATATATATATAATAATTAACATAATATATTTATTATTTACATCAATTATACTCATTATTATACTCATCAAAATAATTACGTGTTGAATAACAAACTACACCATGACTTGGAGACGGTAAGTCGTATGTACACATGTATGGTGACTTTTTCATTCATGGGATGGATAGAATAATGAATAAAGTTGTACCAAATTTATAATAACATCACTATATATATAAGGTACTGGAGTTATTATTTTGTTATGTAAACAACAAATAAAGAGTAAGTGGATGAAAAAATGAACTTTTAAAGAGGTGATTAAATTATTACCACTTCTTCATGTGTTTCCTTTTTAGTTGATCAACATGGCTCCTTAGGTTGGATTTATTAAAAAAGTAAGGACTCTAGGTTGAAGTGAGGGTATTTGGGAGAATATTAGAGCAGGGGATTGCCAAGCCAAATGGCTTTGAAGGGGTGATTTTGGGAGAAGGTGATGTTCCATTTTATAACAGAAGTGAGGGTCACTTTAGAAAAAGATTGAAATATTATTTTATTATACAATCATATTCAGTTTATAATGGCCCCAAAAGGACTTATTTCAAGACTAAGGTGGGGCTGGGTCGAAATCCTTCAAACCAATATGTTTTAGATAGGTTTAGGGTACCATATTAATCCAATATATTAGATTTAACTCTTTGTTAAATAGTTTAACTGTTACCATGTATTCTTGTATTATTATAATAAATGGTATATAAACATACTATAAAAAGCCAAGAAAACCCAAAGTGTATAATTATTGATATATATAACCTTATATAAGTCCTTTGGATGTTCCTTAGATTTTTATCAATATTATATCAATTAATAATATAGTACTGGTTTTAAGAACTCATTTATGTCAATTTTGACACAATTTAGTATTTGGTTTTTGTGAAAGTCATAAAACATTTACCACTTGGAAAAAAAATTAATCAACCCTAACATGTCATATTAACCTAGAAAATTCGTGGAATATATAAAAGTATTAATTTTTAATTATATTAATATTTATAATATCAATTATTTTAATCTTCTAATAATAAGGTAATTAATTCATCGTCATTGTGTAATAAATATATTGAATTATTTAATATAAAAAAATTATAAATAAAATACCATTATGTATGAAATAATTTTATCTTTATAATGAATAATTATAGTCTAATTTATCTTATTTATAGACCTATATTTAAAATGGGTTAGAAATTAAACATTGAATTTAACACTTTTAACTCTTCTTTATATAAAATAATAATAAATATCATAATCTAATCCATGTAGACCAAAAGGATCATATATTAGTCCTAAGGTTGATTTTGTTCAAAATATACTTAACCAATAAAATTAGAACTTGTGTTATGGTAATTAAAATATCATTTTAACCTTTAATTACCCTATTTACTTTTAACCGTGGTAAATAAAATGAAAAAGTTACTATTCACAAAAAATTAATTTCATCTTATTGAACGACATTTTACATACAAATTTGAAAAATTCCTCTCAGATTTTCGAAATTCAATTCAATGATGTGGTAAAATAACATTTTATGCAAATTTTAAAACGTGCCTAGAAGGTGAAAAAAGTCATTAAAAATTTCAATAAAATTATATACATCTAATTTCATTATAAAATGACTCCAATATATTACATTGAACTAAAATGGGTATTATGTATCTATTATGACTTAAAATAAATTATAATGAAATAAATAATTATTGAAATAAAATGTCAGTTTTAAACAACAACACAGTGTTTTACAATATTCATCAAAAAATAACTTACTGAAAATTAAATTTTTTATTTCAAACACTTTTAAGGAAAAAGTGAGAAACCACACAAGAACAACATATGAGGCAACCTTCCCAAGGGGATCCACCATTTCAGAAATGAGTCCAAACAAACCCATAGATCACTTTATTGGTTGAGTGAGAACCATAAGTTAAACCCAAAAAACATCCTCAAACATACATTCAGAATAATCATGTTCCCTCTCAGAATCAAGAGATGACTCAGACATGAGACCAGATTGGTGGCTTATGGGGTGAGTGCGCATCCTACCCAACCTTCCTCCCACCTCCTGTCTGCCAATGACATGTGAGGAAACACCCAAGATGAAGAGTTCCCCTACCCTCCCCCGTATTTTTGGCTTTCTTTTTGGCTGATTGACGTCCCCAAGGATATCAAACTTGTTATGGATGGCCATCGGGGCATCCAATCCAGCTTGAATACCTATGCCACCAATCCAACCATCATTAGTAAAGTGGGTCATAGATTCGACCGACACTTGTTCCCCAACCGAAACGATAGCAGCAACGACACTCCCTTTGGATCCATAGACCATTAGGATACTTGTAATGTTGGGTCACCCCTTCTCCCATCAGGAGCAGCCATCACACCACAAACAACATTCGTATAAGAAGGACTGACACTTTCAAAAACCACAACAGCAATGACCTTACCTTTATTGTCTCCCCTTGACTCGATTGCCTTCAGCAAAAAGGGAGGTGGATGAGTGGCAGAACCTGGCATGCCAGAAGAAGATGAGGAGGTTTTTCCATGGCTTTATGTGGAAGCCTGTTGGATGCCTGAAGGGGAGTGATGACCACCCGATAGAGATCTTGGACTCATCTCGGCCCCAGATCGAGGCTTTCCAACAGCAACCTGAGAAACTGTGGGAGAAAGGCTATCATTAGGCTGAGCCATTTATCCTTTGTGACCTCGCCTCCCAGGTCTAGAAGAGAAAGAGGTCCAGTGGCCACGTCGACATCAAAGAGAACAAAAACCAAAAGTTTCCTCATAATGAATGCTTTTCCAAAAACCAAACAAACCTTCCACCTGGAGACGAATACGATTCGAGAGAGCCACTGAAAGTTCCATCTCAACACAAAGGCGATCAAAGCTGAGTTTCTTCATGAAAAGTTTATCATCGTCAATTCGGAGAAAACACCCAATCCTTTCACTGATGCCTTTGAGGATGGATGGGTTTTGAAAGGGGAGTGGAAGGAGAGTAAGTTAAATCCACACCGCAGTACTCTTTGAATCATGACCATGATCGAAGTCAATTGTCCAATGAATGATAAAGAAAGTGTCTATTATCACACAAGCGTGACTCCAACGACCAGGCATGGGAAAAATCATCATCATAAAAAAGGTGGATGCTCAGATGAAGTTGATCCAAAGGGCACACTGCCGCCTGGGAACGAAGACCCCACATTGAGTCGATGAAACCCTTAAACAACTCTGGCGAAGTTCGATCTTCACAAAATGTGGCCACAAGGGTTCTTGAGTGAAAGGCTGCAGCATCCTCAAACTCTAATGTAGATAAATAAATTGCTAGGGATCCATTAAATAAAGATGGTTCCTTTTGAGAAATTTTTATCGGAGGAATAATACGGAAAGGAACCATAGTAGGAACATCTGGGGGAAGGGGGCACGACAGATCCGAAGCAAACGACTTGATGGGTATCATCGGCCTCACATTCTCCCTACAAGTTTATAAGGCTTCGACTCCGACCCCTGGATCCGGCCGAGTTGTGGTCGCACCTCACTCCTCAAATTTATAATTTAACACTATAAATTATTTCGATTTAAAAATATGTTTTTATTCAAATTTAGTATTTTTTCACAATTTATCAAAATATGATAGTTATTAGAAATGTACCAGAAATATATCCTAGAAAAAAAATTTATCCCGCTTTTAAAGAATAATTTTATTTCATTAAATTGAATATATAAAAGTGTCAAATATTTGATTAAAAAATTGTTCTATGTTAAAAGGCAGAAAAATATCAATTTCTTTAAAAATACATCTTTTATCTAAAAAATTTAAATTTTCTTTATATTATGTATAAGAAACACAAAAGATCAATGTTAAAATTAAATAGGATATATATATAATTCAAAATGTGGTTAATAATATTCATGGTGATAAGTGTAAGTCTCTACAAATAAATAAGTAGGGGTTTATTATTTTTCAAATACATTCTATGATATTTCCATTTATATTTTCATAAGGGAGATTATATAGATTTTAATCATTTTCATGTGTTTAATTTATGTTTGTTATATTTATTATAAATCTAATTTTAAAAATTATAATATAATTTTGTGAAAAAATTCTTCTACCTTATTTTCATAAACTTTTATTTGGTAAAATAAATTATGTTATTTTATTTGATATATTAGGTTAAAATGTTATTTTAGTTCTCTGTTTCCAAACCATTTTTTGAATTAAGAACTTATTGTGATGTTCTAATTTAATTATAAATGGAAATTTACATTCAAACAAGTGTTTATATATGTAATTATTTAGTTTATTTTCAATATACATGTAGGAAATATTTTTCATACCATATAATTTATTTCAATATCATGTAAGAATTATCTTTATGGATTGTGATATAACAACATGCATATATAAGTATTTTTATCCAACTATGTATAATCAATTCTGTTACAATTAATGTATGAGTGTATATATTTGTAATCCCTGATTTAACCTGATTTCATAATTAATTATACTAATGAATATTTTTCATTTATCAACATTTTTCTCAAACATGTATTTAAATTATGATTAACGAGTGTTGTATGTTCCATTTTAATACACGTACATATATATATATATATGGATGAAATGGTGATTTTTTGTCAATTTATCATCATGATTCAAAAAATTGACCTAGCATATCATAAAAATTTATCAACATTATGGGAATTTCATTTTCATATATACATGGCCATGCATTGTGAATTACATCGACACCTGTTACATTTGTAATAAGTTCATGTTTTAGTTTAATTTTTTAAGTCTTAGTCTAGAAATTAATAAATGCATGCATATCTTAGAAACTGTTTTAAATATTTCCATTAAATTTTTATGTATAGAAATTTATTAATTATTAAGGTAAAATTATGAAACTTGAATTGCTCATATGAGCATCAAATGTGATTTTTGAAAGAAATAATGATTGTATGCGAATTCTAGTTGATAAATGTTTTGGTAGTGACCAAACATGCAAATGATGAAATAGAAATTATATATATATATAAATTCTTATATAAATAGATATATATGTATATGTATATAATAATGAATTTGTATTTTAATACATTGATGTATTTAAAAATAAAAACTCCAGTGAAAAACAGTCACATATATATATATCTTTGAGTGTGTGTGTTTTTTTTAAAGCAAGCTTTAAATGTTTTAGAAAAATCACAAGGCTTATTTATTGTAAAAAATGGAATGTAATTGGGGAGCGAACCCATATTTCACTATGTAGGTAGCCCCAAGGAAATTTTAAATGAATTAATTTGCCTAAAAATAATGTTTTTTTTTCAGGATGTTTTCTTAATAGTTTCCAAAGAAAATCACAGGATTAGTATTAAAGGGATTTCAATGTATGTCTATCTTCAAAAGAAATATATTTTTATTAAAGTGTAAATATGTTAGTATTTTAACAATATTTTCATTTTGATTTTAAAAAATAATTTCAAATCTATTTAACCAAAAGTCATTTTCAAAAGAATGATTTCTTAAAAATTAAATCAACTATTTTAAAACCCCTTATTGGGAAATTAAATGCTCACCCTTTGTTTTAAAATGATTTTTCAGAGTTATCTTAGATGTTTATTTACCGATATCGTTGCTTTTAGAGTTAGCATGTGGAAGTGTAGTTGACATCTGTTTCTTTCCAATATGATAAAACATGAAATGTTCTATAACTTGGTGGTGACTTTTTCATTTATCTTTCCCTGTTATTCAGAATAAATTTTGATAACGATATTTTCATAGTTGGTTTTCCAAAAAGGTATTTGTATTTTTAACATTATATTTTCAAATAACAATTTCAAATTATGATTACACAATTCATTGATGGAGGGGATAATTTAATACCCTATGATTTCATAGTACGTTATCTCTTTAAATTAATTCAATAGCTTTCATTACACGCAACACTGAGTTCAAGCGCACCACGACATACCAAACTAGATGTTCAAAAAGCTACTATTAATAGTATTAACTTGATTTGTAATTATATATACTAAATATAATTTAATAATTCATATTATGTGTTTTTAAACATAATATATGAAAGAATTCATTTTTTAGATAAAAGATATATTTTTCAAGAAATGCAATTTTATAACTTTTTAATAAAGAACCCTTTTTAAATCGAATATTTGAGGCTTTTATATATTCAATTTGACCAAATAATTGTATTATATAGAATATAGACATCAAAATATAGTTTGGATAAATTTTTGGTGGTATTTTGATAACTTTCATATTTTGATGAATATTGAAAAATACTAAATTTTAATTGAAAACTTCTTTTATAATAAAAATAAATTATAGTTTTAAATTATACATTTGAATGGTTTTGAAGTATAAATATATTATATTTTTATCATTCAATCCTATTTTGGTCATTGGATTTAATTTTACATTTAAATTACACATAAACATATATCAATCTTTTGATAGTTTTTACTTCTTAAAAAACCTCCTTGTTGGTTTTGACAACGGGAATTAAATTTAAATTAATTAATGCCACATATATGTTTAGAATTTGGTAAAAAAAGATATCAATTTTGAATTTGTAATATCAAAATTATCTTAGGATAACTTTTTGGTATTTATCTGAAAACTTTCAATTTTTGATGAATAATCAAAAATACTACATAGTACATAAAAAACTAATTATTATTTAAATAATTAGTTATTTTATTTAAATTTATTTGAAGTCAAAAAAGATACATAATACCTATATATGTTCAATTTAATTCATTGAAGTAATTTTATGATAATATTAGATATATAATAGTTTATTGAACTATTTAACGCCTTTTACCAACTTTCTGGGCACATTTGCAAATTTACATAAAATTAAATTTTACCACATCTATGAATTAAATTTCAAAAAACCATGATAAATGGTTGGACTCATTAAGTAAAATGTGGTTCAATATGATAAAAATAATTTTTGGTGAATAGTACCTTTGGAATTTTATTAACCATAATTAAAAGTAAATAGGGTAATTAAAGGAAAAAATGATATTATAATTACCCTAACAGATATCTTAATTATATTGGATATGTGTTTTTCAAATAAAATTAAAACATGTAAATAAAATATGATCCTCTTGGATCCACATCGATTAGATTAGAATATTTATTATTATTTTATTTTAAAAGAGTTAAAAGTGTGTAATTCAAATTTTGATAAATAAAACATCTTTAATATAGGGTAATGCTTATGATAAATTCGACTATAAATATTAATTAGAATGATAAGAAGATTTCCTACATCATGGTATTTTATTTAAAAAATTTAGACACTGAATAGTAAATTTTATTTATGACACAATGATGAAGTAGTAAATACCTTATTAATGAAAGATTAAAATAATTCATAGTACAAATATCAGAATAAATGTAAATTGCGACTTTTGATGCCATAAACAAACTTTCTCGGAGAATATGACATGTTAGTGTGGATTTAATGTATTTTTTTTGATGTATTCATATTTATATGACTTTCACAAAAACCAAATACTAAATATTGTCAAAATTGACATAAATGAGTTTTTCTAAAAAATACTATATTATTAAATTATATAATATTCCAAAATATATATAGTTTAGACCAAGAACTTATATAATGATATATATTTCATTAATTAAACACTTTCGGTTCACTTTTAATTTTTTTGTTTTTTATTAACCTTGTTTTATAATAATACAATAAGACATTGTAAAAGTTTATCTATTTAACTAAAAGTTAAATAAAAAAGATAAGGATAATACGGTGAACTAAAATTGTCTAGAAACTATTGGTTGAGAGGTTCTCAATCTATCCCAACCTTATCTTCTAAATAAATCTATTTGGAGAAATTATAAACCAAAACTTGTTTTATAATAATATAATATTTCAATCTTTTCCTAAAGTAACCCTTACCTCTCTTATATAAGGGTACCTACCCTTCTCTCAAAATCACACCTCCATGTTATTTGGCTTGTAAACCCCTGCTAAACTATCCTCCCAAATACACTCAATTCATCATAGAGTCCTTACATTGATCAGAAGCTAACCTAAGGAGCCATTTGATCAAATCAAAAAGAAAAATCTGAAGAAGAGGTAATTACATCATCACTTCTTTCAGAGTTCTTTTCGTCTTCCACTTCCTCTTTATATGATATTTTCCGTACTTGAATAATAAATCTAGAAAATTATAAATTTTTTGATGTTATTATAAATATGTTAGAACCATATTCATTATACCATCCATCTTATGAATGAAAAAGTCACCATATATGCATATGTACCGCTTACCGTCTCCATGTCATGGTGAAATTTGTTATTCAACACTTCATTATCTGGATGAGTATAATAATTAGTATAATTGATGTAAATAATAAATATAACATCTTAATGATTATTTATATATAATATACCATCCAATTATATATTATTTCACCATCAAGATATTGATATTTACGGTCGTGCGTACGTACGGCTTACCGTCTCCACGACGTGATGAGATTAATCTCCACATTCACCATTCAACGATGATTATAAAAATATATATTATTAATAAGTATGTAATATATGAAATAATAATTCTACTGGAAATATATATTTTTATTTATTTTCATATATCTCATTAATTTACTTTCGTTCAATACGATATGAAAACGGAAACAACGTTTATGCGTGCAAACGGCCTACCATCTCCATAAACTGTGTTTTCATTTGATATATCTATCTATTATAAATATTTATATTTTAACTATATATGATACATATATAATTTTTTATATTCTATAAGAAATTAAATCATTATATAAGTTATATGATAAATAATAACAAGTTAAAACATGTACAATTGAGATAGTTATTATTACCTGAAATGTTATTTTAACATAGACATTATTATTTAATGGTTAGTATAAAGCCATAAATGAATAAAGTATGATATAATAAATATGAATATGGTTCTGGTATAATTTAATTACATATTATGGTCATTATATAAAAGGTTTAGCATACCCTCGACCAAAGGAATGTATTAAGTAAAGGTAAATTTTATAATCTCTTTATTATCTGAGGTTGTTTGTACGTAAGTATCTACTGGGAATCATTTATCATCTTTATCCATGTTTTTTAAAAATGTTTTTTAAAATATTTTTACTATTTTTTAGAATATGGGTTAATGTCGTTTATACCTTTTTTTGGACTTTTTATAATTTTTTTTGAAAATAATCTTTACATTGTTTTCTAAATAAGGTATTTTATGACCTTTTCGACAACTTAAGACTATGTTGTTTTTTTAACTTATACAGTTGGTGTGGGTATTTTCTTACATTATAACACATTCAAATCTTCCCTTAAAATATTATAAGAAAATTTTCAAAATAAATGTTTTCTTTTATAATTACGTGCCTTTTAATTGATTTCCAAATAGAAAGGGATATTTCACTCAAATAGTTTTGATTTCATCTATGTCAATATACTTTGATGGATTTTACACTTGTTTGAAGTTGATTTATTATGATACAATCTTCCTTATTGTATTGAAGGTTTTTTGATACGTTTGACTATGGATGTGTTATTTTTGTACCATTAATGGTTTAGGTTAATGTATTAACATTTCGTGTGCAAGTTTTAATACTGATGTTTATGTTATGTTTCACCCTTTTCATATGAGAAATGGATTGGACTTAGTAAGTGATGAGTGGATACCGCTATATCTTGTTGATGAATCGGTAGATCTCATGAGACAAACTAATGTCTTCGCATAAGGCCTTGACATAATATTATTTATATTATTGGCACGAGGCCTTGACTATGTTGTTATAATGCCCGACATTATGTATTCCAACATTATGAAATTGGATTTTGATATTTAATGTGTTTATTCGACTAGTAGAATATCCATGTGAACAAGTAAATGAAATTATTTGATTTATCTTTTCCATATTATGTTGAAGTATAAATTTAAAAGGCATGTGTTTAGTGTTATAAATTTTCTTAAATGTTTATTCTTTCCTTTATGGAAATGTCTTGGTCAATGACAAAGACATAAAATATTATTATAAAAGGAAGGGGAAATTACAAGAGTCTGAAAGAGGAGATTTTATTACAATCTTTTTCATAATAAGGAAGGAGATCAACCGGTAAATCCCCCACTCCACGTAATGTCCTGTTTGATACCCTTGTTGGATAGACCATCAGACAACATGTTTGCTTCATGATAGGTATGTGTGGAAATGTATCTAATCTCTTGGAGCGAGCTAATACAATTCTTCCAATTCTCTGTAAGAGACCAAGCAAGCTGAACCACACCATTCCAAATATCTTGGATAATGGTGATGGAATCACTTTCAATCCAAATATTATTCCAACCTTTAAGCTTCACGAATTTAACCACATGAATCACCGCCATCAACTAAGACTCCAGGGTGGAGGTCGATCCACAGCCACCAAAGAAGCAGCCGTGAATATGCCTATGAGAGTCCCTGAAGATGGCCCCATTACCCGTGGGACCTAGATTTCCTTTAGAAGCGCCATCAATGTTGATTTTAATCTATCCAGATGTGAAGAAGTTTATTATTATTGATATGAAGTGTTAATATAGGGGTAAAATGGAGTTCGCAAATAATTATTTATGTTTTTTTATTTTAGAAATTGTAATGTAACGTTCAAATATGTAATCTATTTTCCAAGACTGCTAAACAGATCTATCCTTTGGGACTTTATTCTTTCTAATAATTCCAATTTATTACATAACATTTTCATGATCACAAGAGATAATGTCTCAAAAGACCAATTGGTTTAGTAGCCTCAGAAGTTCTAGATACATACATAAGTTTCACATTACATCATGAAATAAAAAAACAACAACATTGTGTCCCCTTTGAACACAATCATATCCCTTAGCCTATTTATGTTAGTTAATCATAATATACATCATTGCATCTTAATAAAAATAAAACATATAAAGGGGTGATCTCAGAAGCTCAGTAAGGATAACAATATATCAGAAACTATCATAAATAAGCATAAAAATTTAACGCAACGTATAAGACTAAAATAGAAGAATTTTAAACATAAACATCAATATAATATGGAAAATTTAAATAAAATAATTCTATTTACTTATTCACATGAATATTCTAATAGTCGAATCATAACATGTAAAATAAATATCCAATTTCATAATGATTGAATGCATAATGTCGGACATCATAACCACATAGTAAAGGCCTTGTTCTAAGACTGCAAATAATATTTTCTCAAGGCCTCTTGCAAAGACACTTGTTTATCTCACAAGACCTACCAACGCATCGAGGAGCTATAGCAGGCTCCACCAGTCACTTACTACGTCCACTTCATTTCTGATTTGAAAAGGTTGAAATATAACATAAACAATCATATTAAAAAAGCATATGAAATATTAATACTTTATCCATAAACCATGAATGGTATAAAAATAACCTATATAAATTCAAAAATATCACAAAACCTTTAATAAATTATAGAAGATGGTATAATAATTAATCATCTTCAAACAAGTGTAAAATCCAGCAAAGGATGTTGACATAGATGAAATCAAAACTATTTGAGTGGAATATCTCTTTCTATTTCGAAATCGTTTAAAAGTAACGTAATTATAAAAGAAAACATTTATTTTGAAAATATTTTTTTAATATTGTAAGGAAATCTTATAGGGTGTTATAATGGTGTAAAATAGATGCACCCTTTATATAAGTTAAAAAGTATTCTTACCTTACTTTGTCGAAAAGGTCATAAAGTACCTTGTTTGGAAAATGACAGAATGATTTCTTTCAAACCATTTTATAAAAAGTAAAATAAGGGTATAAATGACATTAACCCATAGTCTAGTCAATAGTAAAAATGTTTTGAAATACATTTTCAAGAAATATGAATGTGTATTATAAATAGGTCCTCGTAGATACTCAAGAATAAGAACTTCTGATAATGAAGAGATTTTAGAACTAACACTTACCTTGTAAATTTTCTTGATTTAGGGAACCATAACCTTCTATATAATAGTTAAATTATTGTTATTAAATTATCCAAGTACCACATTTATACATATGATAACATATATGATCTTCTGATATTGTTTTGTTAATGAAATTTCAGTAATATCATCAATTTGGGTGTTAACTGATTCATTTTACTTCATTTGTTTTATTATGTAAGGCTTGTTAGTTAGGTGTAGGATGTATTTAATTCATATTCAGAATGATATTAAGTTCTTAAACATTAATTTTAATCATAAAATAAAATTTATTCATGAATGATTACGATGGGGAATGAATCTCATCCCATTCATGGACATGGTAATCTGTACGTATGCACGAGCGACAATATCATTCTATTGATGGTGAAATCACATGTAATTGGATATTATATCTTATATAATGATTAATTAAGATGTTTTATTTATTATTTAAATAAATTGTACTTATTATTATACCCATCCAAATAATTATGTGTTGAATAACAAACTACACCACGATGTGGACACGGTAAGTCGTACATATGCACATAGGGTGACTTTGTCCTATATAGGATGGATAAAATAATGAATATGGTTGTACCATATTTATAATAACATCATATTATTTATATGTTACTAGAATTATTATTTTTTATGGAAAAAACAAATAAATAGTAATTAGAAGTAGAAAAAAACATTGAAAGAGGTGATGAAATAATTACATCATTTTCACATTCTTTCTTTTGATTTGAAGAAAACGGCTCCTTAGGTTGGCTTCTCATCAAATTCAGTCCTCTAGGTTTAATTTAGGGTATTTGTGAGTATATTTGAGTAGGGTTTGTCTGGTCCAAATAGATTTGGAAGTGTGAAATTATTATAAGATGAAGTACCCTTTTATAAGAGAGTTAAGGGTCACTTTAAGAAAAGATTGAAATATTTTTTATTATAACCTAATTTTTTGTTTATAATAGATCCAAATAGATTATTTTAGAGGATTAGGTGGGAATGGGTCTCAAACCTATCAACCACTAGGTTTTAGATATGTTTAGGTCACCATACTAACCTTATCCTTTAGATTTAACTCTTAGGTAAATAGTTTATCTTTTACCATGTATTCTAGTATTATTATAATAAATGGTTAATAAACATACTATAAAATTCCAAAAGAACCCCAACTGGTTAGTTATTGATATATATATTCTTATCTATGTTTATTGGATGATCCTTATATTTTTTAAAATATTATATCAATTAATAATATAGTATTTTCTTAAAAATTCATTTCTGTCAATTTTGACACTATTTAGTATTTCGTTATTTTTATATTCATTAAAACGTTATCACTTCTAAAAAAATTATTTAATCAACCCTAACAAGTCCTATTAACATATAAAATTGGTTGAATACATCAAAAGTCTAAATTTAAAATTATATTAATTTTTATAATATCAATTATTTTAATCATTCAATTATAAGGTAATTACATAATCATCATTGTGTCATAAATAAATCCAATTATTTAATGTCTTAAAATTATAACTAAAAAACCATTATGTATAAAATATTTTTATCTTTCTAATTAATATTTATAGTAGAATTTATCTTATGTATAACACTATATTAAAAATAGTTTATTTATTAAACATTGAATTTAACACTTTTAACTCTTCATTAAATAAAATAATAATAAATTTCCTAATATAATCAATTTGGGAGAAATAGGATCATGTTTTATTATTTAGGTTGATATTGGTCGAAACACACTTATCTAATAGAATTAGGACATGTGTCAGGGAAATTATAATATCATTTTTACTTCTAATTACCCTATTTTCTTTTAACTGTGGTAAATAAATTTCGAATGTTATTATTCACCAAAAATTATTTTCATCCTATTGATCCAAATTTTACTTATATATGTCAACTGTTTTTCTTGGATTATTTAAATTCAGTTCCCAGAAGCGGTAAAATTACTTTTTATAGAAATTTGCTAATGCGCCTCGATGGTGGGAAAAAGACGGTTAAAAGTTCAATTAAATTAAATATATCTAATATGATTATAAAATGACTCCAATAAATTACATTGAAAATATATAGGTGTTATGTATATATTCGGACATAATATATTTTAATAAAATAACTAATTATTTAAATAAAAAGTCAGTTTTAAACACTAACATACTATTTTTCACTATTCATCAAAAATTGAATTTTTTTCAAAAAAAATACCAAAAAAATCACCCTAATGTAATTTGGATATTCAGAATTCTAAAATTATGTCTATTTTAACAAATTAAGAATATAAATGTTTCATTAATTAATTTGAATTTAATTTATGTTTTTAAAACCTTGATGTTGGTTTTAGAGAAATAAAACTGTCAAAAGATTGACAAGTGTTTATGTACAATTTAAATGTAAAATTACACCCAATGACCAAAATTGGATTAAATGATAAAAATATGATCTAATTATTCTTCATATCCATTCACTTGTATAATTTAACACTATAAATTATATTTATTAATAATAATGTTTTCCTATTAAAATTTTGTATATTTCACTATTCATCAAAATATGAAAATTATCATAAAAACACCAAAACATTATCCACATTAAATTTTTATGTCCCTATTATAATGAATAAGTTTATTATGTCCAATTTAATATATTAATGTTTTAAATATTGGATATAAAAGGGCTCTTCATTAAAAGGTGAAAAAATGCATTTTTTTGAAACTACGTATTTTATCTAAAAAATTGAATCTTCCTTATATTATGTCTATGAAACACAAAATATGAATGTTAAAATTATATAGCATATATAGAAAATTCAAAATGTTGTTAATAATCATCATAACCACATTTTAAACGACATGTTTGATAGGTCGTGATGCGCTTGAACTTAGTGTTGTGTGTAGCGCATGTATTTGAATTATTTTAAAGAGATAACTTACTATGAAATCTTGGGGTGTTACAACTGTAAAACCCTAACCCATATTACCCTAAATTGGTAAATTATTTTAATACATTGGCATGATTTCAAGGAATCATGTCCTAAATGACTGATAAGTTTAGCAATCTTGGAAAATAGATTATATATATGAACGTTATATGAAAATTTCTAAAATAAAACACAACATAAATAATCATTTGAGAACGCCATGTTTTCACTAGATTAACCCTGTATATCAATCATAACACAATTCTTTTCATCCTGGGAAAAATAAAACATAATAAAGGGGTGATCTCATATGCTTAGTTAGGATAACAATATAGCATAAACTATTATAAATAAGCATAAAATTTTAAGGAAATGTATAAGACTAAAAAAAAGCCTATTAAACTTAAACATCAATATAATATTGAAAATATTAATCAGATAAATCCATTTACTTATTCACATGGATATTCTACTTGTGAAATAATCATTGGTAATATCTATAGCTAATTTCATAATGATGGAATGCATAATGTGGGACATCATAACCACATAGTCAATGCCTCATTATAAGACTCCAAATAATGATTTTTTTCAAGGCCTTATGCAAGGACAGAAGTTTGGATCATGAAACCTTATTATTCATAAAAGATCTATAGCAGTTTCTACCCGTCACTTACTATAACCAATGAATTCCTCATATGAAAAGCATGAAACATGACATAAACATTCGTATTAAAACTAGCATATGAAATGTTAATAATTTATCGATAAACCATGAATGGTATAAAAAACACATAAACTATAAAATATATCACAAAACCATTAATACAATAATGGTGATTATATCATAATAAATCAACTTCATACAACTGTAAAATTCATCAATGGATATTGACATAGATGAAATCAATACTATTTGAGAGAAATATATATTTCTATTTGGATATCATTTAAAATACACATAATTATAAAAGAAAACTTTTATTTTGAAAATATAATTATAAGCTTAATGGTAAACTTATAATGTTTTATAATGGTGGGAAATATCTGCACATATCATATAATTTTAAAAAACATTCTTATGTTAATTTGTCAAAAAGGTCATAAAGTAACTTATTTGGAAAACAATGGAAAGATTTCTTTCAAAACATTTTATAAAAAGTAAAATAACAGTATAAATGAAACAAACCCATGATATAGAAAATATTTAAAATGTTTTGAAATAAATTATTAAGAAACAAAGAAGTGGATGATAAACATTTCTCAGTAGAGTCTTGCATATAAAAAACCTTGGATAATAAAGATATTGTAAAATTAACCATTACCTTGTACTTTTTTTGGTCGAGGGTTTGTATAAACTAATGTATAATGAACATAGTATGTTGTTAAATTATACCATAACCATATTAATATTTATTATATCATAATTTATTCATTTATGGCTTTATTCCACCCATTTAATAATAATTTCAATGTAAAAATAACTTTTCTGGTAATAAATTCTTTCTCTGTCGTACATGTTTTGACTTGTTATTCTTGATCATATCAATTATATCATGATTTAATTTCATAAAGAATATAATACATTATTTTTGTATCATATATATTCAGAACATGAAAATATATAATAGATAGGTATATGAAATTGAAAACACCATTTATGGAGATGATAGTTCGTACGTACGCATACATGATGTTTCCATTTTCATATCTTATTGAACAGAAATTAGTGAATGATATATATATATATATATATATATATCCAATATAATTATTATTTCATATATTACATAATTAAAAATAATATATATTTTTTTAATCATCATTTAATGGTGAATGTGGAAATTAATCTCTTCACGTATTGGTGACGGTAAGCCGTACATACACACAAGCGTTAATATCAATATATCTATTGTGAAATCATATGTAATTGGATTTTATATTATATATAAATAATAATTAAAATAATATATTTATTATTAACATCAATTATACTCATTATTATACTCATCCAAATAATAAAGTGTTGAATAATAAACTACACCACGACGTGGAGATGGTAAGCCGTACATGCGCATGTATAGTGACTTTTTCAATCATAGGATGGATAGAAAAATAAATATGGTTGTACAATATTTATAATAACATCTTATTGTATGATTATTCACCATTTATTATAATAATAATAAAATACATGATAAAAGTTAAACTATTTAACCAAGACTTAAATCTAAAATATATGGTTAATTAGGTGACCGAAACCTATCTAAAACGTATTTGTTGAATGGTTTTCGACCCATACCCACCATTTCCTCGAAATAAATTCTATTGGAGACATTATAAACTGAATATGATTGTATAATAAAATAATATTTTATGATTTTCTAAAGTAACACTCATCCCTCTAATAAAATGATACATCCCCTTCTCTCAAAATCACACCTCCAAAGTCATTCGGCTCTACCATACCCTACTCAAATATCCTCCCAACTACCCACAATTCAACCTAGAGGCCTAATTTTTATCATAAATCATTCCTAAGGATCCCTTTTGATCAAATCAAAAGGAAGCACCTGAAGAAAAGGTAATTATTTCATCACCACTTTCAAAAGTTATTTTCTTCTTCCACTTCCACATTATTTGTTATTTTCATTCCAAAATAATAACTATTTTAAATTATACTAAATGTTATTTTATTATAAATATGGTACAACCATATTCATTATTATATCCATCCTACGAATGATAAAGTCACCATACGTGTGTACGTACGGCATAACCATTCCACGCCGTGGTGTAGTTTGTTATTCAGAACATAATTATTTGGATAGATATAATAATGAGTATAATTGATTAAAATAATAAATATAACATGTCAGTTATTATGTATATAATATATTCCATCCAATTACATATGATTTCACCATCAATAAAATGATATTGTTGCTCGTGCGTACGTAAAGATTACCATCTACACGAACGCGATGAGATTTATTTCTCATCATAATCATTCAAGAATAATTTTTATTTAATGATTAAAAAAATTTATAAACATTATATCATTATGCATATGAATAAAATACATCCTATCCATAAAAAACATGACTTACATAACAAAACATATAAAAGAAAACAAATCAGTTAAAACCCGAAATAATGATACTATTGAGATTTTATTAATATAGCAACATTATAAGATCTTATATGATATCATATTTATGTATGTGGTTCTTTTATAATTTAATAAAAATTATTTAACTATTATACAAATAGTTAATGTACCCTCGACCAAGAAAAATTATACTATAAGGGTTAATTCCTCAATCTCATTATTATCTGAGATTGTTTGTGTGTATGTTTTTACTCGAACATATGTATTGTTCATATCCATGTTTTATAAAAGATATTTCAAAAGGATTATTTTTAAGGAAATCCATTACTAAAACATGATTTTTAACAGTTTAAATATTTATTCTTCTAAATCATTCTTATTAAGGTCCATGTTTTCAAAACGGGTTTAAGGATTTATTTATATGGACATGAATATTTTAAAATTTTAATTCCTTTCAAAAGTTTCCAAGTGGTATGAGACACTTTGATTGAAAAATTTCTTTTAAATTTATTATTTTCTAAATTGTGTGAATTTTAAATTATTACCTGAAAAAATATATTTCTCTCAAAGAGTTTGACTAATCATTTTCAACTATGTCAACATCCTTTACGGGATATTATTTAGGATTGAGGTTTATTTGTTTTAATACAATATTCTATATTTTATTGAATGAATTATGATATGTTTGACTATGGATGTGTGGTTTTTATACCATTAATGGTTTATGGTTAAGGTATTGACATTTCATATTCTAGTTTTAATAATAAAAAGTTATGTTATGTTTCAACATTTTCATATGAGGAATGCATTGGACTTAGTAAGTGACGGGTAAAATCCACTATAGCTCCTCGAGGCATCGGTATGTCTCATGGGACAGTGTAGTATCGTGGAACAAGGCCTTGAGAAGGTCTTAATTTTAGTCTTTCCATGAGGCCTTACCTATGTGTATATGATGTCTGACATTATGCATTCCATCATTATGAAATGTGCTATTGATATTACATGTGATTATTCAACTAATAGAATCTCTATATAAATAAGTAAATGGAATTATTTTATTTATCATTTTTATATTTTTCATATGTTTAAGTTTAAAAGTATTTTATTTTATCCTTATACATTTCCTTAATGTTGTATTCTTATTTATGACAGTTTCTACTATATTGTTATCCTTAATGAGCATATGATCTCACCCCTTTCTTATGTTTTATTTTTCCCAGAATATGAAAAAATGGATTATGAATGATATGAAGTGTTAATCTAAGGGAGTAATGGAATTCTCAAAGGATTATTTATGTTGGGTTTTATTTTAGAAATTTTAATTTAATGTTCATATATGTAATCTATTTTCTAATATTACTAAACTGATCAGCTTAAAAATGGTTATGATGGGTAATTAATCTAATCTCATTCGTGCAGACGGCAATCCGTACGTAAGCACGAGAGAAAATACCATTCTATTGATGGTGAAATAGTATGTAATTGGATGTTATATAATATATAAATAATCATTAACATTTTATATTTATTATGTACATCAATTATATTGATTATTATACACATCCAAATAATAAAGTGTTGAAAAACAAACTACCCCACGGCGTGGAGACGGTAAGTCGTACGCACACACGTATGGTGAATTTTTCATTCATAGGATGGATAGAATAAAGAATATGGATTTACTATATTTATAATAACCTCACAGTTTTTAGAAGGTACTAGAGTTATTGTTTTTTATGGAAACAACAAAGAATGAGTAACTTGAAGAAGAAAAGAACTTTGAAATAGGTAATGAAATAATAACCTCTTCTTCAGGTGCTTCCTATTTATTTGATCAAAAGGGATACATAAGATGGATTTTTGATCAAAGTAAAACCTATAGGTTTATGTAAGGATAGTTTTTTGGATATTTGAGTAGGGTTTGGCCGAGATAAATGGCTGTGTAGGTGTGATTTTGATAGAAGGGGAAGTACCCTTTTATAAGAGAAATGAGGGTCACTTTAGGAAAAACTTGAAATATTATTTTATTATACAATCATATTCAATATATAATGGCTCCAAAAGGATTTATTTCAAGGATAAGGTGGGTCTGGGTCGAAAAACTCTCAACCAATAGGTTTCAGATAGGTTTAGGTCACCATATAACCCTTATCATTTAGATTTAACTCTTTGTTAAATAGTTTAACTTTCACAATGGCTTCTTGTATTTTTATATTACATGGATAATAATCATACTATAAAATCCCAATAGAACCTCCAATGTTACATTAACGACATATATATATCATTATATAAGTCCTTTGGCTAAACCATAGATTTTTAGGAACATTATATCAATTAATAATATTACATTTGTTTTAAAAACTCATTTATGTATATTTTGACACTATTTTGAATTTGGTTTTTGTAAAAGTCAACAAAACTTGATTACTTCGAAAAAATTAATTAAATTAATCCTAAAATTTAATTTTAACCTATAAACTTTATGGATTGCATCAAAAGTCTTAATTTACATTTATTTTAATATTTATGACATTAATTATTTTATTCATTCATTAATAAGGTAATTACTGAATCATCATTATGTCATAAATAAATTTAAATATTTAATTTCTAAAAAATATAAATAAAATACCATTATGTAGGAAATATGTTTATATTTCTAATAAATATTTATAGTCCAATTTATCTTAAAAATGGTTTAGTAATTAAAATTTGAATTTAACACTTTCAACTATTTTTAAAATAACATAATAATAAATGTCATAATCTATTTAAAGAAAATCAAAGAGGATCATATTTTATTCCTAAGGATGATTTTTCTCAAAAAACACTTATAAAATATATTTAGTACATGTGTTAGGGTAATTATAATTTCATTTTTAAATTTAATTACCCTATTTACTTTTAACCGTGGTAAATGAAACTCAAAAGTTACTATTCACCAAAAATTCTTTTCATTCTATTTAACCACAATTTACTTAATAATTTCAACCATGTCTCTTGAATTTTAGATATTCAATTCAAAAAAGCTATAAAATTACATTTTATGCAAATTTGCAAATGTTTCTAGAAGGTAGGTAAAAGACATTAAAAATTCAATAAAATTTTACATATCTAATCTTATTATAAAATGGATGGAATGAATTTAATTGGATTAATATAGGTATTTTGTATATATTTTTTAATTTAATAAAATTTTAATTCAAAAATAATTATTTTAAAAACAAATTCGGTTTTAAATAATAAAGCAGTGTTTTCACTATTCATCAAAAATTGAATGATTTCAGAAAAATACGAAAAACTCAGTCTAAGGTAATTTTTTTATTTTGAATCCAAAAATGATGTCTATTTTACCAAATTAAAAACATATAAGTTTTTTTAATTAATTTAAATGTAATTCCCATAGTCAAAATCAGAAAGTGTGTTTTTGAGATGTAAAAATGATAAATAGATTGATATGTGTTTATGTCCACTTAAAATGTGAAATTACTTCCAATAAACAATATTAGATTAAATGATAATAATATAATCTAATTATTCTTAAAAATAATTCAAATTTATTATTTAACAATATAAATTATTTTTCTTAATGAAGTTGTTTTCAATTAAAATTTAGTATCTTTCCATATTCATCAAAATATGAAATTCATCAGAAAAAAACTTAAAATTTTCCGAACTAAATTTTTATGCCCCTCTTTTAAATAAAAAGTTTATTTTGTCAAATTAAATATATAAAAGTGGCAAATATTGGATTTGAATAGGGTTTTCCATTAAAATATGGTAAAATTGAATTTGTTTTTGAAAAATATTTATTTTATTTGGAAAATTAAATTTATTTTTATATTATGTCTAAATAACACATAATATGGATGTTAAATTATATGGTGTATATAAAATTCAAAATTTAGTAAATACTAATCATAACTACCTTTTGAACAGCTAGTTTGGTAATTCGTAGTGCACTCGAACTTCATGTGGTGTGTAGCGCAAGCTATTGAATTAATTCAAAGAGATAATGTGCTATGAAATCCGTGGGTGTTACATTCTCCCATCCTTCAATAAATTTTACCCTTGCAATTTGAAATTGGTTTTCAAAAATAAAAGGTTAAAATATAAAATACCTTTGTTGAAAACCCACATTGTAAATTGGGTTATTAAAATTTAGTCTTAATAAGAGGGAAATGGAAATAAAAAAGTCCCCACCAAATTAGGATTTAGAATAGGAGAACATTGGTGGAAATTTGAGACACAGAATTGGAGGAAAAAAAATAAATATTTATATGGAGTGATTGAGGTCATCAATCATAAAAAAGTGAACAATAAATGGGATATTGAGGGACTCAAAGCCATAAATCTATAATGATTTAAATATCATATGTTAAAAAAAATAAAGTATTGTGATAACAAATTTCTAGTAGTTAATATCCCTTATCTAATGTTTGAGAATTAAATTTTCAAATAATAGGAAAAAAAATACTTGACAACAAGAGTTCCATCCTTCAACTAACTTCTACCACAATCTCATCTATTACTCCAAAAGATAATAGAATTGAAAAATATTCTACTTATTGTAATCATATAGGGTTCCAAAAATAATGAATTTATAATTAATCTATCATACCATTTAAAAATATATGTTATACAAACTAGGACATCACATAGGCGAGTGGTAGGTGATGCACCCTTGTTGCCCTTCAGTTGTAGGTTCAAGTCTCACAGCCTTATCGAATGTGACAGGTTATCACCCGACTTCTGGGTTTTCCTTATTATAAATATCCAAAAATTATCATAAGAATTTTATTAACCTAAAAAAATAGTATCCAATGTCCATATTAATTCACAAAAACCGTTAGAATTATCCAAAACACTTCTATCAAAACTCACAATCTAAAATTAATAAGGAGGGTAAACATATTGAAGATCTATTTTTTCATGTAACAACATGAGAATACATTCATCATTTATTCACTTCAATCATGTTAAATACCTTAATTACCCAAAAACATTATTTATTGAATTTATACTCCCTTATTCCCAATAGAATACTGGATATACTCATTATATCCAAAAAAAATTTAAACTCCAACAATGATGGAACAAAGGAACAATTAATTTGATTCAAGGTAGTCAAGAATATCCAATATAATTTATCCGAATAAATCATCTCTTATTCCAAAATCACTACCTTTTTATCAGGACAATATTATGGTCTATCATTCCCTCATCCATGTATTTTCCAAAAATATTAACTTTCTATTTAGTCTCTTTTCTTAGTACCATACAATCTCAAATCCTTAATGAAATGGTACTAAAATAGATTCCTTATATACTCCTTAATTATTTTATACAATACATCATTGATACAACACTGAAATGAAATAATTATTTAATAACAACATCAGAACACTAGTCATTCCTCTTCTTCTTTGATAGTATTATAACATGATTATTATCCAACAACACCATTTTTCGTATACTCTGATAATTAGGACATTAATTCCCATAGTGTTCCAACTCTATGTAGATGAAGCATTGTACAATTGAAACCTTTTTATTAACCTTAAAATCACATACCTGGTGTCCCATTTCTCTAAACTTATAACAAACTCCCATTCTATTCATGCATTGCAAAGGTGATTCTTTCCACATTTATCACATATGGGAAAATCTTATATTTCCTTCTTCCCGTTATCCATCTTTTTTTTTGCCATCATTTTTTTCTCTGACATCCCTTCAAATACATAGGACTCAGAGGGTTATTTACATATCTTATTAACATGTAATACTATTTATTTATATGATGAGAATATGTAGGAAACTATTTCCCTTCGAAATTTTGGATTAAAACCATGAAATATATGATCCATATTACACTTTGGATCATGTGTATTTCTGGAGTGATCATTCCTTCTTCTGGGAAGAATTTCTAAACAATGAGATACACTAGGTTAGTTTATGAATCAGAATTCATAATTCCAAACATGTAAAATACCTAACATAAATTTAATAGTTTATTCATAAAATCAATAATCATAAAAAAATGTTCTCATTGAGGATATATTTACTCATAAATAGTTAATAATTGTTTGTAAAGAAAATGTGAATTATCTTAAGCATAGCCCAGAGGAGTTTTGTAACCAAGAGTGCAGTAAGACCCATTTTCGTGTATCAAGATACCCTAGGTCAAGCCCGAAACTCCTTGTTGGAGTTTTCAATCATATGTACATGTGTGATAGATCTCCCTCTACCTGATCAAATCTAGACAAAGCTGTATTGCTTATAAAATTCACCAAATATCTACATTACCAAAATTATAATAGGTTATTCTATAAAAACCCTCAAAGTCAATCATAGGGTAATGGTTCAAAATTCAAGTTTATCAAAATCTTTTTCCAAGGTTGTGGCTATACTTCCTCTGATACCAACTGTAACGTCCCGGCCCCTACTATAAGGCCCCGGCCTTAAACCTTACTTAATATTGAATTAAATGAATAATTCACGTTGAGGATCTTTTCAGGTTTAGAGTTTTAGAGAATTAGAAAGTAACTATTACATCTTAAAAGATTACAAAGTAGACACTTCTACTAAGTCTCCATAAAATAAAAACTCTTAAAAAGAAAAATGTCTAGATTCCATGTTTTAGATAGCATGAAATTCCCTTGATCCCATCCTTGACCTTATTCCACTTTAAGTCCTGTGAAAAACATTTCGAAAAACATGGGGTGAGCATAAAAAGCTCAGTAAGGGATACACAAAGAATGAAAATTGTTAGTTTATCAAAACAACAATTAAACCAAGTATACTTTATCAAAGTAATACTTTTCACCTTTATGAAGTAATAAAAACACTTCACTGAATAAAGTATCATTACTTACCTTTTTGTAACCAAAGGATTACCATAAAACCCATATGAAGAACACATTGAATATATAAAGGTAACTTGGGACATAAACATACTTAAGTGGAATAACCATACGGTTGACTTCCACACATATCACTTAATGGAATAGCCATACGGCCAATTTCCATACATACTTAATTGAATAGCCATACGACCGACTTCCATACCCAATGCATTGGAGGTTATAACGTAACCACCTGTCCTGGTATTCACGGCACCACCAGTCATATGGTTTATAACGTAACCACCCGTTAAAATGTCCAAGTACCAATATAAAATCATAAAATATGAAACCAATAAAAAGGAATGAAAAAATATCCACATTTCAATCACAATATATCATAAATATATTGACATAATAGAATCCTTTATCAAAACCATTTTCAATACCAAAATACATAAAAGAGTATATGGTATTTATTTTATTTTAAAAACATTACGGCTTGTTGAGGAAGCCAAAGACCAAATAATACTCGCGGCGGTGGAAAAGGTCGTTGTCACCACGTACATTAAAAAAACATTCCTTTTTGTCATTTAGTAAAACGCTTCATAGAAAAAGATTCCTTTTGTATAAAAGCAAAAGTCAAAGGAGTTTATACACCGTATAAAAGAAAGTTGTGTATAAAACGAAATATGCCTCAATGAAAGGAGATTGAGACGAAGTCCCTTACCTCGGGTCTGACTTGACTTGATCGTTCTTTAACGTCCTGAATAATAAACTTGAGTTAATTTATACTTGTTTAAGAACCTTTTTAATGTTCATTATTCCTTTTATATCACTTATTTCCATGTTATAAACATTATGTAACCATTTAAGTTAATAATGTTTGTTTTGTCAATATTTGGTTCTTAAGTTGAAAGTTGACTTCTTACAATTACATGTTGTTCATGTGGTTAAAAGTTATTTATATCCAGAATGAAATTCCCGATTTGGATATAATATGTATCATATATATCCAGCATATACATGTATTTATAATATTACATAATCATTTAGAGGTAAGAAATGAAATGCACCGTTCATGGAGACGGTAAGCCGTACGTACGCATGAACGCTACTTTCATTTCTGTCTCATACTTTAATGGAAAGAAATAATAATGATATAGAGGTATATTATAATTCCTTTATAACATAATATATAATAACTTTAAATCCATCCTTTACACGTCCCACATATGGCATTAACGAATCACATCACTTTGAGGGGGCGGTAGTCCGCACTTCCTTAAATGAAGATATCGTGTTTACCCATAATGGAAACCATAAAGGTATGTCAAAAATGAAAAATACAGAAGCTTAAAGAAAACATAAACAAATTATATATCATATATAAAAATAGTGACATCATAATGGCCACCTTTGAAGGTGTTAAATGAGTATTGAACAATCATCGTTTCGGGAGGCAGAATTTCGCCATCCACGGAAACCGTATGTTCTTTAACCATTTTATGTAGTTGTGTGAGTGTGTAGCTCAAATAAATCTTATAACAACATCCTAGTATTTTTAAGATACTGGTGTTGTTACAAAAGAAGTAAATAAAAAGAGTTTAGAGGGTTGGAGAAGCAAAATAAAACAAATGAACAAGAGAGAATGAATTACCTTTAAAAGTGTAACTCCTTTTGATTTGAGCCTAAAGGCTTCCTTTGAAAGGATTCTGCCCAAAGGGGATACTCTAGTATGAGTAGAGGTATGTGTAGAGAGTAATTGGGCAGGGTTTGGCCGAGACAAAGGTTTGAGGAGTGTGTGAAATGAGGTAGAGGTGGGGGCCTTTTATAAGAGGAGAGGAGGGGCACTTTTGGAAAGTAAAGAGATATTACTTTATTTGAAAATGTGTTTCGGTTTTAAAAGGTCCCACATTGATATAATTCGTGGATAAGGTGATAAGGCTTCGAAATCCACTCATCCAATAAGTTTTGGACATGTGTAGTTTATATATTTTACATTATCTTTCTATTTTATTTAAATTGTCAAATAATGATTTCATCACTACATCATTATTATGTCATACATAATTTAATATATTAAATGTCTAAAAAATATAAAAAAATTACTATGATGTAGTAAATCTTTTTATCTTTCCAATGACTATTTATAATCAAAATTTGGACTTGTATAACCCCACTCAACAATTATTTTAGTAAAACAATTTATGTTAGTGTCATTTTCACTTTAACATTAAATAAAAATATATTAATGTCATTTTCCAACTAATGTGGCTCCATGGGGTCCCCAAGTTGGCCCATGGCTTGCCTTGGTCGGCCATGACTCACCCAATAGGTGTAGGACAAGTGTCATGGTGTTTTCACATTCTTATAATACCATTTTTACCTTAAACTACACTAATTACCACTAATCGCGATTAAGAACTTAATAAGTTACTATTCACCAAAAAATTATTATAATTTCATTGAACCACATTTTACTTCTTAAAGACAACCATGTATGCCGGATTTTCAAAATTCAATACACATTAGTGGTAAACTTTCATTTAACTGAAAAATCAGTTTGCTTTATTACCACTTAGTGGTTTCACTATTCATCGAAAATTGAAGTTTTTCAGAAAATTACCAAAAATTCACCCTAAGCTATATTTGATATTCCGAATTCAAAAATGAAGTCTATTTTACAAAATTCAAAACATATAAGTCACATTAATTAATTTAATAATTAACTCCCGCTGTCAGAGGAAATAGCGTGTTTTTATGAAACAATAAGTATCAAAAGATTGACACTAGTTTAAGTCCAATTTCAAAGTGAAATTGATTCCAATGACCACCATTGGATTAAATGGTAAAAATATTTTCTAATTTCACTTTAAAACCAATTAAAATAATAATCTAATCATATAAATAATTTAGATTAAAAAGTGGTTTTGAATTAAAATACAACATTTTACACTATTCATAAAAAAAATGAACTTTATCAGAAAGGTACCAAAAATTTACAGAACGTAAATTTTGATGTCCCGATTCTAAAGAAGAGTTATATTTGGTCCAAAATAAAGTATAATAGTGATCAAAACTATATTTAATGACGGTTCTCCATCAAAAGGTGATAAGTGGACCTTTCGTGAAAATTAGAGTATAAATGCCTAAAATTGAACTCTTTCCGTATTTTAAGCCTTTATCTTTTATTGGGTAAATGTATAAACATTTAAAAACATATCTAATCATATTTTAGTTATTTCTATCCATTCCCTCCAGTACAACGGCTACTTGTTAACTAACATTTAAAATAATATAATTTTATTACTTGTGTGCAACGTAAGTTTTCAAAGAAACTCATCGTTGCGTATCGAGTACGCTATCGAACGTAGAAACCCCTTTTAATTAAAATTAATATTTAATTCATAAATATTAATAAATATGAAAATTCTTTATTCTTTATTTACCTAGGATGTCACATCCTTCTCCCATTTTGGGAATTGCGTCCTCGCAATTTTATTCACTTATCAAAATAAGTGGGGGGTATTTATCCCTCATAGCATTTTTAGATTCCCACGTTGCCTCTTCAATCACATGGTTTTTCCACGAAACCTTTACCTAATGAATCACCTTATTCCGTAACACCTGCTCCCTGTGGTCAAGAATCTGGACTGGTTGTTCCTCATAAGATAGGTTCCCTTCCAACTGAACTACCTCTGGACTCAAAACATGAGATGGATCTGGCATATACATTCTCAACATCGAAACGTGAAAAAAATTGTGTACCTGAGATAAACTCGGAGGTAAAGCCACTCGGTATGCAACTGATCCAACTCTCTCTAGAATTTCGTATGGTCCAGTGAACCTTGGACTCAACTTTCCTTTCTTACCAAATCTCATCACTCTTTTCCAAGGAGAAACCTTGAGAAAAACATGATCACCTACCTCGAAAGATAGATCCTTCCTCCGGTTATCCGCATAACTCTTCTGCCTGCTTTGAGCTGTTCTCATGTGTTTCTGAATCAGCTGAACTATTTCTGCCATCTCTTCTACCAATTCTGGTCCTATCAACTTCCTTTCACCCACTTCATCCCAGAAAGCTGGAGTTCGACACCGCTTCCCATATAATGCCTGAAATGGTGCCATCTGTATACTGGAATGAAAACTGTTATGATACGAAAACACAACCAAAGAAAGATGTTGGTCCCAACTTCCCTGATAATCCATAAAACAAGCTCGTAGCATATCCTCGAATGTCTGAATTGTTCGTTCTGGCTGCCCATCTGATTGAGGATAAAAAGCTGTACTAAAATTTAATTCAGTACCCAACGACTTCTGAAGGCCTTTCCAAAAGTTAGAAGTAAACCTGGGATCACGATCCGATACAATGGAGAGAGGAACTCCATGTAACCTGACTATCTCTTTAAGATACAAAGGGTAAAGTTGATCAAGAGAGAAAGTATCTCGTATAGCAAGGAAATGAGAAGATTTGGTCAAGCGATCAACAGTAACCCAGATTGCATTATTACCTCGAGATGTCCTCGATAATCCCATAACAAAGTCCATGGATATGTTTTCCCATTTCCACTCTGGCACTGGTAAAGGCTGAAGCATCCCTTTCGGTAACTGCCGCTCTGCTTTAACCTGTTGACATGTCAAACACTTCACAGTAAAATCAACAATGTCTCTTTTCATTCCATCCCACCAGTAATACTCCCGCATATCTCTGTACATCTTATTACTGCCAGGATGAACTGAAAACAGGGAACTATGAGCCTCACATAACAACTTATTCTTCAACTGTGAATCACAAGGCACACACAATCTCTTCCCAAATCTCAAAACACAATCATTAACAATGTTGAATTCAGGCAACTTACCTTTCTGAACCAGCTCTACCTTTTTCTGCAACTCACTGTCTTGCTTCTGTGCTTGTTTGATTCTATCTGATAGAGAAGATCTCACTGATACCTGAAACAAAACAAAAGGACTTCCTGCACCAACAACTTCTATGCCAAAGTTCATCAAATCCTTAACCAAAGGATCACGTTCCAAACGCAACATTGTTAATGAAGCATTACTTTTTTGACTCAAAGCATCAGCCACTGAATCATCCTCCTGCCTCAATTCTAGGAACTATTTTTCCATCCTAAGACGAACCACCTTAGGAAAATATTTCTCAAGAAACATACCTTTGAATTCGTCCCGGTAAAGATCCTCAATCTCATCACTATCCGTTATATTTTTCACCATCGACCACCACTGATCAGCTTCACCTTCAAAACGGTAAACAGCAAGACTAACCTTTTGATGTTCTGAACACCCCATGACATCAAAAATATTCTCCAGTGCTTTAATCCACCCTTCATCTTGCACAGGGTCAGATGATCCACTAAATGATGGGGGATGTTGCCTCATGAAATGTTCCACCACTAACATGTTCTTCTGCGGTTGATCTGGATGATCTCGTGCATGGATACCACCACCATTTATAGCCTGAGTCAACTGTGCCATCACTGCAACAAACTGTTCAGTTCCGATTCCGACCATCTCAGGTTGCTGATTTGGAAGGTTATCTTCCTCCTGATGTCGTCCCAACATAGCTGCTTTGTTTCCTCTGCGGAAAACCATTCTGAACAAACATGTCTTAGATGAAGCAACATGGTAATCTTTAAATGCTATACCATTTAAAAAAATATTTTTTGGAAAATCATTTAATAGAATTCTAACTCCTAAAGTTATCTAAACCGACCTCTGATACCAACTATAAGGCCCCGGCCTTAAACCTTACTTAATATTGAATTAAATGAATAATTCACGTTGAGGATCTTTTCAGGTTTAGAGTTTTAGAGAATTAGAACATAACTATTACATCTTAAAAGATTACAAAGTAGACACTTCTACTAAGTCTCCATAAAATAAAAACTCTTAAAAAGAAAGATGTCTAGATTCCATGTTTTAGATAGCATGAAATTCCCTTGATCCCATCCTTGACCTTATTCCACTTTAAGTCCTGTGAAAAACATTTCGAAAAACTTGGGGTGAGCATAAAAAGCTCAGTAAGGGATACACAAAGAATGAAAATTGTTAGTTTATCAAAACAACAAATAAACCATGTATACTTTATCAAAGTAATACTTTTCACCTTTATGAAGTAATAAAAACACTTCACTGAATAAAGTATCATTACTTACCTTTTTGTAACCAAAGGATTACCATAAAACCCATATGAAGAACACATAGAATATATAAAGGTAACATGGGACATAAACATACTTAAGTGGAATAACAATACGGTTGACTTCCACCCATATCACTTAATGGAATAGCCATACGGCCAATTTCCATACATACTTAATGGAATATCCATACGGCCGACTTCCATACCGAATGCATTGGAGGTTATAACGTAACCACCCGTCCTGGTATTCACGGCACCACCCGTCATATGGTTTATAACGTAACCACCCGTTAAAATGTCCAAGTACCAATATAAAATCATAAAACATAAAACCAATATAAAGGAATGAAAAAATTTCCACATTTCAATCACAATATATCATAAATATATTGACATAATAGAATCCTTTATCAAAACCATTTTCAATACAAAAATACATAAAAGAGTATATGGTATTTATTTTATTTTAAAAACATTACGGCATGTTGAGGAAGCCAAAGACCAAATAATACTCGCGGCGGCGGAAAAGGTCGTTGTCACCGCGTACGTTAAAAAACATTCCTTTTTGTCGTTTAGTAAAACGCTTCGTAGAAAAAGATTCCTTTTGTATAAAAGAAAAAGTCAAAGGAGTTTATACACCGTATAAAATAAAGTTGTGTATAAAACGAAATATGCCTCAATGAAAGGAGATTGAGACGAAGTCCCTTACCTCGGGTCCGACTTGACTCGATCGTTCTTTAACGTCCTGAATAATAAACTTGAGTTAATTTATACTTGTTTAAGAATCTTTTTAATGTTCATTATTACTTTTATATCACTTATTTCCATGTTATAAACATTATGTAACCATTTAAGTTAATAATGTTTGTTTTGTCAATATTTGGTTCTTAAGTCGAAAGTTGACTTCTTACAATTACATGTTGTTCATGTGGTCAAAAGTTCTTTATATCCAGAATGAAATTCCCGATTTGGATATAATATGTATCATATATATCCAGAATATACATGTATTTATAATATTACATAATCATTTAGAGGTAAGAAATGAAATGCACCGTTCATGGAGACGGTAATCCGTACGTACGCATGAACGCTACATTCATTTCTTTGTCATATCAATGGAATTAAAACTAAATGAGAGGTATGTATATTTTAATTCCAGAATTATATTCATCATTTAGATATATCATTCATTATATATATCCATTATATACATGTACTTTTAATAGTACATTACATTTGGGGATATGAAATGAAATGCACCGTTCATGGAGACGGTAAGCCGTACGTACGCATGAACGCTACTTTCATTTCTATCTCATACTTTAATGGAAAGAAATAATAATGATATAGAGGTATATTATAATTCCAGTATAACATCATATATAATAACTTTAAATCCATCCTTTACACGTCCCACATATGGCATTAACGAATCACATCACTTTGAGGGGGCGGTAGTCCGCACTTCCTTAAATGAAGATATCGTGTTTACCCATAATGGAAACCATAAAGGTATGTCAAAAATGAAAAATACAGAATCTTAAAGAAAACATAAACATATTATATATCATATATAAAAATAGTGACATCATAATGGCCACCTTTGAAGGTGTTAAATGAGTATTGGACAATCATCGTTTCGGGAGGCAGAATTTCGCCATCCACGGAAACCGTATGTTCTTTAACCATTTGATGTAGTTGTGTGAGAGTGTAGCTCAAATAAATCTTATAACAACATCCTAGTATATTGAAGATACTGGTGTTGTTACAAAAGAAGTAAATAAAATGATTTTAGAGGGTTGGAGAAGCAAAATAAAACAAATGAACAAGAGAGAATGAATTACCTTTAAAAGTGTAACTCCTTTTGATTTGAGCCTAAAGGCTTCCTTTGAAAGGATTCTGCCCAAAGGGGATACTCTAGGATGAGTAGAGGGATGTGTAGAGAGTAATTGGGCAGGGGTTGGCAGAGCCAAAGGCTTGAGGAGTGTGTGAAATGAGGTAGAGGTGGGGGCCTTTTATAAGAGGAGAGGAGGGGCACTTTTGGAAAGTAAAGAGATATTACTTTATTTGAAAATGTGTTTCGGTTTTAAAAGGTCCCAAATTGATATAATTCGTGGATAAGGTGATAAGGCTTCGAAATCCACTCATCCAATAAGTTTTGGACATGTGTAGTTTATAGATTTTACATTATCTTTTTATTTTATTTAAATTGTCAAATAATGATGTCATCGCTACATCATTATTATGTCATAAATAATTTAATATATTTAATGTCTAAAAATTATAAATAAAATACTATGATGTAGGAAATCTTTTTAGATTTCCAATGCCTATTTATAATCAAAATTTGGACTTGTATAACCCCACTCAAAAAAGTATTTTAGTAAAACAATTTATGTTATTGTCATTTTCACTTTAACATTAAATAAAAATATATTAATGTCATTTTCCAACTAAAGTGGCTCCATGGGGTCCCCAAGTTGGCCCATGGCTTTTCTTGGTCTGCCATGACTCACCCAATAGGTGTAGTACAAGTGTCATGGTGTTTTCACATTCTTATAATACCATTTTTACCTTAAACTACACTAATTACCACTAATCGCGATTAAGAACTTAATAAGTTACTATTCACCAAAAAATTATTATAATTTCATTGAACCACATTTTACTTCTTAAAGACAACCATGTATGTCGGATTTTAAAAATTCAATACACATTAGTGGTAAACTTTCATTTAACTGAAAAATCAGTTTTCTTTATTACCACTTAGTGGTTTCACTATTCATCGAAAATTGAAGTTTTTCAGAAAATTACCAAAAATTCACCATAAGCTATATTTGATATTCCGAATTCAAAAATGAAGTCTATTTTACAAAATTCAAAACATATAAGTCACATTAATTAATTTAATAATTAATTCCCGCTGTCAGAGCAAATACCGTGTTTTTATGTAACAATAAGTATCAAAAGATTAACACTAGTTTAAGTCCAATTTCAAAGTGAAATTGATTCCAATGACCACCATTGGATTAAATGGTAAAAATATTTTCTAATTTCACTTTAAAACCAATTAAAATAATAATCTAATCATATAAATAATTTAGATTAAAAAGTGGTTTTGAATTAAAATACAATATTTTACACTATTCATAACAAAATGAACTTTATCAGAAAGGTACCAAAAATTTGCACAACGTAAATTTTGATGTCCCGATTCTAAAGAAGAGTTATATTTGGTCCAAAATAAAGTATAAGAGTGATCAAAACTATATTTAATGACGGTTCTCCATCAAAAGGTGATAAGTGGACCTTTCGTGAAAATTAGAGTATAAATTCCTTAAATTGAACTCTTTCCGTATTTTAAGCCTTTATCTTTTATTGGGTAAATGTATAAACATTTAAAAACATATCTAATCATATTTTAGTTATTTCTATCCATTCCCGCCAGTACAACGGCTACTTGTTAACTAACATTTAAAATAATATTATTTTATTACTTGTGTGCAACATAAGTTTTCAAAGAAACTCATCGTTGCGTATCGAGTACGCTATCGAACGTAGAAACCCCTTTTAATTAAAATTAATATTTAATTCATAAATATTAATAAATATGAAAATTCTTTATTCTTTATTTACCTAGGATGTTACACCTATTACCCAGAGTCGGTGAATTATTTTAATAATTGGAATTATTAAAAGTAATTAAGTCCTAAAGGACCGATTAGTTTAGCAGTATTAGAAAATATATTACATATATGAACGTTACATTAAAATTTCTAAAACAAAAAAAACATAAATAATCCATTGAGAAAGCCATTATTCCCCTAGCTTAACCATGAATATCAATCTTAATACACTTCTTTGAATCCTGGGGAAAATAAAACATAATAAAGGTGTGAGCTTAGATGCTTAGTAATGATTAAAATATAGCAGAAACTATTATAAATAAGCATAAACATTTATGGAAATGTATAAGACCAAAAAATCCTTTTAAACATAAACTTCATCATAATGTGGAAATTATAAATCAAATAATTCCATTTACTTATTCACATGGATATTCTACTACTCAAATAATCACATGTAATATCAATAAATAATTTCATAATGATGAAACGAATAATGCTGGACATCATATCCAAATTGTCAAGGCATCATTCAGAGACTAAAAATAATATTTTGCAAGGCCTTGGGCCAAGACACTAGTTTGTCACATTAGACCTACCGATTAATCGAGGAGATATAGTCAGCTCTGCCCATCACTTACTAATTCCAATGTATTCCTAATTAGAAATGGTTGAAACATAATATAAACATTCATATTAAAACTAGCAAGAAAAATTTCAATACTTTAACCAGAAACCATGAATGGTATAAAAACAAATCCATAGTCAAACATATCATAACTCATTCAATACAATATAGAACATTTTATTAAAATAAATAAACATGAATCATGAATAATATCTGGTAAAGGATGTTGACATAGTTGAAATTTATTAGTAAAAATCATTGGGAGAAATATCCTTTTTTCAAGTAATCATTTAAAAGTCATGAAATTTAGAAACCAGACATTTAAAATAAATTTTTGAATCAAAGTGTCTCATACAACTTTGAAACTTTTTCAAGAAATTAAAATTTTAATACATTCATTTCCATATAAATAAATCCTTAAAACCATTTTGAAGACATGGATATTAATGAGAATGTTTTTGAAGAATATATATTTTAATGGTTCAAAATTATGTTTTAGTTATAGAGTCCCATAAAAATAATCCTTTTGAAAAATATTTTATGGAACATGGACATGGATAACAATTATGTCCCAATAAAAACATACATATAAAAATCGCGTATAATAATGATATTGAGGGATTAAACCTAACCTTGTACTTTTTCTTGGTCGAGGGTACGTTAACCTCTTATATAATAGTTAAATAATTTTTTTTTAAATTATAAAATAACCACATACATAAATAATATATCATATATGGTCTTTTAATATTTCTTTGTAAATAATATTTCAATAGTATCACAGTTTCAGGTGTTAACTGATTTGTTTTCCATTATATGTTTTGTTTTGTAAGACATGTTTGTTATAGATTGGATATATTTGATTCATAACCAAAATGATATTAAGTTCTTAATCATTATTTTTAATCATTAATAAATATTATTCTTGAAGGGTTATGATGGGTAATGAATCTCATCACGTTCTTGGATACTGTAATCTGTATGTATGCACCAGCGACAATACTATTATATTGATGGTGAAATCGTATGTAATTGGATGTTATATCATATTTAAATAATAATTAACTTTTTATATTTTTTATTTACTTAAATTATACCAATATTATATACATCCAAATAATTAAGTGTTGAATAACAAACTACAGCACGACGTGGAGTCGGTAAACCATACGTACGCACGTTTGGTGACTTTTTCATTCATATGATGGATAGAAAAATGAATATGGTTGTACCATATTTATAATAACATTACAGTATGTATAAGGTATTAGATTTATTATTTTGGTATGGAAACAAAAAAATTAAGAGATAGTGGAAGAAGAATAGAACATTGAAATGGGTGATGAAATTATTACCTCTTCTTCGTGTGCTTCCTTCTGATTTGCTCAAAAGGGATTATTAAGATGGATTTCAGATCAAAGTAAGAACTCTTTTTGTAAGTGAGGGTATTTTGGAGGATCTTGTATCAGGGTTTTTCTAAGTAAAATGGCTTTAGAGGTATGATTTTGAGAGAATAGTAATTACCTTTTTATAAGAGAGGTGATGGTCACTTTAGGAAAAGCTTGAAATATTATTATATTATACAATCATATTCAGTTTATAATGGATACGAAAGTATTTATTTCAAGTATAATGTGGGGATGGGTCGAAAACATCTCAATAAATAGGTTTTAGATATGTTTAGGTCACCATATTTACTTTATATTTTATATTTAACTCAGTAAATAGTTTAACTTTTAAAATGTTTTCTAGTATTGTTTTGTTACATGGATAATAAACATACTATAAAATTCCAAGATAACCTCAAGTATTACATATCTATCATTAAATAATTATTTTGGATGATCCTTAGATTTTGAAGAATATTATATCAATTAATAATACAGTATTTGTTTTAAAAACTCATTTATGTCAATTTTGGCACTATTTTGCATTTGGTTTTTGTGAAAGTCTTAAAAACATGATTACTTCAAGAAAAAAAATTAAATAAATAATAACATATAATATTAACTTATAAAATTCATGGAATGCATCAAAAGTCTAAATTTACATTTATTTTAATATTTATAATATCAATTATTTTAGTCCTTCATTAATAAGATAAGTACTCCATCATCATTATGTCATAAATAAATTTTAATATTTAATGTCTAAAAAATATAAATAAAATACCATTATGTAGGAAATATTTTTATCTTTTCAATTAATATTTATAGTCGGAATTAACTAATGTATAACACTATATTAAAAATGGTTTAGTTATTAAAATTTCAATTTAACACTTTTAACACTTCTTTAAATAAAATAATAACAAGTGTCATAATATAATCCATGTGAATCAAAGTGGATCATATTTTTTTCCTATGGTTGATTTTTGTAAAAAATGTTATCCAATAGAATTGGGACTTGTGTTAGGGTAATTATAATATCATTTTTACCTTTAATTACCCTACTTACTTTTAACCTCGGTAAACGAAATTCAAAAATTATTATTCACCAAAAATTATATTCATCCTATTGAACCACATTTTACATACTGATGTCAACCGTGTCTCTATGATTTTTGAAATTCAATTCATATAAGTGGTAAATTTACTTTTTATGGAAATTTTCAAATGTTTTTAGATGGTAGGTAAAAGGCATTAAAAAATTAAATATAATTTTATATATCTAATATTATTATAAAATAGCTCCAATGAATTACATTGGATTTATATAGGTATTATGTATATATTTGAATTTAAAAAAATTAAATTTAAAAATAATTATTTAAAAAAAAAGTCTGATTTAAATAATAACTCAGTTTTTTTCCTTATTCATCAAAAATTTATTGATTTCAAAAAAATAAAAAAAATCACCCTAAGATAATTTTGATATTCCTAATCCAAAAATGATATCTATTTTAGCCAATTGAAAACATTGAAGTTGCATTAATTAATATAAACTTAATTTCTTTTGTTAAAACTAGAAAGTATGTTTTTTAGAAGTAAAAACTATCAAAAGATTGATATGTGTTTATGTCCAATTTAAATGGGAATTTATTTCCAATGACCAATATTGGATTAAATGATAAATATATAATCTAATTATACTTCAAAAATCATTCAAATGTATTATTTAACAGTATAAATTATTTTGATTAAAAAAAATTTCTATAAAAATTTACTATCTTTCTCAATTACTTGTTATCCTCATACCTGATATTTTGATGAACCGATAATATTTTAAGTCATCATAGATTTATGTCTTTGGGGCTCCCAGTTTTCTATTTATTTTTCACTAGTTTGTGACTGATGACCTCAATCACTCCCTATAAATATTTACAATTTCCCTCCAATTATGTGTCTCAAATTTCCACCAATTTTCCCTTATTTGAAATCCTAATTCGGTGGTGACTTTTTTATTTCCCATTCCCTCTTATTAAGAATAAATTTTATTAACCCTATATCTGATGTGGGTTTTCCACAAATTTATTTTCTATTTTTAAAATTTTATTTTTGAATAACAATTTTAAATTGCGAGGATGCAATTTATTGAAGGAGGGGAGAATGTAACACCCCAGGATTTCATAGTACTTTATCTCTTTTAAGTAATTCAATATCTTGCGCTGCACGCAACACTATGTCTGAGGGCACTATTAATTACCATGCTAGCCATTCAAAAATCATTTATGAATAGTATTAAATTCATTTTTATTTTTATATACTCCATATAATTTCAGGTACCATATTATGTGTTTCTTAGACATAATATAAGAAAAAAATCATTTTTTCAGATAAAATAACTTTTTTTTAAATGAAATTTTACATCCTTTTAATGGAAAAGAATTTTTAAAAACATTATATTACATTATTATATATAAAATTTAAATAAATTAAATTCTTTGTTAGAAGCAGGATGTAAAAAATTCAGTTTGGATAAATTTTTGGTACTTTTCTGAGAACATTCATATTTTGATAAATAGTGAAAAATACTAAATTTTAATTGAAAACAACTTTTTTAATTGAAATAATTTATATTTTTAAATTATTCATTTGTGTGGTTTTAATGTATAATTAGATTATATTTGTATCATTCAATATAATGTAGGTCATTGGATGTATATTCACATTTAAATTGTACATAAACACATGTAAATATTTTGATAATTTTACTTCTTAAAACCCCATTTCTAGTTTTCACAACATCAATTTATTTTAAATTAATTAATCAAACATATAAGTTTTAAATTTTGAAAATCATTTTTGGATTTGGAATATCAAAATTAGATTACAGTAATTTTTTTTTTCTGAAAACGTTCATTTTTTGATGAATAGTGAAAAATATTGTGTTATTGTTTAAAATTGACTTTTATTTAAATAATAATAATTATTATTTAAATTTATTTTAAAGTAATAATAGATACATAATAATTATATTTGTTTAATTTTATTCATTAGCTTCATTTTATTATTATATTAAATTTATAAAATTTTATTGATTTTTTTTACGTCTTTTACCCATGTTCTAGGCACATTTACAAATTCGCATGAAACGTAATTTTACCACTTCTGTGAATTAAATTTCAAAAACCCTAGTGACACGGTTGATATCAGTAAGTACACTATTGTTTAATAGGATGAAAATAATTTTTTGTGTATATTAACTTTTGAATTTTATTTACCACGGTTAAAAGTCAATAGGGTTATTAAAGGTAAAACTGATATTACAATTACCCTAAAACATTTCCGAAGTATATTGGATAACTATATTTAGAAAAAAAATAAACCTTATTAATAAAACATAATCTTTTTGGCCCAATTTTATTATATTAGCACATTTATTATTATTCTATTTAAAGAAGAGTTAAAAGTGTAAAATTCAATGTTTAATAATTAAACCATTTTTAATATATGGTTATACATAAGATAAATTCGACTATATATATTAATTAGAATTCTAAAAATATTTACTACATCATGGTATTTTATTTAAAAAATTTAGGCCGTAATTATTTAAATTTATTTATGACTCAATGATGATGCAGTAGTTACCTTATTAATTAAAGATTAAAACATTTGATATTATAAATATCAAAAGAAATATAAATTGAGACTTTTTATAAATTATACTAATTTTATAGGTTAATATTACATTTTATTGTTGATTTAATTTTTTTAGAAGTAAATTAGGTTTTTTGACTTTTACAAAAACCAAATACTAAATAGTATCAAAATTGACATAAATGAGCATTTAAAACAAATAATATATTATTAAATGATATAATTTTACTAAAAATATAAGGTTCCACAAAAGGACTTATATAATAATTTAAATGTCATTAATGAACCACTTGAGGTTATTTTGTAATTTTATACTAATTGTCTTAACCATGTAATAAAAAAATACTTGGAGACATTGTAAAAGATAAACAATTTAACTAAGAGTTAAATCTAAAAGATAAGGATAATATGGTGACCTAAACTTGTCTAAAACCTTTTAAGTGGGATTAATTCAACCCATACCTACCTTAGTCTCGAAATAAATTCATTTTTAACCATTACAAACTGAAAATGATTTTATAATAAAATAATATTTCACGATTTTCCTAAAGTGACCCTCACCTCTCTTATAAAATGGTACTTCCCCTTCTCTCAAAATCACACCTCCCTATCCATCTTTCATGGCCAAACCCATCCCCAATATCCTCCCAACTACCCTAAAATCAACCTAGAGGCCTTAATTTGATCATAATAAAACCTAATGATCCCTTTTGATTAAATGAAAAGGAAGAACTCGAACAAGTGGTAATTACTTCATCACCGATATCAAAGTTCTTTTCTTCTTCCACTTCCTTTTTTTCTGATATTTTTCATTACTAAAATAATAAATCCCATACCTTATACATGATAAGATTATATTATTAATATGTTACAACCATATTCATTATTCTATCCATCCGATGAATGAGAAAGTTACCATGCTTGTGTACGTACAGCTTACCGTTTCTACGTTGTGGTGTACATTGTTATTCAACACTTCATTATTTGGATGGGTATAATAATGCATAAAATTGATGTAAATAATAAATATAACATGTAAATGATTCTTTGTATATAATATACCATACAATTACATATTATTTTACCATCAATAGATTGATATTGATGCTCATGCGTACGTATGGCTTACCGCCTCCACGACGCAATGAGATTAATTTCCACACTCACCATTCAATGATGATTATAAAAATATATACTATTAATAAATATTTAATATATGACATAAAAATGATACTATAAATATATATATATATATAATTACATATATTTTATTCACTTACTTCTATTCAATATGATATGAAAATGGAAACATCATTTATGCATAGATACGACCTACCGTCTCCATAAACGGTGTTTTCCATTTCATATATTTATCGATTATACGTAGTTATATTCAGAATATATATGATACATAAATAATGTTTCATATTTTGGAAGCAATTAAATCATGATATAAGTGATACGACCAGGAATAACATGCTAAAACATGTACGATAGAGAAAGCAATTATTACCCGAAATGTTATTTTAACATAGAAATTATCATTAAATGGGTAGTATAAAGCCATAAATGAATAAAGTATGATATCATAAATATGAATATGGTTCTTTTATAATTTAATAATATACTATGGTAATTATATAAAAGGGTAAACATACCCTCAACCAAAGGGGATTACAAGGTAAGGGTTAATTTTACAATCTCTTTATTAGTTGAGGTTGTTTATATGTAAGCATATACTGGGAATTCTTTATCAACCTCATTTGTGTTTCTTAAAAATGTATTTTAAATTTTTTTAATATTTCCATTTATATGGGTTAAATCCAAGTATACTCTTGTTTGACTTTTTATAAAAAAAAAATTAAAGTAATCTTTCCATCATTTTCCAAACAAGGTACTTTATGACCTTTTTGATGAATTATAACACCCTGTAAGTCTCACTTACTAGCTTAGAAGAGTTTTTTCAAAACAAATGTTTTCTTTTATAATTATGTGACTTTTAAATTATTTCATAATAGAAAGACATATTTATCTCAAATTGTTTTGATTTCATCTATGTGAACATCATTTGATGGATTTTACACTTGTTTGAAGTTTATTTATTAAGATTTAATATTACATATTGTATTGATGGTTTTTTGATAGGTTTGACTATGTATGTGTTATTTTTATACCATTCAGGGTTTATGGTTAAATTATTAACATTTTCTATTCTAGTTTTAATATGAATGATTATGTTATGTTTCGGCTTTTTCATATGAGGAATGCATTGGACTTTTTAAGTGATGGGCAGAACCCACTTTAACTCCTCAATTCATCGTTACATCTCGTGAGACAAAATTATGTTTTGGCACAAGGCTTCATTAAATCTTTATTTTTAGTCATGGAACAAGGCCTTGACTATGTGGTTTTTATGTCCAGCAATATGCATTCCATCATTATAAAATTAGCTATAGATATTACATGTGATTATTCTACTAGTACAATATTCATGTTAATAAGTAAAAAGTGTTATTTGATTAATATTTTCCATATTATGATGAATTTTAAGTTCAAAGGAATTTTTTTTTTAGTCTTATACATTTCATTAAATGTTTATGCTATTTATGAATGTATATTCTATATTGTTATCTTTACTGAGAATCATAGATCACCCCTTTCAAATGTATTATTTTTCACAGGATGTGAAGAAGTGTGTTATGATTGATATGTAGGGTTAATCTAAGTTAATAATAGAATTATCAAAATATTATTTATGTTTTTTTTATTTTAGAAATTATCATGTAACGTTCATATACATAATCTATTTTCCTAGACTGTTAAACTGGTCAGTCCTTCGGGACTTGATTCCTTATAATCAGGCAATTTTAATAAAATAATGCACTGACTCTGGGTAACTGGGGTATGGACATTACATTTTGAATTATATTATATCACAAATGATATTGTTGGATAATAATCAAGTTATGAAACTACCGCAGATGAGGAGGAATGACTAGTGTTCTTATGTTGATATTAAAAAATTACGTCATTTGAGTGTTCCATCAACGATGTAATGGTTATATGTATTATGGAGTATATAAAGATTGTAATGTAGTACTATTTCATTAAGGATTTGAAACATTACCCTAAGATAGACTTTGAGGATGAGTATAGAAGAACTTCCTATAATTTTGGTAATGTATAAATTTTGTGAAAATTTCATGAAATAAATCCATGTCTAGATAAGAGCATGTAGAGGCGGCTCTAGAATAGATGTACCTAGGATAATAAACATTTAAAACATGTTTCGGTCTTGACCCAAGGTATCCTCGTACATGACAAAAGACCTTTCTGCACTCTTGGTTACGTCACTCTTAGAGGATATGCTTAAGATAATTCAAATATTCTTTACAACCCATTATGAATGATTTATGAGTAAATAACTTCTAGTGTATGCCATTGTTTATAAATTTTTCCCATTAGATGTAATTATAACTCTAGAAATAGGCTTGATCCAAAGAGTATGATGGATCATATCTTTCATGGTCTTAATCCAACATTTAGAAAGAAAATAGTGTCCCATATATTCTCATCATATGAAGAAATATTATCACATGTTAATAAGATAAGTAAACAATTCTTTGAGTCTTATTGATTTGAAGGGAATCTAGAGAAGAAAAGGATGTTAGAGAGAAAGATGGATAAAGGGAAGAAGGGAAAGAAGGATTTTCCCGTATGTGATAACTGCGTAAAGAATACACATGGAAAATTCTTAAAGGGAATGAGATTTTGTTATATGTGTGGTTAAAAAGGGCACTAAGTACGTGAGTTCAAGGGTAAGAAAATGTTTTTAAATGTACAATGCTTCATCTTCAAGGAGTTGGTACACTATGTGAATCAATGTCCCAATCATCAGAGTATACCACAAATGATTATGTTGGATAATAATCAAGTTATGATACTACCGTAGATGAAGAGTAATGACTAATGTTCTTATGTTTTTATTAAAGAATTTTATAATTTGATTGTTATATCAATGATTTAATTGTTATAAGAATTATAATGTATATAAGGATTGTACTGTAATACTATTTCATTAAGGATTTGAGACTGTATGGTACTAAGAAAAGTGACATAATAGCAAGTTAATATTTGTGGAAAATACATGGATGATGGAAAGATAAACCGTAATACGGTCCTGATACTGAGGTAGTTATTTTGGAATAAGATATGATTGATTTGGATATATTATATTAGATATTCTTGACTACATTAAATCTAATTAATTGTTTTCTTGTTCTATCATTGTTGGAGTTTACAACATTTTTGGATATAAGGAGTCTATCCAGTATTCTATAAGGAATAAGGGAGTATGAATGTAATAAATAAGGCTTTATGGTAATTAAGGGTGTTACCATTTTTTAAGAGAATACATAATGAAGGTATTCACAAGTTCTTACATGGAAAAAAATATCTCCAATTTTTTTTCCTTCCTTATAACTTTTGGACTGAGAGTTTAGACAGCAATATTTTGGATAAGTCTAAAGGTTGGAATGAATTAAGTTGTACATTGGATACTATTGTTTAGGTTTGAAACATTTCTTAAGATTATTTTTGGATTTTTATAAAAAGTACAACTTGGAGGTGAGGTGACAACTCATCCCGTGTGATAAGGTTGTGTCACTTGAACCCACAACCGAAGGGCGACAAGGGTGCATCACCTACCACTGACCTACATGATTTCCTAGTTTGTATAATGTATGTTTTTTAAATGGTCTGGTAGATTAATTATAAATACATTATTTTTGGAACCCTATAATATTAGGATAAATAGAATATTTTTGAGTTATATTATCTTATAGAGTAGAAGATGAGTTTGTGGTAGAAGTTAGTTGAAGGATGGAACTCTACTTGTCAGGTATTTTTTTCTCTTATTATATGAATTAATTAATTCGTAAAAATTAGGGAAGGGGACTTAAAAACAAAAAATGTGTTATCCTAATACCTTATGTTTTGTTTAACCAATGATATTTAAATCAACATTGATTTATTGCTTTGAGGCCCTCAATATACCATTTATTTTTCACTAGTTTGTGATTGATGATGTCAATAACTCCATATAAGTATTTATATTTTTCCTCCAATTATGTGTCTCAAATTTCCACCAATGATCTCCTATTCAAAATCTTAATTTGGTGGTGACTTTTATATTTCCCTTTCCCTCTCATTACGACTAAATTTTTGTAACTCTATTTCTGATTTGGGTTTTCCACAACGGTATTTTCTATTTTTAACCATTTATTTTTGAAGAAAAATTTCAAATTCTGTGGTTGCAATTTATTGAAGGAGGAGAGAATATAACAGTCCAGGATTTCATAGCACATTATCTCTTTGAAGTAATTCAATAGAGTGCACCACCACTTACCAAACTAGCAGTTCAAAAAGCAGTTATAAATAGTATTAATTACATTTTGAATTTTATATTCTGAATATAATTTTAACATCCAAATTATCTGTTTCTTAGTCATAATGTAAGAAAAAATTCAATTTTTTAGATAAAATAATTATTTTTCCAAAAAATGCATTTTTAACATATTTTAATGGGGAACCATTTTTAAATAAAATATTTGACACTTTTATATATTTACTTTGACAAAAAATACTTCCTATTTAGAATTTGGACATAAATATTTAGTTTTGTTAAATTTTTGGTGTTTTTATAATAACTTTCATATTTTGATCAATAGTGAAATATACTAAATATTAATTGAAAACAAAATTTTTAATCAAAATAATTTGTTGAGTTAAATAATATATTTTATATATTTTAAACAATAAATATATTATATTTTTATCATTTATTCCAATATTGGTCATTATATGTAATTTCACATTTAAATTTGACATACTAAAATATCAATCTTTGGATAGTTTTTACTTCTCAAAAACAAACTTTCTGGTTTTGAAAATGGGAATTGACTTTTAAATTAATTAATGAAACTCATATGTTATGAATTTTTTAAAATATACATCATTTTTGGATTCATAATATCAAATTATTTAGGATTAGTTTTTCATATTTTTTGGAAATCATTCAATTTTTGATGAATAGTGAAAAACACTCCATTATTGTTTAAAACATACTTTTTATTTATATATTTATTTTAAAATTTAAAATTTTTTATTTAAAAATATATAAATAATACCTATATTAATACAATATAATTTATTGGAGTAATTTTATAATAATTAATATTGGTGTACCCTATTTATAATAACATACCAGCTTGTAGATGGTACTAGAGTTATTATTTTAGTATGGAAAAGTCAAAGAAAGAGGAAGTGGAAGAAGAAAAGAACATTGAAAACGAAGATGAAGTAATGACCTCTTCTTCAGGTTCTTCCTTTTAATTTGACCAAAAAGGATCCTTAATTTGGATTCTAATCAAATTAAATCCCTTAGGTTGAATTGAATATTTTTTGGAGGATATTTGAGTACGTTTTGTCCGATCCCAAGTGCTTTTGAGGTGTAATTTTTAGATAAGGGTAAGTAATCTTTAATATGAGATGTGAGGGTCACTTTAGGAAAATCATGACATATTATTTTATTATAAAATCATAATTGGTTTATAATGGCTCCAAATGGATTTATTTCAATGCTAAGGTGGGGATGTGTGAAATCCTCTCAAAGAATAGTTTTTAGACAAATTTAGGTCACCATATTAACATTATCTTATAGAATTAACTCATAGTTATATAAATTAACTCTTATAGTGTCTTCTTGTATTTTTATATTAAAAGGATGATAAACTTATATAAAATTCCAAGATAACCTCAAGGGGTTCGTTAATGACATATCTACCATTATATAAGTATGTTGGAAAAGTCTTAGAGTTTTAGGAATATTATATCATTTAATAATATTGTATCTGTTTTAAAAACTCATTTAATACAATTTTGACAATATTTAGTATTTGGATTTTTTGAAAGCCAAAAAAAATTATTACACTGAAAAAAAATACATTAAATCAACCCTAACATGTAATATTAACCTAGAAAATTCATGGAATGCCTAAAAGGTTCAATTTACATTTATTTTAATATTAATAATATCATTTATTCTAATCATTCATTAATAAAGTAATTACTGTATCATAATTGCTTCCAAAATTAATTAAATTATTTAATGTCTAAAATTTATAAATAAAATTCCCTGATGTATTAAATATTTTTAGTTTTCTAATTAATATTTATTGTTGAATTTATCTTATGTATAACCCTATATTAAAATTGATAGGTTATTAAACATGGAATTTAACACTTTTAACTCTTTTATAAATAAAATAATTCTAAATGTTCTAATATAATCCAATTGTACCAAAATGATCATATTTTATTTATATGGTTGATTTTTGTCGATATAAGATTATCCAATAGAATTAGGATATGTGTTATGGTAATTATAATATTAGTTTTAACTTTAGTTACCCTATATTCTTTTTACCATAGTAAATAAAAATCAAAAGTTAATATTCACCAAAATTTATTTTCATCCTATTAAAAGAAATTTTACTTACTGATTTCAACCGTGTCTCTGGGATTTTTGAATTTCAATTTACTGAAGTTCTAAAATTATGTTTTATGAAAATTTTCAAATGTGCCAAGAAGGTGGGTAAAAGAGGTTAAAAAATTCAATAAAATTTTATACAAATAATCTTATTATAAAATGACTCCAAGTAATTACATTGAACTAATAGTGGTATTATGTATATAATTTGACATTAAAATAAATTTAAATAAAAAAAATTATTATTTAAATAAAATTCGATTTCAAACAACAACGAAGTGTTTTCACTATTCATCACAAATTGAAAGTTTTCAAAAAAATAAAAAAGATTAATCCTAAGATAATTTTGATATTCTGAATCCAAAGAATTATGTCTATTTTAAAAAATTCATAAAATATGGTTTTCACTAATTAATTTAAAATTAATTCCCGTTGTCAAAACAAAAGAGGGGTTTTAAGAAGTAAAAACTATCAAAACATTGACATGTGTTTATGTACAATTTTAATGTCAATGTACATCCAATGACCTAAATTATTTTAAATGATAAAAATAAAATCTAATTATACATTAAAACCACTCAAATTCATAATTTAACACTATAAAGTGTTTCGATTAAAAAAGTTGTTTTCAATTAAAATTTAGTATTCTTCACTATTCATCAAAATATGAATGTTATCAGAAAAGTACCAAAAATTTATCCAAAATATATTTTTATGTCCCACTTTTAAAGTAAAATTAAATTATATTAAATTAAATATTTAAAAGTGTCAAATATTGGAATTTAAATGGGTTCTCCATTAAAAGGCGGTAAAATGGAATTTTTTGAGAAATACGTCTTTTATTTGAAAAAATGTATTTGTTATTATATTATGTCTAAGAAACACATAATATGGATTCTAATATTATATGGATTATATAATATTCAAAATGCAGTTAATACTATTCATAACTGCTTTTTGAATGGCAAGTTTGGTAAGTCGTGTTATGCTCAAACTCATTGTTGCGTGTAGTGCAAAGCTATGAATTATTTTAAAAAGATAGTGTACTATGAAATCCATGGGTGTTACATTCTCCCCTCCTTCAATAACTTACATCCTCACAATTTGAAATTGTTCCTCGAAAATAAAATGTTAATAATAGAAAATATCTTTGTGGAAAACCCACATCAGATATTGGGTTAATGAAATTTATTCTTAATAAGAGGGAAAGAGAAATGAAAAAATCACCAACAAATTAGGATTTCTAATAGAAGAACATTGGTGGAAATTTTAGACACATAATTGGAGGGAAAACATAAATATTTATCGGTAGTGATTGAGGTAATCAATCACAAACAAGTGAACAATAAATAAAAAATTGAGGGCCTCAAAGCCATTAATCTATGATAAATTTAAATATTATTGGTTCATCAAAACATATGTTATTAGGATAAAACATTTTTGGTTATAAGATCATTTCCCTAAAGTTTAATTATTAATTTTTTTATAGAATAAGAAAAAAAATAATTGACAAGTAGTGTTCTATCCTGTAACTAATTTCTACCACAAACTCATCTTTCACTCCCAAAGGATAATAGAACTCAAAAATATTCTATTAATCCTTATCTCATAGGGTTACAAAAAAATTGAAATTACAATTCATATGTCAGATATTTTAAAAAAACTACATTATATAGTCCCGGACAAAACATAATCTAGTGGTAGGTGATGCACCCTTGTCGCCCTTCGGTTGCAGGTTCAAGTCTCGTGGTCTTGCCGGACGTGATGGTTTGTCGCATGACCTCCGAGTTTTACATTTTATAACAATACAAAAATAATCATAAGAAATTATTTAACCATGAAAATAGTATCCAATGTCAAAATTAATCTATTATAACCTTTAGAGTTTTCAATAATACTTCTGTCAGAACTCAAAGACCAAAATTTATAAGGAAGGTCGCATAATATACGTGTGAATAACTTCATCGTGTATTCTCTTAAAATGTAGTAATAAAATGAATTACTAGAAAACCATTTTTAATAGGTATATACTTCTTTATTCCTTATATAAAACATAGAATACTGGATATACTCTTTAAATCCAAAAATGTTTTAATATCCAACAATTATGGAATAGAAAATCATTAATTACTTCCAAGGTAGTCAATAATATCCAATATAATTTATCCAAATCAACCATCTCTTATTCCAAAATCCATACCTTGGTATTAGGACATTATTAATGTTTATCATTCCTTCAACCATGTATTTTCCAAAACAAATTAACTTGTTATTGAGTCACATTTCTTGGTTCCACACAATCTCAAATCCTTAATGAAATAGCATTGTATTACAATCCTTATATACTTCCTAATTATTATAACCAGAATATCATTCATACAACAATCAAATGAAATAATTATTTAATATCAACATAAAAACAATTTTCATTCCACTTCATCTGTGGTAGTATCGTAACATGATTATTATCTAACAAAATCATTTGGGGTATACTCTACTAATTTGGACATTGAATCACATAGTGTCCCAACTCCTTGCAGATGAAGCATTGTACATTTGACTTTTTTTCATCCCCTTGAAATAATGTAATTGGTGTCCTTTTCTCCACACTCATAACAAACTCAAATTCCCTTCAAGCATTTAGCAAGTTGATTCTTTCCACATATATCATATATTGGAAAATCCTTCATTCCAATCTACCCTTTTTCCATATTTCCCTCTACCATACTTTTCTTCTCTGGATTCCCTTAAAATATATAGGACTCCGAGAATTATTTACTTATCTTATTAACGAATTATGCAATTTCTTCATATGATGAGAATAAATGGGAGAATATTTCCCTACTAAATGTTGGATTAAGACCAGGAAAAATATGACCCTTCTTACTCTTTGGATTATGCGTATTGCAAGGGTTCTCATTCCTTCTACTAGGGACAATTTCTAAACAATGGAATACACTAGGTTAGTTTATGAATCTCAAAGTAGAATTCCAAACTTGTAAAATATCTTACATAAATTCAATTGTTTATGAATATATTCTATAATAAAAAAAAAGTTTTCTTTGAGGAGATATTTACTCATAAATCCTTCATAATTTTTTGTAAATAAAATGTGAATTATCCTAAGCATATCTCCCGGGAGTGTCGTACCCAAGAGTGTAGTAAGGCCCATTGTTGTGTACCAGGATACCCCAGGTCAAGACCGAAACTCCTTGTCAGAGTTTTCACTCCTAGGTACATCTGTTCTAGAGCCGCCTCTTCATGATTGTATCCAAACAAAGATGTATTTCTTATGAAATTCAAAAAAAAATCTATGTTACCAAAATTTTACTATGTTCTTCTATACTAAACCTAAAAGTCTATCTTAGAGTAATGTTTCCAAATCAGATATTATCTAAATCTATTTCCAAGGATGTTTCTAAACTTACTCAGATACCAATAGTACCGCCGAGACCTTAGTTACCCAGATTCGGTGCATTACTTTAATACATTGACATGATTACAAGGAATCAAGTCCTGAAAGACCGACCAGTTTAGCAGTCTTGGAAAATATATTACATATATTAATGTTACATGAAAATTTCTAAAATGAAACACAACTTAAATAATCTTTTGATAACACCATTATTCCCCTATCATAACTCTGCATATCAATCATAATATACTTCTTCGCATCTTGGAAAAAATTAAACATAAGAAAGGGGTGAGGTCAGATGCTCTGTAAGGACAACAATATAGTGTAATATATATGAAATAAGCATAAAAATTTAAAGAAATGTATAAGACTGAAACAAAAACATTTTAAACTTAAACATCAGTATAATATGGAAAATATTAATTAAATAATTTCATTTTCGTACTCACCTGGATAATCTACTTGTCGAATAATCACATTAAATATCAACAGTTAATTTTATAATGATGGAATGCATAGTGTCAGAAATCATAACCACATAGTCAAGGACTCGTGTGGAGTCTAAAAATAAATAATTTGTCAAGGACTTGTTCTGGGACACTATTTTTTCTCATGAGACCTATTGATGCATCGAGAAGCTATAGTGGGCTCCACCCATCACTTAATAAGTCCAATGCATTCCTCATATGAAAAGGATGAAACATAACATAAACATTCCTATTAAAACCAGCATAAGAAATGATAATACTTTAACCATAAATGATGAATTGTATAAAAATAACTTATCCATAGTCAAACATTTCACAAAACCTTCAATAACATAATAAATATTGTATCATAATAAATTAACCTCAAACAAGTGTAAAATCCATAAAAGGATGTTGACATAGATGAAATCAAAACTATTTGAGAGGAATATCTCTTTTTATTTTGAAATCATTTAAAAGTAACGTAATTATAAAAAAACCCTTTATTTTGAAAATATTCTTATAATATTTTAAGGGAAGCTTCCAAGGTGTTATAATGGTAGAAAATTGCATCACCCTCCATATAAGTTAAAAAAAATTCTTACCTTAATTTGTCAAAAATGTAATAAAATACATTATTTGGATAATGAAAGAAATATTCCTTTCAAACCATTTTATAAAATTTAAAATGAGGGTATAAATTACTTTAAACCATAGTCTAGTAAATATTAAAAATGTTTTGAAATACATTTTTAAATAAAACAGATGTGGATGATAAAGATGTCCCAGTAGAAACTCATGTATAATCTTCCTCAGATAGTGATGAGGTTGTAAAATTAACCCTTACCTTATATTTTCTTCTGGTCGAGGGTGCGTTTAGACTCCTGTATAATGACCATAGTATGTGGTTAAATTATACCAGAACAATATTCATATTTTTGATATCATATATTATTCATTAATTCCTTTACACTAACCATTTAACAATAATTTCTATGTTAAAATAACATTTTGTGTAATAATATCTTTCTTTATTGTAGATGTTTAAACATGTTATTATTGACCGTAACCCTTATATAATGATTTAATTGCTTCCATAATATAAAAAATTATTTACGTATCATATATATTCATAATATAATTATGTATAATAGATAGATATAAGAAATGGAAAGCACCATTTATAGAGATGGTAGGTCATACATACACATAAACATTTTTCTGTTTTCATATTGTATTGAACGGAAGTAAGTGAATGAGACATATGTAAATACACACACACACACAGATATATATATATCCAATAGAATTTTTATTTCATATATTTCACTATTATTAATAATATATATTTTTATAATCATCGTTGAATGGTGAACGTGGAAATTAATCTCATCGTGTCATGGAGACGCTAAGTCGTACCTACGCACGAGCGTCAATATCAATCTATTGATGGTGAAATCATATTTAATTGGATGGTATATTATATATAAATAATAATTAACATTTATTATTTATTATTTACATCAATTATACTCATTATTATACCCATCTAAATAATTAAGTCTTGAATTAAAAATTACACCGCCATGTGAAGAAAGTAAGTCATATGTACGCACGTATTGTGAAATTTTAATTCATAGGATTGATCGAATAATGAATATAGTTTTACCATAATTTTAATAAATTCTCACAATGTATAAGGTATGGGAGTTATTATTTTGTTATGTACAAAATCAATGAAAGAGGAAGTGGAAGAAGAAAAGAACATTGAAAGAGGCGATGAAGTAATTACATCTTCTTCGAGTTCTTCCTTTGGATTTGATCAACAGGGCTCATGAGGTTGGATTATGATCAAATTAAGGCCTAAAGGTTAAAGTAAGTGTCGTAGGGAGGATATTTTATCAAGAGTAGTCTGAGGAAAATGGCTTTGATGGTGTGATTTTGAGATAAGGTGAAGTACCATTTGATAAGAGAGGTGAGCGTCACTTTAGCAAAATCTTGAAATATTATTTTATTATAAAATATTTTTTGTTTTAATATGAATCCAAATAGATTTATTTATAGGATAAGGTTTTTATGGGTTGAAATAATCTCAACCAATAGGTTTTAGAAATGTTTAGGTCACCATATTAACCATATCTTTTAGATATAACTCTTAGTTAAATAGTTTACGTTTTACAATGTCTTCTTGTATTTTTATATTACATGGTTAATAAACATACTATAAAATTCCAAGAGAACCAAAAGGGGATCCTTAATGATATATATATCATTATATATATCATTTTTCCAAACCTTAGATTTTTAGGAATATTATATCATTAAATAATATTGTATTTGTTTTAAAAACTCATTTATGTCAATTTTGATACTATATTGTATTTGGTTTTTTGAATGTCCATAAAACTTGATTACTTATAAAAATATATATTAAATAAACCCTAACATGTAATATTAAAATATAAAGTCCATGAAATGCATCAAAATTATAAATTTACATTTATTGTGATATTTATAATATCAATTATTTTAATCTTTCATTAATAAGGTGATTACTGCATCATCATTGTGTCATAAATAAATTTAATTATTTAATGTATAAAAATTATAAATAAAATACCAGGATATATTAAATATTTTTATCTTTATAATTAATATTTATAGCTGAATTTATCTTATGTATAAACCTATATTAAAAATGGTTTTGTTATTAAACTATGATTTTTAACACATTGAACTCTTCTTTAAATGAAAAAATAATAAATGTCCCAATCCAATCCAAGTGTACCCAAAGGATCATTTTTTATTACTAAAGTTGATTTTGGTTGAATGAAACTTATCAAATTGAATTAGTACATATGTTAGAGTAATTATAATATCATTTTTACCTTTAATTGGCCTATTTACATTTAACCCTGGTAAATAATATTCAAAAGTTACTTTTTCCCAAAAATTATTTTTATCCTATTGAACCCAATTTTACTTAATTATGTAAATCGTGTCTATTGGATTTTTGAAATTCAATTCACAGAAGCAGTAAAATTATGTTTTATGCAAATTTGTAAATGTGCCTAGAAGAGGGTAAAGACGTTAAAAAATTAAATAAAATTTTATACTTCTAATCTTATTATAAAATGACTCCAATTGTAACACCCCGAGCTTCCACGATACACTTCTCATTCAATAATGCAATAGCTTGCATTGTACGCAACTTCGAGTTCTAAAACACCGCGACTAATCAAATTAGCCATTATGAATAGTAATAACCACTTTTTAAAATTATAGAAATTTTATATTTCAAAATGGACTTCATTTTTGTATTCGGAATATCGAAATTAGCCTATGTTGAATTTTTGGTATTTTTCTGAGAACTTCTAATTTTTATGAATAGTGAAAAATACTTTAAAACAACTTTTTTAATCAAAATAATTTATTGTGATAAATTATACTATTTAGTGGTTTTAAGGTATAATTAGAATATATTTTTACCATTTTATCCAATGGTGGTCATTAGAATTAATTTAACATTGAAATTGGACATAAACAATTGCCAATCTTTTGATATAAATTGTTTCTTAAAAACACGCTATTTGTCGTAACAGCGGGAATTAATTATAAAATTAATTAATGAAACTTATATGTTTGGAATTTTGTAAAATAGACATCATTTTGAATTCGGAATATCAATTATAGCTTAGGGTGAAATTTTGGCCCTGTTCTGAAAAACATCAATTTTTGATGAATAGTGAAACCACTAAGTGGTAGTTAAATAACAGATTTTTCGTTTAAATAAAATATTACCACTTCTGTGATTTGATTTTCAAAAATCCGACATACATGGTTTTCATTAAGAAGTAAAATGTGGTTCAATGAGATTAAAATAATTTTTGTTGAATAGTAACTTTTAAGTTCTTAATCGCGATTAGAGGTAATTAGTGTAGTTTAAGGTACAAATAATGTTTTAATAATATGAGATGAGCATGACACTTTTCCTACTCCTATTGGATGAGTCATGGCCGAAAAAGACAACCCATGGGTCAACTTGGGGACCCCATGGAGCCACTTTAGTTGGAAAATGACATTAATATATATTTATTTAATGTTAAAATTAAATTGACACAAACATGAGTTATTTTACTAAAACAGTTTTTAAGTGGAGTTACACAAGTCCAAATTTTGACTATAAATATTAATTAGAAAGCTAAAAAGATTTTCTACATCATAGTATTTTTTTTATAATTTTTAGACATTAAATAAATTAAATTATTTATGACATCATTATGATGCAGCGATGACCTCATTATTTAACGATTTAAATAAAATGAGAAGATAATGCAAAATACAAGGCTTACACTTGTCTAAAGACTATTGGATGAGCATATTTAGAAACCTTATCACCTTAGCCTCGAATTATATAAGTTTGGGACCATTAGAATCCGAAAAGCATTGTGAAATAATGTAACATTTCAATCTTTCCAAAAGTTCCCCTCCTCTCCACTTATAAAAGGCCCCCACCTCTCCCACCACATTTACACTTTCAAGCCATTTGGCTCGGCCAACCTCTGCCCAAATACTCTCCCAACTTCCCTCCCTTACTCCTAGAAGCCTTAATTTGGGCAGAACTCTTCCCAAGGAAGCCTTTGGCTCAAATCAAAACGAGTTACCCGATTTTGAGGTAATGTCTTCTCTAATGTTGTTTTGTTTTATTTTTCTCCTCCAACCCCCTAAACTCTTTTTATTCATTTCTTTTGTAACAACACCAGTATCCTCAATATACTAGGATGTTGTTATAAGAATTATTCTAGCTACACTTACACACACCTACATCTAATGGTTAAAGAACATACGGTTTCGGTGGATGGCGAATTTCTGCCTCACGAAACGATGATTGTTCAACACTCATATAACACCTTCAAAGGTGGCCATTAAGATGTCACTATTTTTATATATGATATATAATATGTTTATGTTTTACTTATTCTTCTGTATTTCTCATTTATGGCATACTTTATGATTTCCATTATGGGTAAAACACGATAATTTCATTTTAGGAAGTGCGGACTACCGCCCCCTCAAAGTGATTTGAATCGTTAATGCCATATGTGGGATGTATAAAGGATGAAGAAAATGTTATTATACACTATATTATACTGGAATTATATTATACATTTATATCATTATGATTTAGTTCCATTAAATATGAAATTGAAATGAAAGTAGCGTTCATGCGTACGTACGGCTTACCCTCTCCATGAACGGTGCATTTCATTTCTTACCTCTAAATGTTACGTAATATTATAAATGAATGTATATACTGGATATATAAGATATATATGAAATCTAAATCATGAATATAATTCTGGATATAATGGATATTCTACCACATGAACAACTTGTAATTATAAGATGTTTATTGTTGACTCAAGTTACCAAAGATCGACAAAACGACCGTTATTAACTTAAATAATTACATAATGTTCATAACATTGTAATAAGTGATATAAAAAGGATAATGAAATTTAAAATGGTTCTTAATAAGGTAGATATTAACTCTAGTTTATTATTCAGGAGGTTAAAGAACGGTTGAGTCAAGTCAGACACAAGGTAAGGGAACTTCTTAACCCAATTTCTATTCTTTGGGTTAATCTCCTACTTTCAAATTATGTCATGATATTATTATGTCGTATATTGTATTTATACTTTCTTTATGTGTAAATATATTGAATACACATAATAGATATATTTTATTTAAAAATGATCTTTTTAAGGACTTCGTCCCAATCCCCTCTCATTGAGGCATATTTGGTTTTATACACAACTTTCTTTTATACGGGGTATAAACCCCTTTGACTTTTACGTTTATTCAAAAGGAATCTTTTTATACGAAGCGTTTTACTAAACGAAAAAAGGGAATTTTTTTATTTCAGTACTTATGCGGAAACAACGACTTTTCCGCCGCCGTGACCATTATTTGAGTTTCGGCTTCCTCTACAAGCCATCACATTTTTTTAATGAAAAATAAATACAAAGTTTTAAATTTATTTTATTTTGGTTTTGAAAATGGTTTTGAAAACGTTTTTATTATATCAATGTGTTTTATTGATATCTTGTGATTGAAATGTGGAAATTTTATGTTTCCTTTATGCATGTTTCATGTGATAAGATTATGTTATGGTTTATGATATGTTTAAACCTATTCATATGAGGGATGCATTGGACTTAATAAGTGACGGGTGGAGCCCGCTATAGCTCCTCGATGCATCGGCAGGTCTCATGAGACAAACTAGTGTCTTGGCACGAGGCCTTGACAAAATCTTATTTGTGGTCTTGGCACGAGGCCTTGGCTACGTGGTTGTGATAGTCTGGCATTATGCATTCCATCATTATGAAAGTGGTTATTGATATTGCATGTGATTATTCGACTAGTAGAATATCCATGTGAAGAAGTAAATGGCATTATCTCATTTTACTTTTGCCATATTATGTTGCAGTTCAAGTTTAAAAGGCTTTTGTTTTAGTTATACATTGCCTTAAATGTTAATGTTTATTTATGAAAGCTTCCGCTATATTGTTATCCTTACTGAGCATCTGAGCTCACCCCTTTCAATGTTTTAATATTTTCCAGGATGTGAAGAAGTATTTTATGAATGACCTGCAGGGATTGTCAGAAGAGGATATGAGTGTGGTCTATGGAGACTTTGTTACTGTAGTTTTTCACTTTATAATGTAATGTAAGACTTATGAATGTATCTAGTGTTTCCAAGGCTACTAAACTAATCGGTCTTTCGAGACTTGATCTTTTGTGATCATGCCAATGTTACGAAGTAACGCACCGGCTCTGGGTAGCTGGGGTCGGGGCGTTACAGTTGGTATCAGAGGCAGTTTAGTACTAACCTTGGAAGCTAGATTTAGATAAACTCTGATTAGAGCACATAGCCCGAAGATAGACTTTGAGGATTAGTATAGAAAAACTTCCTATAATTTTGGTATTATAGAGATTTTGTGAGTTTTCCAAGCAATACATCCCTGTCTGGATACGAGCAGGTAGAGGTGGCTCTGGCACAGATGTACCTAGGGGTAAAACCCGAAAACACCGCTTTGAGCTAGACTCGAACGGGAACTGGTGCACGACAACGGGCCTTGCTGCACTCTTGGTTACGACACTCCCGGGGGATATGCTTAGGATAATTCTCGTTTTCTTTACAAACCACTATGAACGGTTATGAGTATATACTTCCTCAAAGAAAACCTTTTTATGATTATGGATTATATCCATAAATAGTTCAATTTATGTTAAGTATTTTACAAGTATGGAATTATGTATTGTGATTCATAAACTAATCTAGTTTATGCCATTGTTTAGAAATGGCGCCTAGTGGAAGGAATGGAAACCGTATCAATGCACGCACTCCATGTAGGGATTTCCCTCCTGCTCAAGATAATTATAGTGGGGCTGGTGATGCAACCGGTGCCGATCAGCTAATCACCATACTGGGACAACTTACTCAGGTTATGAATAATAACCTTACCCGTATGGAGCACCCTGATCCACAGCGTGGAGGATCAATGTTAGATCGATTCATGAGGCAACAACCACCAACCTTCAATGGGAGTACAAATCCTATAGTAGCTGAGCAATGGATAAATTCCTTAGAGAAAATATTCCATGCCTTGGGGAGTAGTGAAAGGGAGAAGGTTTTCATGGCAGTTTACCGCCTCACTGGAGATGCCGATCAGAGGTGGTCGCTGATTCAAAACACAAAGGAAGATGATGACGTATTGAATATGGAATGGAGGGAGTTCAAAGAGCTTTTCTTAGAAAAATACTTTCCTCGTGACCATCGAGCAGATATGGAAAGGCAATTTCTGAGTCTGAGGCAGAAGGAGGATGAGAATGTCGCAAAGTATGAGGCTAAATTTACAAGGTTAGCGAGGCATGCTTCCGATTATATACATAACCCAAGGAGTAAGATTGATCGTTTCTTTGATGGGTTAAAACCATTTCTCCGTCGAGCTTTAGTATCACAATCCTTCTCATCATACGAAGATATTGTCTCGTGTGCTATCAAGACAGAAAATGAATTCTCTATGTCTTATGACAACAAAGTAAAGCAAGAGAAGAAGAGAACGGTGGAACAAGAGACAGATAAATGGAAAAAGGGAAAGAAGGATTTTCCATTATGTGATAATTGTGGGAAGAATCACCCTGGTACTTGCCTAAAAGGAATGGGAGTTTCTTATAAATGTGGAGAAAAGGGTCACCAGGCTCCTGATTGCAAGGGAAAGAAAGAGGCTGTCAAAGTTGAATGCTACAATTTTAGAGAAATGGGTCATTATGCAAATGAATGCCCTAAGCGTCAAGGAAACTTACCTCAGAAAAGTCCAAGGGATCAAGGCCAATCTTATGCTGTGACTACAGTTGAAGCGGAATAACTAATGTATTGGTTCTTTTGGACTCATGGATTATATTCTGGTTATTAGAATAATGTGATATATATATAAGGATTGTACTGCAGTACTTGTTGATTTCAGTAAGGTTTTAATATGATTAAGGTAATCATATTTTTAGTATGTGACAATAAGAGAAACTTTTCTTTGTTTGGGGAATCTGATGTTACAATTGATTTTGGAATTTAGAGACCTTTTAGAGAAAGTATGGACGGAGGTATTTTGGAAAACTATTAAGGGTGGAATGGATTAAGTTGAACCATGGATAGTATTGTTTAAAATTAAAGAATTTCTGAAGATTATTTTTGGAATATTATGATACTATAGTTTTAGGAAAAGGACAACCTGCAGGGTGGGGAATAACCCGTCGCGTTGGACAAAGCTGCAGGAATCGAACCCACAACCATACTGCGACAAGCCTTTATTTCCTACCACTAGCCTACAGGAAGTCCCTGGTTATTACAAAATAGTTTTACTAATCTAAATGGTATGTGTTAACATTTTGAACCTTATACAATTAGGATAAATAGAATATTTTTGAGTTCCGTTACCATTTGGAGTAAAAGTTGGGTTTGTGGTAAAAATTTATTAACGAATGAAAGTATACATAACAAGTATGTATATTCCCTTACGTTCTTAGTAAATCTCCTAAATAAATTCCTTAACATTATAAAAGGTAACTTAAAACAAAAATGTTGTCGGTTTACTTTTCCAACTGGGGATTCAATGACCGTTTAACCAATCACAAGTTTGTGATTTTCTTGTGGTTAAACTTTCTCCTAATCCTATTTTCTATAACTCTCCATCAGACCTTGATGGTTTGTTTTTCTTCCATATCCATATTTCATAGAATCCTAGAATGGGCTATATCGGGTGACCTTTGTACTTATCTTGCTTTCTTTTAATGTTATATATTTATTAACCTTATTTCCGATGTGGGTTTTCCTCAAAGGTAATTTATCTTTTCAACCTTTTATTTTCAAAGAAAAATTTCAAATTGCGAGGACGCAATTTATTGAAGGAGGGGAGAATGTAACACCCCGAGCTTCCACGATACACTTCTCATTCAATAATGCAATAGCTTGCATTGTACGCAACTTCGAGTTCTAAAACACCGCGACTAATCAAAGTAGCCGTTATGAATAGTAATAACCACTTTTTAAAATTATAGAAATTTTATATTTCAAAATGGACTTCATTTTTGGATTCGGAATATCGAAATTAGCCTATGTTGAATTTTTGGTATTTTTCTGAGAACTTCTAATTTTTATGAATAGTGAAAAATACTTTAAAACAACTTTTTTAATCAAAATAATTTATTGTGATAAATTATACTATTTAGTGGTTTTAAGGTATAATTAGAATATTTTTTTACCATTTTATCCAATGGTGGTCATTAGAATTAATTTAACATTGAAATTGGACATAAACAATTGCCAATCTTTTGATATAAATTGTTTCTTAAAAACATGCTATTTGTCGTAACAGCGGGAATTAATTATAAAATTAATTAATGCAACTTATATGTTTGGAATTTTGTAAAATAGACATCATTTTTGAATTCGGAATATCAATTATAGCTTAGGGTGAAATTTTGGCCTTGTTCTGAAAAACATCAATTTTTTATGAATAGTGAAACCACTAAGTGGTAGTTAAATAACTGATTTTTCGTTTAAATAAAATATTACCACTTCTGTGATTTGATTTTCAAAAATCCGACATACATGGTTGTCATTAAGAAGTAAAATGTGCTCCAATGAGATTAAAATAATTTTTGGTGAATAGTAACTTTTAAGTTCTTAATCGCGATTAGAGGTAATTAGTGTAGTTTAAGGTACAAATAATGTTTTAATAATATGAGATGAGCATGAAACTTGTCCTACTCCTATTGGATGAGTCATGGCCGACCAAGAAAACCCATGGGTCAACTTGGGGACCCCATGGAGCCACTTTAGTTGGAAAATGACCTTAATATATATTTATTTAATGTTAAAATTAAATTGACACAAACATGAGTTATTTTACTAAAACAGTTTTTAAGTGGGGTTACACAAGTCCAAATTTTGACTATAAATATTAATTAGAAAGCTAAAAAGATTTCCTACATCATAGTATTTTTTTTATAATTTTTAGACATTAAATAAATTAAATTATTTATGACATCATTATGATGCAGCGATGACCTCATTATTTAACGATTTAAATAAAATGAGAAGATAATGCAAAATCCAAGGCTTACACTTGTCTAAAGCCTATTGGATGAAGAGATTTTGAAACCTTATCACCTTATACTCGAATTATATAAGTGTGGGACCTTTATAATCCGAAAAGCATTGTGAAATAATGTAACATTTCAATCTTCCCAAAAGTGCCCCTCCTCTCCACTTATAAAAGGCCCCCACCTCTCCCACCACATTTACACTTTCAAGCCATTTGGCTCGGCCAACCTCTGACCAAATACTCTCCCAACTTCCCTCCCTTACTCCTAGAAGCCTTAATTTGGGCAGAACTCTTCCCAAGGAAGCCTTTGGCTCAAATCAAAAAGAGTTACCCGATTTTGAGGTAATGTCTTCTCTAATGTTGTTTTGTTTTATTTTTCTCCTCCAACCCCATAAACTATTTTTATTCATTTCTTTTGTAACAACACCAGTATCCTCAATATACTAGGATGTTGTTATAAGAAGTATTCGAGCTACACTTACACACACCTACATCTAATGGTTAAAGAACCTACGGTTTCTGTGGATGGCGAATTTCTGCCTCACGAAACGATGATTGTTCAACACTCATATAACACCTTCAAAGGTGGCCATTAAGATGTCACTATTTTTATATATGATATATAATATGTTTATGTTTTACTTATGCTTCTGTATTTCTCATTTATGGCATACTTTATGATTTCCATTATGGGTAAAACGCGATAATTTCATTTTAGGAAGTGCGGACTACCGCCCCCTCAAAGTGATTTGAATCGTTAATGTCATATGTGGGATGTATAAAGGATGAAGAAAATGGTATTATACACTATATTATACTGGAATTATATTATACATTTATATCATTATGATTTAGTTCCACTAAATATGAAATTGAAATGAAAGTAGCGTTCATGCGTACGTACGGCTTACCGTCTCCATGAACGGTGCATTTCATTTCTTACCTCTAAATGTTACGTAATATTATAAATGAATGTATATACTGGATATATAAGATATATATGAAATCTAAATCATGAATATAATTCTGGATATAATGGATATTCTACCACATGAACAACTTGTAATTATAAGAAGTTTATTGTTGATTCAAGTTACCAAAGATCGACAAAACGACCGTTATTAACTTAAATAATTACATAATGTTCATAACATTGTAATAAGTGATGTAAAAAGGATAATGAAATTTAAAATGGTTCTTAATAAGGTAGATATTAACTCTAGTTTATTATTCAGGAGGTTAAATAACGGTTGAGTCAAGTCAGACACAAGTTAAGGGAACTTCTTAACCCAATTTCTATTCTTTGGGTTAATCTCCTACTTTCAAATTATGTCATGATATTATTATGTCGTATGTTGTATTTATACTTTCTTTATGTGTAAATATAGTGAATACACATAATAGATATATTTTATTTAAAAATGATATTTTTAAGGACTTCATCCCAATCCCCTCTCATTGAGGCATATTTGGTTTTATACACAACTTTCTTTTATACGGGGTATAAACCCCTTTTACTTTTACGTTTATTCAAAAGGAATCTTTTTATACGAAGCGTTTTACTAAACAAAAAAAGGGAATGTTTTTATTTCCGTACTTATGCGGCGACAATGACTTCTCCGCCGCCGTGACCATTATTTGAGTTTCGGCTTCCTCTACAAGACATCACTTTTTTTTAATGAAAAATAAATACAAAGTTTTAAATTTATTTTATTTTGGTTTTGAAAATGGTTTTGAAAACGTTTTTATTATATCAATGTGTTGTATTGATATCTTGTGATTGAAATGTGGAAATGTTATGTTTCCTTTATGCATGTTTCATGTGATACGATTATGTTATGGTTTATGATATGTTTAAACCTATTCATATGAGGAATGCATTGGACTTAATAAGTGACGGGTGGAGCCCGCTATAGCTCCTCGATGCATCGGCAGGTCTCATGAGACAAACTAGTGTCTTGGCACGAGGCCTTGACAAAATCTTATTTGTGGTCTTGGCACGAGGCCTTGGCTACGTGGTTATGATAGTCTGGCATTATGCATTCCATCGTTATGAAAGTGGTTATTGATATTGCATGTGATTATTCGACCAGTAGAATATCCATGTGAAGAAGTAAATGGCATTATCTCATTTTACTTTTTCCATATTATGTTGCAGTTCAAGTTTAAAAGGCTTTTGTTTTAGTTATACATTGCCTTAAATGTTAATGTTTATTTATGAAAGCTTCCGCTATATTGTTATCCTTACTGAGCATCTGAGCTCACCCCTTTCAATGTTTTAATATTTTCCAGGATGTGAAGAAGTATTTTATGAATGACCTGCAGGGATTGTCAGAAGAGGATATGAGTGTGGTCTATGGAGACTTTGTTACTGTAGTTTTTCACTTGATAATGTAATGTAAGACTTATGAATGTATCTAGTGTTTCCAAGGCTACTAAACTAATCGTTCTTTCGAGACTTGATCTTTTGTGATCATGCCAATGTTACGAAGTAACGCACCGGCTCTGGGTAGCTGGGGTCGGGGCGTTACACCAATGAATTATGTTGAACTAATATAGATATTATGTATCTATTTTTACATAAATATAAATTTAAATAATAATAATAATTTTTAAATATAAGTAGGTTGTAAATAATAACACAGTGTTTTTCACTATTCATAAAAAATTTGAAAGATTTCAGAAATATACCAAAAATTCACCCTATGTTACTTTTGATATTCTGAATCCAAAAATGATCTCTATTTTACCAAATTAAAAACATAAAAGTTTAATTAATTAATTGTAAATGAATTTCAGTTTTCCAAACCAGAAAGTGGGTTTTTAAGAAATAAAAACTATCAAAATATTGACATGTGTTTATATACAATTTAAATGTGAATGTACATAGAATGACATAAATTATAGTAAATAAAAAAAATATAATCTAATTATACTTTAAAACAACTCAAATGAATAATTTAACACAATAAATTATTTCGATTAAAAATTTTCTTTTCAATTAAAATTCAATATTTTTCACTATTCATCAAAATATGGAAGATATTAGAAACGTACCAAAAAATTATCCAAAATAATTTTTTATGTCCCACATATAAAGAAAAGTTTAATTTTAATAAATTAAATATATAAAAGTTTCAAATATTGGATTTAAAATGGGTTCTCCATTAAAAGGTAGTAAAATTTAATTTTTTGAAGAAAAATCCTTTTTTGAAAAATTTAATTTGTTCTTATATTATTTCTAATAAACACATAATATATATTATAAAATTATATAGAGTATTTAAAATTCAAAATGCAGTTAATAATATTCATAACTGCTTTTTGAATAGTTAGTTTGGTAAGTCGTTGTGCGCTCAAACATAATGTTGCATGTAGCGCAAGCTGTTGAATTATTTTAAAGAGATAACGCAACATGAAATCCTAGAGTTTTACATTCTCCCTTTATTCAAAGGTGATTCTTGAAAGAAAGAATTATTTTATGCAATAACTAGTTGATAAATGTTTGGGTACTAACCAAACTTGCAAATGATGAAATAGAAATTTTATTTATATTTATATGCATTCTTACATATATACATATATGTATATTTATATAAGTATGAATGTGTATTTTAATACATTGATGTATTTATGAATAAAAAATCTATTGAAAAACACTCATATATATATGTGTGTGTGTGTGTGTGTGTGTAAAGCATGCTTTATACATTTTCGAAAAATACCAACGCTTGTTCGTTGTAAAAATAGAAGGTCATTAGTTAGTGATAAAATCCTTCACTAAGTGGGTAGGCCTAAGAAAACCTTCAAATAATTACGTTTCCTCCAAATAATGTTTTTTTCAGAATATTGCTTAAAATATTCCAAATAAAATCACTAGATTAGTTTTAAAACAATTCCAATGTATGACTATCTTCAAAACTAGGATATTTTTATTATAGTGTAAATATGTTAGTATTTTAAAAATATTTTCACTCTGATTCTCAAAAAAATTCAAAAGTAATTAACCAAAATTTATTATTAAAAGATTGATTTCTTAAAAAGTAAAACAATGGTTTTAACACCCCTTATTGGGAAATTAAATGCTCTCCCTTTGTTTTAAAATGATTTTTCACAGGTATCACTGATGTTTATTTATAGATGTCATCGGTTTCAGAGTTATCTTGCATAAGTTTTGTAGACATATGTTTTCTTTCAACTCTAATAAAACATGAAATAAACTCTAATTTAACCAAAACCTAGCCCACTAAAAGGTCCCCCCCGACCATAGTTACCCAATTTCAGTGTATTATTTTAATACATTGGCATGATTACAAGGAATAAAGTCTCGAAGGACCGATCAGTTTCCAAGTTTTGGAAAATAGATTACATATATGAACGTTACAGGACAATTTATAAAATAAAACACAACATAAATAATCCTTTGAGAATTCCATTATTCTCCTAGATTAACCGTTCATATCAATCATAACACACTTCTTCTCATCATGGGAAAAATAAAACATAATAATGGGGTGAGCTCAGATGTTCAGTAAGGATAATAATATAGCATAAACTATCATAAATAAGCTTAAACATGTATGGAAATGTATAAGACTAAAACAAAATCCATTTAAACATAAACTTCTGCATAATATTGAAAAGATTAATCAAATAATGCCATTTACAAATTCACATGCATATTCTACTAGTCGAATAATCACATTTAATATCAATAGCTAATTTTATAATAATGAAATTCATAATATCAGACATCATAACCACATAGTCAATACCTAGTGCCAAGACTACCAATATAGATTTTGTCAATGACTTGTTTCAAGACACTAGTTCTTCTCATGAGACATACTGATGAATCGAGGAGATATTGTGGGCTCCACCTATCACATACTATGTCCAATGCATTCCTCATATGAAAAGGTGGAAACATAACATAAACATTCGTATTAAAACTAGCATATAAAATGTTAATACTTTAACCATAAACCATGAATGGTATAAAAATAACACATCCATAGTCAAACATATCAAAAAACCTTCAACAAAATATGTAATATTATATCATAATAAATCAACTTCAAACAAGTGTGAAATCTATGAAAGGATGTTAACATAGATGGAATCCAAACTATTTGATAGAAATATCTCTTTGTATTTTGAAAAAAATTAAAAGTCACATAATTAGAAAAGAAAAAATTTATTATGATAATATTCTTATAAACATGTATGGGAAACTTATAAGGTGTGATAATGGCAGAAAATAGCCTCACTCATCATATAAGTTAAAAAAACATTCTTACCTTAATTTGTCGAAAAGGTCATAAAGAACCTTGTTTAGAAAACGACGAAAAGATTCATTTCAAAACATTTTATAAAAATTAAAACAAGAGTATAAATGGATTTAACCCATATTATTGGAAATAGTAAAATAATTTGAAATATTTTTTTAGGAAACACGGATGAGTGTGATAAATATTTCTTAGTAGATTCTTACGTACAAACAACCTCGGATAATAACGAGATTGTAAAATTAACCCTAACCTTGTACATTCCTTTGGTCGATGGTACATTTAACCCCTTATATAATGACCATAGTATGTAATTAAATTATTCCAGAACCATATTCATATTTATTATATCATAATTTTTTCATTTATTACATTATACTACCCATTTTATAATAATTTCTATGTTAAAAATAGATTTCCGGTAATAATCGCTTTCTCTATCGTACATGTTTTAACTTGTTATTCTTGATCATGTCACTTCTATCATGATTTAATTACATACAGAAAATAACACATATTTTATGTGTCATATATATTCAGAATATAAATATGTATAATAGATTGATATATGAATTGGAAAACACCGTTTATGGAGACGGTAGGTCATACATACACATAAATGATGTTTCCATTTTCATATCGTATTGAACGGAACTAAGTGAATGAGATATAAATGTATATATATATATATTCTAGTATAAATATTATTTCATATATTTCATACTTATTAAAAATATATATTTTTATAATCATCTTTGAATGGTGAATATGGAAATTAATCTTATCGTGTCATGAAGACGGTAATCCCTATGTACGCACGAGCATCAATATCAATATATTGATGGTGAAATTGTATGTAATTGAATATTATATTATATATAAAATACCATTAACATGTTATTATTACTATTTAAATAAGTTATACTAATTATTATACCCATCTAGATAATTAAGTGTTAAATAACTTAATACACCACGGTGTGGAGATGGTAAGTCGTTCGTAAGCACGTATGACGAATTTTTCATTCATATGATGTATATAATAATAAATATGGATATACTAGTTTTATAATAACATCGCATCATGTAGAAGGTACTGGATTTATTATTTTAGTATGGAAAAAATCAAATAAAGAGGAAGTGGTATAAGAAAAGAACATTGAAAGTGGTGATGAAGTAATTACCTCTTATTCGGGTTCTTCCTTTTGATTTGATAAAAAGGGATCCTTAGGTTGGATTCTGATCAAATTAAAGCCTCTATATTGAAGTGAGGACAGTTTGGAGGATATTTTTTCCAGGTTTTTTTAGGCAAATGGCTTTGGATATGTGATTTTTAGAGAAGGAGAAGTACCCTTTTATAAGAGAGTTGAGGGTCACTTTAGGAAAAGCTTGAAATATCATTTTATTATAAAATAATTATCAGTTTATAATGGTTCCAAATGGATTTATTTCTAGGATTATATGGGGATGGGTTGAAATACTCTAAAAAAGGTTTTAGACTTGTTTAGGTCACCATATTAACCTTATCTTTCAGATTTAACTCTTAGTTAAATAGTTTAACTTTTACAATTTATTCTTGTATTTTTATATTACATGGTTAATAAACTCAATATAAAATTCCAAATGAATCTCAAGTGGTTAATTAATGACATATCTATCATTATATAAGTCCTTTGGATGAACCTTAGCTTTTTAAGAATATTATATCTTTTAATAATATAGTATTTGTTTCAAAAACTCATTTATGTCAATTTTGAAACTATTTAGTATTTTGTATTTGTGAAAGCAAAAAAAACATGATTACTTAGAAACAATATATTAAATCAACCCTAACATTTAATATTAACATATAAAATTCGTTCAATTTATCAATAGTCTTAATTTACATTTATTTTGATATTTTTAATATCAATTATTTTAAAATTTCATTAATAAGGTAATTACAGCATGATCATTGTTTCATAAATAAATTTAACTATATAATGACTAAAAATTATAAATAAAATACAATAATGTATTAAATATTTTTTTATTTCTAATTAATATTTATAATCGAATTTATCTTATGTATAACTCTATATTAAAAATTCATTTAGTTAATAAATATTGAATTTAACACTTTTAACTCTTCGTTAAATAAAATAATAATAAATTTCATAATCTAATCCAAGTGGACCAAAAGGATAATATATTATTCCAAAGGTTGATTTCGGTCGAAATAAATGTATCCAATTGAATTAGGTTATTTTTTAGGTTAATTATAATATAATTTTAACCTTTAATTTACCTTTTTTACTTTTAACTGTTATAAATAAAATAAAATGTTACTATTTAACAAAAATTATTTTCATCCTATTGAACAAAATTTTACTTACTGATGTTAAATGTGTCTCTCATATTTTTAAAATTCAATTTATAAAAGTACCAAAAATTTATCCCAACTAAATTTTTATGTCCCGCTTCTAAATAAAAATTTAATTTTATTAAATTATCTATACAACAGATTCAAATATTGGATTTAAAAAGGGTACTCTATTAAAAGGCGGTTAAATTTCATTTTTTGAAAAATAAATCTTTTATCTGAAAAAATGAATTTGTTCTTATATTATGTATAAGAAACACATAATATGGATTCAAAAATTATATGGAGTATATACAACTCAAAATGTAGTTAATCCTATTCATATCTTTTTTATCAACAGCTAGTTTGGTAAGTCATGGTGCACTCTAACTCAATATGGCGTATAACACTAGCTATTGAATTATTTTAAAGAGATAACGTACTATGAAATCCTATGATACCAATTTTAATGCCTTGACCCAAGTTACCTAGATTCAATGCATTATTTTAATACATTTTCATGATTATAAGGAATCAACTCCCGAAGGGATGATCAGTTTAGCATTATTAGAAAATAGATTAGATATATGAATGTTATATTACAATTTCTAAAATAAAACACAACATATATAATCCTTTAACAACACCATTATTCCCCTAGCTTAACCCTGCATATCAATCATAATACACTTTTTTGTATCATGGGAAAATTACAACATAATAAATAAGTGAGCTCAGATGCTTAATAAGGATAAAAATATAGCGTAAACTATCATAAATAAGCATAAACATTTAAGGTAGTGTATAAGACAAAAAAATCCTTTTAAACATAAACTTCAGCATAATATGGAAAAGGTAAATCAAATAATTACATTTACTTATTCACATGGATATTTTACTAGTCGAATAATCACATGTAATATTAATAGTTAATTTTATAATGATGGAATGAATAATGTTGGACATAATATCCATATAGTCAAGGCCCCGTTCCAAGAATAAAAATAAGATTTTTTTCAAGACCTTGGGCCAGACAATAGTTTTTTTCATGAGACCTACTGATGAATTGAGGAGCTATATCAGGCCCCACTAATCACTTACTAAGTCCAATGCATTCCTCGTATGAAAAGGCTGAAACATAACAAAAACATTCAAATTAAAACTAGCATTAAAAATGTCAATAAAATAACCATCATCCATGAATGGAATAAAAATAACAGATCCATAGTCAAATATATCATAAATCATTCAACAAAATATAAAACATTTTATTAAAATAAATAAACCTCAATCAAGAATAATATCTAGTAAAGGATGTTCACAAAGTTGAAAATGATCAGAAAAACTCTTTGAGAGAAATATCCCTTTTTCATGTAATCATTTAAATGTCACAAAATTTATAAAGGAAGATATTTAAATGAAATTTTTGAATCAAAGTCTCACATACCACTTTTGAAACATTAGAAAGGAATTAACGTTTTAATACATTAATGTTAATATAAATAAATCCTTAAACCCATTTTCAAAACACAGACATTAATAATAATGATTTATAATAATAAATATTTAAACCATTTAAAATGAATTTTTGGTTAAAGAGTCCCTTAAAAATAATCCATTTGAAAACTATCTTATAAAACATGGAAATGGATAATAAATATGTCCCAGTAAAAACATACACATAAATAATCTTAGATAAAAATTAGATTGAGTAATTCGAACATACCTTGTACTTTTCCTTGGTCGAGGGTATATTAACGACTTTTATAATAGTTAAATCATTGTTATTAAATTATACAATAACCACATACATAAATATGATATCATATATGATCTTATAATATTTCTTTGTTAATAATATTTCAGTAGTATCATTGTTTCGGGTGTTAACTGATTCATTTTCCTTTGTATGTTTTGTTATAGAAGTCATGTTTTTTATGGATATGATGTATTTTATTCATATTCAAAATGATATTATGTTCATAAAATATTATTTTTAATCCTAAAATGAAAATTTTCCTTGAATGGTTATGATGGGTAATGAATCTCATCGCGTTCATGTAGACGGTAATATGTACGTACGCACGAGCGACAATACCATTCTATTGAGGGTGAAATCGTATGTAATTGGATGATATATCATATATATAGAATCATTAACATGTTATATTTATTATTTACATCAATTATACTCACTATTATACCCATCCAAATAATGAAGTGTTGAATAACAAACTACACCAAGACGTGGAGACGGTAAGCCATATATACGCACATATAGTGACTTTGTATTTCATATGATGGATAATATACAAGAAATTTAGTATATAAAAATGATTTAAAACCATTTTTAAAGGTTTTATAACCATCGGCAAAACTTATACCAATGATTTTGCAAATTTTTGGAAGGAAATCTATGGGGATAAGATTATACCAACGAGTTATGAAATAACCATTGGGATATGCCACTAGAAATCATATTATACCTCTAAGCGGTTTATAACCCGTGGAAATAGATCATCACTAATGATTTCTGAAAACCATTGGTAAAGATTGATAATAACAATCCTTAACCAACGGTTTCTGAAACTATTTGTAAATATTGAACTAACAGGCCTTTGCCAATGGTTTCTAAAAACTGCTGGTAAAGATTGAGAATAACAATCATTTACCAACAGTTGAAAACCATTGGTAAAGTGTAGGTCTTCTTATTCTATACGAACGGTTTTGGAAACAATTATTATAGATCCTACATTTCACAGAAGCATTCAACTTCTCTCTATGAATTTACCAGCAGAATAGCACAGAATTTAGAATAAATAATACCTATCATTCTATATTTCTAGTCTATAAATGAACTTTATGTTTATAATGATATCCCCCATTCAAGACCCTAAAATATTATACAATGTATTGTGGTATAATTCTATAATCTCTATGTTGAGTTCACTATAGAATATATCATTATGAGAGATCTCTTATACAACCCCTAATTTGAGTTATTTCAAAATGGTATCACATATTGAGTTTATTAACGTACATCCTGTATGTCTTGGTTAATTCTATATTATTTTCTATGTTATCCCATATAGACATAAAGTATATTAACCAAATTCTCTTAGGGGGTTTCTATGGTGTGGGAGGGCTGTCCACAGGGGTGGGGAGATATTCACGGGACTGGAGGGGGGTTTTCATGGTGGTACGGGGTGTATAAGGGGGTGGGAGGGCTGTCCACAGGGGTGGTGGGGCTCTCCAGTGGGTAGGGGTTTCCGGGCGGTCCATGGGGGTGGGGTATGTCCAAGGGGTAGGGGTGTCTATAGGGGTGGATGGGTTTTCCAGGGGGTAGTGGGTGTCCAAGGGGTGGGTGGGTTGTCCAAGGGGTGGGGGCTGTCAACAGGGTATGGGCGAGCTGTCCACGGGGGGTGGCGAGGTTGTCCAGGGGGGTTGGGGGTGTCCAGGGGGTGGACGGGCTGCCCATGGGGGTTGGGGGTGTCCACAGGGGGTGGGGGTGTCCAGGGGTGGAGAGATTTCAAGGTGGTTGGGGGCTGTTCAAGGGGGTCGGGTGTCCAGGGGTGGGGATGTCTGGGGGGATGGGGGGTCTCCGGGGGCTGGTAGGGGTGTTTAGCGGGTTGGTGGGTTGTCCATGGAAGTGGGGGCTGTCTAGGGGGTATGGGGTGTCCAGGGGGTGGGCGGGCTATCCACAGGGGTGGTGGGGCTATCCAAGGTGGTACGAGGTGTCCAGGTGGGTGGCAGGGATTTGTACGGTGGTGGTAGGGCAGTCTAGGGGTACAGGGTGTATAGGGGGTGCACGCAAAATCAATGGGGGTGGAGGGGATGTCCATGGGTGGGTGGGTTATCTATGGGGGTGGGGACTATCCTGGGGGTTGGGGTGTCCAGGGGGTGGGTGGGCTGTCCACTGGGGTGGAGAGGCTGTCCAGGGTGTAGGGGTGTTTAGGGGGTGGTCGGGCTTTCCACAGGGGTGGGTGGGTGTCTAGGGGTACGACGTTTTCGGGGGTGGTTGGGCTTTCCATGGGGGTTTTGGGGATTTCAAGGGGTTTCGGGGTGTCATGGGAGTGGGTGACCTATCCACGGGGGTGGGGGAAAGTCTAGGGGTGGGGGTGTTGGGGCTATCTAGGGGTAGGGGGTGACCAGGGGATGGGCAGGCTGTCCACAGGGGTGGGGCTATCTAGGGGGTTGGGCAAGCTATCCATGTGTTTTAGGGGTTTTCCATGTTGGTGTTGTGTCCATGGGGTGGGTGGGTTGTCCACGGGGGTTGGTGGTGTCCATGAGGGAGGCAGTGTCTAGGGGTTGGGGGCTGCCAGGGGGTTGGGGGGTTGTCTATGGGGGTGGGGGTGTCCAGGGGATAGGGTGGTTTCTGGGGGGGGTGGGGTGTATAGGGGGTCGAATTTCTGTGGGGGTGGGGGTTTTCAAGAAGTGTACAAGGTTACCAGGGGTGGGAAAGCTGTCCATAAGAGTGGCAGAGCTGTCCAGGGGGTACGCGGTGTCCTGGGGGTGGGCAGGCTGTCCACGGGGGTGGGAGGTTGTTCAGGGTAGTAAGGGGTGTCCAAGTGGTGGGTATGTAGTCCACGGGGGTGGTGGAGATATCCAAGGGTAATGGGTGTCTAGGGGGTAGGTGGTCTGTCCACGGGGGTGGGGTCTATCTGGGGGGTGATGGGGGTGTCCAAGGGGGAGGATGGGAAGTCCACAGGGGAGGCAAGGCTGTCTAGGGGGGTGGGTGGGATGTCCATAGAGGAGAAAGGTCTATCTAGGGGGTTGGGGTTTGCAGGGGGTGGGCGGGCTATCAACAGGTGTGGGAGGGGGGCGGGGGGCTGTTTAGAGGGTAGTGGTGTTTAGGGGGTTGGTGAGTTGTCCACAGGGGTGGTGGGGTTGTCCAAGGGTAAAGGGTGTTCTGAGGGGGGCTATCTATAGGGGGTGGTGGGGATGTCCTGGGGTAGGGGTTTCTAGGGGGTGGGTGGGTTTTCCATGAGGTTGGGGGTGTCCACGAGGGTGGGGTGTGTCCATGAGGGGGGGTTCAAGGGGTGGGGGATGTCCACGGGGGTCAGGTGTGTCTAGGGGGTTGGGGGTGCCCAGGGGATGGTGGGGTGTCTGAGGGGTGGGGGTGTCTAGTGGGTGGGCCCACTGTCCATAAGATTGGGGGCTATCCATGGGGTAGAGGTAGTCTAGGGGGTGGGTGGGATATCCATAGGGTGTCGAGGCTTTCTTGGGGGTACGAGGTGTCTAGGGGGCGGACGGGTTGTCCACCGGGGTGGGGGCTGTCCAAGAGGTACGAAGTGTCCAGGGGGTGGTTTGGCTATCAACGATGGTGGTGGGGCTGTCTAGTGGTGGGAGGGTTGTCCATTGGGGTTGAGGGGCTGTCCAGGGGGTATGGGGTGTCCAGGTGGGTGGGCGGTCTGTCCATGGGGGTGGAGGGGCTATCTATGGGGGTAGGGGTGGGATTGCTGTCCACGGAGGTTGGGGGTGTCCATGGGGGTGGGGTGACCAGGGGTGGGGTGACCAGGGGTGGGGGGTGCTCTCCAGGGGGTCAAGCGCTGTTCATGGAGTTTCAGGGGTGCCCGTTGGGTTGGGGTGTCTGGGGGGATGGGGGTGTCCAGGGGGTGGGGGATGTCTAGGGGGTATGGGGTGTCCAGGGGGTGGGAGGGCTTTCCACGATGGTATGGGGTGTTTAGTGGGGTGGGTGAGCTGTCCAGGGGGTACGAGGTGTCTAGGGGGTTTTGGGGATGGGTGTGTCTGGGGGAGGGGTGAATCAGTTACAAAAAATCCTCAAGTAAATTTTATTATTCTTATATAAATAAATAATGATAATGTGGCCTACCTAATCCCAAATATATTCTGGCACAAAACATCAATAATCATCAAAGGTTAGTAATATTAGTAAAAAATGTAACGGATCAATCTATCCCTCATCACCATCACAACCATCACTATCATCATCATCCTCGCCCTCATCCTCATAATCATCCCCATCATCGTCCCCACCCTTCTCAATGCCCTCCTCCTCACCCTCGTACTACACCTCAGCCTCCACAGTTCCCTCCTCCTCTACCATGGCCTCCTTCTATCCATCATCTAAACAACCACTAGAACTTCCACCTGGTGCACCATATATAGAATTCATTGATGAAATACATTCATCACAAGCTGTGTTGGCCTCTAGTGAAAGTTTTAGACGTAAAACTTCCATCAGTTTCATAAATTTAGTGTTTTCTCTAGCAGACTTTCCGGCCGTCTCTGTGGCCCTTTTTCATCCAGTTCTATATATGCCTTAACCTACTGAAACTTTATGGCACTATAACTCATACATTAGGGGTTCCAATACCTATTTGGAACTATACTCTTCCTAGGTCGGTGGCGTACTCTACTAGGGTGTTCATCTCCCAAAACATGATTTAAGTGATCGTTTGGACCAAAATTGTAAGGTTCTTAAGAATTAAGGGCATCTAAAAGAAGCCTATTACAAATATAAATATATTATAATGTTAAAAAATAGAGAATAAAATTTTAAATCAACAAAGTAAAACATACTATCTGTTGTGGAGTCTGTTCATTAACAACACATTCGTCTTTCTTCATCTACTCGGGAAAAACAGTTTTGCTCGAGGCACACATCCTTTTATATTCAATTAATGCCTCTAAAATTACATTTAATATAGGAAACCATAATTTAAAATAGGATACCAATAATTCATTTCATAACTAAAATTATATAAAAACTTTTTTAATCGAATAAATTTTAGAGGAACCAATAGAAAGTGCAAGTCGTAAAGAAAAATTATAAACTGTCGTACCTGCGTCCTCTCATGATTCGGCATCGAATTACATACCAATGTGTGTATATATTTTTTAGAATAAATGTTTTCTTATTTCTTCTAGATGATTCCAAAGTAAAATTCAATAATTAGTATTAACAAAAATCAGGAAAATTTTCATTTAAATACCTCAAATGTGATTAATACCTTAAACTGAATAGTTGTCCAATGAGAAATCATCTGTCGATATTGTTATAATGGATAGTCATCCACAACAGGGATCACCTTTAACATTGTTCCAACTCTAGAATGCCATCCAATATATAACTCATTCTTATAGGCTCTCTAAGGCTCACCTAAATCCAATAGACATGCTAACTATGTACCCTCACCATCAGGGAAATTAAGCCAAAGATGAAACTAAAATGATAATTCATATCAATACAAAAAATAATATATTGCATTAAATAAAACAAATTTTTTTACCCATATCTCTTCCCAAGATTTATCCTTGACTTCATTTCAAAACTATTTCCATGAGAGTGGGATGACAAGAATGATGTTGGGGTATTTGGAAAGAATCCCCAAAAAACTCCGACATTATTTCCCTTATTTTTCAATAATTTTATTATCTTCATTATAGTCGACCATCAACTGTGTGTGGTGGTTCCATACCACATGCAAGTGTGTACTCCATCCCAGACTCCTATCAAAATATGTATCTGTTAAGAATTAAAAAACAAATATTTTAACAGTACATGTTATAATGAAATGAAATAATGGTATAATTATTTTTAGGGTTGTATAAGTATACATGTGGAATTCTGATCAATGGGTGCCACAGGATCTGCAGAAATTGAAAGAACACCCAGTACAGGTGGAGTGGGTCCCAATGTATGCTCCGCATGGACAGAATCTGACAAATCAAGAGTTGAAGAATATGGAATATAAAATCTCAGCGAGAATGAAGCATAAGTAAAAGAAGATGATAGGGATAGATGGATGAATGCTGGATGGGGAGTGAGAATCATCATCGGATATGGTAAAGACAGGTGAGGAGGCTCATATGTAAAGGGTGGTGAAACCATGGGAGGCCTAAATATCTCATGTGTCCCTAATAACACACTGGGATCAGAATGTGGGATAAATGGTATGCTAGTGGGAGGGGTATGGTCTAATCAGTTACATCAACCAGATCGTCTAGCTCTCGTACCATCCCTTCCCTCATATGAACACCCAGAGAACTAGGACCATGACTAGGCTACTCATCAAATAATTTTCACCTAATTGGTGGATCCTACCAAAATGATTAAAAAAATTATGACATTAAATAATATCTAAATATATATATATGAAATAAAATACTCACTATAGGCACTAGTGGTGGAATTCCTATATCATTCATGCAATGATTGTTGTCCATGATCTATTTCCATAACCTCCCTTCAATTGGTGTCATTTCTGTCATTGGAAAACAAATATGGAATTAATTAAAAAAGGATAACTAATGTGTAACCCAAAAAACAAAATAAATGAGAGGGAATAGGGGGATTCATGGATAATTTAACTATCCATTATTTTAGGTGATCTTAATGAATTAAGTAAATCTTAAAATATGTAATAAAGAAATTTAATTTTTATTAGTATGGTTATTTACTAAGTGTCATCAGTGTATTAAAATCATGGAACATTGATTTTGAGGCTTTATTTACACAACAACCAAGATAGAGAGAGAGCATCCTAAATTATGCCTCTATAAAATTATTCAAGGTATATATGGGCATCAAGAGTGAGAGGCCACTCACATTTCAGTGGGCCCATGATAGTTAGAGTTATATTTTGATCATGTGACAATGATTTTTTTATTATGGTAATAGGTGCATGAGGTGTATGTGTGATAAGTGAATTAACAAAGTGTGGTTAATATATGGGCATCAAGAGTGATTCAGTACTTGTATGAGCATTGAGTTTGATGTGGTATTTTATAGGAATCATGTATGGTGTGATTATGAAATGAGAATATGATGGGATGTGGGAAATGGTGTTGTATGATGCTTCTAATGTGGGTGTTATGGGATATTGGTTGTTGTGGAACCACCTGGATATTGATACCTTGGGTCATGAAGTGATGAGGTAGGTAATTAATATGGGTTGAGTTACCACAGAAGGGGTCAATTAATTATATTGAGTAGTTGGGGTATTCTAGTCATGTGGGAATGATACATCTGCATTCAATGTCATATCAAATTTTGGGACATTGATGTTTGGGCACTAGAGATGGAGAAGAGTTTTGGTCATTGTATAGCCAAAATAGAATATGTATGAGCTATTATATGTTTGAGATATAGAAATCCACAAGTATTTTACATGGATTTAATAGATTTGAGGGTTGGGAGATTCATGTTCGTTTATGTCCATTTACAACATGACATGGTGTTCCATGAAATGAAATAGTTATAAAGAGGTGGGGGTCATGATGACCCATGGAATGAATATATGGCTCACAATGTTTATAGTTCTATGAGAAAGAAAAAGGTTGTTTATTTTGATATTAAAATGGGGGTTTTTGGTTGCCCATTCGGCTGAGGTAGTAGCGTACTCCTATTTCCATAGGTATCTATTGGGAAAGGCCCTTGTGATAGTGGGTGATGTTAATCACTAGATGTGAGGTGACATGGTTTTTTAGGATAAGGTAGATGGTGTTGACCATTTTTTGGATGGGAAAATGGTTTATAGGTGGTGACAGAGGCTTTCCAAAGGTGTAGCCTATGATTTTTTTATGCCTCTCACTGTGGTTTTCTAATAGAGTCATCTCGTTCGTGTTCACATAGGATACAACCCATTGAGGTGGGGTTGACCACTCTTTATGGGTAGAGACCACCGTAGATTATGCGACATAGGAAATGGGGTTGATGATGGGTATAGAGAAGGTGTTTCGCATAGAAGGCCATGACTAGTGGTGTGTGAGCCCCCCTCCCACTGCACACTACCCATGAGCCCCCTCCCCCAGCTCCCTCATGCAGCCCCCACCCCACACCCTTCACAACCCCCACACCCCCTACAACCCCCCCCCCCAAAGCCAACACCCCTCCCACTGTACAACCCCCCAATCCCACTACACACCCCCTACAGCCCCCCAGTTCCCACAATACAGCCCCTACCCCTAAAAACCACCACTCCCACTGCACAGCCCCCACCCCACAACCCCCTCCCACTGCCCAACCCCCCAATAGCCAACCCGCCTCCCCCTTACAGTCCCCACCCCCATCCCCCCTCACCCCTGAAGCCCCCACCTTGCATAGCACCAACTATATCCCCCCCCACTACACCCCCCCCCCCACATAGCCAACCACCCCCCCCCCCCCACAGCCAACCCCCTCCCACTACATACCCCTCCACACCCACTGCACACCCCCTACACCCCACCATATCCAACCCCCCTCCCATTGCACAGCCCCTCTACACCCCCCCTACAGCCCCCCTGCAGTCCCCCTCCCACACATCCCCCTGTAACCCACACCCCCCACATTACACATCCCCCCTCACCCCTTGCATCCCCCAACCTGCACAGCCACCCCCTAAAGACCTCCCCCCACTACACAACCCATATACATCCAACCACTTCTTACTACACCCCCCCCCCCCCACTCCCACTAAAAACCCCCCTACATCCCCCATCCCACTACACAACGCCCACCCTCCCACTACACCCCCCCTCCCACTACACCCCCCCCCCCCCCCACAGCCCCCCTTCAACTGCACACCCCCCCATTCCCACTGCACCCCCCCCCCCCCACAACCCCCTCCCACTGCACACCCCCTACAGCCAACCCCCCTCCCACTGCACAGCCCCCCATAGCTAACCCCCTCCCACTGCACAGCCCCCTCCCATTTTCTCGAAAAATAAATTATGAAATGGAGACCCATAGTAGGTCTCCCTACCATTTAATAACTCACTACCATGGTGGATCAATAAATTAGGACACCACTAAAATATCACTATAAGACATTAACTATGCTTCTAATCAAAAGGGTCTTCATAGAACACCTAAAATGAACTCTATTTAGTGGAATGATGGTCCAAGAAAATTTATGAAAGGGAATAACATTCCATATATACAAATTTATGAACTAGAGAAGTCATCATTTGAATAGATATTATACTAGAGGAATCATTTTTTATGTTAGGGGAAATATGATACACCATGTTAGAATCTGTTTGAGGTGGAGGAACAAACACTTACTTGAATTAAGGATGGATTTCTTGTTGGGAAGAAGGGTATGCAAAGAACAGGGGAGCTGTCGTTTAGGGATAATAAAAATAGAAAAACAAATTTGTCTTCAAATAAATCCAAATAAAATATGGAATAAATGGAGGTAGAACATAAAACTCAGTTATAACATACAGATTTGATGTGGAATAACAAACAATCGGTTGCTGGGAAGAAGGGTTTGCATGCCAGAACAATGGGAGCTCTCAATTAGGGAGCAATATGGGCAGATCAGGATTGCAATTACAAGATGTATTTTTGGAATTTTATCCCAACATTTTTTTAAAACCATTGGGAAATATTATCAGTCTTATCCCAATGGTTTCAATGAACTGTTGGCATAAGGTGGTACACATTCCAATATCCCAACGGTTTCAATAAACTATTGGAAATACTATCACATATCCCAATAGTTATCTATAATTGTTGGTAAATGTGTCTCTACCCAATCCTATCCTAACAGTATGAAAAATCATCGGTAAAATACACTCTAAAAAATCTTATACCACTGTTTTTCAACAAACCGTTGGTATAGGAAACATATTCCAACGGTTTTTTCTAAACTGTTGGGATAGAGGCGTTGGTATAGGAAGAATTTCCATTAGTGATGGAATAATAAATGTCATTTTACCATATTTATAATAACATCGCAGTATGTAAAAGGTGATGGAGTTTTTTTTATGGAAACAACAAAGAAAGAGGAAGTGGAGGAAGAAAATAACTTTTAAAGAGGTGATGAAATAATTACCTCTTCTTCAGGTGCTTTCTTTTGATTTGATCAAAAGGGAATCTTAGTTTGGATTTATGATCAAAGTATGGACTCTAGGTTGAAGTGAGGGTATTTGAGAGGATATTTGATTAGGTTTTGGCTTATTCCAATTGCTTTGGAGGTGTTAAATTAAGAAAAGTGGAACTACCCTTTTATAATATATGTAAGGGCCACTTTAGGAAAAGCTTGGAAATGATTTTATTATAAAAATAATTTTTGGTTTATAATGGAACCAAATGGATTTATTTTTAGAATAATGTATGTTTGGGTATAAAACTTCTCAACCAATAGGTTGTATAAAAGTTTAGGTCACCATATTAACCTTATCTTTTAGATTGATCACATAGTTAAAGAGATTAAATTTTACCACGTCTTCTTGAATTATTATAATACATGGTTGACAAACATACTATAAAATTCAAAGAGACTCTCAAGTGGTTCACTAATGAAATATATATATAATTATATAAGTATTTTTTCTAAACCTTATATTTTTATGAATATGATATCATTTAATAATATAGTATTTTTTTAAACACATTTATGTCAATTTTGACACTATTTAGTATTTCATTTCTGTGAAAGTAATAACAAGTTGATTACTTCGAACCAAATACATTAAATAAACCCTAAAATTTCATATTCACCTCAATTATCCATAGTCAGTGCATTATTTTAATACATTTTCATGATTAGAAGGAATCAAGTCCTAAAGGACCGATTAGTTTAGCAGTCTTGGAAAACAGATTACATATATGAACTTTACATAACAATTTCTAAAATAAAACACAACATAAATAATCCTTTGATAATACTATTATTACCCTAGCTTAACCCTTCATATCAATCATAACACACTTCTTCACATCCTGGGAAAAATAAATCATAAGAAAGGGGTGAGCTCAGATGCTCTGCAAAGATAACAATATAGCGGAAACTATCAGAAATAAGAATAAACATTTAAGGCAATGAATAAGCCTAAAACAAAATATTTTTAAACATAAACATCAGCATAATATGGAAATGATTAATAAAATAATTATATTTACTTATTCACATGGATATTCTACTAGTCGAATAATCACATGTAATATCAATAGCTAATTTTACAATAATGGATTGCATAATGTCGGACGTCATAACCACATAGTAAAGCCCTCATTCCTAGAATACAAATAAGGATTATGTAAAGGCCTTGTGAAAAGACACTAGTTTGTCTCATCAAAACTAATAATGCATCGAGGAGCTATATTGAGATTCACCCGTCACTTACTATGTCCACTGCATTCCTCGTATGAAAAGGATGAAACATAACAAAAACATTCGTATTAAAACTAGAATATGAAATCTTAATAAATTAACCATAAACCATGAATATTATAAAAAGAAAACATTCATAGTAAAACATATCACAAAACCTTCAATATAATATGTAAGATAGTATCATAATAAATCAACCTTAAAAAAGTGTAAAACCCATCAAAGGATGTTGACATAGATGAAATCAAAACTGTTTGAGAGAAATATCTTTTTCTATTTTAAAATCATTTAAAAGTATAATAATTATAAAACAAAACTTTTATTTTGAAAATATTCTTATAATCTTGTATGGGAAACATCTAAGGAGTTATAATGGCGGAAAATAATCTCACCCATTGTATTTGTTAAAAAACATTCCTACCTTAAATTGTTAAAAAGGTCATAAAGTTCCTTGTTTGGAAAACGATAGAAATATTCCTTTGAAAATTTTTTATAAAAGGTAAAACAAGAGTATAAATGGCATTTAACCATATTCTAAAAAATAGTAAAAATGTTTTAAAAGACATTTTTAAGAAAAAAGGATGTGTATGATAAATAATTCCCAGTAGATGCTTACGTGTAAACAACATTTGATAATAAAGATTGTAAAAATAACACTTACCTTGTAATTTCCTTTGGTCAAATGTATGTTTAACCTTCTGTTTAATGATCATAGTATGTTATTAAATTATACTAGAACCATATTTATATTTATGATATCATACTTTATTCATTTATGGCTTTATACAACCTATTTAATAATAATTTCTATGTTAAAATAACATTTTGGGTAATAATCGCTTTCTCTATCGTATATGTTTTAACTTGTAATTCATGATTGTATCACTTATATCAGGATTTAATTGCTTCTAGAATATAAAACATTATTTATTTATCATATATATTAAGAATATAAATATGTATAATAGATAGATATATGGAATGGAAAACACTGTTTATGTAGACGGTAGGCTATAAAAACACGTAAACATTGTTTTCGTTTTCATATCGTACTGAACGGAAGTAAATGAATGAGATATATATAAATAAATACATATATACATATATATATATATATATTTCCAGTAGCATTATTATAATATATATTACATACTAATTAATAATATATATTTTTATAATCTTCATTGAATTGTTAATATGGAAATTAATCTCATCGCGTTGTGGAGACGGTAAGCCATACATACGCACGTATGAGGAATTTTTCATTCATAGGATGGATATAATAATGAATATGGTTGAAACATATTTATAATTATATTTCAGCATGTAGAAGGTACTGTATTTATTATTTTAGTATTGAAATAATAAAAGAAATAGGAAGTGGAAGAATAAAAGAACTTTGAAAGAGATGATGAAGTAATTACCTCTTCTTCGGGTTCTTCCTTTTGATTTTATCAAAAGGGCACCATAGGATGGATTTATGATCAAATTAAGGCCTATAGGTTGAATTGTGGGTATTTGGGAGGAAATTTTAGCTAGGGATGGCTTTTCCAAATGGCTTTGGAGGTGTGATTATGAGAGAAGGGGAAGTACCCTTTTGTGAGAGAGATGAGGGTCACTTTAGGAAAAGATTGAAATATTATTTTATTATACAATCGTATTTGGTTTATAATGGCTCAAAAAGAATTTATTTCAAGTATAAGGTGGTTATACGTCTAAAACAGCTCAACCAATAGGTTTTAGACAGGTTTTGGTCCCCATATTAACCTTATCTTTTAGATTTAACTCTTAGTTAAATAGTTTATCTTTTACAATGTGTTCTTGTATTTTTATATTACTTGGTTAATAAACATACTATAAAATCACAAGAGAACATATAGTGGTTAACTGATGAAATATATATAATTATATAAGTCCTTTTTCTGATACTTATATTTTTAGGAATATTATAAAAATTCATAATATAATATTTGTTTTAAAAACTCATTTGTGTCAATTTTGACACTATTTAGTACTTGATTTTTTTGAAAGTCAAAAGAACTTGATTACTTCAATAAAAATAAATTATAGAAACACTACCATGTAATATTAACCTATAAAATAAATTTAATGCATTAAAAGTCTTAATTTACATTTAGTTTTATATTTATAATATCATTTATTTTAATCTTTCATTAATAAGGTAATTACTGAATCGTTATTATGTCATAAATAAATTTAATTATTTAATATCTAAAAATTATAAATAAAATACCATGATGTGTTAACTCTTTTTATATTTATAATTAATATTTATAGTCACATTATTCTTATTTATAACCCTATATTAAAAATAGATTAGTTATTAAAATATGAATTTAAGACTTTTAACTCTTCTTTAAATAAAATAATAATAAATGTTTTAATCTTATAATAGTGGACCAAAAGGATAATATTGTATTCCTAAGATTGATTTTTATCGAAATACACTTATCCAATAGAATTAGGATATGTGTTAGGGTAACCATAATAACATTTTTACCTTTAATTACCCAACATTCTTTTATCTGTGGTAAATAAATTTCAAAATTTAATATTCAGAAAAAATTATTTTCATCCTATTGAAACAAATTTTACTTACTATTTTCAACTGAGTATCTTTGATTTTTGAAATTCAATTCAAAGAATCGGTAAAATTTCGTTTTATGCAAAATTTTAAATGTGCCTAGAAGGTGGGTAAATGAGGTTAAAAAATTCAATAAAATTTTATACATCTAATATTATTATAAAATTACTCCAATGAATTACATTTAACTAATATAGGTATTATGTATCTATTTTTATTTTCAAATAAATCTAAATAATTATTATTATTATTTAAATAAAAGTTGGTTTTAAACAATAACGTAATGTTTTTCACTATTCTCCAAAAATTGGATGTTTTTAGAAAAATTCCAAAAATTCACACTAAGCTAATTTAGATATTCCATATCAGAATATTGTGTCTATTTTACCAAATTCAAAATATATCAGTTGTATTAATTAATTTAAAATTAATTCAACTCCTCAAAACCTGAAAATGGGTCTTTAAGAAGTAAAAAAACAATCAAAATATTGACATGTGTTTATCTAGACTTTAAATGTGAATATACATCCAATGACCTATATTTTATTAAATTATAGAAATATAATAAATTTATACATTAAAAACACTCAAATACATAACTTAACACTATAAATTATTTCGATTAAAAAGTCGTTTTCAATTAAAATTTTGTATTTCTCCCTATTCATCAAAATATGAATGTTATCAGAAAAGTACCAAAAATTTTGTCCAACCTAAATTTTTATGTGATACTTCTAAATAATATTTTAATTTAATTAAATTAAATATATAAAAGTTTCAAATATTGTATTTAAAAAGGGTTCACCATTAAAATGTGGTAAAATTTATTTTTTTGAAAAATACTTCTTTTATCTGAAAAATGAATTTATTTTTATAATATGTATATAAAATACATAATATGGATTCTATAATTATATGCAGTATATAAAATTAAAAATGGAGTTAATAATATTCATAACTGTTTTTTGAACGGCTAGTTTGGTAAGTTCTGGTGCGCTCGGACTCAGTGTTTCGTGTATCACAATCTATTGAATTACTTTAAAGAGAAAGTGTACAATGAAATCCTGGGGTATTAAATTCTCCCCTCCATCAATAAATTGTGTCCTCAAAATATGAAACTCTTCTTTGAAAATAAAATTCTAAAAATAGAAAATACCTTTCTGGAAAACCCACCTTGGAAATAGTGTTAATAAAATTTATTCTAAATAAGAGGGAAATGGAAATGAAAACGTCACCACCAAATTAGGATTTTGAAAATAATAGCATTGGTGGCAATTTGAGACACATAATTGGACGGAAAGTGTAAATTTTTATAGGGAGTGATTGAGGTCATCAATCACAAACAAGTGATCAATAAATAGAAAATTGACGGTCTCAAAGCCATAAATCTATGATAACTTAAAATAGTATTGGTTCATCAAAACATAAGGTACACGGATAACACATTTACTATTTTTAATCATTTCCATAAATTTTAAGTATTAATTTATTCATAAAATAATAAAAAAATACTTGAAAACTAGAGTTCTATCCTTTAACTAATTTCTACCACAAACCTATCTTTCACTCCAAAAAGATAATAAAAGACAAAAATATTTTATTTATATTAATGGAAACCTCCCTAAAATACCAACTATAACTCCATGACCCTAATTACCCAGAGTCGAAGAATTATCAGAAAACATTTTCATGATCACAAAAGATCATGTCTTCAAAGACCAATTAGTTTAGAATCCTTGGAAGTTCTAGATACACACATAAGTTTTACATTACATCATGAAAATAAAAAAACAACAACATTGTGTCCCCTTTGAACACACTCATATCCCTTATCCTATTCCTATATGTTCATCGTAATATACTTCTTCACATATTAGGAAAAATAAAACATTAAAAGGGCTGAGCTCTGATTCTCAGCAAGGATAACAATATAACAGAAGCTCTCATAAATAAGCATGAAACTTTAAGGTAATGTATATGACTAAAACAATAGACTTTTGAAATTAAACATTATCATAATGTGGAAGATATAAATCAAATAAATCCATATACATATTATCATTGATATACTGCTAGTCCAATAATAACATGTAATATCAATATCTAATTTCATAATGATGGAATTCATAATGCCGGACATCATAACTACATAGTCAAGGACTCGTGCCAAGACTACCAATAAGATTTTGTCAAGGACTTCTTCCATGGTAGTAGTTTGTGTCATGAGACATACCGATTCATCGAGATGCTATAGTGAGATCCACCAGTCACTTACCAAGTCCAATGCATTTCTCATATGAAAAGGTTGAAACATAAGATACACATTCATATTAAAACTACTATATGGAATGTTAATATTTTAACAATAAACCATCAATAGTATAAAAATAACACATCCACAATAAAACATATAACAAATACATCAATAAAATATGGAATATTTTATCATAATAAATCAACTTCAATCAACTGTAAAATCTATCAAAGGATGTTTACATAGATGAAATGAAAACTATTTGAGAGAAATATCTCTTTTTATTTTGAAATTATTCAAAAATCGCATTATTATAAAAGAAAATATTTATTTTGAAAATATTCTTATAAAATTTTATGGTAATCTTCGTAGGTCTTATAAGAGAAGAAAATAGCCACACCCACCGTTTATGTTAAAAAACAATCTTATCTTAATTTTTCAAAAAGGTCATAAAGTACCTTGTTTGGAAAACGACAGAAAGATTCCTTTCAAACCATTTTATAAAAAGTAAAATGAGTGTATACATGACTTTAATCCATATTATATTAAATAGTGAAATTTTTTTGAAATACATTTTTAAGAAACACTGATGTGGATGATAAAGAGGTCCCAGTAGATACTCATGTATAAACAACCTCGGATAATGAAGAGATTGTATAATTAACCATTACATTGTAATTTTCCATGGTCTAGGGTAAATTAACCTTTTGTATAATAGTTAAATCATTTTTATTGAATTATACTATAACAACATATATAAAAATGATATCATATGTGATCTTCTAATACTCTTTTGTAAAAAATATTTCAGTAGTGTCATCGTTTCAGGTGTTAACTGATTCGCTTTCATTTATATGTTTTGTTACATAAGTCATGTTTCTTATAAAGAGGATGTATTTGATTCATATCCAGAATTATATTATGTTCATAAAAATTATTTTTAATCATAAAATGAAAATTATTCTTGAATGGTTACGATGGGTAATGAATTTTATCACGCTCGTGGTGACAGTAAGTCGTACATACGAACGATCATCATTATACATCAATTAATGTTAAAATAGTATATATTTGGATGGTATGTCATATATACATAATCATTAACATGTTATATTTATTATTTACATCACTTATATTCATTATTATACCCATTCAAATAATGACGTTTTGAATAACAAACTACACCACGATGTGGAAATGGTAAGCTGTACATATGCACATTTGGTGAACTTCTCATTCATAGGATGAATAGAATAATAAATATGGTTGAAATCTATTTATAATAACGTCACATTATCTAGGAGGTAATGGATATTTTATTTTTGTATGGAAACAACAAATAAAGAGGAAGTGGAAGAAGAAAATAACATTGAAAGAGGTGATGAAATAATTACCTCTTCTTCGTGTGCTTCATATTGATTTGATCAAATGGGATCCTTAGGTTGGTTTTATGATCAAAGTAAGTCCTATAGGTTTATGTGAGGGTATTTTTTAGGATATTGGATCAAGGGATAGACAATCCAAATAGGTTTGGATTTGTGATTTTGAGATAAGGGGAAGTACCCTTTTATAGAAGAAGTGAGGGTCACTTTAGGAAAAGCTTGAAATATTATTTTAGTACACAATCATATTCGGTTTATAATGGATCAAAAAATTTTATTTCAAGTATTAGGTTTTTATTGGTCGAAAACTGCTCAAAAAATAGGTTTTAGACAGGTTTATGTCACCATATTAACCTTATCTTTTAGATTTAACTCTTAGTAAAATATTTTAACTTTTACAATGTATTCTTGTATTTTTATATTTAATGGATAACAACCAAACTATAAAATACCAAGAGAACCTAAAGAGGTTCAATAATTAAATATATATCATTTTATAAGTCTGTTGGATATACATTATATTTTTATGAATATTATATAAATTTATAATATAGTATTTGTTTTAAAAACTCATTTGTGTCAATTTTGACACTATTTAGTATTTGGTTTTTTGTGAAAGTAAACTAAACTTTGTTACTTAAAAAAATAAATTAAATAAATCCTAGCATGTCATATTAACCTATAAAATTCATGTAATTCATCAAAAGTATCAATTTACATTTATTTTAATATTTATAGTATCAATTATTTTAGTCTTTCATTAATAAGGTAACTACTCCATCATCATTATGTAAAAAATAAATTTAATTATATAATGTCTAAAATTTATAAATAAAATAAAATAATGTAGGAAATAATTTTAACTTTATAGTTAATATTTATAGTCCAATTTTTCTTATGTATAACCCCATATTAAATATGGATTAGTTATTAAAATATGAATTTAACACTTTTAACTCTTATTTAAAAATTATAATAATAAATGTCCTAATATAACCACAAGAATAAAAGAGGATAAAATCTTATTCATAAGGTTGATTTTGGTTGAAATACACATATCGAATATAATTAGGATATGTGTTAGGATAATTATAATATAATTTTTACCTTTAATTACTCTATTTACTTTTAACCGTGGTAAATTAAATTCAAAAGTTACTACTCACCAAAAATGATTTTCATCCTACTAAACCAAATTTTACTTTCTGATGTAAACTGTGTCTCTAGGTTTTTTTAAATTTAATTCACAGAAGTGGAAAACTTATGTTTTATGAAAATTTTCAAATCTGCCTAGAAGGTTGGTAAAAAGCATTAAAAATTCAATAAACATTAATATATCTAATCTTATCATAAAATAACTCCACTGAATTACATTGGATTTATAGAGTTATTATGTATCTATTTTTACTTTAAAATTTTTAATTTTAAAAATTATTATTTAAATAAAAAGTTGATTTTAAACAATAACGCAACGTTTTCCACTATTCCTCAAAATTTGAATGATTTTTGAAAAATACAAAATAATCAAACTAAGATAATTGTAATATTATAAATGAAAAAATTATTTTTATTTGACCAAATTAAAAAATTAGGATTTTCATTAATTAATTTAAAATTAATTCTCATTGTCAAAACCAGAATGTTTGTTTTTTAGAAGTAAATACTATCACAATATTGACATTGGTTTGTGTCCAATTTAAATGTAAAATTACATCCAATGAATAATATTAGATTAAATAATAAAAATATAATCTAATTATAAATCAAAAACATCAAAATGTTTTATTTAACAGTACAATTTATTTTTATTAAAAAATTTGTTTTCAATTTAAATTTATTATCTTTCCATATTCATCAAATTATGAAAGTTATCATAAAAAACCAAAAAAATTTATCCAAACTAAAATTTTATGTCCCACTTCTAAATAAGACTTTTATTTTTTCAAATTGAATATATAAATGTGTCAACTTGTGGATTTAAAAAGGGTTCCCCATTAAATGATGGTAAAATTGCATTTTTTTTTAAAAAATACTTATTTTATCTGAAAATTTGAATTTGTTATTAAATTATGTCTAAGAAACACATAATATGGATGTGAAAATTATATGGAGTATATAAAATTCAAGATGTAGTTAATACTATTCATAACTACTTTTTGAACGACTAGTTTGGTATGTGGTGGTGCGCTCGAACTCGGTGTTTCATGTGGCGCAAGATATTGAATTACTTTAAAAGAATAATGTGGTATGAAATTCTAGGGTGATACATTCTTACATAATTCAATAATTTTTCTTCCTCGCAATTTGAAATTTTTATTAGAAAATTAATGGTTAAAAATAGAAAATACCTTTGTGGAAAACCCACATCAGAAATAGGGTTACTAAAATTTAGACTTAATAAGAGGTAAAGGGAAATGAAAAAGTCACCACCAAATTAGGATTTCAAATAGAAGAACATTGGTGAAAATTTGAGAGACATAATTTGAGGGAAAACATACATATTTATATGTAGTGACTAAGGTCATCAATCTCATATATGTGAACAATAAATGTGATATTTGGGGCCTCAAATCCATAAATATATGATTATTTAAATATCATGGGTTCAAAAAAACATAAGGTAAACCCTATAAATTAGTTTGATTAAAAAACGTTATTTTCAATTAAAATTTTGTATCGTTCCCTATTCATAAAAATATGTAATTCCCCAAACCCAGTAACCCAGAGTCGGTGCATTGTGTTAATACATTGGCATGATTACAAGGAATCGAGTCCTGAACGAACAATCTGTTTTGCAGTTTTGGAAAATAGATTACACAAATGAATGTTAACTTATAATTTCTAAAATAATAAAAAACATAAATAATCCATTGTGAACTCCATTATTTTCCTAGCTTAACCCTGCATATCGATCATAAAACACATTTTCACATCTTTAAAAAAATAAATTATAAGAAAGGGGTGATCTCAAATGCATAATAATGATAAAAATATAACAAAAACTATCATAAAAAAGCATAAACATTTAATGCAATGTATAAGAATAAAAGAGGATTATTTAACACATATTATAGGAAACATTAATAAAAATTGAAATATATTTTTGGGAAACATCGATGTTGATGATAAAGAGGTCCCAGTAGATACTCATGTATAAACAACCTCTGATATTGAAGAGATTGTAAAATTAACCCTTACCTTATACTATTCCTTTATCGAGGGAACTTTAACCTCCTTTATTATATTTAGACCATTTTTATTAAATTATACATGAACCAATTATATAAATATTGTATCATATATGACCTTCTAATATTTCTTTGTTAATAATTTTTCAGTAGTATCATTGTTTCGTGGGTTAACTGATTCGATTTCCTTTATATGCTTGGTTATGTAAGCTAGGTTTGAAATGGATAGGATATAACTGATTCATATCCAGAATTATATTATGTTTTTAAACATTATTTTTAATCAAAAAATGAAAATTATTCTTGAATGGTTATGATGGGGAATGAATTTCAGCACGTTCGTGGAGCCAGTAATTTGTACGTACATACGAGCAACAATATCATTATATTGATGGTGAAATTGAATGTAATTGGATGTTATATCATATATAAAGAATGATTAAAATGTTATATTTATTATTATATCATTTATACTCATTATTATACCCATCCAAATAATGAAGTGTTTGAATAACAAACTACACAATGACGTGGAGACGGTAAGCCATACGTACGCACGTATGGTGACTTTTAATTCATAGGATAGCTAGTATAATGAATATGGTTATATCGTATTCATAATAAAATAACAGTATTGATATGTTACTGGAATTATTATTTTTGAATGGAAACAACAATGAAAGAGGAAGTGGAAGAGGAAAACAACATTGAAAGTGGTGATGAAGTAATTACCTCTTCTTCGGGTTCTTCATTTTAATTTGATCCAAAGGGATACTTTGGTTGGATTATGATCAAATTAATGCCTTTAGGATGAATTGACGGTAGTTGGGAGGATATTTATGCAGGTTGTGGCCGAGAAAAATGGCTTTGGAGGTGTTACTTTGAGAGAAGGGGAAGTACCCTATTATAAATGAGGTGAGGGTCACTTAAGGAAAAGCATGAAATATTATTTTATTATAAAATAATATTCAGTTTATAATTGTTAAAAATGGATTTATTTATAGGATAAGGTGGGTATGGGTCGAAATATTATCAACCAATATGTTTTATAAAATTATAAGTCATCATATTAACCTTATATTTAAGATTTAACTCTTAGTTAAATAGTTTAACTTTTACAATGTCATATTGTATTTTTATATTACATGGTTAATAAACATAGTATAAAACTACAATAGAACCACAAGAGGTTCATTATTGATATATATAACCTTATATAAGTCCTTTATCCAAACCTTATATTTTTAGGAATATTATATCAATTAATAATATAGTATTTTTTTAAAAAACTCAATTATGTCAATTTTGAAACTATTTGGTATTTTGTTTCTTTGAAAATTATAAAAACATTATCACATACAAAAAAAATTATTTAATAATCCCTAAAATGTCATATTAACCTAAAAAATTATTTGAACCCACAAAAAGTCTAAATTTACATTAATTTGAATATTTATAATATCAATTATTTTAATCTTTCATTAATAAGGTAATTACTGCATCATAATTGTGTCATAAATAAATTTAATTATTTAATGTCTAAAAATAATAAATAAAATAACATTAGGTGGGTAATATTTTTATCTCTATAAAGAATATTTATAGCCGAATTTATCATATGTATAACCATATATTAAAAATGGTTTAGTTATTAATCTATGAATTCAACACTTTTTACACTTCTTTAAATAAAATAATAATAAATCTTCTAATATAATCCAAGTAGACCAAACGGATCATATTTTATTCCTAAGGTTTATTTTGGATGATAGAGAAAGCGATTATTACCTGAAATGTTATTTTAACAAAGAAATAATTATTATATGGGTAGTATAAATCCATAAATGAATAAAGTATGATATCATAAATATGAATATGGTTTGAGAATAATTTAATAACATACTATGGTCATTATACAGAAGGTTAAATGTACAAATGATCAAAGGAAAGTACAAGGTAAAGGTTAATTCCCCAATCTCATTATTATCTGAGATTTTTTATGTGTAAGTTTTTACTGGAACATATTTATTATCCATGTACATGTTTCAAAAAAGAGTTTTCAAAATGATTCTGTTAAGGGACACTTTAACTAAGACATCATTTTAAATGGTTTAAATATTTATTCCTCAAAATCAATCCCACTAATTTCCATGTTTTCAAAACATTTTTAATGATTTATTTATATGTAAAATAATGTTTTAAAATTTTAATTCCTTTTAAAAGATTCAAAGTGGTATGGGACACTTTGATTCAAAAATGTTTTTTAAATGTATTCCTTTCTAAATTGTGCGACTTCTAAATGATTACATGAAGAAGGTATATTTCTCTCAAAGAGTTTAAATAATCATTTTCAACAATTTCAACCTCCTTTACTGGATATTATTCATGATTGAGGTTTATTTATTTTAATAAAATTTTCTATATTGTATTAAATGAGTTATTATATGGTTGATTATGGAAGTGTTGTTTTTATACCATTCAATGGTTATGGTTAAAGTACCGAAATTTTTTATGCTTGTTTTAATATTAATGTTTATGTTATGTTTCAACCTTTTCGTATAATTAATGGATTGGACTTAGTATGTTATGGGTAGAGCCCGATAAAGCTCCTCGATGCATCGGTAGGTCTCATGAGACACACTACTGTCTTGGCATAAGGCCTTGACAAAATCTTAATTACTAGTCTTGGAATGAGGCCTTGAATATGTAGTTATTATGTCTGGATTTAAGCATTCCATCATTATGAAATTAGATATTGATATTAAATGTGATTATTCGACTAGTATAAAATCCATGTGAATAAGTAAATGACATTATTTGATTAATATTTTCCATATTATTCAGAATTTTATGATTAAATGGCTTTTCATTTAGTCTTATACATTGTCTTAATGGTTTATCCTTATTTATGATAGTTTACACTATATTTTTACCCTTATAAAGATTCTAATATCACCCCTTTATTATGTTTTATTTTTCCCATGATGCGAAGAAGTGTCTTATGATTGATATGCAGGGTTATGCTAGGGGAATACTGGAATTCTCAAAGGATTATTTATGTTATGTTTTATTTTTGAAATTGTCAAGTAACATCCATATATGTAATCTATTATCTGAGACTTCTAAACTAATCGGTCCTTCGGGACTTGATTGCTTGTATTCATGCCAATGTATTAAAATAATGCACCGACTCTAGAAAATAAATATTTAAACCATTTAAAATGATTTTCTAGTTAAAGAGTCCCTTAAAAAGAATCATTTTTAAAAATATTTTATGAAACATGGACAGTGATAATAAATATGTAACACCCAAAGCTTCTACGATATGCTTCTCTTTGAATAATTCAATAGCTTTCATTGTACACAACTACGTGTTCTAGCAGACCATGACAAATCAAACTAGCCCTCATGAATAGTAATACCCACATTTTGAAATTTTATAAATTTTATATTAAAAATTTACTTCATTTTTGGATTCCTAATATCAAAATTAGCTTGGGGTGAATTTTTTTGTACTTTTTTGAAAACATTCAATTTTTTATGAATAGTGGAAAACACTACTTTATTGTATAAAACCTACATTTATTTAAATAATACTAATTATTATTTAAATTTATTTTAAATTCAACATATATACAAAATACCTATATTAGTTCGATTTAATTCATTGGAGTCATGTAATAATAAGATTAGATGTTTAAAATTTTATTGATTTTTTTAACAGCTTTTACCCACCTTCTAGGCACATTTGAGAATTTGCATAAAACGTAATTTGACAACTTCTGTGAATTGAATTTTAAATATCTGAGACACACAATTGACATCAGTAAGTAAAATAAAGTTCAATAGGATGAAAATAATTATTGGTGAATAATAACTTTTGATTTTTATTTACCACGGTAAAAAGAAAATGGGGTAATTAAAGGAAAAAATGATATTTTAATTACCCTAACACATTTCATAATTCTATTGGATAAGTGTATTTAGAAAAAAATCAAAAACTTTGGAATAAAATATGATCCTTTTGGTCCACTTGGATTAGATTTGGACATCTATTATTATTTTATTTAAAGAATAGTTAAAAGTGTTGAATTCAATGTTTAATAACTAAACCATTTATAATATAAGGTTATACATAAGATAAATTCGAATATAAATATTAATTAGAAAGATAAATACATTTCAGACATAATGGTATTTTATTTATAATTTTTTTACATTAAATAATTAAATTTATTTATGACACAGTGATGATGTAGTAATTACCTTATTAATCAATGATTAAAATAATTGATATTATAAATATCTAAATAATTGTAAATTGTGACATTGTTGAATTGCAATAATTTTATAGGTTAATAGTACTTTTTAGGGTTTATTAAATAAATTTTTTTCTAAGTGATATAGTTTTTATGACATTCACAAAAACAAAATACCAAATATTGTCAAAATTTACATAAATTAGTTTTTAAAACAAATACAATGTTATTAATTGATATAATATTTCTTAAAATTGAAGTTTAGGAAAAATGAATTATATAAGGATATATATATCAATAATGAACCACATGGGGTTCTCTTGTATTTTTATTGTATGTTTATCAACCATTTATTACAATAATACAACCATACATGGTAAAAGTTAAACTATTTAACTTAGAGTTAAATCTAAACTATATGGTTAATATAGTGACCTAAAACTGTATAAAACCTATTGGTGTAGAGGTTTTAGACCCCTACCCCCCTTAGTTTCAAAATAAATCCTTTTTGAGCCATTATAATCTGAATATTATTGTATAATAAAATAATATTTCAAACTTTTCCTAAACATGACCCTCACCTCTCTTATAAAAGGGTGTTTCCCATTATCTAAAAATCAAACATCCAAATCCATTTGGCTCAGCCAAAACCTACTCAAATATCCTCCCATCTACCCTCAATTATTCATATAGTCCATAATTTGATCATAAATCTAACCTAAGGAGCCCCTTCGATCAACTCAAAATGAAACACCCGAAGAAGAGGTAATAATTTCACCACCTCTTTCAAAGTTCTTTTCTTCTTCCACTTCCTCTTCCATTAATTTTTCCATAAAAAATAATAACTAAAGTACCATATACATACATTTATGTTACTATAAATATGTTTTTACCATATTCATTTTTATATATATTCCATGAATGACATGTCATCATACGTGCGTATGTACGGATTATCATCTCCACGTCGTGGTTTCGTTTGTTATTCAAACACTTTATTATTCGGATGGGTATAATAATGAGTATATATGATGTAAATAGTAAATATAAAATGTTTATTATTCTTTATATACGATATACCATCCAATTACATAAGATTTCACTATCAATAAATTGATATTGTCTCTCGTGCATACGGACAGATTACCATCTCCACGAACACGATGAAATTAATTCCCCATCATAATCATTCAAGAATAAATATTGTTTTAAGATTAAAAATAATGTTTAAGAACATAATATCATTCTGTATAGGAATGAAATACATCCTATCTATAACAAAGAAGACATACATAATAAAATATATAAAGGAAAACGAATCAGTTAACACCAAAAACAATGATACTACTGAAATATTATTAACAACACAATATTAGAAGATCATATATGATATCATATTTTTATATGTGGTTCTTGTAAAATTTAATAAAAATTATTTAACTATTATACAGGAGGTCAATGTACCCTTGATCGAGGAAAAGTACAAGGTAAGTGTTAATTCTACAATCTCTTTATTATTTGAGGTTGTTTATACATGAGTATCTATTGGGACCTATTTATCATCCACATATGTGTTTCATAAAAATGTATTTAAAATATTTTTTTTATTTCATATAATATGGGTTAAAATAAATTTTACCCTTGATTGACTGTTTACAAAAAATTTTAAAGGAATCTTTCTGTCGTTTTCCAAACAAGGTATTATATGATCTTTTTTTTAAATTTAGGAAAGAGTGTTTTTTTACATATATGGCGAGTGTGGATATTTTCTATTGTTATAACACCTTCTAATCTTCCCTTAAAAGATTATAAGAATATTTTCAAAATAATTTTTTTATTTTATAAATATGTGGATTTTAAATTATTTCAAAATAAAAAGATATATTCTTCTCAAATAGTTTTGATTTCATCTATGTCAACATCCTTTGATGGATTTTACACTTGTTTGAAGTTGATTTATTATGATACTATATTCCATATTGTATTGAAGGTTTTGTGATATGTTTGACTGTGGATGTGTTATTTTTATACCATTCATGATTTATGGTTAAAGTATTAACATTTCATATGCTAGTTTTAATATGAATGTTTATGTTATGTTTCAACATTTTCATATGAGAAATGCATTGGACTTAGTATGTGATGGGTGGAGCCAGTTATAGCTCCTCAATGCATCGGTAGGTCTCATGAGACAAAATAGTGTCTTGTTATAAGGCCTTGACAAAATCTTATATGTAGTCATGGCACGAGGCCTTGACATTGTGGTTATGATGTCCTGCATTATGAATTCCATCATTATAAAATAGGGTATTGATATCACATGTGATTATTCGACAAGTAGAATATCCAAGTGAATAAGTAAATTGTATTATTTCATTTAACATTGCAATATTATTCTAAAGTTTATGCTTAAAAGGATTATGTTTTTTTATTATACATTTTCTTAAATTTATATAATTATTTATGATAGTTTTCTCTATATTATTATCCTTACAGAGCATCAGATCTCTCCACACTCTATGTTTTATTTTTCCTAGGATGCAAGAAGTATATTATGTTTAACCTGTAGAAATAGGCTAAGGGATATGTGTGTGTTCAAATGGGACACAATTTTTTTTGTTTTTCTTCAATTCATGATGTAATGTAAAACTTATGTATGTATCTAGCACTTCTAAGGATACTAAACTAATCAGTATTTCAAGACTTCATCTCTTAAAATCATGCCAATTTATTAAAATAATGCATGGGCTCTAGGTTTATAGGGTCAGGACATTATAGTTCATTTCATAATGATGTAATTCATAATGCTGGACATCATAATCACATCGTCAAAGCCTCATGAAAAGACTACAAATAAATATTTTTTAAGGGACTTGTGCTAAGACATCAGTTTGTCTTATGAGACTTACTGATGATTTGTGGAGATATAGAGGGCTCCAACCGACACTTACTAATTCCAATGTATTCCTCATATGAAAAGGTTGAAACATAGCATAAACATTCATATTAAAACTAGCATATGAAATGTTAATAATTTGACTATAAACCATGAATGGTATAAAAATAACACATCCACAATAAAACATATTACAAAACCATCAATAAAATATGGAAGATTGAATCATAATAAATCAACTTCAAAAAAGTGTAAAATCCATCAAAAAATGTTGAAATTGATGAAATAAAAACTATTTGAGAGAAATATCTCTTTCTATTTTGAAATCATTTAAATGTTAAATAATTAAAAAGAAAACATTTATTTTGAAAATACTCTTATAATCTTGTATTGGAAGCTTCTAAGGTGTTATAACAGAGGAAAGTTGTTGCACAATCCATATAAGATAAAAAACATTATTACCTAAATTTGTCAAAAAGGTCATAAAGTACCTTGTTTGGAAAACGAGGGAAAGATTACTTTCACACCTTTTTATAAAAATTCAAATTAGGGTATAAATTACATTAACCCAATGTTTAGTAAATATTAAAATGTTTTGAAATACATTTTTAAGAAACACAGTTGCAGATGATAAATTGTTCCCAATAGATACTCACTTATAAACAACCTCGAATAATGAAGAGATTGAAGAATTAACCCTTACATTGTAATTTCCTTTGGTCGAGGGTACGTTTAACCTACTGTATAATGACCATGGTATGTTATTAATTTATTCCAAAACCATATTCATATTTATGATATCATACGTTATTCATTTATGGGTTTATACAACCCATTTAATAATAATTTCTATGTTAAAATAATATTTTAGTTAATAATCATTTTCTCTATCGTACATGTTTTAACTTTTTATTCATGATCATATCACCTATATATTCATTTAATTGCTATTGCCTCGTGCCAAGAATAAAAATAAATAATTTTTCAAGGCCTTGTTCCAAGACACTATTTTGTCTCATGAGACCTACCAATGCATCAAGGAGCTATAACGTGCTCCACCTGCCACTTACAAAGTCTAATACATTTCTCATATGAAAAGGTTGAAACTTAACATAAACATTCACATCAAAACTAGCATAGGAAATGGTGATAATATAACTAAAAACCATGAATGGTATAAAAATAACACATCCATAGTCAAACATATCACAAAATATTCAATACAATATTGAAGATTGTATCATAATAAATCAACCTCAGAAAAGATTAAAATCCATCAAAGGATGTTGACATTGATGAAATCAAAACTATTTGGGAGAAATATATATTTCTATTTTGAAATCATTTAAAATTAACCTAATTATAAAAGAGAACATTTATTTTTAAATTTTTTTTATTATATTGTATTGGAAACTTCTAAGGTGTTATAATGGAGTAATATAGCCACACCCATCGTATAAGTTAAAAAAACATTCTTACCTCAAGTTTTCGAAAAGGTCATAAAGTACCTTGCTTGGAAAATGACAGAAACATTCTTTTCAAAACATTTAATAAAAAGTAAAAAAATATTTTAAATGTTTTTAAACCATATTCTAGGAAATATTAAAAAATATTAAATACATTTTTAAAAAACACAGATGAGTATGATAAAGAATTCCCAATAGATTCATATGTAAAAAAACCTCGGATAATAAAGAGATTGAAAAATTAAACCTTACCTTGTACTTTATTTTAGTCAATTGTACTTTTAACATATTATATAATGAACATAGTATGCTATTAAATTATAATAGATCCATATTCATATTTATGATATCATACTTTATTTATTTATGGCTTTATACTACCCATTTAATAATAATTTCTATGTTAAAATTACAATTCAGGTAATAATCGCTTTCCCTATCGTACATGTTCAAACTTGTTATTCTTGATCGTATAACTTATATCATGATTTAATTAGTTCTAGAATATAAAACACTATTTATGTATCATATATATTTAAAATAAAAATATGTATAATAGATATATATATGAAATAGAAAACACCGTTTATTGAGATAGTAGGCTGTACGTATGCATAAATGTTGTTTCTGTTTTCTTATCATATTGAACGGAAGTAAGTAAATGAGATATATGTAAATAAAAATATGTGTATATTTATAGTAGAATTATTATTTCATATATTATATACTTACTAATAATATATATTTTTAAAATCATCTTTGAATGTTGAACGTGGAAATTAATCTCATCACATCGTTGAGACGATAAGTCGTACATATGCACGAGCATCAATATCAATATATTGACGATGGAATAATATATAATTGGATGGTATATTATATGTAAATAATCATTAACATGTTATATTTATTATTTACATCCATTATACTAATTTTTATAAGCATCCAAATAATAATGTGTTGAATAAGAAACTACACCACTACGTGGAGACGGTAAGTTGTATGCACGCACATATAGTTACTTTTTCATTCATATGATGGATAGAATAATGAATATGGTTATACCATATTTATAATAACGTCTTTGAATGTATAAGGTACAAGATTTATTATTTTATTATGGAAAAAATCAAAGAAAGAGTAAGTGGAAGAAGAAAAGAACTTTGAAAGAGCTGATGAAGTAATTACTTCTTCTTTAGGATTTTCCTTTTGATTTGATAAAAAGGGATCCTTAGATGGATTCTGATGAAATTAAGACCTCTAGGTTGATGTGAGGGTAGTTGGGAGGATATTTGAGCAGTGTTTGGCTGTCAAAAAATGGCTTTGTAGGTGTGATTTTAAGAGAAGGGGAAGTACCCTTTTATAAGAGAGGTGTGGGTCACTTTAGAGAATGCATGGAATATTATTTTATTATAAAATAATTTTCGGTTTATAATTGGTGAAAATGGATTTCTTTCGAGGTTAAGCTAAGTATGGGTCAAAATCTTCTCAACCAATAGGTTTTATACAATATTTGGTCACCATATTAACAATATTTTTTAGATATAACTCTTAGTTAAATAGTTTTAATTTTACAATGTCTTCTTATATTTTTATATAACATGGTTAATATTATTATTATAAAATTCCAATCAAACCTAAATTGGCTCATTAATGAAATATCTATCATTATATAAGTACTTGTACAAACCATATATTTTTATTAATATTATATCATTTAATAATAGAATATTTGTTTTAAAAACTCATTTAAAATAATACAGATAACGCCATTATAATGTGCTATGATTGATTAAAAACTCATTATAGGAAAGTTTAGGTCAGCATATTAACCTTATCTTTTAGATTTAACCCTTATTTAAATATACTAACTTTTACCATGTCTTCTTGTATTGTTATAATACATGGTTAATAAACTCAATAGGTTTTAGACAAGTTTAGGTCACCATATTAATCTTATCTTTTAGATTTAACTCTTAGTAAAAAAGATTAACTTTTACTGCAGTACTATTAAACATATTTATACTATAGTACTATTTAATTAAGGATTTGAGATTGTACTACAGCAATATTTCATTAAGGATTTGAGATTGTTTAGTGACATGAAATGTGAATCAATAGCAAGTTAACCTTTTTGTAATATACATGGTTGAAGGAAAGATAAACATTAATATATTATTAATACTGACATACTGCTTTTTTAATAAGAGATGATTGATTTGGATATATTACAATGGATATTATTGACTACCTTATAACTAATTAACCATTTTATTTATTCCATCATTGTTGGAGATTACAACATTTTTTTATTTAGGTATTATATCTGGTATGATATGTTTTACAAAAGGAATAAGGAACTACATACCTATTCAAAATGGGTTTTTGGTATTTCATTTTATTAAAAAAAATTAACAGAATACATGATAATGGTATTCATATGTATATTTTGTGACCTTACTTAAAAATTTGGGACTTCAGGTTTGGACAGAAGTATTGTGGATAAGTCTAAAGGTTGGAACATAATGAGTTTGACATTGGATACTATTGTTAAGGTTACATATTTTCTTAAAATTATTTTTGGATTTTTTATAAAAATGTCAATGCGATGGTCGGGTGACAACCCTCCGCATCTGGCAAGACCACGAGACTTGAACCTGCAAACGAAGGGTGACAAGGGTGCAAACCTACTACTAGCCTATGTGATGTCTCGGATTGTATAATGTAGTTTTTTTAAATGATCTGACAAATGATTTATAAATTATTTTTTTTAGATCCCTGTATGATGAGGATAAATAAAATATTTTTCGTTTCTATTATATTTTGGGAGTAAAAGATGAGTATTTGGTAGAAATTAGTTAAAGGATGGAACTCTAAATTTCAATTATTTTTTTCTAATTCTATGAAGAAATTAATACATAAACTTTAGGGAAAGTATCTTAAAATTAAAAATGTGTAATCCTAATACCTTATGTTGTGATGAACCAATAATATTTTAAGTCATCGTAGATTTATGTCTTTGAGTCCCTCCATTTTCAATTTATTTTTCACTTGTTTGTGATGGATGACGCCAATCACTCCCTATAAATATTTACGTTTCCCTCCAATTATGTGCCTAAAATTTACACCAATTTTCTTCTATTCGAAATCCTAATTTGGTGGCGACATTTTCATTTCCCTTTCCCTCTTATTAAGAATAATTTTTTTAACCTTATTTCTAATGTGGGTTTTCCACAAAGTTGTTTTCTATTTTTAAGATTTTATTTTTGATAAACAATTTCAAATTGAGTGGACTCAATTTATTTAAAGATGGGAGAATGTAACACCCCAGGATTTCATAGTATGTTATCTATTTAATGTAATTCAATAGCTTGCGCTGCACGCAAAACTGAGTTTTAGGGCACCATGACTAACCATACTTTTCGTTCAAAAAGAATTACGAATATAATTAACTTAATTTTTAATTTTATATACTCCATATAATTTTAGAATCCATAAAATAAATATTTTTCAAAAAAATAAAATTTTACTGCCTTTAAATAGATAACCCTTTTTAAATCAAATATTTTACACATTAAAATATTTATTTAAATGGAATTAAATGCTTCTTTATAATAGAGACATAAAAATTTAGTTTGGATAAATTTTTGGATATTTTCTGATAACATTCATATTTTGATGAATAGTGAAAAATACTACATTTTAATTTAAATACAACATTTTTAATGGAAATAATTTATTGTGTTAATTTATGTATTTGAGTGGTTTTAAAATATAATTAGATTATATTTTTATCATTTAATTTAATGTATGTCATTGGATGTACATTCACATGTAATTTCTACATAAACCCATGTCAATCTTTTGATAGTTTTTACTTCCTAAAGACTCGCTTTTTGGTTTTGACTACCGAAATTAATTTTAAATTAATTTATGCAACTTATATGTTTTGAATTTGGTTCAATAGGATGAATATATATTTTGGTGAATAGTAAATTTTGAATATTATTTACCAAAGTTAAAACTAAATAGGGTAATTAAATTTAAAAATTATATTATAATTACCCTAACACATGCCGTAATTCTATTGGATAATTGTATTTCGACCAAAATCAAGCATAGAAATAAAATATGACCCTTTTTTCCACTTGTATTAGATTAGGACATTCATTATTATTTTATTTAAAGAGAAGTTAAAAGTGTTAAATTCAATGTTTACTAACTAAAACATTGTTAATATTGGGTTATACATAAGATAAATTAGACTATAAATATTCATTATCAAGATAAAAACATTTAATACATCATTCTATTTTATTTATAATTTTTGACATTATATAATTAAATTTATTTATGTAACAATGATGATGCATTGAATACCTTATTAATGAATGATTAAAATAATTGATATTTTAAAAATCTAAATAAATTTAAATTGAGATGTTTGATGCATTCCACTAATTTTATAGGTTAATATTACATTTTAGGGTTTATATATTGTATCTTTTTTAAGTAATAAATTTTATTTAACTTTCACAAAAACCAAATACTAAATAGTGTCAAAATTGACATAAATGAGTTTTTAAAAAAAATACTATAATATTAAATGATGTAATATTCCAAAAAATAAAACGTTTGGTCAAAAGACTTATACAATGATAGATATGTGATTAATGAACCACAAGAATTTTTATTTGCTTTTTATTGTATTTTTATTAACCATGTAACATAAAAATACAATAATACATTGTAAAAGTTAAACTATTTAACTAAGAGTTAAATCTAAAAGATAAGGTTAATATGGTGACCTAAACATGCGTGAAACCTATTAGTTGAGAGGATTACAACCCTTCCCCACCATATCCTCGAAATAAATCCATTTTAAGAATTTATAAAATTGAAAATATTTTATAATAAGATAATTTTTCAATCTTTTCTTAAAGTGACCTTTACCTCTCTTATAAAAGGGAACTTCTTTTATCTTAATTTCACACCTCCAAATCCATTTTTCACGGCCAAACCTTGCCAAAATAACCTTCCAACTACCCTCAAATCATATTAGAGGCATTAATTTTATCATAAATCTATCATAAGGATCCTTTTTGTTCAAATCAAATGTAATATCCCAAAGAAAAGATAATTACTTCATCACCTTTTTCAATGTTCTTTTCTTCTTCTACTTCCTCTTTATTTTTATTTCCATAACAAAATAATAAATCCAGTACCTTCTAAATACTATTATGTTATTATAAATATGGTACAATAATACTAAATATTCTATTTATCCTATGAATGACAAATTCGCCATACGTGCGTACATATATCTTACCATCTCCACGTCATGGTGTAGTTTGTTGTTCAACACTACAATAGTTGGATGGGTATAATAATGATCTATAATTGTTGTAAATAATAAATATAACATGATAATTATTCTGTATATATAGTTTAACATCCAATTAAATACGATTTCACCATCAATAGAATGATATCATCACTTGAGCATACATAAAAATAACTGTTTCCACAACGGGATGAGATTCATTTCCACGTTCACCATTCAACGATGATTAAACTATATATATTATTAATAAGTATGTAATATATGACATAATAATTCTATTTTAAATATATACATGCTTAGATATATATATTTTTATTTAATAATGTATTTACAAGTATCTCATTCATTTACTTTTTTTCAATATGATATGAAAACAGAAACGACGTTTATGCATATTAAATCCTACCGTCTCCATAAATTGTGTTTTCCATTTCATATATCTATCTATTATACATATTATATTCTGAATATATATGATAAATAATTAATTTTTTATATTCTGGAATCAATTAAATCCTAATATAAGTTATGCGATCAAGAATAACAATTTAAAACACGTATAATAAAAATATCGATTATTACTCGAAATGTTATTTTAACATAAAAATTATTATTAAATGGGTAGTATAAAGCCATAAATGAATCAAGTATGATATCATAAATATAAATATGGTTCTACCAAAATTTAATAACATTTTATGGTTATTATACAAGAGTTTAAACGTACCAGAGACCAAGGGAATGTACAAGGTAAGGGTAAATTTTAAAAATCTCTTTATTATCTGAGGTTGTTATTCATTAGCATCTATTGAGAATTATTTATTATAATCATCCACATTTCATAAAAATGTATTTCAAAACTTTTTTACTATTTCTTAGAATATGGTTTAAATTCATTTATAAATTTGTTTGAATTTTTATAAAATGTTTTGAACGGGATATTTCCAACCTTTTCCAAACAATGTACTTTATGCCCTTTTCTACAAATTAGGGTAAGAATGTTTTTTAACTTATACGGTGGGTACAACTATTTTCCGCCATTATAACACCTTATAAGCTTTCCTTATAAGATTATATAAATATTTTCAAAATAATTTATTTCTTTTATAATTACGTGGCTTTTAAATTATTTAAAAATAAAAAGAGATACTTCTCTCAAATAGTTTTTATTTCATCTATGGCAACATCCTTTGATGGATTTTACACTAGTTTGAAGTTGATTTATTATGATACATTCTTCTATATTGTATTGATGGTTTTGTGATATCTTTTACTATGGATGTGTTATTTTTATACCTTTCATGGTTTGTGGTTAAATTACTATCATTTGTTATTCTAGTTTTAATAAGAGTGTTTATGTTATGTTTCATCCTTTTCATATGAGGAATGTATTGGACTTATTAAGTGATAGATGGAGCACGCTATAACTTCTCGATGTATTGGTAGGTCTCATGAGACGAACAAGTGTCTTGGAACAAGTCTGTGACAAAATCATATTTACATTTTTGGCACGAGGCCTTGACAATGTGGTTATGATGTCGAACATTATGCATTCTATCATTATAAAATTAGCTACTGATATTACATGTGATTATCCAACTAGTAAAATATCCATGTGAATAATTAAATGGAATTATTTGATTAATATTTGTAATATTATGCTGAATATTATGTTTAAAAAATAATTTTATTTTAGTCTTATACATTGACATTAATGTTTATTCTAATTTATGATAGTATATGATATATTATTATCCTTACTAAGAATGTGAGCTCACCCCTTTCATATGTTTTTTTTTCCCAGGATGTGAAAAAGTGTGTTATGATTGATATTCATGGTTAAGTTGGGGGAATAATTTCATTCTCAAAGGATTATTTATTTGTTTTTTATTTTAGAAATGGTCATGTAACATTCATATATGTAATCTATTTTCCAAGACTACGAAACTAATCGGTCCTTCAGGACTTGATTCCTTGTAATTATGCCAATGTATTAAAATAACTCACAGACGTTGGGTAACTAGGGTTGGGGAAATGTAGTTGGTATCATAGGGAGATTTTTCAAAATCCTTTGAACTAGATTCAGATAAACTTTGATTTTGAGAAATTACTGAAAGATGGACTTTGAATATTAGTATAAAAGATCTTCCTAGAATTTTGGTAATGTTTAGATTTTTTGAATTTTCCGTGTAATACATCTATGTCTGGATATGAGAAGGTTGAGACTTATCTAGAATAGATGTACCTTGGAGTGAAAACTCTGACAAAGAGTTTCCGGATTGACACGGGATATCCTGGTACCCTAAAACGGGCCTTGCTACACTCTTGTTTACAACACTCCTGGGGGATATGCTTAAGATAAATCAAATTTTCTTTACAAACCATTATGAAAGATTTATGAGAAAATACCTCCTCAAAGACTTTTTTTATGAATATGTATTATATGCATAAACTATTCAATTAATGGTAGGTATTCTATAATTTTGTAATTATGCACTAAAGTTCATAAACGAATTTTGTGTATGCCATTGTTTAGCAATGGTTCCTAGTAGAAATAATGAGAGCTCCAACAATACACCTGATCCAAAGAGTAAGAAGGATCATATCTTTCATGGTCTTATGCAAATATTTATAAAAGAAATGGTCTCCATATATTCTCAACATATGATGAAATAGTTTAATTCATTAATAAGATAATTATAGAATTCCCAGAGTACTACAGATTTGAAGGGAAGCGAGAGAAGAAAAGTATGGTAAGGAGAAATTTGGATTAAAAAAAGAAGGGAACGAATGATTTTCCCATATGTAATAATTGTGGAAAGAATCACCTTGGTAAATGATTGAAGGGAATGTGAGTTTGTTATATGTGTGAAGAAAAATAACACCAAGTACATGATTTCAAGGGTAATAAAAGTGTTTCAAAAGTACAATACTTCATCTACAAAAAGTTGGGACACTACTCGAATCAATTTCCAAAACATCAGAGTATACCGAAAATGATACTGTTGGATAATAATCATGTTATGATACTACCCCTAATGAATAGGAATGATTAGTGTTATTCTGTAGTTATTAATGAATTATTTCCTTTTAGAGTTGTTTCAATGATGTACTGGTCATAAGAATTATATATTATATAAGGATTGTACTTCAGTACTATTTCATTAAGGATTTGAGATTTTATGGTACCATGAAAGGTGACTCAATAGTAAGTTAATATTTTTGGAAAAAACATGGTTGAAAAAATATACACTTTAATATATTCTTGAAACTGAGGAATTGGTTTCGGAATAAGAGATCATTGATTTGGATAAATTATATTTGATATTATTGACTACCTTGGAACTAATTAATGGTTTCTTTATTCCATCATTGTTGTAGATTACAACATTTTTTAATTTAAGGAGTATATCATGTGTTCTATGTTTTATAGAAAGATAAATAAAGTACATACCTATTCAAAATGGTTTTCTTATAATTAAATTTATTACCACATTTTAAGAGAACACATGATGAAGGTATTCACATGTATATTATGTGACCTTACTTATAAATTTTGGTCTGTGAGTTCGGAAAGAAGTATTTTGGATATGTCTAAAGGTTGGAATGGATTAAGTTTGTCATTGGATACTATTGATATTGTTAAATAATTTCTTAAAATTATTTTTGGATTTTTATATAAAGGAAAACCCAGAGGTCAGGAAACAATCTGTCGCGTCCAGTAAGACCACGAGACATGAACCTGAAACCGATGGGTGTGAATGGTGAACCACCTACCACTAGCCTATGTGATGACCTAGATTTTATAATGTAGTATTTTTAAATGGTCTGACAGATGAATTATAAGTCGATTTTTTTGAAATCCTATATGATTAGGATAAATGGAATATTTTTTAGTTCTATTATCTTTTGAGAGTGAAAGACGAGTTTGTGGTGGAAATTAGTTATAGGATGGAACTCTACTTGTCAAGTATTTCTTTCATATTATATGAAGAAATTAATACTTAAACATTATGTAAAGGATCTTAAAACCAAAAAAAATTCCTAATATGTTATGTCTCTATGAACCAATAAAATTTTAAGTCATCATTGATTTATGGTTTTGAGTCCGTCACTTTTCAATTTATTTTTTATTTGTTTATGATTTATGACCTAAATCCCTCCCTAAAGATATTTATGTTTTCCTCCAATTATGTGTATCATGTTTCCAACATTTTTCTCCTATTAGTTATCCTAATTTTGTGGTGACTTTTTCATTTCCCTTTCCCTCTTATTAAGAATAAATTTTACTAACCCTATTTCCAATGTGGGTTTTCCACAAAGGTATCTTCTATTTTTAGCATTTTATTTTTGATGAACAATTTCAAATTACGAGGATGCAATTTATTAAAGGAGTGGATAATGTAACACCCAAGGATAATATAGTATTTTTTCTCTTTAAAGTAAATCAATAGCTTGCACAACATGTAACACTGAGTTTGAGCGCACCACGACTTACCAAACTAGCTGTTCAAAAAGAAGTTATGAATATTATTAACTAAATTTTGAATTTTATATACTCCATATAATTTTAAAATCTTTATTAAGTGTTTTATAGAAATAATATAAGAATAAATTAATTTTTCAGATAAAAGAAGTATTTTTCAAAAAATGAAATTTTACCTCCTTTTAATGGAGATACCTTTATAAATTAAAATTTTGACACTTTTATATATTTAATTTAATATAATTAATTTCTTATTTAGAAGCAGGACATACAAAATTAGTTTGTATAAGTTTTTGTCACTTTTTTGATAACTTTCATATTTTGATGAATAGTGAAAAATACTAAATTTTAATTAAAAACAACTGTTTTAATCGAAATAATTTATCGTGTTAAATTATGAATTTTAGAGGTTTTAAAGTATAATTAGATTATATTTTTATCATTTAATACGATTTAGGTCATTTTATGTACATTCATATTTAAATTGTACATAAACACATGTAAATATTTTAATAGTTTTAACTTCTTAAAAAACCCTCTTTTTGGTTTTAACGAAGGGGATTAATTTTAAATTAATTAATGCAATTAATAATTTTAGAATTTGGTAAAATAGACATATTTTTTGGATTCAGAATATCAGAATTATCTTATGGTAAATTTTATTCTTTTTTCTGAAAACATTACATTTTTAATAAGTACTGAAAAACACTATGTTATTATTTAAAACTGACTTTTATTTAAATATTTATTATTTTAGTTTGAATTTATTTTAAAGTCAAAATAGATACATAATACCTATATTAGTTCAATGTAATTTATTGAAGTTATTTTATAATAATATTAGATGTATAAAGTTTTATTGAATTTTTTAACGTCTTTTACCCACATTCTAGGCACATCTCCAAATATTCATAAAACGTAATTTTACCACTTCTGTTAATTTAATTTCTAAAATCTGAGAGGCACAGTTTAAATTAGTAAGTAAATTGCAGTTCAATAAGATGAAAATAGTTTTTTTGTGAATTGTAACTTTTGAATTTTATCTACCACTATTAAAAGTAAATTGGGTAATTAAAGGTTAGAATGATATTATAATTACCCTGAAAAATGTCCTAGTTCTATTGGATAAGTTTATTTCGAAAAAAATTAATCTTAGGAATAAAATATGATTCTTTTGGTCTACTTTTATTAGATTAGAACATTTATTATTATTTTATTTAATGAAGAGTAAAAAGTGTTAATTTCAAAGTTTTATAACTAAAACATTCAAAATATAGGGTTATACATAAAATAAATTCAACTATAAATATTCCTTAAAAATATAAAAAGATTTAATATATCATGGTATTTTATTTATAATTTTTAGACATTAAATAATTAAATTAAATAATGAAAAAATGATGATGCAGTAATTACCATATTAATGAAATATTAAAATAATTGATATTATAAATATCAAAATAAATGTATATTGAGGATTTTGATGCAGTCCAAGAACTTACTAGGTTAATATTACTTGTTCGGGTTCATTTAATGTATTTTTTTAAGTAATCAAGTATTTTTACATTCACAAAAACCAATTACTAAATAGAGTCATATTAACATAAATGAGTTTTTAAAACAAATACTATATTATAAAATGATATAATATTCTTAAACATATATGGTTTCTCCAAAGGACCTATATAATGATTTATATGTCATTAATGAAGAACTTGAGGTTTTTTGGGCATTTTATAGTAAGTTTTTTAACCATGTAATATAATAATATAGGAAGACTTTATTAAAGATAAACTATTTAACTAAGAGTTACATCTAAAAGATAAGGTTAATATGGTGACCTAAACTTGTCTAAAACCTATTTATTGAGTGTATATACACCATCCTCACCTTATCCCAGAAATAAATTCATTTTGAATCATTATAAACTGAAAATTATTTTATAATAAAATTATATTTCAAGCTTTTCTTAAAGTGACTCCTACCTGTCTTAAAAAAGGGTACTTCCCCTTATCTTAATTTCACACCTCCAAATCCATTGGGATATGCCAAATCATACTGAAATATCCTACCAACTACCCTAAATTCATCTTAGAGGCCTTACTCTGACCATAAATCTATCCTAAGTGTCCCTTTTGTTCCAATCAAATGGAAGAACCCGAAGAAGAGGTAATTACTTTATCACCTCTTTCTAAGTTCTTTTCTTCTTCCACTTCCTCTTTCTTTTTTTTTTCTGTACAAAAATAATAAATCCATTAACCTATAAATAATTTGATGTTATTATAAATATGGTAAAACAATACTCATTATTCTATCCATTATATGAATGAAAAAGTAACCATACATGCATACATAGGACTTACCATCACCACGTCATGGTGTAGTATGTTATTAAACACTTAAATAGTTGTATGGGTATAAAAATTATGTATAATTGTTGTAAATAATAAATATATCATATTAATTATTCATTATATATATTATAACATCCAATTACATACGATTTCACCATCAATAGAATGATATCATCGCTCGTGTATACGTACGGCTTACCATCTCCACAACACGTTGAGATTCATTTCCACATTTACCATTCAATGATGATTGTAAAAATATATATATATTATAAATAAGTATGTAATATATGAAATAATAATGATACATTAAATATATATATGAATATATTTTCAGATATTTCATTCATTTACTTTCGTTCAATACGATATGAAAATGAAACGACATTTTTGCGTACATACGACCTACTGTCTCCAAAAATGGTATTTTCCATTTCATATATCTATTGATTAATCATACTTTTATATTCTTAATATATATTATACATAAATAATTTTTTATATTCTAGAATAAATTAAATCATGATATAAGTTATACGATCAAGAATAAAAATTTAAAACACGTATAATAAAGAAAACAATTATTACCCAAAATTTTATTTTAACATAGAAATTATTATTAAATGGGTTGTATAAAGCCCTAAATGAATCAAGTATGATATCATAAATATGAATATGGTTATGTTATAATTTAATAACATACTATGGTCATTATAAAGTAGGTTAAACTTACCCTCGACCAATGGAAAGTACAAGTTAAGGTTTAATTTTACAATCTCTCTATTATTTTATGTTAGGTAAGGGTTAATTTTACAATCTCTTTGTTATCCAAGGTTGTTTATACATAAGAATATACTGATAATTCTATACCATCCATATCCTTTTTTCTTAAAAATGTATTTCAAAACATTTTTAATATTTCTTTTAATACAGGTTCATGTCATTTATACCCTTGTTTGACTTTTTATAAAATGTGTTGAAAGGAATCTTTCCATCGTTTTCCAAACAAGGTACTTTATGAAATTTTCATAAAATTAAGGTAAGAATGTTTTTTAAATTATAAAGTGGGTGTGGATATTTTCCACTATTATAACACCTTCAAAGCTTCCCTTATAGTATTATAAGAATATTTTAAAAATAAATTGTTTCATTTATAATTATGTGACTTTTAAATTATTTCAAAATAGAAAGATATATTTATCTAAAATAGTTTTGATTTAATAAATGTCAACATACATTGATTGATTTTACATTTATTTGAAGTTGATTTATTATTATACAATCTTCCATATTGTATTTATGGTTTTTTATATGTTTGACTGTGAATGTGTTATTTTTATTCCATTCATTGTTTATGGTTAAAGTATTAACATTTTGTATGCTAGTTTTAAAATGCATGTTTATGTTATGTTTCTGCCTTTTCATATGAGGAATGCATTGTACTTAGTAAGTGACGATTGGAGCCCACTATAACTCCTCGATGTATTGGTAGGTTTAATGAGACAAACTAGTGTCTTGGAATAAGGCCTTGAAAACATCTTATTTATTATCTTAGCATGAGGCCTTGACTATGGGTTATGTTGTCTGACATTATCCATTCCATCATTATGAAATTAGATATTGTTATTAAATTTGATTATTAGACTAGTAGAATATCCATGTGAGTAATTAAATGGAATTATTGGATTAATATTTTTCATATTATTTTGAAGTTTAAATTTAAAATGATTTTTTAGTCGTATGCGTTGCCTTAAATGTTTATGCTTATTTATGATAGATTATGCTTTATTGTTATCCATACTGAGCATTTTAGATCACCCCATTATTATTTTTTATTTTTTCCAGGATTTGAAGAAGTGTGTTATGATTGATATTTAGGGTTAAGATAGGGGAATAATGGCATTCTCAAAAGATTATTTATATTGTTTTTTATCTTCGAAATTGTCATGTAACGTTGAAATATGTATTCTATTTTCCAAGACTGATAAACTGATCAGTCTTTTGGGACTTGATTCATTGTAATCATGCCAATGTATTACAATAATGCACTGTATCTACCCAACCCCGGTTACCCATATTTGGTTCATTATTTTAATACATTGGAATGATTATAAGGAATCATGTCTCGACGGACCGATCAGTTTAGCAGTCTTGGAAAATAGATTACGTATATGAACGTTACATTACAATTTCTAAAATAAAACATAACATAAATAATCCTTTGAGAAATCAATTATTCCCCTAGCTTAACCCTCCATATCAATCATCAGACACTTCTTCACATCCTGGTAAAAATAAAACATTAGAAAAGAGTGATCTCAGATGCTCCGTAAGGATAACAATGTTGCATAAACTATAATGATAAAGTATAATCATTTAAGGAAATGTATAATACTAAAACACAATACTATTAAACTCAAAATTCAGAATAATATGGAAAAGATAAATAATATAATGTCATTTACTTATTCGCATGGATATTTTACTATTTGAATAATTGCATGTAATATCAAATTTTCAATTTTATAATTATGGAATGCATAATGCCAGATATCATAACCACATAGTCAATGCCTCGTGCCAAAACTATAAATAATATTTTGTCTTGTCCTTGTTCCAAGACTCTAGTTTTTCTCATGAGACCCTCCGAGGCATCGAGGAGCTATAGTAGGCTCCACCCAGCACTTACTAAGTCTAATGTGTTCCTCATATAAAAAGATTGAAACATAACATAAACATTCGTATTAAAACTTAAATATGAAATGTCAATAAATTATCCATAAATAATTAATGGTATAAAAATAAAACATCCATGGTCAAACATATCAAAAGACCTTCAATACATTATAGAATATTGTATCAAAGAAAATCAATATCAAACTAGTGTAATATTTATCAATGATGTTGACATATATAAAATAAAAACTATTTGACATAAATATTTCTTCCAATTTTGAAATCATTTAAAAGTCACATAATTATAAAAGAAAAATTTTATTTTTAAAATATGCTTACAAGATTTTAAGGGAAGCTTATAAGGTGTTACAATGGCAGAAAATAGCCGCACTAACTATATAAGTTAAAAAACATTCTTTCCTTAATTCTTCAAAAAGATCATAAAGTACCTTGTTTTGAAAATAATGGAAATATTCCTTTCAAAAAAAAATTATCAAAATTCATACAAGGTTATAAATAAATTTAACCCATATTATAGGAAATAGTAAAAAAAAATTGAAATACATTTTTAAGTAACACGGATTCGGTTGATAAAGTGTTCCCAGTAGATACTCAAATATAAACAATTACGGATAATGAAGAGATTATAGAATTAACACATACCTTGTACTTTTATTTGGTCAAGAGTATGTTTATCCACTTCTATATTGACTATAATATGTTATTAACTTATAATTAAACCATATTCATATTTATGATATCATATTTGATTCATTTATGTATTTATACTACCCATTAAATAATAATTTATATATTGAAATAACATTTCTGGTAATAATCGCTTTCTTTATTATATGTGTTTTAAATTGTTATTATTGATCCTCTAACTTATATCATAATTTAATTGATTCTAGAATATAAATCATTATTTATGTATCTTATATATTAAGAATATAAGTATGTATAATAGATAGATATATGAAATGGAAAATACCATTTATGGAGATGGTGGGCTGTATGTACGCATACATGTCGTTTCCATTTTCATATCATATTGAATGAAAGTAAGTGATTGAGATATATGTATAAATAAATATATATAATTGTTTTTGAGTTATTATATCATATATTACATACTTATTAATAATATATATATTTATAATCATTGTTTAATAGTGAACGGGGAAAGGAATCTCATCGCTTCGTGGAGACGGTAAGTCTTACGTATGCATGAGAGATGATATAATTCTATTGATTGGGAAGTAATATGTAATTGGATGGTATATTATATATACATAATCATTAACATATTATAATTATTATTTAATTCAATCATTCATCATTATTATACCCATCCAACTATTGAAGTGTTGAATAACAAACTACATCACGATGTGGAGACGTTAAGCCGTACAAATGCATGTATGGTGATTTTGTAATTGATAGGATGGATAGAATAGTGATTATTATTGTTCTATATTTATAATAAAATCATAGTATGTATAAGGTACTGAATTTATTATTTTAGTATGGAAACAACAATGAAAGAGGAAGTGAAAAAAGAAGATAAATTTGAAAGAGGTGATGAAATAATTACCTCATCATCGATTTCTTTCTTTTGATTTGAACAAAAGGGCTCCTTAAGATGAATTTATGATCAAATTAATGAATCTATGATAAATTTAGGGTATTATTTATGATATTTGATTAGGTTTTTTCTAATAAAAATGACTTTGGAGGTGTGAAATTTTGATGAGGGAAAGTACCCTTTCATAAGAGAGGTAAGGGTCACTTTAAGAAAATCATGAAATATTATTTTATTATAAAATAATTTTCGTTTTATAATGTATCCAAATGGATTTATTTCTAGGATAAAGTTTTTATGGATTTAAAACCTCTCAACCAATAGGTTTTATACATGTTTAGGACACCATACTACCCTTATCGATTAGATTTAACTCTTAGTAAAATAGATTAACTTTTACCATGACTTCTTGTATTAATATAATACATGATTAATTAACCTACTATAAAATGTAAATTGAACATCAAGTAATTCATTAATGAAATATCTATCATTATATAATTCCTTTGGCTGGGCCTTATATTTTTAGGAATATTATATCTTTTTATTAATGTAGTATTTGTTTTAAAAATTCATTTCTGTTAATTTTGACACTATATAGTATTTGGTTTTTTTGAAAGTCAAAAAAAGTTGATTACTTAGAAAACAATACATTAAAACAACCCTAACATGTAATATTCACCTAGAAAATTTGTTTACGGCATAAAAAGTCTTAATTTACATTTATTTTGATATTTATAATATCAATTATTATAATATTTCATTAATAAGGTAATTACTGCTTCATCATTGTGTCATAAATAACTTTAATTATTTAACGTCTAAAATATATAAATAAAATACCATGATGATAGAAATATTTTTAGATTTTTAATTAATATTTATAGTTTAATTTATCTTATGCATAACCCTATATTAAAAAGTTTTTAGTAATTAAAATTGTAATTTAACACTTTTAACTCTTCTTTAAATAAAATATTTATAAATTTCCTAATATAATCCATGTGGATCAAATAGGATCATATTTTATTCTTAAGGTTGATTTTGGTTGAAAAACACTTATCTAGTAGAATTATTTCACATGTTAGGGTAATTATTATATCATTTTTACCTTTAATTTTCTTATTTACATTTAACCGTGATAAATAAAATTCAAAAGTTAATATTCACAAAAAATTATTTTCATCCTATTGAACCACATTTTACTTACTGATGTCAACTTCTTCTCTCATATTTTTTAAATTCAATTCACATAAGTGGTAAAATTACCTTTTATGAAAATTTGAAAATGTTCCCAAAAGGTGAGTAAATGGTGTTAAATACCTCAACAAAATTTTATATATCTAATATTATCATAAAATGACTTAAATGAATTAAATTGAACATATATAGGTATTATGTATCTATTTTTACTTAAAATAAATTAAAATAAAATAATAATTATTTAAATAAAAATTCGGTTTTTATGTACTAGGTAGTATTTTTCACAATTCATCAAAAACTGAAAGATTTCAGAAAAATACCAAAAATTCACCATTATCTAGTTATGTTATTATGAATTCAAAAATTATGTCTGTTTTACCCAATTAATAACATATAAGTTTCATGAATTAATTTAATATTAATTCTGGTTGTCAAAACTAGAAAGCATATTTGTTGAGAAGTAAAAAACTAGCAAAAGATTGATATGTATTTATGTCCAATTTAAAGGTAAAATTGCTTACAATGACCAAAATTGGATTAAAAGATTAAAATATGATTTAATTATACTTCAAAACCATTAGAATGTATAATTTTACACTATAAATTATATTTATTAAAAAGGTTGTTTTAATTAAAATTTAGTATTTTTTAATATTTATCCAAATTTGAAAGTTAATAGAAAAATATCAAAAATTTATCTAAACTAAATTTTTATGTCCCCATTTTAAAAAATAAGTTTATATTATCAAATTAAATATATAAAAGTGTCAAATATGTGATTTAAAATGGTTCTCCATTAAAAGGTGGTAAAATTTCATTTTAAAAAAAATACTCCTTTTATCTGAATTTGAATTTGTTCTTATATAATGTATAATAAACACATAATATGAATGATAAAATTATATAGAGTATATATAATTTAAAATGAAGCTAATACATTTCATAACTGCTTTTTGAATAGTTGGTTTCGTAAGTCGTGGTGTGTTTGAACTCGGTGTTGCATTTGGCGCAAGTAATTGAATAATTTTAATGACATAAAGTAATATGAAATACTATGGTGTTACATTATCCCCTCCTTCAATAAATTATGTCCTCACAAATTTAAATTATTATTCAAAAATAAAAGGATTAAAATAGAAAATACCTTTGTGGAAACCTCACATTGGAAATAATGTTCCTAAAATTTAGTCTTAATAAGAGGGAATGGGAAATGAAATAGTCACCACAAAATTAGGGTTTAAAATATGAGAACATTTTTGAAATTATAGAGAAATTATTAAAGGTAAAATGTAAATATTTATAGGAAATTATTGAGTTCATCCATCATAAACAAGTGAACAATAAATGGAAAATTGAGGGCCTCAAATCCATAAATCATTGATGATTTAAAATATCATCGGTTTAACAAAACTAAAGTTATTATGATAACACATTTTTTGTTTTAAGTGCCTCTCGCTATTGTTTAATAATTAATTTCTTCATAGAATAATAAAATAAATAAAACTAGATATGTAGAGTTCCATCCATTACCTAATTTCTACCACAAACTCATCTTTCACTCCAAAAAAATAATAGAACTCAAAAATTATCTATTTATCATAATCGTATAGGGTTTTAAAAAATAAATTTATAATTCATCTATCAGATCATTGAAAATTTCTACATTATAAAAACTAGGACCTCACGTAGACCGTTGGTAGGTGATTCATGCTTGTCACCCTTCGGCTGCGAGTTCAAGTCTCGCAGCCTTTCTAGAGTCGACGGTTATCGCCCAACCTCTAGGTTGTTCTTTTTATAACAATCCAAAAATAATCTTAAGAAATGATTTAACCTTAACCAATTTTATAAAATGTCCAACTTAATTTATTCCAACCATTATACTTATCAAAAATACTTTTGTCCAAACTTAGATTCCAAAATTTTTAAGGAAGGTAAACATAACGAAGATCTCTTCTACCACGTAATAACCTTGGAATAACTTCATCATGTATTCTCTTAAAACCCGGTAAAACACTTAATTACAATAAAACCATATAGAATATGTTCATTCTCCCTTATTCCTTAAAGAATACAATATATACTCCTTAAATCCCAAAATATTTTAAACTCCAACAATGATGGAATAATAAAACAATTCATTAGTTCAAATATAGTCAATAATATCTAATATACGTTATCCAACTCAATTAGGTCTTATTCTGAAATCATTATCTAAATTCCAGAAACATATTAAGGGTTATATTTCCCCCATCCATATATCTTCTAAAATTTATAACTTCAAACTTTGTTACTTTACTTGGTACCATAAAATCTCAAATCCTTAATGAAAACGTACTATAGTGAAATCCTTATATACTTTATAATTCTTATAACTTGTACTCAAATGACACAATTATTTAATAAAATATTAATAACAATAATCATTCCTCTTCATATCCAGTAGTTTCATGTCATGATTATTATCCAATAACATCATTTAGGGTATACTCTGATGATTGGGACATGGATTCACGTATTGTCCCAACTCCTTGCAGATGAAGCATTGTATATTTGAAACCCTTTTCTTACCATTGTAATCACGAACATGGTGACCTTTTTTCCACACTTATAAAAAATTCACGTCCCTTTAAATCTCTTGCAACGGTGATTCTTTCCACATTTATCACATAAAAGAAAATCTGTATTTCCCTTCTTCCCTTTATCCATATTTTTCATTACCATAATCTTCTTCTCTATATTCCCTTCATAGCCATACGACTCAAGGAATTATTTACTTATCTTATTATTAGAGGATATTATTTCTTCATATGATGAGAATATGTTGGAGACTATTTCCCTTTTAAATGTTGGATTAATACCATGAAATTTATTACCTTTCTTACTCTTTGGATCATGCATATTGCTAGAGTTCACGTTTCTTCTTTTGGGAACCATTTCTAAAAAATGACATACACTAGGTTAGTTTATGAATAGCAATGCATAATTCCAAACTTGAAAAATACCTAACATAAATTGAACAGTTTATTCATGTAATTGATAACCATAAAAAATGTTTCTTCTTTGATAATGTATTTACTAATAAATCATTCATAATGATTTCTAAAAAAATGTGAATTGTTCTATGAATATCCCCCAGGAGTGTCATAACCAAGAGTGCAGCAGGTCCCTTTGTTGTGTACCAGGATAGCTTGGGTCAAGCCTGAAACTCCTTGTCGAAGTTTTCCCTCCTAGGTACATTTGTTCCAGAGCTGCCTCTACCTGCTCGTATCTAGACAGGGATGCATTTCTTGGAAAATTCACAAAATCTCTACATTACCAAAATTAGAGGAAGTTCTTCTATACTAATCCTCAAATATTACCTTAGGTTAGTGTTCTCTCGTCAGAGTTTTTCTAAATCTAGTTTTCGAGGTTAGTACTAAACATTCTCTGATACCAACTGTAACACCCCGACCCCAGTTACCCAGAGTCGGTGCATTATTTTAATACATTGGCATGATTACAAAGAATAAAGTCCTGAAGGACCTATCAGTTTAGCAGTCTTGGAAAATAGATTACATATATGAACATCACATTACTATTTCTAGAATAAAACAAAACAAAAATAATAATTTTAAAACTTCATTATTCTTCTAGTTGAACGCTACATATCAATCATAATACACTTCTTCACATCCTAGGAAAAATAAAACATAAGAATGTTGTGAGCTCGGGTTCTTATTATGGATAACAATATATCGTAAACTATCATAGATAAGATTAAAAATTTAAAGTAATGTAAATTACTAAAGCACATGCCTTTTAATATTAAACGTCATCATAATATGGGAATGATAAATCAAATAATTCCATTTCATTATTTACATGGATATTCTAGTAGTCTAATAATCACATGAAATATCAATATTCAATTTCATAATGATAGAATTCATAATGTCGGACATCATGACCACATAGTCAAGGCCTCATGCCAAGACTATAAATAAGATTTTTAAAGGCCTTTTTCCAAGACTCAAGTTTGTCTCATAAGACCTACCAATGCATCGAGGAGCTATAGCGGTCCACACCCATTACTTACTAAGTCCAATGCATTTCTCATATGAAAAGGTTGAAACATAACATAACATTTGTATTAAAAACTGCATAAAAATGTCAAAACTATATATATAAACCATAAATGGTATAAAAATAACACATCCAGATTGAAACATATCACAAAACCTTTAATAAAATATGGAATATTGTATCATAATAGATAAACATAAAACTAGTGTAAAATCCATCAAATGATGTTGACATAGATGAATTCAAAACTATTTGAGAGAAATATCTCTTTCTATTTTGAAATCATTTAAAATTACATAATTGTAAAAGAAAAAATTTATTTGGAAATTTTATTATAAACTTGTAAGGGAAGCTTCAAAGGTTTTATAATGGTAGAAAATATCTTCCCTCACCATATATGTTAAAAAACATTCATTCTTTAATTCGTCGAAAAGGTCATAAAGTACCTTGTTTGGAAAATGATAGAAATATTCCATTCAAAACAATTTATAAAAATTAAAACAAGGGTATAAATGATTTAATACATATTATAAAAAAATACTAGAAATGTTTTGAAGTCTATTTTTTAGAAACACAGATTTGGATGATAAAGAGGTCCCAGTAGATACTCATTTATAAACAACTATATATAATGGAGAGATGGTAGAATTAACCATTACCTTGTAATTTTCTTTGGTCGAGGGTATGTTTAACCTCCTGTATAATGAACGTAGTGTAAAAACAAAATTATAACTAAACCATATTCATGTTTCTGATATCATAATTGATTCATTTATGGATTTATACTACCCATTTAATAATAATTTCTATTCTAAAATAACATTTTATGTAATAATCGCTTTCTTTATTATACATGTTTTAAATTGTTATTCTTGATTATATAACTTATATATTGATTTAATTGATTCCAGACTATAAAATAATTATTTATGTATCATATATATTTAGAATATAAGTATGTGTAATATATATATATATATATATGAAATGGAAAACATCGTTTATGGAGACGGTAGGTCATATGTACACATAAACGTCGTTTCCATTTTCAAATCATATTGAACGAAATTAAGTTACCGAGATACATATAAATATATATATATATATATATCTAGTAGTATTATTAAGACATTTATTACATAATAATGAATAATATATTTATTTATAATCATTCTTGAATGGTGAACATGGAAATGAATCTCATCGCATCATGGAGATGGTAAGCCTTACGTACGCACGAGAGATGATATCATTCTATTGAAGGTGAAATAGTATGCAATTGGATGGTATATTATATATAAATAATCATTAACATTTTATATTTATTATTTAAATCAATTATACATCATTATTATCCCCATCCAACTATTCAAGTGTTGAATAACAAATTACACCATGAAGTGGAGATGGTAAGACGTACGTACACACGTACGATGATTTTATCATTCATAGGATGGATAGAATAATGAGTATTGATGTACCATGTTTATAATAACATCATATAATTTATAATATACTATATTTATTATTTATTAATGGAAACAATAGAGAAATACGACAAGAAACAAGAAAATAACTTTGAAAGTGGTGATGAAATAATTACCTCTTCTTCGGGTCCATCCTTTTGATTTGAACAAAAGGGATCCTTAGGTTGTTTTATGATCAAATTAAGGCCCATAATATTAATTTAGGGTATTTTGTAAGATATTTTAGCATGTTTTGGCCAAGTGAAATGGATTTGGAGGTGTGAAATTAAGATAAGGGGATGTACCCTTCTATAAGAGAGCTAGTGATCACATTAGGAAAAGCATGAAATATAATTTTATTATAAAATAATTTTCGGTTTATAATGGCTTCAAATGGATTTATTTCAAGTATATGGTTGTTATTGGTCTAAAAACTCTCATCCAATAGGTTTTACACATGTTTAGGTCACCTTATTAACTTTATCTATTAGATTTAACTCTTAGTTAAATATATTAACTTTTACTATATCTTCTTTATTATTATAATACATGGTTAATAAACATACTGTAAAATTACTAGATAACCTCAAGTGGTTCATTAATGACATATATATCCTTATATAAGACCTTTGTCTAATCCTTATATTTTTAAGAATATTATATCATTAAAAAATATAGTATTTGTTTTAAAACTGATTTATGTCAATTTCAACACAATTTATTATTTGGTTTTTATGAAAGTCTTAAAATGTTTATTACTTAAAAACAAATACATTAAATCAACTATAACCTATCATATTAACCTAGATAATTCGTGGATGGTATCAAAAGTCTCAATTTACATTTATTTGTATATTTATAATATCAATTGTTTTAATCATTCATTAATAAGGTAATTAGTGCTACATAATTGTGTCATAAAAAACTATAATTATTTAATGTCTAAAAATTATAAATAAAATACCATGAGGTAGGAAATAATTTTAAAGTTATAATTAATTTTTTTTCCAATTTATATTATGTATAACCCTATATTAAAAATGTTTTATTTATTAAACATTGAATTTAACACTTTTATCTATTCATTAAATAAAATAATAATAAATGTCACAATCTAATCCATGTGGATAAAATAGGGTCATATTTTATTCCTATGGATTATTTTGGTGTAAAAAAACTTATTAAAAAGAATTAGGACATGTGTTAGGGTAATTATTATATCATTTTTACCTTTAATTACCCTATTTTCTTTTAACTGTGGTAAATAAAATTCAAAAGTTGTTTTCACCAAAAATTATTTTTATCATATTGAACAATAGTTAACTTACTAATTTCTACTATTTCTCTCTGATTTTTTAAATTTAATTTACTAAAGTGGTAAAATTACATTTTATGAAAATTTTAAAATGTGCCCAGAAGGTGGGTAAAAGGCGTTAGATAATTCAATAAAATATTATATATCTAATATTATCATAAAATGAATTCAATGAATTACATTGAAATTATATAGGTATTATGTATATATTTTTACATAAAATAAATTTAACTAAAATAAATAATTATTTAAATGAAAAGTCGGTTTTTATGTACTATGTGGTATTTTTCCCTATTCATAAAAATTTTAAAATTTTCAGAAAAATACCAAAATTCCACCCAAAACTAATTTTGATATTCTGAATTCAAAAGTAGTGTATGTTTAACTAAATTCAAAACTTAGAATTTTGATAAATTAATTTAAAATTAATTTTCGTTGTCAAAACCAGAAAGTGGGTTTTCTGGGAAGTAGAAACAATCAAACGATTGATATGTGTTTATGTCCAATTTAAATATAAAATTACTTTCAATGAACCACATTGGGTTAAATGATAAAAATATAATCTAATTATACCTCAAAAACCATTCAATTTTATTATTTAATACAATAAATTATTTTTATTAAAAACATTATTTTCAATTAAAATTTATTATTTTTCTCTATTCATCAAAATATGAAAGTTATCATAAATACAACACAAATTTATCCAGACTAAATTTTTATGTCGCGCATCTAAATAATACTTATATTTTGTCAAATTTAATATATAAAAGTGTTAGATATTTTATTTAAAAAGGGTTCACCATTAAAAGGTGGTAAAATTTCATTTTTTGAAAAAACTTCTTTTATATGAAAAATTGAGTTTGTTCTTATATTACATATAAGAATAACATAATATTGATTTTCAAATTATATGGAGTATATACAATTCAAAATTCAGTTAATACATTTGATAATTGTGTTATGAATTGCTAGTTTGGTAAGTCTTGGTGAGCTTGAACTCGGTGTCGCATGTGGCGCAAGCAATTGAATTATTTTAAATAGATAACGTACTATGAAGTACAAGGGTTTTACACCAGTTCCTTTGATGGTGTCTTAATGGTAGAAAATATCTGCACCCATTTTATAACATAAAAAACATTCATACATTAATTTGTCGAAAATGTCATAAAGTACCTTGTTTGGAAAACTATGGAAAGATTCATTTCAAAACATTTTATAAAAAGTAAAAAAAGAATATAAATGACTTTATCCCATATTATAATGAATAATTTTATAATAAGTTTATATATATATCTATATTAGTATCGTGACTTTTTCAAACAATACTTCTCTGTCTGGATACGATCAGGTTGAGGCAACTCTGACACATATGTACCTAGGAGTGAAAAATCTGACAAGGAGTTTTGGGCTTGACTCGGGGTATCCTGTTACATGAAAATAGGCCTTGATGCACTCTTGGTTACGACACTCTTGGAGGATATTCTTAAGATAATTCACATTTTCTATAAAAACCATTATGAAGTATTTATGAGAAAATACCTCCTCAATGAAAACAATTTTTTATGATTATTGATTATATGCATAAATTGTTCGATTAATGTTTGGTATTTTATAAGTTTGAATTATTCATTGAGATTCATAAACTAAACTAGTGTATGAAATTGTTTAGAAATGGTTCCCAGTTGAATAAATGATATTTATAGAAATATGCATGATCCAAAGAGTACGATGGATCATATATTTCACTGTCTTCATCCAACATTTAGAAGGGAAATAGTTTCCCACATATTCTCAACATATGAATAAATATAATCTTTTGTTAATAATATAATTAAAGAATTATTTGAGTCTATTGGATTTGAAGGAAATCCAGATAAGAAAAGGATATTAGAGAGAATGATGGATAAAGGGTAGAAGGGAAAAAAGGATTTTTCGCATATGTGATAACTGTGGAAAGATTCAGTTTGGTAAATTCTTGAAGGGAATAGGAGTTTGTAATATGTGTACAGAAAAAGGAAACCATGTATGTGATTGAAAGGGTAAGAAAAAGGTTTCAAATATATAATGCATCATCTGTAATGAGTTTGGACACTATGCGAATCAATGTCACAACCATCAGATTATACTGTAAATAATGATGTTGGATAATAATCATGTTATGATAGTACTGTAGATGACGAGGAATGACTAGTGTTCTTATATTGTTATTAAATAATTATTTCATTTGAATGTTGTATCAATGATTTACTAGTTATAATAATTATGGAGTATATAAGGATTGTACTACAGTACTATTTAATTAAGGATTTGAGATTGTATTGTACTAATAAAAGTAACTCAATATAAAGTTAATATTTGTTGAAAAATACATGTATGAGGGAAATATATTCCTTAATATGGTCATTATACTAAGGTAGTGATTTTTTAATAAGAGATGATTGATTTGGATAAATTATATTGTATATTATTAACTACCTTGAAACTAATTAATTGTTTGTTTGTTCCATCATTATTGGAGTTTACAAAAATTTTGGATATAAAGAGTATATCCAGTATTCTATAAGGAATACAAGACTATGAATTTAATTAATAAGGTTTTATGGTAATTAAGGGTGTTACCATGATTTAAGATAATACATGATAAAGTTATTCAAATTTTATTATATGGAAAAATAGATCATCAATATGTTTACCTTCTTTATAACTTTTGGACTGTGAGTTTAGACAGAAGTATTTTGGAAAAGTCTAAAGTTTGGAAGGAATTAAGTTGTACATTGGATACTATTGTTTAAGGTTAAAAAATTTCTTAATATTATTTTTGTATTGTTATAATAAGGATAACCCAGAAGTTGGGCGATAACATGTCATGTCTGATAAGGCTGTGAGACTTGAACACCTAACTGAATGGAGACAAGAGTGCATCACCTACTACTGGCCTATGTGATGTCCTAGTTTGTATAATTTAAGTATTATTTAATTGTTCTGATAGATTAATTATAAATTAATTGTTTTTTAACCCTCTACTATTAGGATAAGTAGAATATTTTTCAATTCTATTATATTTTGGAGTAAAAGATGATTTTGTGGTAGAAGTTAGTTGAATGATGGAACTCTACTTGTCAAGTATTTTTTTCCTATTATTCAATGAAGATAATAATTCTTAGACATTAGATAAGGGGTATTAAAAACCTAAAATGTGTTATCCTAAAACCTTATGTTTTTTTGAACTGATGATATATAAATCATCACCAATTTATGGCTTTGAGGCCCTCAATATCTCATTTATTATTCACTAGATTGTGACTGATTAAATCAATCACTCCATATAAATATTTACTTTTTTCCTACAATTATGTGTCTCAAATTTCCACCAATGTTCTCTTATTAAAAATCCAAATTTTGTGATAACTTTTTCATTTCCCTTTCCCTCTTATTAATACTAAATTTTAGTAACCCTATTTCCGATGTGGGTTTTCCACAATGGTATTTTCTATTTTTAACCTTTTATTTTTGAAGAACAATTTTAAATTGAGAGGAAACATTTTAATAAAGGAGGTATGAATGTAACACCCTAGGATATCATGATGCATTATCTCTTTAAAGTAATTCAATGGCTTGTGCTACATGTAAAACTGAGTTTGAGCGCACCACCACTTACCAAACTAGTCGTTCAAAAAAGTAGTTATGAATAGTAATAACTAAATTTTGAATTTTATATACTCCATATAATATTAACATCCATATTATGTGTTTCTTATGCATAATACAAGAACAAATTCAGATTTTCAGATAAAATAAGTATTTTAAAAAAATGTAATTTTACCATATTTTAATGGAGAACCCTTTTTAAATCCAATATTTGACACTTTTATATATTCAATTTGACAAAATAAAATTTTTATTTAGAAGTGGGACATAAAAATTTAGTTTGGATAAATTTTTTTGTTTTTATGAAAACTTTCATATTTTGATGAATAGGGAAAGATACTCAATTTTAATTGAAACCAACTTTTTTAATCAAAATAATTTTTAGTGTTAAATAATAAATTTCAATGATTTTGAAGTATAATTAGATTATAGTTTTATCATTTAATCCAATGTTGGTAATAATAATTAACTCTATATTTAAATTTCACCTAAAGACATATCAATCTTTTGATAGTTTTTACATCTCAAAAACACATTTTCGGGTTTTGACAATGAGAATTAATTTTAAATTAATTAATGAAACTCATATGTTCTTAATATGGTAAAATATAAATCATTTTTGGATTTAGAATATCAAAATTATCTTTGGGTGAAGTTATGGTCATTTTTTTAAATCATTCAATTTTTGATGAATATTATAAAACACTGCGTTATTGTTTAAAACAGACTTTTTATTTAAATAATTGTTTTTAAATTTAATTTTTTTAATGTTAAAATAAATACATAATACCTATATTAATATAATTTAATTCATGGGATTCATTTTATAATAAGACTAGATATATAAAATTTTATTGAATTTTGTAATATATTTTACCAAACTTCTAGGCACATTTGCAATTTTGCATAAAATGTAATTTTACCAGTTCATTGAATTGAATTTCAAAAATATGAGAGACATAGTTGACATTAGTAAGTAAAATGTAGTTCAATAGGATGAAAATAATCTTTATTGAATAGTAAATTTTGAATTTTATTTATCACAATTTAAATTAAATAGGGTAATTAAAGGTAAAAATGATATTATAATTACCCTAACACATGTCCCAATTCTATTGGATAAGTGTTTTTAGACCAAAATAAACCTTAGTAATAAAATATGATCCTATTTTATTGACTTGAATTAGATTAGTACATTTATTATTACATTATTTATAGAAGAGTTAAAAGTGTTCAAATAAAATTTTAATAACTAAACAAATTTTAATATAGTGTTATATATAAGATAAATTCGACTATAAATATTCATTATAAAGATAAAAATATTTCTTAAATAATGGTATTTTATTTATAATTTTTAGACATTAAATAGTTAAATATATTTATGACATAATGATGATGGAATAATTGCCTTATTAATGAAAGACTAAAATAATTGTTGTAATAAATATTAAAATAAAAATAAATTTAGGCTTTTGATGCATTACATAAATTTTATTGATTAATATGAAATTTTAGTATTGATTTAATTTATTTATTTTTTGATTCCATCAAGTTTTTTTACTTTCACTAAAACAAAAATCAAAATAGTGTCCAAATTGACAAAAATGAGTTTTTAAAACAAATAAAATATTATTAATTGATATAATATTCCCAAAAATCTAAGGATCGGCCAAAGGACATATATAATGATATATATGTCATTTATGAACTACTTTAGGTTCTCATGTAATTTTATACATATTTTATTACCCATGTAATATAAAAATACAAGAGGAAATTATAAAAGTTGAAATAATAGTTAAATCTAAAATATAAGTTTAATATGGTGACCTAAACCAATATAAAACTTATTTGTTGAGATTTTTTTGACCCAACCCAACAATAATTGAGAATTAAATCTTCTGGAGCCATTATAAACCAAATATTATTGTATGATAAAATATTATTTCAAACGTTTCGTAAAGTGACCCGCACCTCACTTATAAAAGGGTACTTCCCCTTCTCTCAAAATAAAACTTCCAAATCCATTTTTCCTAGCCAACCACTGCTCAAATTTCATCTCAAATACCCTAAATTTTACCTAGAGGCCTTACATTGATCCAAAATCCAACTTAAGGAGACATTTTGATCAAATAAAATGGAAGCACTCGAAGAAGAGGTAATTATTTCGTCACCACTTTCAATGTTCTTTTCTTCTTACACTTCCTATTTCTTTGTTGTTTCCATAGAAAAATAATAAATCTAGTACCTTCTACATACTGTGATGTTATAATAAATATGGTACAACCATATTCATTATTCTACCCATCCTATGAATGAAAAAGTCACCATACGTGCGTACATACAACTTACCGTCTCCACGTCGTGGTGTACTGTGTTATTCAACACATCATTATTTGGATGAGTATAATAATGAGTATAATGGATGAAAATAATAAATATATCATGTTAATGATTATGTATATATGATATATCATCTAATTACATACAATTTCATCATCAAGAGAATTGTATGATATCATAAATATGAATATGGTTCTGGTATAATTTAATAATATACTATGGTCATTATACAGGAGGTTAAACATACGCTTGACCAAAAGAAATTACAAGTTAAGGGTTAATTCTAAAATCTCATCATTATATGATGTTTTTTATACATGGGTATCTACTGGGACCTCTTTATCATCATCATCCGTGTTTCCTAAAAACGTATTTCAAATCATTTTTACTATTTTCTATAATATGGGTTAAAGCCAGTTGTACTCTTGTTTGAATTTTTATAAAATGTTTTGAATGGAATATTTACATCATTTTTCAAAGATGGTACTTTTTGAACTTTTAAACAAATTAAGGTATGCATTTTTTTAACATATACGATGGGTGCAGCTATTTTCAGCTATTATAATACCTTATAAGTTTCACATACATGCTTATAAGAATTTTTTTCAAAATCAATGTTCTCTTTCATAATTATGTGACATTAAAAAGATTTCAAAATATAAAGATATATTTCACTCAAATATTCTTTATTTCATCTATGTCAACATCCTTTGATGGATTTTACACTTTTTTGAAGTTGATTTATTTTGATACAATCTTCCATATTGTATTGATGTTTTTGTGATATTTTGACTGTAGATGTGTTATTTTTATACCATTCATGGTTTATGGTTAATGTATTAACATTTTTTATAATTGATTTTATATGACTGTTTATGTTATGTTTCAACATTTTTTTATAAGGAATGCACTGGACTTAGTAAAGGACGGGTGGTGCCCTCTATAGCTCCTCGATGCATCAGTAGGTCACATGAGACAAACTAGTGTCTTGGCATAAGGCCTTGACAAAAATTTTATTTGTAGTCTTGGTACAAGCCCTTGACTATGTGGTTATGATAATTCCAGGACCTCAGTTACCCATAGTCGGTGCATTATTTTAATACATTGGCATGATTACAGGGATCAAGTCCCAAAGGACCAATCAGTTTAGTAATCTTGGAAAATAGATTACATATATGAACATTATATTACAATTTATAAAATAAAACACACAAAAATAATCTTTTTAGAACAACATTATTCCCCTATTTATACCTATATAACATTTATAATGAACTTCTTCACATCATGGGAAAAATAAAACATAAAAATGGGTGATCTCAGATGCTCAGTAAAGATAACAATATAGCGGAAACTATCATAAATAAGCATAAATATTTAAGGCGATGTATAATATTAAAACTCAATACTTTTAAACTTAATATTATGAATAATATGGACAAGATAAATCAAATAATTACATTTAAATACTCCCATGGATATTCTACTAGTTAAATAATCACATGGAATATCAATATCCAATTTAATAATGATGGAATGCATAATGCGTGACATAGATGAAATCAAAACTATTTGAGAGAAATGTCTCTTTCTATTTTGAAATCGTTTAAAAGTCACATATTTATAAAAGAAAAAAATTATTTTGAAAATATTCTTATAATATTTGAAGGGAAGCTTAGAAGGTGTTATAATGGTGGAAAATAGTTCCACCCACCGTATAAGTTAAAAAAACAGTCTTACATTATTTTTTCGAAAAAGGTCATAAAGTTCCTTGTTTGGAAAAGGATGGAATGATTCCTTTCAAAACATTTTATAAAACGTAAAAACAAGGTTATAAATGACTTTAAACCAAATTATAAGAAATATTAAAAATGTGTAGAAATATTTATTTAAGAAACACATATGAGGATGATAATGAATTCCCAGTAGATACATACATACAGACAACCTTGGATGACAAATAGATTTTAAAATTAACACTTACCTTTTAATTTCCTTTGGTTAAGGGTAAGTTTAGCCTATTTTATAGTGTAAATTTTATGTTATTAAATAATTATAGAACAATATTCATATTTATGATACTATACTTGATTCATTTATGAGTTTATACAACCCATCTAATAATAATTTTTATTTTGAAATATCATTTCGAGTAATAATCGCTTTCTTTATTAAACGTGTTTTAAATTTTTATTATTGATTGTATAATTTATAGCATGATTTAATTGATTCCAAAATATAAAAACTTATTTCTGTATCTTATATATTCAGAATATAATTATGTATAATATATAGATATATGAAATGGAAAACACTTTTTATGGAGACGGTAGGCTGTATGTATGCATAAACTCCATTTCCATTTTCAAATCATATTGAATGAAAGTAAGTGAATGAGATATAGGTAAATACACACACAAACACACAGATATATATATATATATATTTAATTTATCATTATTAGGTCACATATTACATACTTATTAATAATTTATATATTTATAATCATCGTTGAATGGTGAACATGGAAACAAATCCCATCCCGTTGTGGAGACGGTAAGTTGTACGTACGCACGAGAAATGATATCATTCTATTGATGGTGAATAATTTTGTATTTGGATGTCATAATATATATATATATATATATAATCATTAATAGGTTATAATTATTATTTACATCAATTAATCGTCATTATTTTACCCATCCAACTATTGAAGTGTTAAATAACAAACTGCACCACGACGAGGAGACGGTAAACCATACGTACGCATGTATGATGACTCTGTCATTCATAGGATAGAAAATTGAGTATTGTTGTAACATATGTATAATAACATCACAGTATGTATAAGGTATTGAATTTATTATTTTGGTATGGAAATAACAAAGAAAGAGGAATTGAAAGAATAAAAGAACTTTGAAAGGGGTGATGAAATAATTACCTCTTCTTCATGTTCTTCCTTTTGATTCAAACAAATAGCCACAATAGGATGGATTTAGGATCAAATAAAGGCCTATAAGATTAGTATAGGGTTTTTGGAAGGATATTTGAGCAGTGTTTGGCCGATCCAAATGAATTTGGAGGTGTGAAAATAAGATAAGGGGAAGTTCCCTTTTATAAGATAGGCAAGAGTCACTTTTGGAAAAGCTTGAATTATTATTATATAATAAAATAATTTTCGGTTTATAGTGGCTCTAAATGGATTTATTTATAGGATAAATATTTAATTGGTTGAAAACCTCGAATCCAATAGGTTTTAGGCATGTTTAGGTCACCATATTAACCTTATCTTTTAGATTTAACTCTTAGCAAAATAGATTAACTATTTCGATGTCTTCGTGTATTATTATAATTCATGGTTAATAAACATACAATAGAATGAAAAGAGAATATAAAGAAGTGAATTAATGAAATATCTATTCTTATTTAAGTTCTTTTTCCAAACAATATATTTTTAGTAATATTATATAATTTAATAGTATTTGTTTTAAAAACTCATTTATGTCAATTTTGACACTATTTAGTAATTAGTTTTTATGAAAGTAATAAAAAATGTGATTACTTAGAAATAAATACATTAACTAAACACTAAAATGTCATGTTAACCTATAAAATTTGTGGACGGCATCCAAATTCTCAATATACTTTTATTTTGATATTTATAATATCATTTATTTTAATCATTCATTAATAAGGTAATTACTTCTTCATAATTGTGTCATAAATAACATTAATAATTAAATGTATAAAAATTTTAAATAAAATACCATGATATAGGAAATATTTTTAGCTTTCTAATTAATATTTATATTTGAATTTATCTTATGCATAACCATATATTAAACATTTTTTAGTTATTAAAAGTTGAATTTAACACTTTTAACTCTTCTTTAAATAAAATAATAATAAATTTCCTAATATAATAAAAGTGGATAAAATAGGATAATATTTTATTAATAAGTATTTTTTTTGAAAATAGTTATCTAGTAGAATTAGGAAACATGTTAGGGTAATTATAATATCATTTTTACCTTTAATTACACTATTTACATTTAACTAAGGTAAATAAAATTCAAATGTTACGATTCACCAAAATTTATTTTAATCCTATTGAACCACATTATACTTAATTATGTCAACCATTTATCTTTTATTTTTAAAATTCAATTCAAATAAGTGGTAAAATTACGTTTTATGAAAATTTGCAAATGTGCCCAGAAGATGGCTAAAAGGCGTTAATTAGTTGAATAAAATTTTATATATCTAATATTATCATAAAATGACATAAATGAATTAAAATGATCTTATATAGGTATTAGGTATATATTTTCACATAAAATAAATTAAAATAAATAAATAATTATTTAAATAGAAAGTCTGTTTTTATGTACTATGCAGTATTTTTCACTATTCATCTAAAATTGAAAGTTTTTAGAAAAATACCAAAAAATCACCCTAAGCTAATTTTGATATTCTGAATTCAAAAATGATGTATGTCTTACCAAATTCAAAACTTATAAGTTTCATTAAGTAATTTAAAACTAATTCTTATTGTCAAAACTAGAAAGTATGTTTTTTGAGAATAAAAAACTATCAAAAGATTGAAATGTGTTTATATCTAATTTAAATTTAAAATTACTTCCAATGACCAAAATTTGATTAAATGATAAAAATATATTCTAATTATAATTCAAACCCATTCAAATGTATAATTTAATAGCATAAATTATTTTGATTAAAAAATATGTTTTCAATTAAAATTTAGCATTTTTAACTATTCATCAAAATATTAAAGTTATCAGAAATACAACAAAAATTTATCCAAACTAAATTTTTATGTCCCCATTCTAAATAATATGTTTATTTTTTCAAATTTAATATATAAAATTTTCAAATATTGGATTAAAAAATAGTTCTCCATTAAAAGGTTGTAAAATTGTATTTTTTAAAAAAATACTCATTTTATCAGAAAAATTGAATTTGTTCTTATATTATGTATAATAAACAAATAATATGGATGGTAAAATCATATAGATTATATAAAATTCACAGTGAAGATAAAACTATTCATAACATCTTTTTTTACGATTAGTTTGGTAAGTCATGGTGCACTCGCACTCAATGTTGCATGTGACGCAAGCTATTAAATTATTTTAAAGAGAAAACGTACAATGAAATCCCAAGGTGTTACATTATCCCCTCCTTAAATAAATTTTCTCCTAGCAATATAAAATTTTTATTTGAAAATAAAATGTTTAAAATTGAAAATACTTTCGTGGAAAACCCACATTAGAAATTGTGTTACTAAAATTTAGTCTTAATAAGAGGGAAAGGGAAATGAAAGGGTCACCACTAAATTAGGGTTTCTAATAGGAGAACATTGTTTGTAATTATAGACACATAACTGGAGGGAAAAAAATATTTATAGGGAGTTATTGAGTTCATCAATCATAAAAAAGTGAACATTAAATGGAAAATTGAGGGCCTCAAATCCATAAATCTATAATTATTTAAAATATCATCGGTTCAGAAAACATAAGGTATTAGGTTAAGACATTTTTTGGTTTTAAGTTCACTTCTATATTGTTTAGTAATTAATTTCTTTGTATATTAATAAAAAAATAATACTAGAAAAGTATAGTTCCATCCATTACCTAATTTCTATCACAAACTCATCTTTCACTCCAAAAAATTAATTGAACTCAAAAATATTTTATTTATCCTAATCATATAGGGTTTCAAAAAAAAGAATTTATAATTCATCTGTCAGATTATTTAAAAAACTACATTATACAAAATAGGACGCCATGTAGGATAGTGGTAGGTGATACACCATTTTCTCCCTTCGGCTACGGGTTCAAGTCTTCCGGCCTTACTAGAGGCGACGGGTTATCGCCCAACCTCTGGGTTGTCCATTTTATAACAATCTAAAAATAATCTTAAGAAATGTTTTAACATTCCAAACTAGTATCTGATGTCCAACTTAATTCATTCCAACCTTAAGACTTATGTAAAATACTTTTTCCTAAACCCAGAGTCAAAAATTTTTAAGGAAGGTAAACATAATGAAGATCTATTCTACCACATAATAACCCGTGAATACCTTCATCATGTATTCTATTAAAACATGGTAACACCTTTAATTAATATATAAGATAATTGAATATGTGTATCCTCTCTTATTACTTCTAGAATACAGGATATATTCCTTAAATTCAAAAATAGTGTAAAATCCAACAATAATGGAATAGAGAAACAATTAATTAGTTCCAATGTAGTCAATAATATCATATATACTTTCTCCAACCCAATTATATCTTATTTTGAGGTTATTATCTCAGTTTCAGAAACATATTAAGGGTTATATTTTCCCCAATCATATATTTTCCAATATGTATGACTTGAAACTGTGTTACATTACTTAATACCATAAAATCTCAAATCCTTGATGAAAATATAATATAGTACAATCATTATATACTTTATAATTCTTATAAATTGTACTCAAAAGACTCAATTCTTTAATAACATCTTAAGAAAACTAATCATTCATCTACATATGTGGTAGTATCATAACATGGTTATTTTCTAATAGCATCATTTGGGGTATTCTCGGATGATTGGGCATTGATTCTCATAGTGTCCCAACTCCTTGCAGATGAAGCGTTGTATATTTGAAACCTTTTTCATACCATTGCAATCACGAACATGGTTTCCTTTTTCTCAAAACTTATAACAAACTCTCATCCTTTTGAATCACTTCCATTGTTGATTCCTTTCATAGTTATCACATATGGGAAAATTTTTCTTTCCCTTATTCACTTTATCCATATTTTTCTCTAACATCATATTATTCTCGGTCTCCCATTCAAAGCCATATGAATTAGAAAATTATTTACTTATCTTATCATTACACGATACTATTTCTATATTGGATAAAAATATGTGAAATACTATTTCCCTTCTAAATGTTGGCTTAAGACCATGAAAATTTTTACCCTTCTTACTCTTTGGATCATACATGTTTCTAGAGTTCTCATTTCATATACTGATAACCATTTCTAAAAAATTTCATACACTAGGTTAGTTTATGAATCAAAATATCTACTTCCAATGTTGTAAAATACATAACATAAATTGAATAGTTTATGCATATAATCTATAATCATAAAAAATGTTTTATTTGAGAAAGTATTTACAAATAAATCCTTCATATCGGTTTGTAAAAAAAATCTGAATTATCCTAAGCATATCCCTTGGAAATGTCATAACCAGGAGTGCAGAAAGGCCCATTGTTATATTCCAGGATACCCTGGGTCAGGCCCGAAATTCCTTGTCAGAGTTTTCAATCCAAGGTACATCTATGCCAGAGCCACCTCGTCCTGATCATATCTAGACAGGGATGAATTTTTTGAACAATTCACAAAATTTCTACATTACCAAAATTCTAATAATTTCTTCTATACTAATCCTAAAATATATATCTTAGGGTAATGTTATCTAATTAGAGTTTTTCATAATCTAGTTTCCAAGGTTTTACTAAAATTCCTCTGCTACCAACTGTAACACCCGGACCCTAGTTACCCAGATTCGGTGCATTATTTTAATGCACTGTCATGATTACAAGGAATCAAGTCCCAATGTACCAATTAATTTAATAGTATTGGATAATATATTTAATATATGAACGTTAGATTAAAATTTCTAAAATAAAACACATCATAAATAATCCTTTTAAAACTCCATTATTCTACTAGATTAACACTATATATCAATAATAATACAATTCTTCACATCATAGGAAATATAAAACATAAGAAAGGGGTGAGATCAGATGCTAATTAAGGATTACAATATAGCGGAAACTATGAGAAATAAGCATAAAAATTTAAGGCATTGTATAATACTAAAGAACACGCCTTTTAAAATTAAACTAAAACATAATATGTCAAAGATAAATCAAATAATTCTATTTACTTATTAAAATTGATATTCTACTTTTCAAATAATCACCAGCAATATCAATAGCCAATTTCATAATGATAGAATGCTTAATTTCAGATATCATAACCACATAGTCAAGGCCCCATTCCAAGACTATATATAAGATTTTTTCAATGACATGTGCTAGGACACATGTTTGTACATGAAACCTACAGACTTATTGAGGAGCTATAGTGGGCTCCACTCGTCACTTACTATGTCCAATGCATTCATCATATGAAAAGGTTGAAACATAACAAAAAAATTGGTATTAATACTAGGATATGAAATTTCAATAATTTATCTATAAACCATGAATTTTATATAAATAAAACATCCACATTCCAACATATCACAAAACCTTCAATACAATATTGAATATTGAATTATAATAAATCAAATTCAAAGGAGTGTAAAATCAATCAAAGGATGTTAACATAGATGAAATCAAAACTATATGAGAGAAATATCTCTTTATATTTTAAAATCATTTAAAAGTCACATAATTATAAAAGAAATTTTTATTTTGAAAATATAATTATAAACATTTAATGGAAGAATTTAAGGTGTTATAATGGTGGAAAATATCTTCACTCTCTATATAAGTTAAAAAACATTCTTTCCTTAATTCATCAAAATGGTCATGAATTACATCATTTGGAAAATGATAGAAATATTCAATTCAGAACATTTTATAAAAAGTCAAACAAGGTTATAAATGACATTAAACCATAATATAGGAAATAGTAAAAATGTATTGAGTTACATTTTTATGAAACACGGATGTGGATAATAAAGAGATCTCTTTAGATACTCATGTATAAACAACCTCAGATAATGAAAAGATTGTAGAATTAACCCTTAACTTTTACTTTTCTTTGGTCAAGGGTACGTTTAACCTCCTATATAATAATCAGAGTATGTTATTAAATTATAACTGAAACATATTCATATTTTTGATATCATACATGATTCATTTATGGCATTATAATTTCTAATTAATAATAACTTCTATGTTAAAATAACATTTCGGGTAATAATCGCTTTATTTGTTATATGTGTTTTAAATTGTTATTCTTGATCGTATAACTTATATGATGATTAAATTTTTTTCATAATATAAAACATTATTTATGTATCATATATATTCAGAATATAAGTATGTATAATAGATAGATATATGAAATGGAAAACACTGTTTATGGAGACGATAGGCTTTATGGACGCATAAACGTCATTTCTGTTTTCATATCTTATTGAACGAAAGTAAGTGAATGATATATATGTAAACACACACACACACACACACATATATATATATATCAAGTATAATTATTATTTCATATATTACATTCATATTAATAATATATATTTATAATCATCATTTAATGGTGAACGTGGTAATGATTCTCATCGCGTCGTGGAGATGGTAAGCCGTACGTATGCACGATCGATGATGTCATTCAATTGATGGTGAAATAGTTTGTGATTGGTTGTTATATTATATATACACAATCATTAACTTGTTATATTTATTATTTACATCAATTATGCATCATTATTATACCCATCAAACTATTGAAGTGTTGAATATCAAACTACTCCACGACGTGGAGACAGTAAGACGTACGTACGCATGTATGGTGACTTTATCATTCATAGGATGGATAGAATAATGAATATTGTGGTAACATATTTATAATAACATCATATTTTTTAGAAGGTACTGGATTTATAATTTTGGTATGGAAACAACAAAGAAAGAGGATGTGAAAGAAGACAAGAACATTGAAAGAGGTGATGAAATAATTACCTCTTCATCAGGTTCTTCCTTTTGATTTGAAAAAAACAACTATTTAGGATGGCTTTCTGATCAAATTAAGGCCTCTAAGATAAATTTAGGGTATTTGGGAGGATATTTTAGAATGTTTTGGCCAAGAAAAATGGATTTTTATGTGAGAAATTAAGATAAGGTTAAGTACCCTTTATAAGAGAGGTAGGGCCACGTTCGGAAAAGCTTGGAATGTAATTTTATTATAAAATAATATTTGGTTTATAATGGCTCAAAATGGATGTATTTCAAGGATAATGTTTGTATGGGATTAAGAACTCTCAAACAATAGGTTTTGGACATGTTTAGATCACCATATTAACCTTATCTTTTAGATTTAACTCCTAGATAAATAGATTACCTTTTACAATGTCTTCTTGTATTATTTTAATAAATTGTTAATAAACATACACTAAAATGCCAAGAGAACATCAAGTGGTTAATTAAGGAAATATATATCATTATATAAGTCCTATGGATGATCCTTAAATTTTAATAATATTATATCATTTAATAATATAGTAATTTTTTTAAAACTAATTTATGTCAATTTTAAAACTATTTAGTATTTGGTTTTTTTACAAGTTATAACAAGTTGATTACTTAGAACAAAATATATTAAATCAACCCTAACATGTAATATTCACCTTGAAAATTTGGGGATGGAATCAAAAGTCTAAATTTACATTTATTTTGATATTTATAATATCAATTATTTTGATCATTTGTTAGTAAGATAATTACTGCTTCATCATTATGTCATAAATAACATTAATTATTTAATGTATAAAAATTATAAATAAAATACCATGATGAAGGAAATATCTTTATATTTCTAATTATTATTTATATACGAATATATATTATGTATAACCCAATATTAAAAATGTTTTAGTTATTAAACATTGAATTTAAAACTTTTAACTATTCTTTAAGTAAAATAATTATAAATGTCATAATATAATCCAAGTGGACCAATTAGGATCATATTTTATTCCTATGGATTATTTTGGTCGGAAAACACTAAACCAATAGAATTAAAACATGTGTTAGGGTAATTATAATATCATTTTACCTTTAATTACCCTATTTACTTGTAACCATGGTAAATAAAATTCAAAAGTTATTTCCACCAAAAAAAATTTATCCTATTAAAACCCAGTTTACTTATTAATGTAAATTGTTTCTCTCAGATTTTTTAAATTAAATACACAGAAGTGATAAGATTACATTTTATGAAAATTTTCAAATGTTCCTAGAAGAAGGGTAAAAGGCGTTAGATAATTCAATAAAATTTTATATATCTAATATTATCATAAAATTACATGAATGAATTACATTGAACATATATATTTATTATATATATATATATATATATATTTTTACATAAAATAAATTTAAATAAAATAAATAATTTTTTAAATAAAATGTCGGTTTTTATGTACTATGCTGTATTTTTCCATATTCATGAAAAATTTAATGTTTTCAGAAAAATACCAAAAATTCACTCTAAGATAATTTTAATATAAAAAATTCAAAAATGAGGTATGTTTTACCAAATTCAAAACATACAAGTTTCCTTAATTATTTTAAAATTAATTCAGGTTGTTAAAACTAAAAAGTGGGTTTTTCTAAAAGTAAAAACTATCAAAAAAATTGATATGTGTTTATGTCCAATTTAAATATATAATTACTTCCAATGACAAAAATTGTATTAAATAATAAAAATATAATCTAATTATTCTTCAAAATCCATTCAAATTTATAATTTAACACTGTAATTGTTTTATTAGAAACACGGTTTTCAATTAAAATTTATTATTTTTCACTATTCGTCAAAATATGAAAGTCATCAGAAACACACCAAAAATTTATCCAAACTAGGTTTTTATGTCCCTTTTAGAACGAATAAGTTTATAATGTAAAATTAAATATTTAAAAGTGTCAAATATTGGATTTAAAAAGGAATCTCTAAAAAAAGGTGGTAAAATTTATTTTTCTGAAAAATACATCATTCATCAGAAAAATCGAATTTGTTCTTATATTATGTATAAGAAAAACATAATATGGATTTTAAAATTTTATGAAGTATATAAAATTCAAAATTTAGTTAATAATATTCATAACATCTTTTTGAATGTCTAGTTTGGTAAGTCATGGTGCGCTCGAACTCGGTGTTCCATGTGGCGTAAGCTATTGAATTATTTTAAAGAGATAGCGTACTATGAAATCCTAGGGTGTTACATTTTACCCTACTTCAATAAATTACGTCTTCAAAATTTGAGATTTTTCTTCGAAAATAAAAGGTTGAAAATAGAAAATACCTTTGTGGAAAACCCAAATCGAAATAGTGTTACACAAATTTAGTTTTAATAAGAGGGGAAGGAAATGAAAGAGTCCCCAAAAAATTGGGGTTTTTAATAGAAGAACATTGATGGAAATTATAGACACATAATTGGAGAGTTGGTGCGTTATTGTAATACATTATCATGATTAAAAGGAATCATGTCCCGGAGGATTGATTCGTTTAACAGTCTTGGAAAATACATTACATATATGAATGTTACATGAAAATTTCTAAAATAAAAAACAACATAAAAATCCTTTTAAAACACCATTATTCTCTTAGGTTAACCCTAAATATCAATCACAAAACACTTATTTTCATCATGGGAAAAAGAAAACATAAGAATGGGGTGAGCTCATATACTCATTAAGGATAACAATATAGCATAAACAATCATAAATAATTATAAACATGTATGGAATTGTATAAGACTAAAAAATCCTTTTAATCATAAACATCAGAATAATAAGGAAAAGATTAATCAAATAATTCTATTTACTTATTAACATGGATATTCTACTAGTCAAATAATAACATTTAATATCAATAGCTAATTTTATAATGATGAAATGCATAATTTTGGACATCATAACCACATATTCAAGGCCTCATGGAAAGACTAAAAATAATTATTTTGTCAAAAACATGTGCCAGGACACTTGTTTGTCTCATGATACCTACCAATGCTTTGAAGAGCTATAGCGGGCTCCACCCATCACTTACTAAGTCCAATACATTCCTTGTATGAAAAGGTTGAAACATAACATTAACATTATTATTAAACCTAGTATACAAAATGTTAATAATTAAACAATAAACCATGAGTGGTATAAAAATAACACATCCGTAGTCAATCATATATAAAAACCTTCAATATAATATGGAAGATATTATCATAATAAATCAACTTCAAACAAGGGTAAAATCTATCAAAAGAAGTTGACATATATGAAATCAATACTATTTGAGAGGAATATCTCTTTCTATTTTGAAATCATTTAAAAGTCACATAATTATAAAAGAAAACATTTATTTTTAAAATATTCTTATAATCTTGTAAGGGATGATTCAAAGGTGTTATAAATGTAGAAAATAGCTTCACCCTCTGTATAAGTTAAAAAAATCCTACATTAGTTTGTCGAAAAGGTCATAAAGGTCCTTGTTTGGAAAATGACCGAAATATTCATTTCAACGAATTTTATAAATATTCAGATGAGGGTATAAATGAATTTAACTCATAGTCTAGTAAATAGTGAAAAACTTTTGAAATACATTTTTATGAAATAGAGATGTGAATGATAAATAGGTCCTAGTAGATACTCTTGTATTAACAACCTCAGATAATGAAAAGATTGTAGAATTAACCCTTACCATGTACTTTTCCTTGATCAAGGGTAAATTAACCTCCTGTATAATAGTTAAATAATTGCTATTAAATTGTAAAAGAACCACATACATAAATATGATATCAAATATGACCTTCTAAAATAGCTTTGTTAATAATATTTCAGTAGTGTCATTGTTTCGAGTGTTAACTGATTCATTTTCTTTTATATGTTTTATTACGTAAGTAATGTTTTTTATGGATAGGATGTATTTGATTCATATTAAAAATTATATTAAGTTCTTAAATATTATTTTTAATCATGAAATAAAAATTATTTTTGAATGATTACGATGGGGAATGAATCTCGTCACGTTCGTGGACACGGTAATCTGTACGTACGCATGAGCGACAATATTTTTATATTAGTGGTGAAATAATATATAATTAGATGTTATATCATATATAAATAGTGATTAACATGTTATATTTATTTTTTACATAAATTATACTCATTATTATACTCATCCAAATAATGAATTGTTGAATAACAAACTACACCATGACGTGGAGACGGTAAGCTGTATGTACGCATGTATGGTAACTTTTTTACTCCTAGGATGGATAGAATAATGAATATGTTTATACCATATTTATAATAACATTTTAGTATATAGACGTAACTAGAGTTATTATTTTATTATATAAACAACAAAGGAATAGTATGTTGAAGACGAAAATAACTTTGAAAGATGTGATGAAGTAATTACATCTTCTTCGGGTTCTTCCTTTTTATTTGATCAAAACGAATCATTAGGATGGATTTATGATCAATTTAAGGCCTCTAGGTGAGTACATAGGTTGGTTCATGATTGTATTTTCTCAACAAAGATACATGGAACACATCATGAAAATTGGATAGACTTGGAGGCATTGCCAAACGATAATCTACAACTCATATTCATTCTATAATATCGAAAGGTCTGATATGCCTGGGACTTAATTTACCATTCTTATAGAATTTTACAACACCATTCCATGGAGATACTTTCAAGAAAACAAGATCTCCTACTTGAAATTACAAATCCTTCCTTCAGTTATCGGCATAGATCTTTTTCCTACATTGAGCTGCTTTGATGTGGTTTTGGATAATCTTCACCTTTTCCATTGTTTCTTTAACAAGTTTAGGGCCAACGAGTTTTCTTTCACCAACATCATCCCAAAACGTTGGTGTGTGGAATATCTTTCAATATAATGCTTTATATGGTGCCATTTTAATACATGAATGGAAACTATTGTTATAGGAAAATTCTACCAGAGGTAAATACAGATCCCACATTACTTGAACGTCAAGTGATAAAGATATAAACATTCCTTCTAAGGTTTTAATAGTCTGTTCAGTTTGACCATTAGTTTCAGGGTGGTAGGAAGTGCTCAAATGAAGTTCAGTATCCGGGGCATTCTGAATAATTTTCCATAATCTTGAGGTAAAATGGGGATCACGATCGGAAACAATTGACAGGGGTACACCATGATGTCTTAAAACATCATTAGTATATAGTCTTGATAAATGTTCAAGGGGTAAATCATCACTTATAGTAATAAAATGTGATTAATTGGTAAGACGATCAACAATGAACCATATTTCATTATTACTTCTATAAGTATTTGGTAGCCACATGACAAAGTTAATCATAATATAATCCCATTTCCCCTCAGGTATGGGAAGAGGTTGCAGTACTCCTCTAGGATGTTGTCATACAACTATCACTTTTTCAAAAACCATACATCATGATGCAAAATCAGAAACACCCCTCTTCAGGTTTTCCCACCAAAAATTTTCCTTCAAATATTTATAAATCTCAGTTCTTATAGGGTGTATATAGAAATTGGATCTATAAGCATAATTCAACAATTCCATTTTTGATTATCTATGTCAGGATCAAAATGTATCTTCCCAAATTTCAATATCTCATCATCATATATGTAGTCAATAAATCTCCCATCATTCACAGCTTTAATTTTCTTTTGAAACTCCTCATCATCAGTATGATAAATTTTTTTATCTTTTCTAGTAAATATGGTTTGGAAACCATTTGAATAATTATTGATGTTTCACCTTCCATGATTATTCCTATATTCATATTTGCTGGATCTGTGAACATATGATCCCTTTCAACTCTCATCTTGTTCAAAACATCATGATCCTTTCTGCTCAAAGCATATTCCACCTTATTTTCCTTCCTTGGGTGGTAGTATATAGTAAAATCATAATCCTTGAGTAGTTCAGACCATCTTCTTTTCCTCATATTGAGTTCTTTCTGTGAGAAAATATACTTCAAACTCTTGTGATCAGTATATATCTCAAATGTTTCACCATAGAGACAGTGTCTCCATATCATCAAAAAATATTATATCTTCTAACTCAAGATCATGAGTGGGATTGTTTGTTTCATGAATTTTTAGCTTCCATGATACATTGGAAATTACCCTATCATTATATATAAGGACACAACCCAATCCTTTTTTTGAAGCAACACTATAAATAAAAAACCCATCATGCCCCGATGGTAGAGTCAATATTAGAGAATTGACTAATATTTTCTTCAGTTCTTCAAAACAATATTCACACTCTTTTTCTCAAAAAAAATTTAACCCCTTTACGTGTGAGCTGGGTTAATGGGTTAGACAATAGGGAAAAATCTTGGACAAAATGCTGATAATAACCTTGTAAACCAATAAAACTGCATACCTCAGTTATACTCATTGGTGCTAGCCATTCTTATATTTCTCTTGTCTTAGAATGTTCAACAAATATTCCATCCTTGGAGATAATATTACCATGAAAAAAGATATCTTGAAGCTATAATTCACACTATAAAACTTCCAATATAATTTGTTTCTTCTAGGAGTCTTTAGAATAATGCACATGTGATTTTCATGGTCTTCATAGCTTTTGGAGTAAACCAATAAATCATCAATAAATACCGCTAAAAATTCATCATGATATTCCTAGAAAACTCTCTTCATTAGATTCATGAAGAAAGAGGGTTTATTAGTCAGTCCATAAGGCATTATTGTAAACATGTAATGCCTATACCTGGTACAAAATTCTATCTTTTGAATGTATTCCTTCTTCACACACAACTGATGATATCCAAATCGAAGGTCAATATTTGAAAAAAAATTATCTCCATGAAGTTGATCAAATAAATAATCAATGCAAGGTAGGGGATACTTGTTCTTTATTGTTATAACATTGATCTCCCTGTAGTCAATGCACAACCTCATAGATTCATCTTTTTCTTAATAAAAAGAATAGGGGCTCCCCATAGAGAAGCACTAGGTAGAATAAATCCTTTATCACTCAATTCCTTTTGGTGTTTCATTAGTTCCACTAATTCCACAATGGAAATTATATAAGGGGTATTCGATATGGGCCTTGAACCAGGAATTAAATCAATAAAAAACTCAATTTCTAATTCTGGAGGATGTATAGGTATGTCCCCTAGAAATACATCAACATATTATTGCACAATATGTAAATCCACTATTTGAACATTTCATTCCTCACCCATAGTTATTTCATTCCCTTCCTCCCCAATAATTGAATTTAGTAGATCTACTAGGGGTGGATATAGATAAGAATCACATGGTGATGTTTTTGCTCTAAAGATAAGGTACCCCTTATCATCATAAAAAATTGTAACCCCCTTCTTCTTACAAGAACATTTCACATAATGGTCTGAAAGCCAATCCATACCGATGATTATATCAAATTCAATCATGGGTATGATGATGAGATCAGCAGATAATGCATATATATATGCCCTAATGGGAACTGAGTCACAAAAACATTGTTGCAATGATACTTCCCTTAAGAGTGTTGACTCACAACTCCCTTATTAAATCACATTGTAAATATCTAATTTTCATAGAAAATTGGAAAGATATGAAACAATGTGATGATCCATAATCATATAAGGCATTGGCTAAATTTGAGAAAACCTTTAAATTCACTAACACCATGTCATTCAGATCTTCATCCTTAGCAGTAGTGATCGTATAATATTGGTCTTGATCCCTTGGCCTTTTTAGGTAATTTTCCTTAGTGATTAGTACTTTAATTTTCATAATTCCCCATTTCTCTATAATTGTAGCATTAAACATTGACAACCCATTTCCTTCCATTGCAATCATGAGCTTGGTGTCATTTTCCCCACACTTGTAACAGATCCACATTCCCTTCAAGAAAGTACTGGGTTGTTTCTTACCACATTTAATATAGCATGGAAACTCAACATTCCTTTTCTTCCCTTTATTTCCATTTCCATAGTGTTTAGAAAATCTCCTCTTCTCTTTATTTCATTAAAGTCGAAAGACTTAGAGAATTCATTTTTTTTATATAACATGAGAAAATATTTTTGTACAATAAGAAGGATTGTATGAATAGTGTTCGATGGAGAAATTGTTTTAAGACATCAAAGAATCAATCAATGTCACTCCTTGGGTTACATATAACCTTGTAAAGTTAGCCTCATGCTTTGCGACATTCACATCCTCCTTTTGCCTCAGAATCATAAATTGTCATTCTATATCTACTCGATGGTCCGGAGGAAAGTATTTTTATAAGAAAGTTCTTTAAACTCCATACATTCCATATTGGATAATTCTTCATCCTCCTTTGTGTTTTGAAATAAGGACCATCATTAATCTGTATCTCCGGCAAGGTGATAAACTGCCATGATGACTTTTTCCCTCTCTCTACTCCTCATAGCATGCAATATTATCTCTAAATAACTTATCCATTTCTCAAGTACAAATGGATTTTTAGTCCCATTTAATGTTGGTGGTTGTTACCTCATAAATCGGTCTAACATTGATCCTCTGCGTTGTGGATTAGGGTGCTCCATACGGGCAAGGTTATTATTCCTAACCTGAGGGATTTTTCCTAGTATAGTTATAATTTGTTCAGCAGCAGTTGGATCACCAGCTCCACTATAATTATCTTGAGTAGGAGGGAAATCCCTACATGGATTATGACAATGGTCCTTATTGAACTCTTGGTTATGACACTCCCAGGGCATATACTTAGGATAATTCACATTTTCATTACAAACCATTGTGAAGGATTTATGAGTAAATACGCCCTCAATGAAAATATTTTATTATGATTATGGATTATATGCATAAACTGTTCAGTTTATGTTATGTTTTTTACAAGTTTGGAATTATTCATTGATATTCATAAAAAAACCTAGTGTATTCCATTGTTTAGAAACGGTTCCCAGTAAAAGGAATGAAAAATCTAGCAATACACCTTGTCTAAATAGTAAGAAGGATCATATAATTCATGGTCTTAAGCTAACATTTTTAAGGTAAATAAACCTCCCTCATATTCTCATAATATGAATAAATAGCATAATTTGTTAATAAGATAAGTAAATAATTCTCAGATTCATATGGATTTGAAGGGAATACAAAGAAGAAAAGCATTGTAGTGAGAAATATGGATAAAGGGAAGAAGAGAAAGAAGGAATTTCCAATATGCGATAAATGTGGAAAGAATCACCATGGTAAATGATTGAAGGGAATGAGAGTTGGTTATAAGTGTGGAAAAAAAGGACACCAAGTATGTGATTTCAAGGGCAAGAAATTTTTTTCAAACATACAATGCATCATCTGTAATGATTTGGGACACTACACGAATCAATGTCCTAATCATTAGAGTATACCCCAAATGATATTGTTGGATAATAAACAATTTATGATACTACCGCAGAATAAGAGGAATGACTAGTTTCTTTATATTGATATTAAATAATTATGTCATTTTAGTGATGTATAAATAATATAATGGTTGTAATAATTATAAATTATATATGAATTGTACTACAGTACTATTTCATTAAGGATTTGGGATTTTCTGGTATCAAGAAAAATGACATAGTAGCAAGATAAACATTTTTTATAATACTTGTTTGAAGGAAATATACACTATAATATAGTCCTAATACTGAGGTATTGATTTTTGAATAAGATATGATTGATTTGGATAAATTATATTGGATATTATTGACTACCTTGGAACTAATTAATGTATTGTTTTTTTCCATCATTGTTGGAGATTAAAACAATTTTGGATTTAATAAGTATATCTAGTATTCTATATTTTATAGAAGGAATAATTATGTATATACCTATTCAAAATGGTTTTCTGGTAATTCATTTTATTTCCACATTTTTAGAGAATACACGTTGAAGTTATTCACATGTATATTCTGCGACCTTCCTTATAAATTTTGTATTGTGTGTTCAGACAAAAGTATAATGGATAAGTCTAAAGGTTAGAATGGATTAAGTTTGACATTGGATATTATTGTTAAGGTTAAAACATTTTTTAAGATTATTTTTGTATTGTTATAAAAAGGATAACACAGAGTTTGGGTAACAACCTGTCACGTTCAGCAAGACCACAAGACTTGAACCTACAATTGAAGGGCGGAAAAGGTGCATCACCTGCCACTAGCGTACATGATATCCAAGATTTTATAATATTTCTTTTTTAAAAGGTATAACAGATGAATTATAAATTCAATTTTTTTCTACCCTATATGATTAGGATAAATAGAATTTTTTTGAGTTCTGTTATTTTTCTAGAGAGAAAGATGAGTTTGAGGTAGAAATTAGTTAAAGGATGGAACTCTACTTGTCATAGTTTTTTTTATTCTATAAAAAAATTAATACTAAAACATTAAGGAAATGATATTAAAACCCAAAATTTGTTATCCTAATACCTTATGTTTTGATGAACTAATAATATTTTAAGTCATCGTAGATTTATTTCTTTAAAGACCTCAATTTTCAACTTATTGTTCACTTTTTTTATTGATGACCTCAATCACTCCCTATAAATATTTACGCCTTTCTCCGAATTATGTGTCTCAAGTTTCCACAAATTTTCTTCTATTCGAAATCATAATTTTGTGATGACTATTTCATTTTCCTTCCCATGTTATTAAGAATAATTTTTATTAACCCTATTTCTGATGTGGGTTTTCTTCAAAGGTATTTTCTATTTTTAATATTTTATTTTCAAAGAACAATTTCAAATTGTGGGGATGAAATATATTGAAGGATGAGAGAATGTAACACCCTAGGATTTCAAATTACATTATCTCTTTAAAGTAATTCAATATCTTGCGCTATACGCAACACTGAGTTCGAGCGCACCACGACTTACAAAACTAGCCATTCAAAAAGCCGTTATGAATATTATTAACTTCATTATTAATTTTATATACTTCATATAATTTTAGAATCCATTTTATGTGTTTTTATACATAATATAAGAATAAATTCATGTTTTCAAGTAAAAGAAGTATTTTTTAAAAAATGAAATTATATCACCTTTTAGTAGAGAACCCTTTTTAAATCCAATATTTGACACTTATATATATTTAATTTAATAAAATTAAATTATTCATTAGAATTGTGACAAAAAAAATTAGTTTGGATAAATATTTGATACATTTCTGATAACTTGTATATTTTGATGAATAATGAAAAATTATAAATTTTAATTCAAAACAACTTTTTTAATCGAAATAATTTATAGATTTAAATTATGTATTTTAGTGGTTTTAAATTATAATTATATTATATTTTTATTATTTAATATAATATTGGTTATCCCATAAACATTCACATTTAAATTCTCCATAAACACATGTCAATCTTTTAATAGTTTTTACTTCTTAAAAACCTACTTTCTGATTTTTACAATGGGAATTAATATTATATTAATTAATTCAACTCATATTTTTTTTATTTTGTAAAATGGACATCATTTTTAGACTCGAAATATCAAAAAAAAATTAGGGTGAATTTCGGGTATTTCTTAGAAAACTTTCAATTTTTGATGTATAGTTAAAAACATTGTGCTTTTGTTTAAAACCAACTTTTATTTAAATAATTATTATATTTATTTAAATATATTTTTCAGTAAAAATAGATACATAATACCTATATTAGTTCAATGTAATTCATTGGAGTCATTTTATAATAATATTTGATGAATAAAATTTTACTGAAATTTTTAACGTCTTTTACCCACCTTCTAGGCACATTTGAAAATTTGCATAAAACATAATTTTACCGGTTCTATGAAATTAATTTCAAAAATAAAATAGAAATAGTTGTCATCAGTAAGTAAAATGTGCTTCAATAGGATGAAAATATTTTTTTGTCAATATAAACTTTTGAATTTTATTTACCACGATTAAAAGTAAATATAGTAATTGAATGTAAAAATGATATTATAATTACCCTAACACATGTCTTAATTCTACTAGATAAGTGTATTTAGACCAACATAAACCGTTTTAATAAAAAATGATCATTGTTCCACTGGTATTAGATGAGGACATTTATTATTATTTTATTTAAAGAAGAGTTAAAAGTGTAAATTTCAATGTTTAATAAATAAAAGAAATTTAATATAGAGTTATACATAAGATAAATTCAACTATAAATATTCATTATAAAGATAAAAATATTTAAGACATCATGGTATTTTATTTATAATTTTTAGACCTTAAATAATTAAATTTATTTATGACACAATGATGATGCAGTAATTACCGTATTAGTGAAATATTAATATAATTGATATTATAAATATCAAAATAAATATAAATCGATACTTTTGATGCATTAAACTAATTTTCTAGGTTAAAATTACATTTTATGGTTGATTTAAGGTATTTTTTTCTAAGTAATAAAGTTTTTTGGACTTTCAAAAAAATAAAATACTAAATAGTTTCAAAATTGACATAAATGAGTTTTCAAAAAAATACTATATTATTAAATGATATAATATTCCTAAAAGTTTAAGGTTCGGTAGAAGGACTTATATAATATTTATATTTCATTAATGACCCACTTTAGGTTCTCTTGGAATTTTATTGTATGATTATTAACCATGTAATATAAAATTACATGAAGACATTGTAAAATTTAAAATATTTAACTAAGAGATAAATCTAAAAGATAAGGTTAATATGGTGACCTATAATTGTCCAAAACCTATTGGTTTAGAGGATATATACCCATCCCCACCTTATACTCAATATAAGTCCATTTTTAGCCATTATAAACCGAAAATTATTTTATAATAAAATAATATTTCAATCGTTTCCTAAAGGGACCATCACCTCCCTTATAAAAGGGTACTTCTCATTCTCTCGAAATCACACCAACAAAGCCATTTGGCTCGGCCAACCCCTCCTCAAATAACCTTTAAAATACCCTCACTTCAACCTAGAGTCCTTACTTTTATCATTATCCAACCTAAGGATACCTTTGGATCAAATCAAAATGAAAACCCCAAAGAAGAGGTAATTACTTCGTCACCTATTTCAAAGTTCTTTTCTTCTTCCACTTCCACATTCTTTTATTTTTTCATACTAAAATACTAAATCCAGTACCTTATACATGTTTAGAGGTTATTATAAATATTTTATAACCATATTAATTATTTTATCCATCCTATGAATAAAAAATTCACCATACGTGCGTACGTATGGCTTACCATCTCCAAGTCATGGTGTAGTTTGATATTCAACACTTCATTATTTGGAGGGTATATTATATATAAAGAATCATTGAAATCTTGTATTTAATATTACATCAATTATACTCATAGTGTCCCAAATCCTTGAAAATGAATCATTGTACATTTGAATCCTTTTTCTTACCCTTTCAATCACGTACATGGTGTCCTTTTTCTCCACACTTATAACAAACTCACATTCCCATAAAATATTCACCAAGGTGATTCTTTCCATAGATATCACATATGGGAAAATACTTCTCTCCATTATTTCCTTTATACATCTTTCTATCTACCATCCTTTTCTTCTCTAGATTCCTTTCAAATCCATAGGACTCTGAGAATTATTTAATTATCTTATTAACACATTATACTATTTATTCATATGATTAGAATACGTGGAAGGTTATTCCCTTCTAAATTTTGGCTTAAGACCATGAAAGATTTGATCATTATTACTCTTTGGATCATGCGTATTGCTAGAGTTCTCATTCTTTCAATTGGGCACCATTTCTAAACAATGGCATACACTAGGATAGTTTATAAATCGCAATCCATAATTCTATACATGTAAAATAGCTAATATAAAATGAATATTATATGCATATAATCCACAATCATAAAGAAATGTTTTCTTTTAGGATTTATTTAATTATAAATCCTTCATAATGGTTTGTAAATAAAATGTGAATTATCCTAATCATATCCCCATGGAGTGTCATAACCAAGAGTGCAGCAAGTACCATTTTCATAATCCATGTCGGGATTTCCCTCCTACTATAGGTAATTTTACTGGAGCTGGTGATGAAACTAGTGATGAATAACTTATAACCATACTGGAAAAACTCACTCAAGTTATGAATAATAACCTTATTCTTATGGAGCACCCTGATCCACAATACAAATGATCAATATTAGACTTCTTCATGAGGAAGTAACCACAAACATTGAATTGGACAACAAATCCGTTTGTAGCTAAGAAATTGATAAGTTACATAGAGAAAATACTTCATGCTTTGGGGAGTAGCAATAGGGAAAAAAATTCATGGCAGTTTATCACCTCACTGGTGATGCAAATAAATGGTGGTCATTACTTCAAAACACAAAGGAGGATGAATAAGTATTAAATATAGAATGGATGGAGTTTAAATAACTTTTCTTAGAAAAATACATTTTTTCTGACCATCGAGCAGATATGGAAGGACAAGGAAACTTACATCAAGAAAGGAGAAGAGAGAAAGGATAAGATTATATGATCACTACAACTGAGGTTGAAGCTCTCAATGATGTGGTGGAATGTAATTTAATGGTTCTCTCAAATTTATCCATTGCCTTATTGGATTCTGAATTGTCACATTGTTTCATATCCTCCCAGTTTATTAAATTTATACAATGTCTTATTTGGTTATATTTCCCTATTCATATCATATTTAATGGAAGTAAGTGAATGATATATATGTATGTGTATATATATATGTGTGTGTATATATATCCAGAAGCATTATTAGGCCATATATATATATTTTTATAATCATCATTGAATGGTGAACGTGGAAAATAAGTTGTACATAAACACATGTCAATAATTTATCCATAAACCATGAATGGTATAAAAATAACACATCCACGGTCAAACATTACACAAAACCTTAAATACAATATGTAATATTGTGTTGTAATAAATCAACTTCAAAAAGTGTAAAATCTATCAATGGATGTTGACATAGATGAAATCAAAACTATTTGAGAGAAAAAACTCTTTCAACTATGAAATCATTTAAATGTCACATAATTATAAAATAAAACATTTATTTTGAAAATATTCTTATAATATTTTAAGGGAACATTTGAAGCTGTTATAATGGTATAAAATAGCCCCACATTCTGTATAAGTTAAAAACCATTCTTTCCTTAATTTTGTCGAAAAGGAAGTAAAGGACCTTGTTTGGAAAAGGACAGAAAGATTCATTTATAAACATTTTACAAAAAGGTCAAAAAATGGTATAAATGAAATTAAACCATAGTCTAGGAAATAATGATATTTTTTTGAAATACATTTCTATGAAACATGGATGTGGATGATAAAGAAGTCCTAGTAGATACTCGCATATAAACAGCCTCAGATAATGATGAGATTGTAGAATTATACCTAACCTTGTACTTTCCTTTGGAAGATGTAAATTTAACCTCCTGTATAATGACCATATCCTGTTATTAAATTATACCAGAACCATATTCAAATTTATGATATCATACTTTATTCATTTATGGCTTTATACTACCAATTTGATAATAATTTTTATTTTAAAATAACATTCCAGTTAATAATCTCTTTGTCTATCGTACATGTTATAACTTTTTATTCTTGATCATATCACTTATATCGAGAATTAATTGATTCCAAAATAAAAAAAAATTATTTATATATCATATATATTTAGAATATAAATACATATAATAGATAGATTTATGAAATTTAAAACACCGTTTATGGAGACGGTAGGTCGTACATACGCATAAACGTTGTTTCCGTTTTCATATCATACTGAATAGAAGTAAGTGAATGAGATATATGTAAATACATACATACATACATACATACATACATACATATAAATAAATTTAACCAGTATCCTTAATATGTCATATATTACATACTTATTAATAATATATATTTTTATAATCATCGTTGAATAATGAATGTGGAAATTAATCGCATCGTGTTGTGGAGATGATAATCCCTACGTACACACGAGCATAAATATCAATCTTTTGATGGTGAAATCATATTTAATTGGATGGTATATTATATATAAATAATCATTAACATGTTATATTTACCATTTACATCAATTATACTCATTATTATACCCATCCAAATAATGAAGTATTAAATAATAAACTACACCACGACCTGGAGACGATAAGTCATACAAACTCATTTATGGTGACTTTTTCATTAATTGGATGTATAGAATAATTAATATGGATGTAAAATATTTATAATAATATCTCATCATGTAATATCCTGACCCCAGTTACCCATATTCAGTGCATTATTACATAACATTGTCATGGTACAAGGAATCATGTCTTGAAAAACTGATCAATTTAGTATCCTTTGATGTACTGGATATATACATATGTTTTACATTACATCATGAAATAAAAAAACATTTTATCCCATTTGAACACTCTTATATCCCTTATCCTATTCTTGTGGGTTAATCCTAATATACTTCTTCGCATCCTGGGAAAAATAAAACATAAGAAAGGGTGTGCTCAGATACTCAGTAAAGTTAACAATATAACGGAAGACATCATAAATATACATAAACATTTAAGGCAGATTATAAGACTAGAAACCAAGAATTTTAAACATAAATTTCAGAATTATATGGAAAATATAAATAAAATAATTCCATTTACTTATTCCCATGGATATTCTACCAGTCGAATAATCACATGGAATATCAAAAGCCAATTTCATAAAGATGGAATGCATAATATCAGACGTCATAACCACATAGTTAATGCCTCGTGCCAAGACTACAAATAAGATTTTGTCAAGGCCTTGTTCCAAGAAACTAGTTTGTCTCATGAGACATACCAATGCCTCGAAGAGCTATAACAGGCTCCACTTGTAACTTACTATGTCCAATACATTCCTCGTATGAAAATGTTGAAACATAACATAAAAATTCATATTAAAAATATCATAAAAAATGTTAATAATTTAACCATAAACCATGAATGGTATAAAAATAACACATTCACCATCAAACATATCACAAAACCTTCAATACAATATGTAAGATTGTGTCATATTAAATCAACTTCAAATAAGTGTAAAACTCATCAAAGGATATTGACATAGATGAAATCAAAAATATTTGAGAGAAATATCTATTTCTATTTTGAAATAATTTAAAAGTAACATAATTATAAAAGAAAACATTTATTTTAAAATTATTCGTTATATCTTGTAAGGGAATCTTCTAAGGTGTTATAACGACAAAAAATAATCGGACTCACGGTATAACCAAAAAAACATTATTTCCTTAATTCGTCAAAAAGGTCATAAAGTACCTTGTTTGGAAAACGATGGAATGATTCCCTTAAAAATTTATAAAAAATTAAACAAAGTTATAAATCACTTTAACCTATATTATATGAAATATTTAAAATTTTTTGAAAAACATTTTTAAGAAACACGGATGTGGATGATAAAGAGGTCTCAGTAGATACTCAGGTATAAACAACCTCCGATAATGAAGATATTGTAGAATTAACCCCTAACTTGTAATTTTACTCAATATATGGTATGATATCCTCATTTATAATAGTTAAATAATTTTTATTAAAATATAAAACAACCATATACATAAATATGATATCATATATGATCTTTTAATATTTCTTTGTTAATAATAATTCAGTATTATCATTATTTCGGGTGTTAACTGATTTGTTTTCCTTTATATGTTTTATTATGTATGTCATGTTTGTTATGTATAGGATGTATTTGATTCATATCCATAATGATATTGTGTTCTTAAAATTATTTTTAATCATGAAATGAAAATTATTCTTGAATGATTACGATGGTGAATGAATCTCATCACGTTTGTGGAGAAAGTAATCTATATGTACACATGAGCGAAAATATCATTATATTAGTGGTGAAACTATATTTAATTGGATGGTATATCATATATACAGAATCATTAACATGTTATATTTATTATTTACATTAGTTATACTCATTATTATACCTATCTAAATAATGAAGTGTTTAAATAACAAACTACACCAGGACGTGGAGACGGTAAGTCGTACATACGCATGTATGGTGACTTTTCATTCATAGATTTTATTGAATAATTAATATGTATGTAACATATTTATAATAACATCCCAATATTTATGAGGTACTGGAGTTATTTTGTTTGGTTTTGAAACAACAAATAAAGATGAAGTGGAATAATAAAAGAACATTGAAAGAGGTGGTGAAATTATTACCTCTTCTTTGGGTGTTTCTTTTTGAGTTGATCAAAAGGGATCTGCATGTAGGCTTCATGATCAAATTAAGACTTTTAGGTCGAATTTATGGTAGTTTGGAGGATATTTGAGCAGGTTTTTCTGATCCAAATGGCTTTGGAGGTGTGATTTTGAGAGAAGGGGAAGTACCCTTTTATAAGAGAAGTGAGGGTCACTTTAGGAAAATATTTGAATATTAATTTATTATACAATAATGTTTGTTTTATAATGGATACAAAATATTTTATTTTGAGGATAAGGTGGGTCTGGGTCAGAAACCTCTCAACCAATAGTATTTAGATAGTTTTAGGTCACCATATTAACCTTATTTTTTAGATTTATCTTTTAGTTAAATAGTTTAACTTTTACCATGTATTATTGTATTATTATAATAAATGGTTAATAAGACTACTATAAGAATCTAATATAACACCATGTGGATAATTACTGATATATATAACCCAATATAAGTCATTTAAAAGAACCTTATATTTCTAGAAATATGATATCAATTTTTAATATAGTATTTTTTTTAAAACTCATTTATGTCAGTTTTTACACTCTTTGGTATTTTGTTTTTTTGAAATTCATAAAAACTGTATCACTTCGAAAAAAATTTATTGAATCAACATTAACATGTCATATTAAATTATAATTATTTTGGAATTCATCAAAAGTCTCAAATTACATTTATTTGGATATTTAAAATATCAATTATTTTAATCATTCATTAATATGGTAATTACTTCATCATGATTGTGTCATAGATAAATTTAATTATTTAATGTCTAAAAATTATAAATAATATTCCATTATATAGGAAATCTTTTTATATTTCTAATGAATATTTATAGTAGAATTTATATTATAAATAACACTATATTAAAAATGGTTTAGTTATTAAACATTGAATTCAACACTTTTAACTTTTCTTTAAATAAAATAATAATAAATGTCCTAATAAAATTTAAATGGATGAAAAGGATCATATTTTATTCTAAGGTTGATTTTATTTGAATTACATGTATCCAATAGAATTAGAACATGTTTTAGGGTAATTTTAATATCATTTTTACCTTTAATTACCCTATTTACTTTTAACCGTGCTAAATAAAATTCAAAAGTTACTATTCACCAAAAACATATGTCTCATATTGAACCACATTTTATGTACTGATGTCAATCGTGTCTCTCATATTATTGAATTTCAATTAACATAGTTTGTAAAATTACTCTTTATGAAAATTTTCAAATGTTCCTAGAAGGTGGGTAAAAGACGTTAAAAAAATTCAATAAAATTTTATACATCTAATCTTATAATAAAATGACTCCAACAAATTACATTGAACTAATAAGAGTATTATGTATCTATTCTGACTTTATATAAAATTTAAATAAAAATGTTAATTATTTAAATAAAAGTCGGTTTTAGGCAATAACGTAGTGTTTTTCACTATTCATCCAAAAATTGATATTTTTCAGAAAAATACCAAAAAATCTCCCTAAGATATTTTTGGATATAATGAATCCAAAAATGAAGTCCATTTTAAAAATTAAAATTTCCAAAAGTGGGTATTATTATTCATAATGGCTAGATTGATTGGTTGTGTTGTGCTAGAACTCGATGTTCTGTACAACGCAAGCTATTTCGTTATTCAAAGAGAAGCATATTGTGGAAGCTTAGGGTGTTGCATTCTTCCCTCCTTCAAATAATTTCTTCCTCAAAAATTCTAGAATATTACTACATGAAAAGATTTGGGTGGTCCTTCATCATAAGTTCCTTAGCTTCCCACATTTCTTTTTACATCTTATGGTTTCTCCATAAAACTTAAACCAGACGAGTCGTCCGGTTTCTCAACACTTGTTCTCTGGTATCAAGAATCTTGACAGGATCTTCACAATAAGACATATCAGGTTCCAATTCTATTTCTTCATAGGTGAGTACATTCATTGGATCAGGCATGTATTTTCTCAACTGTGATACGTGGAACACATCATGAACTTTGGAGAGACTAGGAGTCATTTCCAAACGGTAAGCTACAACTCCAATTCTCTCTAGAATATGGAAAGGTCGGATGTACCTGGAACATAATTTATCCTTCTTACCAAATTGTACAACACCCTTCCATGGAAAAACCTTCATGAAAACGTGATCACCTACATGAAATTCCAAATCCTGTCTTTCGTTATCGGCATATCTCTTTTTCCTTCTTGGAGCTGCTTTGATGTGGGTTTGAATAATATTCACCTTTTCCATTCTTTCCTCTTCAAGTTCTGGGCCTATGAGTCTTCTTTCTCAAACATCATCCCAACAAGTTGGTGTGTGACATCTATTTCCATATAATGCTTCATATGGTTCCATCTGAATACTTGAATGGAATCTATTGTTATAGGAAAATTATACCAGTGGTAAACATTAATCCCACAAACCATGAATGTCAATTGAGAAAGATCCCAACATTTCTTCTAATGATTGAATAGTTTGTTCTGATTTTCCATTAGTTTGAGGGTGGTAATAAATGCTCAAATGAAGTTCATTATCAAAGGACATCTGAAGACATTTCTAGAATCATGATGTGAAAGTAGAATCATGATCAAAAACAATCTATAGAGGTACACCATGAATTCTAACAACTTCATTAGTATATAGTCTTGCTAAACGTTCAAGTGGTAAATCTTCTCTTATAACATGAAAATGTGTTGACTTGGTAAGATGATCAATAATGACTTGTATTGCATCATTCCTTATAAGGGTCTTTGGTAGCCCCATGACAAATTCCATCATAATATCATCCCATTATCACTCAAGTATAGGAATAGGTTGCACGACTCTTCTAGGATGTTGTCTTCTAGCCTTCACCTATGGAAAAACCATACATATTGACACATAATCCGTAATCTCACACTTAAATTTGTCCCACAAATAATATTCCTTCAAATATATATACATCTTAGTGCTACCGGGGTTTATAAAGAAATTGGAGCTATCAGAACCATCCAAAAAAATACCCTTTTTAGATCAGGTATGTCAGGAACACATATCCACTTACCAATTTTAAAAATCCCATCTTAATATATGAATTCAATCAATCTCCCATCATTTACAACTTTAATTTTCATTTTAAACTTCTCATCATCAGTTTGAGAAATTTTTTTATGCTTTCTAGTAAATATGGTTTTAAATCATTTGAAAAAGTATTGATGTTTCACCTTCCATGATTATTTCCATATCCATCTTTACCAGATCCATGAACATATGATCCATTTCAACTCTTATCTTGTTGAAAACTCTATGATCATTTCTACTCAAAGCATCTGCTGCCTTATTTTCTTTCATCGGGTGGTAGTGTATAGTGAAATCATAATCCTTGAGTAGTTAAAGTCATCGTCTTTGCCTCATGTTGAGTTCTTTCTGGGAGAAAATATACTTCAAACTCTTTTGATCAGAATATATCTCATATTTTTCACCGTAAAGATAGTGTCTCTATATCTTCAATGAAAATATTATAGCCTCTAACTCAAGATCATGAATGGGATTGTTTTGTTCATGAATTTTTATTTGTCGTGATGCATAGTCAATAACCCTATCATTATACATAAGGACATAACCCAGTCCTTTCTTTGAAGCATCCCCATAAATAACAAACCCAAAATTCCCCGATGGTTTATTCAATATTGGATCATTTACTAATCTTTTCTTATATTCATAAAAACATTCTTCACACTCTTTTTCCCAAAAAAATTAACCCCTTTACTTGTGATCTTGGTTAATGGGTTATCCGGTCAGGAAAAATCTTGGACGAAACACTAATAATAACCTGGTTAACCAATAAAATGGTGTTCCTCAGTTATATTAATCTGTGCTAGCCATTCATGTATTGCTCTTGTCTAGGAAGTATCAACAGAGATTCCATCCATAGAGACAATATGTCCATGAAAAGAAATATCTTGAAACCAGAATTCACACATACTAACTTTCCAAATAATTCATTTCTTCTAAGAGTCTTTAGAATAGTGCGCAAGTGATTTTTATGATCTTCATAGATTTTGGATTAAACTAATATATCATCAATAAATATCAATAAAAATTATTCATTATATTCCATGAAAAATCTATTCATCTACAGTAGTATCATAACATTATAATGAAACAACATCATTTTTGGTGTACTCTGATGATTGGGAAATTGATTTTCATAGTGTCCCAACACCATTTAGATGAATAATTGTACATTTGAAACCTTTTTATTTACCCTTGAAGTCAAATAATTTGTGTCCTTTTTCTCAACACTTATAACAAACTCACATTACTTTCATGAAATTACCGAGGTGATTCTTTCCACAGTTATCACATATGAGAAAATCCTTCTTTCCCTCCTTCCCTTTATCCATCTTTCTCTCTGCCATCCTTTTCATCTCTGGCTTCCCTTCAAAGCCATTGGACCCTAATAATTTTTTACTTATTTCATTAACACATTATAATATTTATTCATTTGATGAAAATTTGTGGGAGACTATTTACCTTCTAAATTTTTGTTTAAGACAATGAAATATATGATACTTCTTACTCATTGGATCCTGAATATTGCTAGAGTTCTCATTCCTTTTCCTGGGCACCATTTCTAAACAATGGAAAACACTAGGTTAGTTTATGAATAACAATTCATAATTCCAAACTTGTAAAATACCTAAAATAAATTGAATAGTTTATGCATATAATCTATAATCATAAAATAAAATTTCTTTGAGAAGGTATTTACTTATAAATCCTTCATTATGGTTTGTAAAGAAAATGGGAATTATCATAATCATATCCCCTAGGAGTGTAATAACAAAGAGTTAAGTAAGACCCATTGTCGTAATCCATGTATGGATTTACCTCCTACTCTAGAAAATTATAGAGGAGAATGTGAGGAAACTGGTGATAAATAACTTTTAACCATGTTGGGAAAACTAACTCTAGTTATGAATAATAACATTACTCGTATGGAACACCATAATCCACAAATCATAAGATCAATGTTAGAAACTTCTTGAGGAAACAACCACCAACATTCAATGGGACTACAAATCCAATTGTAGCTGATCAATGGATAAGTTTCTTAGAGAAAATATTTCATGCTTTGGGGAGCAGAAAAAGGTAAAATGTTTTCCTGGAAGTTTATCTCTTCACGGGAGATGAAGATCAATGGTGGTAATTAATTAAAAACACAAAGGAGGATTAAGAAGTATCAAATATGGAATGGAGGAAGTTTACAGAACATTTCATAGAAAAACAAATTCTTTTTGACCATTATGTAGATAGGTAAAGGCAATTTCTATGTCTAACGAAAAAGAAGGATGAGAATGTTTCATTGTATGAGGTTAACATTATATGGTTAACAAGCTATACAACAGATTATATACGTAACCCAAGGGGTAAGATTTATCGATTCTTTGATGGGTTAAAACCATTTCTCTGCCAAGCATTAGTCTTGCAATCCATGTCATCATAAAAATATATTTTCTCATGTTCTATCAAGACAAAAAAGGAATTCTCTAATTCTTACGACATTAAATCAAATTAAGAGAATAAGAGATATGCTTAACACCATAGAAATGGAAATAGGGGGAAAAAGGGAAATGTTGAGTTTCTATCCTGTAGTTCATATGGGATGAAACACCATGGTACTTTGTTGAAGGGAATGTGAGTCTGTTACAGGTGTGGTGAAAAAGGCCACCAAGCTCATGATTTCAAGGGAAAGAATGTGGTTGTCAATGTTGAATGCAATTTTTTTTAGAGAAATGGGGAATTCTACAAATGAATGTACTAAGAACCAAGGTAACTTACCTCAGAAAATTCCGAGGGAGAAGGGACAAGCTTTTGTGATCACTACTGCTAAGGTTGAAGCTTTGAATGACGTGGCGGAAGACAATTTAATGGTTTCGTCAAATTTAGCCAATGCCATAATTGATTTTGGATCATCGCATTGTTTCATATCTTCCCAATTTTTTAATAAAATTAGATATTTCCAATTTTATTTAACAATGGATTTATCACTAAAAACTCCTTAGGGAAGTATCATTGCAAAAAAAAATTGTGAATCAGTTCACATTAGAGAATATAAACGCGATTTATCAGCTGTTCTCATTGTCATACCCATGATTGAATTTTATATAACTCTCAGCATGGATTGGATTTGAGACCATGATGAGAAAACAATTTGTTAGAGGGAGTTTACAATTTTCTACAATGATAAAGAGTACCATATCTTTAGAGTAGAAACATCAACATCTGATTCTTATCTAAGTCCACCCCCAGTACCTCTACTAAATTCAATTTTTGGGGATGAAGATAATGAAATAACTATGGGTGAGGAAAGTAATGTTCAAATATAGGATGTACTTATTGTGCAAGAATATTTTGATGTGTTTCCAAAGGATTTACCTGGACATCCTTCATAATGAGAGATTGAGTTTTCCATTGACATAATACCTTGTTTGAGTCCCATATTGAATACCCCTTATATAATAGACACTGTGGAATTAGAGGAACTAAAGAAACAACTAGAGGAATTGAGTAATAAAGGATTTCTTCTCCCTAGTGTTTCTCCATGGGGAGCCCCTATTCTTTATGTTTAGAAGAAATATGGATCTATGAGGCTGTGCATTGACTACAGGGAGATCAATTTTATAACAATAATGAACAAGTATCCACTACCTCTCATTGATGATTTATTCAACCAAATTCATGGAGCTCAATATTTTTCAAAGACTGAACTTAGATCTAGATATCATCAGTTTTGTTTGAAGAATAAAGTCATTCAGAAAACAACATTTCAAACCAGTTACGAGCATTATGATTTTACAGTAATGCCTTTTGGATTGACTAATGCACCCTATGTCTTCATGGATCTAATGAATAGAGTTTTCAAGGAATATCATAATGAATTTTAAGTGGTATTTATTGATGATATCTTTGTTTACATTAAAATCTATGAAGATCATGAAAATCACTTGTGCACTATTCTAAAGACTCTTAGAAGAAATAAATTATATGGGATGTTTAGAAAGTGTGATTTATGGCTCCATGAAATTTCTTTTCGTGGCCATATTGTTGATAAGGATTGAATTTCTATTTATACTTCTAAGAAAAGGGCAATAAAATAATGGCTTGCATCGACGAGTATAAATATGGTATGAAATTTTATTGGTTTACCATATTATTATCGTCATTTCGACCAAGATTCTTCAAGATTAGATAACCCATTAACTAAGCTCACACTTAAAGGGGTTAAATTTGTTGGGAAAAAGAGTGTGTATAATGTTTTGAAAAACTGAAGAGAATATTTTTCAATGCTCTTATCTTGAATCTACCAAAGGGGAATAATAGGTTTGATATTTATAGTGATTCTTCAATGAAAGGACTTAGTTTTTCCTAATACAAAATGATATAGTTATTGAATATACATCACGATAGCTAAAAATTCATGAACAAGACTATACCGCTCATGATCTTGAGTTATTAGTTGAAATATTTTCTTTGAAGATATGGAGACACTATCTCTATGTGGAAAATGTGAGATATATATAGTTCACAATAGTTTGAGTAATATTTTCTCATAGAAATAACTCAACATGAGGCAATGATGATGGATTGAACTATTCAAGGATTATGATTTCACTTAACACTACCACATAGGGAAGGAAAATAAGGTGGAAGATGCTTTGAGTAGAAAGGATCAGGTATTTTTGAAAAATATTAGATTTTAAAGGGATCATATGTTCATGGATCTAGTAAATATGGATATGGGAATAGTCATAGAAGGTGAAACATAAATACATTTTCAAATAGTTTCCAAGACATCTTTACTAGAAAGGATAAAAATGTTCTCGGACTGATGATGATGAGTTTTAAAAGAAAATTAAATCTTAGAATGATGGGATTTTAAAATTTGGAAAAGACTTTGTGTTCCTGACATACCTGATCCAAAAAGGGTATTTTTTGGATTATGCTCATATCTATAATTTCCCTATACACCATGGCAGCACTAATATGTATTGAGATTTTAAGGAACATTTTTTGTGGAAAAACATGAAGAGGGATATTTCTGATTATTTTTCAAGATGTATGGTTTTTCAATAGGTGAAGGCTATAAGACAACATCCTAGAGGATTCATGAAACCTCTTACCATACCTGAGTGGAAATGAGATGATATTATGATGGAATTTTTCATGGGGCTACCAAAGACTCCTAGAAGGAATGATTCAATATGGGTCATTTTTTATTGTCTTACCAGGTTATCACATTTTCATTATATAAGAGAAGATTTACCACTTGAACGTTTAGAAATACTATATATTAATGAAGTTGTAAGACTTTATGGTGTCCCCCTGTCTATTTTTTCTGATCATGATCCCCATTTCACATCACGATTCTGGAAATTCCTTCAGAAGGCCCTAGATACTGAACTTCCTTTGAGCACTGCCTACCGCCCTCAAACTGATGGAAAATTATAATGGACTACTCATAACTTAGAAGACATGTTTAGATCTTACTCACTTGAATTTCAAGGTATGTGGGATCAATATTTACCTATGGTAGAATTTTCCTATAATAATAACTTTCATTCAAGTATTCATATGGCACCATATGAAGTGTTATATGGAAAGAGATGCCGCACACCCACTTTTTGGGATGATGTTGGTGAAAGAAAATTTGTAGGCCTGAAACTTGTTGATGAAACAATGGAAAATGTGATGATTATCCAAACACACATCAAGGAAACTCAAATTAGGAAAAAGAATTATGCCAATAAATGAAGGAAGGATTTAGAATTTCAAGTACGAGATTATGTTTTCTTAAAGGTATCTCCATTGAACGGTGTTCTACGTTTCGATAATAATGGTAAATTAAGTCCAAGATACATCAGAACTTTCAAAGTTATAGAATGAATTGGAGTTGTGGCTTACCATTTGGAAATGCATCAAAGTCTCTCCAAAGTTCATGATGTGTTCCAAGTATCATTGTTGAGAAAATACATTCTTGACTCAATGCATGTACTCACCAATGATGAAATAGAACTGGAACCTGATATGTCTTATTTTGAAGAGCCTGTCAAGATTCATGATACCAGAGAATAGGTGTTGAGAAACCAGACGACTCATCTGGTAAAATATTTATGGAGAAACCATAAGATAGAAGAGGCAACGTGGGAACCCAAGGAACATATTATGAAGAACAACCCAAATCATTTTATGCAGTAATATTCTATAAATTTCTAGGATGAAATTATTTGAAGGAGGGAAGACTGGAACACCCCAATCTTCCACGATATGCTTCTCCTTGAATAATGAAGTAGCTTGTGTTGTATGCAACTTCGAGTTCTAACACACCAGAACCAATCAAACTTGTTGTTATGAATAGTAATACCCACTTTTTATATTTTATATATTTCATTTTTTTAAAATGGACTTCATTTTTGGATTTAGAATATAAAAAATCTCTTAGAGTGAATTTTTGGTATTTTTCTGAAAACATTCAATATTTGATGAATAGTGAAAACACTATGTTATTGCTTAAAACCAGCTTTTATTTAAATAATTATTATTTTTATTTAAATTTATTTTAAAGTCAAAAAAGATTCATAATACCTATATTAGTTAAATTTAATTCATTGGAGTCATTTTATAATAATATTAAATGTATAAAATATTATTAAAATTTTTTTAACGTCTTTTAATCACCTTATTGGCACATTTCAAAATTTGCATAAAAAATAATTTTACCACTTCTTTGAATTGAATTTGAAAAATCCGAGAGACATGGATGACATCAGTATGTAAATTGTTTTTCAATATTATGATAATAATTTTAGGTGAATAGTAACTTTTGAATTTTAATTACCACGGTTAAAAGTAAATAGGGTAATTAAAGGTAAAAATGATATTATAATTAGCCTAACACATGTTATAATTCTATTGGTTATGTTTTTTTTGAACAAAATCTACCTTAGGAATAAAATATGATCATTTTTGTCGACTTGGATTGGATTAGGGCATTTATTATTATTTTATTTAAAGAAAATTTAAAAGTATTAAATTCAAAGTTTAATAACTAAACTATTTTTAATATAGGGAGATACAAAAGATAAATTCAACTATGAAAATTAATTATAAATAAAAAATATTTCCTACATAATTGTATTTTATTTATAATTTTTAGACATTATATAATTAAATTTATTTATGACACAATAATGATGCAGTAATTACCTTATTACTGAACGATTAAAATAATTGAAATTATAAATATCCAAATAAATGTAAATTGAGACTTTTGATGAATTACAATAATTTAATAGTTTAATATTACATGTTATATATGATTAAATATATATATTTTTAAGTAATAAAGTTTTTATGAGTTTCACAAAAATAAAATACCAAATACTGTCAAAATTGACTTAAATGTGTTTTTTTTAATACTATATTATAAATTGATATAATATCCCTAAAAATCTAATGTTCTATCAAATGACTTATATAAGGTTTTATATATAAATAATGAACCACTTAGGGTTCCCTTTCTTTCTTATAGTAAGCTTATTATACATTTATTATAATAATACAAGAATACATGAAAAATTTAAACTATTTAAATTAGAGTTAAATCTAAAAGATAAGGTTAATATGATGAAAAAGACCTATCTAAAACCTATTGGTTGATATTTTTTCGACCCTGGCCCACCTTATCCTCTAAATAAATCCTTTTTGATCCATTATAAACTGAATATGATTGTATAATAAATTAATATTTCATGCTTTTCCTAAAGTGGCTCTCAACTCTCTTATAAAAGGGTAAGTACCCTTCTCTGACAATCACACTTAAAAAGACATTTGGCTCTTCCAAACCCTGCTCAAATTTCCTCCAAACTAACTTAACTTCAACCTAGAGGTCATACAATGATTATAATTCCAACCTAAGGATCACTTTTGATGAACACAAAAAGAAACACCTGAAGAAGAGTTAATAATTTCACCACCTCATTCAATGTTCTTTTCTACTTCCACTTAATTGTTTTTGGTTTTTTCTATAGAAAAATAATAAATCCAATACCATATAAATAATTGGATGTTATTATTAATATGTTACATTAATATTCATTATTCAATCCATCCTATGAATGAAAAGTCACCATACGTGTGTACGTACGGCATGCCGTCTCCACGTCATGGTGTACTTTTTTATTCACACACATAATTATTTGGATGGGTATAATAATAAGTATAAATGATATAAATAGTAAATATAACATTTTAATGATTCTATATATATGATATACCATCAAATTACATATGATTTCTCTACTAATATAATGATATTATGGCTCATGCGTACGTATGGATTACCGTATCCCCAAACGCGATGAGAATAATTTCCCATCATAATAATTCGAGAATAATTTTCATTTTATGATTTAAAATAATGTTTAAGAATTAAATATGATTCTGGATATGAATCAAATAAATCCTATCCATAACAAACACGACTTACATAACAAAACATGTAAAGTAAAACAAATCAGTTAACTCCTGAAATAATGATACTACATAATTATTATTTATAAAGCAATAATAAAATATCACATATGATATCATATTTATGTATATAGTTCTTGTATAATTTAATAAAAATGATTTAACTATTATACAAGAGGGTAACATACCTTCAATCCAGTAAAATTACAAGTTAAGTGTTCATTCTATAATCTCTTCGTTATCTGAGGTTTATTATACGTGAGTGTCTACTAGGACCTCTTAATCATCCACATTCGTGATTCTTAAAAATGTCTTTCAAAACATTTTTACTATTTCCAATAATATGGTTTAAAGTCATTTATACCCTTTTTTGGCTTTATTAAAATGTTTTGAAAGGAATCTTTCTGTCATTTTCCAAACAAGGTACTTTATGACATTCTCGACGAATTATTACAAAAATGTATTTTTAACTTGTACGACGAGTGCGGCTATTTTTAGTCATTATAACCGCTTAAAATATACTATTACAAGATTATAATAATATTTTCAAAATAAATGTTTTATTTTATAATTATGTTACTTTTAAATGATTTCTAAATAGAAAGATATATTTCTCTCAAATAGTATTGATTTCATCTATGTCAATATCCTTTAATGGATTGTACACCTTTTTGAAGTTGATTTATTACGAGACAATCTTCTATATTTTATTGAGGGATTTATGATAGGTTTTACTATGGATTTTTTATTTTTATACCATTTATGGTTTAGGGTTAAATTATTCACTTTTTTTTGCAAGTTTCAATACAAATGTTTATACTACGTTTAAACCTTTTAATGGGAGTAATGCATTGTACTTAGTAACTGAGGGGTGGAGCCCATTATAGATCCTCGATGCATTGCTATGTATCATGAGACAAACTAGTGTCTTGGAACAAGGCTTTGAAAAAATATTATTTTTATTCTTGGCACAATGCATTGACTATGTGGTTACGATGTCTGTCATTTTACATTCTATCATTATGAAATTGGATATTGATATTACAAGTGATTATTCGACTATAAGAATATCCATGCGAATAAGTACATGGAATTATTTGATTTATCTTTTCCATATTATGCTGATGTTTATGTTTAAAAGTCTTGTGTTTTAGTCTTATACACTAGCTTAAATATTTATGCTTATTTATGATAGTTTCCGCTATGTTGTTATCCTTACTGAGCATCTGATCTCACCACATTATTATGTTTTATTTTTCCCAGGATGCAAAGAAGTATATTATGATTAACCTGTAATAATAGGCTAAGGGATATAAGATTGTTCAAATGGGACACAATATTTTTTTTATTTTAATGATGTAATTTAAAACTTATGTATGTATCTATTATTTCCAAGTCTACTAAACTAATCGTTCTTTTGGGACATGATTCCTTGTATCATGCCAATGTTATGTAATAATGCAATGACTCTAGGTAACTGTGGTTAGGGAATTACATTCTAAAATGTTATTATAAATATTTTACAACCATATTCATTATTCTATCCATCCTATGGTTGAAAAATTCACCATTCGTTTATTTACGGCTTATCGTCTCCACGTTGTGGTATAGTTTATTACTCAACACATAATTATTTGGATGAGTATAATAATGAGTATAACAGATGTAAATAATAAATATAACATGTTACTGATTCTTTATTTATAATATATCATCCAATTACATATTATTTCACCATAAATAGATTGATATTGACACTCGTGAATACGTACGACTTACCGTCTCCATGACACGAAGAGATTAATTTTCACATCCACCATTCAACGACAATTATAAAAATATATATTTTTAATAAGTATGTAATATATGAAATACTAATGCTACTATATATATATGTGTGTGTCTGTGTATTTAAATATATCTCATTCACTTACTTTTATTCAATATGATATGAAAACAGAATCAACATTTATGTGTACGTATAGTCAATCATCTCTATAAACAGTGTTTTCCATTTCATATATTTATCTATTATATATATTTATATTATAAATACTTATGATACATAAATAATTTTTCATATTCGGGAATTAATTATATAATTATATAAGTGATATGATCAATAATAACATGGTAAAACATGTATAATAGAGAAAGAGATTATTGCCCAAAATGTTATTTTAATATAGTAATTATTATTAAATGGGTAGTATAAATCCATAAATGAATAAATAATGATATCATCAATATGAATATGGTATTCTTATAATTGAATAAAATTCTATGGTCATTATAATGGAGGTTAAATTCACCCTTAACCAAATAAAAGTACAAGGTAAGGGTTAATTATACAATCTCTTCGTTATCTGAGGTTTTTTATACGTGAGTATCTACTAGGACCTCTTTATCATCCACATCCGTATTTCTTAGAAATGTATTTCAAATAATTTTTACTATTTCTTAAACAATGGGTTAAATTCATTTATACCGTTGTTTAAATTTTTATAAAAATTTTATAAAGGAATCTTTCCTTCGTTTTCCAAAAAAGGTTCTTTACAACCCTTTCGAAAAAATTAAGGAAAAATATTTTTTTAACTTATACAGAGAGTGCAGAAATTTTCTTCCATTATAGATACTTCAAAGGATTTTTTATAGATTATAAGAATATTTTTAAAATAAATTATTTCTTTTTAAATTATGTGACTTTTAAATGAATTCAAAATAGAAAGATATATTTCTCTCAAATAGTTTTTATTTCATCTATGTCAACATCCTTTGATAGATTTTACACTTTTTTGAAGTTCATTTATTATGATAAGATATTACATATTGTATTAAAGGTTTTGTGATATGTTTTACTATGGATGTGTTATTTTCATACCATTCATGGTTTATAGATAATGTATTGACAGATGTTTATGTACAATTTAATTTCCACGTTCACCATAAAAAGATGGTTATAAAAATATATATTATCAATATGTAATATATGAAAAAAATAATGTGACTAGAAATATATATATATATTTGTGTGTGTGTGTGTTTACATATATATATCATTCACTTACTTCTGTTCAATACGATATGAAAACGGAAACAACGTTTATGCATACGTACGACCTACTATATCCATAAACGGTGTTTTCCATATCATATATCTATCAATTATACATATTTATATTCTGAATATATTTGATACATAAAAAAATTAATATTCTGGAAGCAATTAAATCAGGATATAAGTGATACTATCAAGAATAACAAGTTAAAACATGTACGATAAAGAAAGCGATTATTACCCAAAATGTTATTTAAACAAAGAAATTATTATAAAATGGTTATTATAAAGCCATAAATGAATAAATATGATTTCATAAATATGAATATGGTTATGTTATAATTTAACAACATAATATGGTCATTATACAATAGTTTAAATGTACCCTCTACCAGATTAAAGTATAAGGTAAGGGTTAATTTTAAAATATCATTATTATCTGAGGATGTTTATACGTAAGCATCTACTAGGAATTGTTTATCATCCTCATTTGTGTTTCATAAAAATTTATTTCAAAACATTTTTACTATTTCCTAAAATATGGGTTAATGTCATTTATACTCTTTTTTGAATTTTTATAAAAATATTTGAAAATAATCTTTCCATTGTTTTCTAAATAAGGTACTTTATGACCTTTTAGACAAATTAATGTAAGAATGTTTTCATTAAATTATATAACGGGTGAGGATATTTTCCACCATTATAACACCTTAGAATTTTCCCTTACATGATTATAAGAATATTTTCAAAATAAATTTATTCTTTTATAATTATGTGACTTTTAAATGATTTCAAAATAGAAAGAGAAATTTCTCTCAAATTGTTTTGATTTCATCTATGTTAACACCCATTGATGGATTTCACACTTGTTTGAAGTTTATTTATTATGATACAATCTTCCATATTATATTGAAGGTTTTGTGATATGTTTGAATGGAGATTTGTTATTTTTATACCATTCATGGTTTATGGTTAAAGTGTTAACATTTTGTATTCTTGTTTTCATATGAATGTTTATGTCATGTTTCAACCTTATCATATGAGTAATGAATTGGACTTAGTTTGTGATAGTTGGAGCCCAATATAGTTCCTCGATGTATCAGTAGGTCTCATGATACCAACTAGTGTCTCGGTATAAGGCCTCAATAAAATATTTATTTCCAACACAAGTTACCTAGAGTCAGTGCATTATTTTAATACATTAGAATTATTATAAGGAATAAAGTCCCAAAGGACCGATCATTTTAGCAGTCTTGGAATGTAGATTAGATATATGAACGTTAAATGACAATTTATAAAATAAAACACTACATAAATAATCATTTGAGAATTCCATTATTCCACTAGATTAAACATGCATATCAATCATAACACACTGCTTCACATCTTGGGAAAAATAAAACATAATAAAGGGGTGATCTCAGATGCTCAGAAAGGATGGCCAACGAGCCTGTACCCAAGTGGCACAGGCTCCTGCATGGCATCTAAAAGTCCCAGATCAAATCCGGGCAGGGAAAAAATTTTGGTACCATAGCAGCACTGTAGTAGGGCACTGTAGCAGTACTATAGCAGTGGAAGTACTGTAGTGGTCGAGGCAATATAGGAGGTTCTTTAGAGGCGGTGGTACTATAGCAGCTTGGGTATTGTAGCGATACTATTCACTAAGGTTTCCTTTGGGCCAAAAATGGACTTTCAAGCCTTGTAATCAGGACACTTGGCATTGGGACTTCGGGATATGTTATGGGTCTCCCTATACCAACACTAATGTGGTATTTTCTTTAAATAATAAATTGAGGCTTTGACCCCAACCATTTTTCAAATTCTGAGAAAGGATAACAATATAGAGTAAACTATCATAAATAAGCATTAAGGCAATGTCTATGACTAAAACAAAAACCTTTTAAACATAAAAATCACCATAATATGGTAATGATTAATCAATTAATTCAATTTAATTATTCACATAGATATTCTACTAGTCTAATAATCACATGTAATATCAATAGTTAATTTCATAATGATGAAATGCATAATGCCAAACATCATAACAAAATAGTCAAGGCCTCGTGCCAAAACTACAGATAAAGATTTTATCAAGGATTTGTTCCAAGACCCTAGTTTTTCTCATGATACCTATCGATGTATCGATGATCTATAGAATGCTACACCCGTCATTTACTATGTCCAATTCATTCCTCATATGAAAATGTTAAAACAAAACATAAACATTCATATTAAAACTTGCATACTAAATGTTAATACATTAACCATAAACCATGAATGGTATAAAGATAACACATCCACGATCAAACATATCACCAAATTTTCAATACAATGTGGAATATTGTATCATAATAAATCAACTTAAATCATGTGTAAAATCCATCAAAGGATTTTGATATAGATGAAATCAAAACTATTGGAGAGGAATATCTCTTCCTATTTTGAAATAATTTAAAACACAAGTAATTATAGAAGAAAAAATTTATTTTGAAAATATTTTTATAAGATGTAAGAGAAACTTCTATGGTGTTATAATGGGGGAAAATAGCCACACCCATCCTAAAAGTCAAACAAAACATTCTTACCTTAATTTTTCGAAAAGGTCCAAAAGTACCTTGTTTGGAAAACGATGAAAAGATTCCATTCAAAACATTTTATAAAAAGTAAAACAAGAATATAAAGTAATTTATCCCATATTCTAGAAGAAGTAAAAATGTTTTGAAATACATTTTTAAGAAACATGGATGATGATGATAAATAATTCCTAGTAGATTCTTACGTATAAACAACCTCGGGTAATGAAGATATTGTAAAATTAACTCTTACCTTGTACTTTTCTTTGGTCAATGGTATATTTAACATACTGTATAATGACCATAGTATATTACTAAATTATTCAGAACTATATTCATTTTTATTATATCATAATTTATTCATTTATGGATTTATACTACCCATTAAATAATAATTTTTAAGTTAAGGTAATAATTGATTTCTCTATCATAATTGTTTTGACATGTTATTCATGATCTTATCACTTATATCATGATTTAATTTATCGAAAATATAAAATAGTATATATGTAAGATATATATTTAGAATATACATATGTATAATAGATATATATATGAAATGGAAAACATTCTTTATGGAGATGGTAGGTCGTACATACGCATAAACGTTGTTTCCATTTTCATATCATATTGAACATAAGTAAGTGATTGAGATTTATGTAAATACATACATATTCATACATATTTATATATATATATATATTTTTGTGTCTGTATGTATATTTCTAGTAGAATTATTATTTAATATGTTACATACTTATTAATAATATATATTTTTTTAATCATTGTTGAATGGTGAACATGGAAATTAATCTAATTGCGTCGTGGAGACGGTAAGCTGTACGTATGCACGAGCGTCAATATCCATATATTGATGGTGAAATAGTATGTATTTGGATGGTATATCATATATAAAGAGTCATTAATATGTTATATTTATTATTTATATCAATTATACTCATTATTATACCCATCCAAATAACGAATTGTTGAATAACAAACTACAACATGATGTATAGATGGTAAGTCGTACGTATGCACGTATGGTGACTTTTTCATTCATAGGATGGATAGAATAATTAATATGGTTGTAGCATATTTAAAATAACATCACAGTATGTATAAGGTACTAGAGTTGATATTTTTGTATGGAAAAAACAAATAAAGAGGAAGTGTAAGAAGAAAATAACTTTGAAAGAGGTGATGAAATAATTACCTCTTCTTCGGGTGCTTCCTTTTGATTTAATCAAAAGGGCTCCCTATGATGGATTTATGATCAGAGTAAGTCATATAGGTTGAATTGATGGTAGTTGTTAGGATATTTGAGCAGGGTGTTTTCAAGACAAATGTCTTTGGAGGTGTGATTTTGAGAGAAGGGGAAGTACCCTATTATAAGGGAGGTGAGGGTCACTTTAGGAAAAGCTTGAAATATTATTTTTTTTATAAAATAATTTTCAGTTTATAATGGATCCAAATGGATTTATTTTGAGGATATGGTGAGGATGGGTCCAAAAAACTCTCATCTAATAGGTTTTACATATGGTTAGTTCACCATATTAACCTTATCTTTTAAATTTACCTCTTTGTTGAATAGATTAACTTTTACAATGTCTTCTTGAATTTTTATATTACATGGTTAATAAACATACTATAAAATGTCAATAAAAACTAAAGTGGTTCATTAATGACATATCTATCATTATATATTTTTTTTATGAAACTTAGATTTTTTAGGTATATTATATCATTTAATAATGTATTATTTTTTTTAAAAACACATTTATGTCAATTTTGACACTATTGAGTATTTGGTTATTTTGAAAGTCATAAAGACATGATTACTTTGAAAAAAATAAATTAAATAAATTATAACATATCATATTAACCTTTAGAATTCGTTAAATGCATCAAATGTCTAAATTTACATTTATTTTAATATATATAACATCAATTATTTTAGTCTTTCATTAATAAGATAATTATGGCATCATCATTATGTCACAAAGAAATTTAATTATCTAATGACTAAAAATTATAAATAAAATTCCATGATGTATTAAATATTTTTATATTTATATTTAATATTTATATTAGAATTTATTTTATTCATAACTCTATATTAAAATGGTTTAGTTTTTAAATGTTGATTTTAACACTTATAACACTTCTTTAAATAAAATAATAATAAATGTCCTAATATAATTCAAGTGGACCAAAATCATCATATTTTTTTACTAACAATTATTTTGGTAGAAATACACTTATTCAATGGAATTAGGACATGTGTTAGGGTAAATATAATATCATTTTTACCTTTAATTACCCTATTTACTTTTAATCGTGGTAAATAAAATTCAAAAGTTACTATTCACGAAAAATATTATTTTCAGCCTATTAAACCGAATTTTCCGTACTGATGTCAATGTTGTTTCATGTATTTTTGAAATTCAATTCATATAATTAGTAAAATTATGTTTTATGCAAATTTGCAAATGTGCCTAGAAGGTGGGTAAAAGGCATTTAAAAATTCAATAAAATTTTATACATGTGATATTATTATAAAATGAATCTAATTAATTAAATTAAACTAATATAGGTATTATATATATATTTTTACTTATTAAATAATTTTAAAAAAAATTATTATTATTTAAATAAAAGTTGGTTTTAAACAATATCACAGTGTTTTTCACTATTCATCAAAAAAGAAAGTTTTCAGAAAAATACCAAAAATTCACCCTAAAATAATTTTGATATTATGAATTGAAAAATTATGTATATTTTAACAAATTAAAAACATATGAGTTGCATTAATTATTTTAATATTAATTCTCGTTGTTAAAACCAGAATGTCTGTTTTTTAAAAGTAAAAACTAACAAAAGACTTATATGTGTTTATGTCCAATTTAAATGTGAAATTACATTAAATGACACATATTGGATTAAATGATAAAAATATAATCAAATTATACTTCAAAATAATTCAAATTTATTATTTAACAATATAAATTATTTTTATTAAACAAGTTGTTTTCAATTAAAATTTAGTATCCTTCCATGTTCATCAAAAAATGAAAGATATCATAAAACCACCAAAAATTTATCCAAACCAATTTTTTATGTCATTATTCTAGATAAGAAGTTTATTTTGTCAAATTGAATATATAATAGTTTCAAATATTGGATTTAAAAAGCATTCACTGTCAAAAGATGGTAAAATTGCATTATTTTTTAAAAATACTTATTTTATCTGAAAAATTGAATTTGTTTATATATTATATCTAAGAAACACATAATATGGATGTTAAAATTATATGAATTATATAAAATTTAAAGTGTAGTTAATACTATTCATAACTACTTTTTGAACGGTTTGTTTGATAAGTCGTGGTGTGCTCTAACTCGGTGTTGTGTTTAGCACAAACTATTGAATTACTTTAAAGAGATGATGTGCTATGAAATCCTGGGATGTTAAATTCTACCCTCCTTCAATAAATTGTATCTAGAAAATTTTAAATTCTTCTTAAAAAATAAATGGTTAAAGTAGAAAATACCTTTGTGGAAAACCCACATCCGAAATAGGGTTACTAAAATGTAGTCTTAATAAAAGGGAAAGGGAAATGAAGAAGTCACCACCAAATTAGAATTTATAATAGGAGAAAATTGGTGGAAATTTGAGATTCATAATAGGAGGGAAACCGTAAATATTTATAGAGTGATTGAGGTCATCAATCACAAGAAAGTGAACAATAAATGTGATATTGAGGGCCTTGAAACTATAAATCTATGATGATTTAAATATCATCAATTCAAAAAAACATAAGGTATGAGGATACAACATTTTTGGTTTTTTCGATACCTTCCCTAAGGTTTAAGAATTAATATCTTCATATAATAAGAAAAAAAATACTTGACAAGTAGAGTTCCATCCTTCAACTATCTTATACCACAAAATAATATTTCACTCGAAAAGATAATAGATTTCAAAAATATTATATTTATCTTAATCGTATAGGGTTTAAAAAATAATGAATTTATAATTCATATGTCATACCATTTAACAAAAACATACATTTTACAAACTATGAAATCAAGTATGACAGTGGTAGGTGATGCACCCTTGTCGCCCTTTGATTGTGGGATAATGTATCGCAGCCTTATTGGACGCGACGGGTTGTCGCACGACCTCTAGGTTGTCCTTTTTATAAAAATCCAAAAATAATCTTAAGAAATGTTTTAACCTTAAACAATAGTATCCAATGTCCAACTTAAATCATTCCAACCATTAGACTTATCCAAAATACTTTTGTCTAAACTCATGGTCCAAAAGTTATAAGGAAGGTAAATATAATATACATTTGAATACCTTCATTGTGAATTCTTTTAAAATGTGGTAATAAAATGAATTACTAGAAAAAAAGTTTGAATAGGTTTGTACTTCCTTATTCCTTCTGTAAATCATAGAATATCAGATATACTTCTTAAATCAAAAAATGTTGTAATCTCCAACAATGATGGAATAAACAACCCATTAATTAAATCCAAGGTAGTAAATAATATTTAATTAATTTATCCTAATAAGTAATCTCTTATTCCAAAATCAGTACCTCAATATCAGGACAATATTAAAGTTTATCTTTCCTTCAACCAAGAATTTTCCAAAAAGTTCAACTTTCTATTGAGTCACTTTTCTTGGTACCACACACTCTCAAACCCTTAATGAAATAATAATGCATTACAATCCTTATATACTCCATAATTATTATAACTATTACATAATTAATACACCAATCAAATGAAATAATTATATAATATAAAAATAATAACACTAGTCATTCCTCTTCTACTGCGGTAGTATCATAAATTTATTATTGTCAAAAAGCGTCATTTGCGGTATACACTGCTGATTGAGACATTGATTCTGGTAGTGTCACAAATCTCTGTAGATGAATCATTGTACATTTGATGCCTTTTTCTTACCCTTGCAATTACGTACTTGGTGTAATTTTTCTCCACAGTTATAACAAACTCACATTCCCTTCAATCATTTACCAAGGTGATTCGTTTCACAATTATCATATAAAGGAAAATCCTTTTTTCCCTTCTTCCCTTTATTCATCTTCCTCTCTACCATACTTTTCTTCTCTGGATTCCCTTAAATGTCATTGGTATCCGAGAATTATTTACTTATCTTATTAAAATGTTATATTAATTCTTCATATGATGAGAATACGTGGAAGACTATTTTCCTTCAAAATGTTGGATTAAGACCATGATAGATATGATCCTTCTAACTCATTGGACCATGCGTATTGTTGGAGTTCTCATTCCTTCTACTGGGCACCATTTCTAAACAATGGAATACACAATGTTAGTTTATGAATTGCAATGCATAATTTCGAACATGTAAAATATGTAACATAAATTGAATAGTTTATTCATATAAATTCTATAATCATAAAAAAAATCTTTGAGGAGGTATTTACTCAAATATCCTTCATAATAGTTGTAGAAAATGGGAATAATCTTAAGCATATCCCCTGGGAGTTTTGTAACCAAGAGTGCAGCAAGGCCCATTATCATGTACCCGGATACCCTAGGTCAAGTCCGAAACTCCTTGCCAAAGTTTTCACTCCTTGTTATATATGTGCCAAAGCCGCCTCTACCTACTTAAATCTAGACAAGGATGTATTTATTTGAAAATTCACAAAATCTCTACACAATGAAAATTATAGGATGTTCTTCTATATTAATCCTCAAAGTCTATCTTAGGGTAATGATTCAAAATCAGAGATTATCTAAATCTAGTTCCAAGGATGTTTCTAGACTTCCTCTTAGACCAACTGTAATTACCCTAATCTAGTTACCCTTAGTCGGTACATTCTTTTAATACATTGGAATTATTACAAGGAATCAAGTCCCAAAGGACCAACCAGTTTAGCTGTAAAGACCCGTAAATTCCAAGGAAATTATTTTCTTAATTTTTTTTGGAATTTTACAAGAACGCAGTTTCTGACGGCGCCTGATTCCGAGACCCGGTGTGCCCAGAATCAATTTCCGAACTTTGGCTCGGGTACGTTCAGTGAATGGACGAGCGGGTTTTTCTAACTTTTGAAACGGTGTCCGGAATCGAATTCTGAGGGCACCAATGAAATCACAGCACCAGTATTCACTTAGAAATGCCTCTTCCGGAGTTACGTTTGCTCGGGTGTGGTTTTTTTTAAATTTTCGGGCTTAAGGTTAAAAAAATAAAATAATTTTTTCAACAACTTTATTTTATTTCACTTAAGCCACTTGGAGGCCACTTAAAAGCGGCTTAAACTGAGTTGAACCGGATAGGGTACTATCCATAAATATCCTACCCTCTTGGTAGGATATTTGTGAGGTGGGCCCCGCAGGAGCCCCGCCGTTTCTTTCCGCTAAGTAACGCACCCGCGAAAACCCGTCATTATGAAAGTCAACTGACGCGTTTTCTTAAATTCTTAACAGACCATTTAATTGGGCGGTTTATTTCGTAAATTAAATGAGCTGTTTCTTTCGTTGAATTAATTCTACAAATTAATGGTTCGTTTCTTATCTTTTGAAATTCAAATGTTTAGTTGTGTAAATAAAATAAGGCTTAAGCTTATTTTATTTTGGGTTGGTCTCCTTTTCCACCTTGAGAGATTTTGAGAATCTCTCTCCATCTTCTTCAACCTTGACGAAGAACACGAAGAACACTTAAGCTCCGATGAAGAATGTTGCTTCTCTTCTTCGTAGCCGGTTTGTTTCCGAGGATCGACGACGCCGCTTCTTCGATCTTCATCCCGTGTCAACAAAAGGAAACGCCGTTTTCTCCTCAGACTATCCCCGTCAGCTTACGAAGCTTCTCCAGCGACATACCTCTTTGGACGCACCTCGACGTCAACGGAAACGACGTTCGATTTCCACGACGCACGACCTCTGTGACGCTAGTCTTCCGCGGCTTGATTGGAATGCTCCACGCTTGAATCCGAGGTAGGGGATTGTTGATTTTATATTTATTTATTTTCCATTCTTGATTCTAGAATGTCGAACTTCGAGGATAAAGGATTAAATGTTATTGTCTAATGAGAGGGGGGGGGGCGGACCGCACCAACACGGACGAACCCCCCTCCTATGTTCAAAATTGTTTCCTTGAGGATGGAACGGGATGGCGTGGTGCCGTCGCACCACACGGGAATCACACGGCAATTGTTGCGCGGCGCCGTCGCGCCGCACCGTGGAAAGAAATCCAAGAACGCGATGCCATCGCGTCGCGTCGAAGAAAGTCAAAGGCGCCGCGGCCGGAGCGGGGCCGCGACAGAGGGAAGCGATGTCGTCGCATCGCGCCGGACGGCATAGGCCGCGGCCCGTTCTGGGCCGCGGCGGAGCAAGATGACCGGCGGCCGGCACCGGGTCGCCAGTGTCCGCGAAGGAAGGACCGGTCGTCGCCTGTCCTTGCGGGAGAAACCGGCCGGCCAGTGCGGGCCGGCCGGGCAGTGGAGACCGGGGGAATTAATTTACCCCGGTCGGGACTCAAAAGCGACCCCAATTAAGGGGCCGCGGTTCTCAAAGGGGGGGGGGGGCTTTGCACCCGCGCGCGGCACCCGAACGGCGCCCAGGCCGCGCCGCCGCGCAGGACCGCGCCGCCGCACCGGCCTGCGTCGGGCCTGGTTTTCCGAGCCGGGCCGGGTCGTCGGGCCAGGTCGCCACTCGAGACGGGTCGACCCGGTTCGGCCGACCCAGGGGGGGTCGGGCCAGGTCGGCCCGGGCCCAGACCCCCCAGTTTCGGACCACTTTCGGTCAAATGCTCGTATCATGGGCTACGGGCCTCCAAACAACTCACCGTCAGTGGAAACACGATCCTTGGATCGAGACGGTAATTTCGGTATACTATACTCAAGGTGCACCTTCTTTTTCGAGAGCCTACGTGGTTAAAACTCCATAGTTAAGCGTGCTTGGCCTAGATTAGTGATCAGGATGGGTGACCTCCTACGAAGTTTCCCAGGGTGGGTGTGAGACGGAAAGGCCAATAACTAACAGACCGGGCATCCGATTTACACGCCGTCTGTTTCGTTGAATTCCTCTTGATGAGGCGGATCTTCTGGCATACTCTGCCAAAGGTTTGGACGCAGGTGGAGTACGGTCGGGTTGGTTTTGACTTAAAAATCAACTGGACCCCTGGAACGAAAAAGCCAATAACTCTCAGACCGGGCGTCTGATTGACGCGTCATCTGTTGCGTTGAGTTCTTGTTGATGATACAGAACTTTTGGCATCCTTCACCGAGATTTGGATGCAGATGGATAGTGGCTGGGTTGGATCGCACCGAAATCCAACCGGGCCCCTGGAACGGAAAAGCTGATATCTTTCAGACCAGACGTCCGTTTGACGAACCGTCAGCGGCATTGGTGATCACGTCGAGTAACGGTCCCTATGAGTATACCCTATGGGAGTTTGGGGTACAGTTGAGATACGGCCGGGTTGGTTCACTCAAGAAACCAACCGGGCCCCTAGGATGAAAAGGCTAATAACTCACAGATCGGGCGTCCGATTGACGCGTCGTCTATTGCGTTGAGACCCTTATGACTAAATGGACCTTTGAGATACTTCTTCGTGGGACTTTGAGATACTTGGAGTATCGACTTGTAGCTCGTGGAGAGGACCCTCCCGGAGATGAGCATACGGAGTACGAAGACCGTGTAGCCGGAAGAGACCTGAAGACTTCTTCTCCGATTCGATTCGGAGTGACTTACGTAGCCCAGTGGGGAGCACTACTTTGTGAGGTGGCAGACCCACAGTAGAGGAGCACTACTATGTGAGGTGGTAGACCCGCGGTACTTGACAGGAGGAGTACCTCTGTAGGCTATGAGGGGGGAGCACTACTGTGTTTGAGTGGCAGACCCCAGCGGGAAGCACTACTATGTGAGGTGGCAGGCCCGCGGTACTCGACAGGAGGAGTACCTCAGCAGTCTTAGGTTAGTGAGCAGTACCTCGGAGTCATGACAGGACCACTGTATACTCCAGAGACGGAGCTCTTCAGCAGTTACGGTTTCGATAATGAAAATCCTGTTTTGAGCTGAGACTTTTGACCTTGTGTTTACCTCATGATTGAGATGGGTCACTTGCTAACTTAGGTATATGTATGGGCATATACCTGGGTAGTGGTTATCCGTTGATTTCACAATCCTTGTGTTTCCTCATGATTGAGATGGGTTACTTGATAACTTAGATATATGTATGGGCATATACCTAAGTAGAGGTTATCTGTTGAGATTTTCTTTGTGGTTATCCTTGTTGGTTTAGTGAGACCTTGAGGGTCTCGGGGTCCCTACTGAGTATCGTCATACTCAACCCTGCACGGGCTATGCCCGCACCTCGTTGTGTTGGTTGCAGACGACGGGCAATGCTGATGGAGTCCGAGTGTTCAAGGACTGGACGGTACCCGGAGGTGGACTACACGACGAGTCAGTACCCGGAGGTGGACTACACAACGTGACGACTCACTGAGGAGGTTGGTGGACGACCAGGAGCTGCGCTATCTGTACCTACCCTTCAGGTAGGATACGAGGAGGATGACCCAAGAGCTGCTTCCTTCTTCCAGCTGTTTTTCTTTTTGCTGTTGTACTTTGTTTGGTTGTAGTTTTACTTTCTTTTGGGTTTGTATTCTGGCCCATTTACATTTCAGCTTTTCTTTTGTACTTAGTGTTTTGATTCCGCTTGTACTATGTGGTGCGTGTTTTCTTTTATAATGGCAATGGCTTCCCAGTTATCGGGATTTTTCGCCTTTGGTGCTAGTCGCCAGCCCCTGGCCTATGGAAGGCGGGCTTGGGGTAGTCACGGCATGGGCCCTGAGGACGGGTCGTGACATTAGCATTCTTGAAAAATAGATTATATATATGAACGTTACATGATAATTTCTAAAATAAAACACAACATAAATAATCCTTTGAGAAATCCATTATTCCCCAAGATTAACACTGCATATTAAACATAACACACTTCTTCACATCTTGGTAAAAATAAAACATAAGAAAGGGGTGAGCTCAGATGCTCAATAAGGATAACAATATATCATAATCTATCATAAATAAGAATAAAAAATTAAGGCAACATAAAAGACTAAAAAAAATCCTTTTAAATGTAAAAATTATCATACTATATAAAAGATTAATCAAAGAATGTCATTACTTATTCCCATGTATATTATACTAGTCCAATAATCACATATAATATCAACATCTAATTTCGTAATGATGGAATGCATAATTCCGAACATCATAACAACCTAGTCAAGCCCACGTGCCAATAAATAACGATTTTTTAAGGCCTTGTTCCAAGGCACTAGTTTTTCTCATGAGACCTACTGATTCATTGAGGAGTTATAGTGGGCTCCACCCATCACTTACTAAGTCCAATGCATTCCTCATATGAAAAGGTTGAAACATTACATAAACATTTATATTAACAATATCATACAAAAAGTTAATACATAAACCATAAACCATGAATGGTATAAAAATAACACATACACAATCAAACATATCACAAAACCTTCAATACAATATATAAGATTGTATCATAAGAAATCAACTTCAAACAAGTGTAAAATCCATCAAAGGATGTTGACATAGATGAAATCAAAACTATTTGAGGGGAATATCTTTCTTTTTTGAAATCATTTAAAAGTCACGTGATTATAAAATAAAACATTTATTTTGAAAATATTATAATAATATTGTGAGGGAAAATTATAAGATGTTAAAATAGTGGAATATTCTGGACCCATCGGATAAATTTAAAAAAACGTTCTTACCTTAATTTTATGAAAAGGTCGTAAAATACATTGTTTGGAAAACGACGGAGAGATTCCTTTGAATTTTTTTATAAAAAGTAAAACAAGAGTATAAATAACTTTAAACAATATTGTAGTAAGTAGTAAACATGTTTTGAAATACAGTTTTATGAAACACGGATGATGATGATAAAAAATTTCTAGTAGATACTTTTGTATAAACAACCTCGGATAATAAAGAGATTGTAAAATTAACCCTTACTTTGTACATTCCTTTGGTCGAGGGTACGTTAAAACTCATGTGTAACTAGAATTGTATGTTATTAAATTATACCAAAACCATATTAATATTTATGATATCAAACATTATTCATTTACGGCTTTATACTACCCATTTAATAATAATTTCTATGTTAAAATAACATTTCTGCTAATAATTACTTTCTCTATCTTACATGTTTTAACTTGTTATTCTTGATAGTATCACTTATATCATGATTAATTAATTCTAGAATATAAAAAATTATTTATGTATCATATATATTCAGAAGATAAATTTGTATAATATATAGATATCTGTAATGAAAGACACCATTTATGGACACAATAGGTCATACGTACACATAAAAGCTGTTTCCGTTTTCATATCGTATTGAACAGAAGTAAGTGAATGAGATATATATAAATACATAAATATATATATCCAATAGAATTATTATGCCATATATTATATACTTATTTATGATATATATTTTTATAATCATTGTTGAATGGTGTATGTGGAAACTAATCTCATCGCATCATGGAGATGGTAAGCCGAACGTACACACAAGCATCAATATCAATATATTGATGGTAAGATCGTATATAATTGAATGGTATATAATATATAATGAATAATTAAAATGTTATATTTATTATTTACATCAATTATAGTCATTATTATACCCATCCTAATAATTTAGTGTTGAATAACAAACTACACCACGACGTGGAGACAGTAAGTTGTATGTACGCACGTATGGTGACTTTTTCATTCATATGATGGATAGAATAATGAATATGGATGTAAAATATTTATAATAAAATCACATTATGTAGAAGGTACTGTAGTTATTATTCTGGTTTATAAACAACAAAGAAAGTGGATGTGGAAGAAGAAAAGGACTTTAAAAGAGGTGAAGAAATAATTACCTCTTCTTCGAGTGCTTTCTTTTAATTAGATCAAAAGGGATCCTTAAGATGGATTTCTGATCAAAGTAAAGCCTCTAGGTTAAATTTTGGGTAGTTGGGAGGATATTTAAGCAGGGTGTGGCCGATCCAAATGGATTTGGAGGTGTTATTTTGAGAGAAGGGGAAGTACCCTTTTATAAGAGAGGTGAGGGTTACTTTAGGAAAAGATTAAAATATTATTGTATTATAAAAACATTTTCACTTAATAATGCCTCCAAATTATTTTATTTTGAGGAGAAGTTGGGGAGGGATAGAAATAATTTCAAATAATAGGTTTTATACTTGTTTAGGGAACTATATTAACCTTATCTTTTAGATTTAACTCTTAGTTAAATAGTTTAACTTTTACAATGTACTCATGTATTTTTATAATACATGGTTAATCAACATGATATAAAGTGCCAAGATAACCTCAATTGGTTAATTAATGACATATATATCATTATATAAGTCCTTTTTCCTAACCTTATGTTTTTAGAAATATTATATTATTTAATAATATAGTATTTTTTTTAAAAAACTCATTTATGTCAATTTTGACACTATTTAGTGTTTGGTTTTTGTAAAATTCGACAAAACTTGATTTCTTAGAAAAAATAAATTGAATAAATCCATACATGTCATATTAACCTATAAATTTCGTGGAATGCCTCAAAATTCTCAATTTATATTTATTTTAATATTTATAACATCAATTATTTTAGTCTTACATTAATAAGGTAATTACTGCCTCATCATTATGTCATAAATAAATTTAATTATTTAATATCTAAAAATTATAAATAAAATACCATGATGTACTAAATATTTTTAACTTTATAATTAATGTTTATAGTCTAATTTATTATATGCATAACCCTATATTAAAAATATTTTATTTATTAAACATTGTATTTAACACTTTTAACTCTTTTTAAATAAAATAATAATTAATGTCAAAATCTAATCAAAAGGGACAAAAAGGATCAGATTTTATTCCTAAGGTTTATTTTGGTCGAAATACACTTATCAAATAGAAATTGAACATGTTTTATGGTAATTATAATATCATTTTTACCTTTAATTACCGTATTTACTTTTAACTGTGGTAAATAAAATTCAAAAGTTACTATTCACAAAAAATTAATTTCGTCCTATTAAACCACATTTTAATTATTGATGTCAACCGTGTCTCTCAGATTTTTGAAATTCAGTTCACATAAGTGGTAAAATTACATTTTACGCAAATTTTTAAATTTCTCTAGAAGGAAGGTAAAAGACGTTATAAAATTCAATAAAATTTTATATATCTAATCTTAATATAAAATGACTCCAAGGAATTACATTGAACTAATATAGGTATTATGTATCTATTTTGACTATAAAATAAATTTAAATACAAATAATTATTATTTAAATAAAATTTGGTTTTAAACAATAACGTAGTGTTTTTCACTATTCATCAAAAATTGAATGTTTTCATAAAAATACCAAAAATTAAACCTAAGATAATATTGATTTTCCGAATCAAAAAATTATTTATATTTTTCAAAATTCAGAACATATGAGTTACATTAATTACTTTAAAATTAATTATTGTTGATAAAACCAGAACATGTGTTTTTAAGATGTTAAAACTATCAAAAGATTGATATGTGTTTATATCCAATTTAAATTTGAAATTACATCCAATGACCAATATTGGATTAAATGATAATAATATAATCTAATTATACATCAAAATCATTCAAATGTATTATTTTTCACTGTGAATTATTTTGATTAAAAAATTTGTTTTCAATTAACATTTAGTATCTTTCCATATTCATCAAAATATGAATCTTTTCAGAAAAACACCAATAATTTATCCAAACTAAATTTTTAAGTCACTCTTAAAAATAAGAAGATTATTTTTTAAAAATTGAATACATAAAATTTCAGATATTGGATTTAAAAAGTGTTCTCCATTAGAAGACTGTAAAATTATTTTTTAAAAAAATACTTATTTTATCTGACAAATTGAATTTTTTCCTATATTATGTCTAATAAACAAGTAATATTGATTTTAAAATTATATGGAGTATATAAATTTCAAAATGCAGCTAATACAACTCATTACTTCTTTTTGTACGACTAGTTTGGTAAGTCGTGGTGCGCTCAAACTCGGTGTCGCATGTAGCACAAGATATTGAATTAATTTAAGGAGATAATTTCCTATGAAATATAGGGGTATTACATTTTATGTAAATTGATGTTTAAATTTTACATAAACACATGTCAATATTTTGATAGTTTTTACTTCTTAAAAACCCGCTTTCTAGTATTGAAAATGGGAATTAATTTAAAATTAATTAATGCAACTCATATGTTTTTAATTTGGTAAAATATATATCATTTTTGGATTCGGAATATCAAAATTATCTTAGTGTGAAATTTTGGTACTTTTCTGAAGACTTTCAATTCTGATGAATAGTGAAAAACACTGCATTATTGTTTTAAACTGACATTTATTTAAATAATTATTATTATTTAAATTTATTTTAAAGTAAAAATAGATACATAATACCTAAATTAGTTCAATATAATTTTTTGGAGTCATTTTATAATAAGATTAGATGTATAAAATTTTATTGAATTTTTTAACGTCTTTTACCCACCTTCTAGGCACATTTGCAAATTTGCATAAAATGTTATTTTACCACTTCTGTGAATTGAATTTAAAAACTTCTAGAGGCATGTGTGAAATAAATATGTAAAATTTGTTTCAATATGGTTAAAATAATTTTTGGTGAACAATATCTTTTGAATTTTATTGACCACGGTTAAAAGTAAATAGAAAAAATAACGGTAAAATTGATATAATAATTACCCTAACACATGTACTAATTCTATTACATAAAAATATATCGACCAAAATAAATCTTAGGAATAAAATATGATCCTTTTGGTACACTTGTATTAGATTAGGAAATTTATTATTATTTTATTTAAAGAAGAGTTAAAAGTGTCAAATTCAATGTTTAATAACTAAACAATTTTTAATATAGGTTTATACATAAGATAAATTTGAATATAAATATTCATTATAAATATAAAAAAATTTAATACGTCATGGTATTTTATTTACAATTCTTAGAAATTAAATAATTAATTTTATTAATGACACAATGATGATATGGTAATTACCTTATTAATGAATGATTAAAATAATTGACACTATAAATATCAAAATAAATGTAAATTGAGAGTTTTTATGCATTACACAAATTTTCTAGGTTAATATTGCATGTTAGGGTTGATTTAATGTATTTTTTTTGAATTAATCTTGTTTTTTTGACTTTCACAAAAACCAAATAATAAATACTGTCAAAATTGACATAAATGTGTTTTTAAAACAAATAATATATTATTAAATGATATAATATTCCCTAAAATATAAGGTTCATCCAAATGACTTATATAATGACAAATATTTTATTAATGAACCACTTGAGGTTCTATTTTAATTTTATAGTAAATTTATTAACCATGTAATATAACAATACAAGGAGACATTGTAAAAGTTTAACTATTTAACTAAGAGTTAAATCTAAAAGATAAGGTCAATATGGTCACCGAAACTTATCTAAAACCTATTAGTTGGGATGATTTAGACCCATACCTACCTTATATTCTAAATAAATTCATTTTGAGTCATTATAAACTGAAAATGATTTAATAATAAAATAATATTTCAAACTTTTCCTAAAGTGGTCCTCACCTCTCTTATAAAAGGGTACTTCATCTTCTCTCAAAATCACACCTCCAAAGCCATTTGGCTCAGCCAAACCCTCCTAAAATATCCTCCCAAAAACCCTCACTTCAACCTAGAGGCTTTACTTTGATCATAAGATAACCTAAGGATCCATTTTGATCAAATTAAAAGGGAGAACCTGAAGAAGAGATAATTACTTCATCACCTCTATCAATGTTCTTTTCTTTTTCCACATCCTCTTTCGTTGATTTTTTCCACACTAAAATAACAAATTCAGTAACTTCTATATAATTAGATGTTATTATAAATATGGTAGAACCATATTCATTATTATACCCATACTATGAATGAAAAAGTCATCATACGTGCGTACGTATGATTTACCATCTCCACATCGTGGTGTACTTTATTATTCAACACATCATTATTTGGATCGGTATAATAATGAGTATAATTGATGTAAATCTTTTTTTATTTGTAATGAATATTTATAGTCGAATTTATTTTATTTATAACACTATATTAAAAAAAATTAGTTATTAAACTTGGAAATTAACACTTTTAAGTTTTCTTTGTATTAAATAGTAATAATAGTCTTAATCTAATTCAAGTGGACCAAAAGGATAATATTTTATTGCTAAGTCTGATTTTGGTTGAATTAAAATTATCCAATAAAATTAGGACATGTGTTAGGGAAATTATAATATCATTTTTACCTTTAATTACCCTATTTACATTTAACTGTGGTCAATAAAATTCAAAATTTACTATTCACCTAAAATTATTTTCATCCTATTGAACCAAATATTACTTACTGACGTCAACAGTTGCTCTCAGATTTCTGAAATTCAATTCACAGAAAGAGTAAAATTACGTCTTATGTAAATTTGAAAATGTTCCTATAAGGTGGGTAAAAGACGTTAAAAAATCAATAAAATTATATACATCGAATCTTAATATAAAATGACTCTAATAAACTACATTGAACTAATATTGGTATGATATATATATTTTGACTTCAAAATAAATTTAGATAATAATAATAATAAATTAATAAAAGTGGGGTTTTAAACAATAACATAATGTTTTTCACAATTCATCAAAAATTGAAGGTTTTCAGAAGAATACAAAAAATTCATCCTAAGCCAATATTGATATTCTGAATCAAAAAATGATGTCTATTTTACCAAATTAAAAACATATTAGCTATACTAATTAATTTAAAATTAATTCCCATTATCAAAACCAGAAAGCATGTTTTTAAGAAGTAAAAACTATCAAAAGATTTACATGATTTTATGTAAAATTTAAATGTGAATGTACATCAAATTTAACACCCTAGGATTTCATAGTATGTTATCTCTTTAATATAATTCATTTTCTTATGTCACATGAAACACTGAGTTCGAGTGCACCATGAGTTACCGAACTAACAGTTCCAAAAGTATTTATCAATAGTATTAACTAAATTTTGAATTTTTTATACTCTATATAATTTTAACATCTATATTTTTTTGTTTCTTATATATAATATAAGAACAAATTCAATTTTCAGATAAAAATGGTATTTTTCAAAAACTAAAATTTTACCACCTTTTAATGGAGAACACTTTTTAAATATAATATTTGATACTTTTATATATTCAATTTGACAAAATAAACTTATTATTTAGAATCCAGACATAAAAATTTAGTTTGGATAAATTTTCAGTGTTTTCTAATAACTTTCATATTTTGATGAATAGTGAAAAGTGCAGAATTATAATTGAAATCTATTTTAATCAAAGAAATTTATAGTGTAAAATTATACATTTTAATGGTTTTGATGTATAATTAGATTATATTTTTATCATTTAAACCTATGTTGGTCATTGGATGTAATTTTACATTTAAATTGGACATAAACACATATCATTGTTTTGGTAGTTTTTAGTTTTCAAAAAACTCGCTTTCTAGTTTTGACCACAGGAATAAATTTTAAATTAATTAATGAAAATTTTATGTTTTTAATTTGGTAAAATATATATCATTTTTTAATAAATAATCTCAAAATTATCATTGTGTTAATTTTTGTATTTTTCTGAAAACCTTCAATTTTTCATGAATAGTGAAAAATAATGCATAGTACATAAAAAGAGACTTTTTATTTAAATAATTATTTATTTTATTTAAATTTATTTTATGTAAAAATAGATACATAATACCTATATAAGTTCAATATAATTCATTGAAGTCATTTTATGATAAAATTATATGTATAAAGATTTATTGAATTTTTTAACATATTTTACCCACCTTCTAGAAACATTTTCAAATTTGCATCAAACATAATTTTACTACTTCTGTGAATTTAATTTCAAAAATATAAGAAACACAGTTGCCATCAGTAAGTAAAATTCGGTTCAATAACATGAAAATAATTTTTGGTAAATTGTAACTTTTGAATTTTATTTACCATGGTTAAATGTAAATAGGCTAATTAAATGTAACAATGATATTATAATTACCCTAACACATGTCCTAATTATTTTGGAAAAGTTTTTTTTGAGAAAAATAAACCTTAATAAAAAAATATGATCCTATTTGATCCACTTGGATTAGACTAGGACATTTATTATTATTTTATTTAAAGAAGAGTTAAAAGTGTTAAATTCACATTTTAATAACTAAACAATTATTTATATAGGGTAATGAATAAGATAAACTAGACTATAAATATTAATGATAATTATAAAACAATTTTATACATCATGGTATTTTATTTATAATTTTTTAGATTAAATATTTAAATTTATAAATGACACAATGATGAATAAGTAACTACCTTATTAATGAAAGATTAAAATAATTGATATTCTAAATATCAGAATAAATTTATATTGAGACTTTTGATGCCATAAATGAATTTTAGATGTGAATATGAAATTTTAGGGTTGATTTAATGTATTTTTTTTGAATTAATTAACTTTTTATGACTTTCAAAAAAACAAATACTAAATAGTGTCCAAATTGACATAAATGAGTTTTTAAAACAAATACTATATTATTAAATGATAAAATATTATAAAAAAATATGGTTTTTCCAAATGAATTATAAAATCAATGATATTTAATTAATTAAAAACTTTAGTTTAAATTGTAATTATATAGTAAATTTATTGACCATGTATTATAAAAATACATGAAGAAATAGTAAAAGTTAATCTATTTAACTAAGTGTTAAAGATAAAAGATAAGGTCAATATGATGAAATGAAATTTTCTAAAACCTACTAGTTGAGATTTTTTCGACCCATCCCCACCTTATCTGAGAAATAAATCCATTGGGATCCATGATAAATTAAAAATTATTTTATAATAAAATAATATTTCAATCATTTCTTAAAGTTACCCTTCCCTCTTTATAAAATGGTACTTCCCCTTATCTTAATTTCGCACCTCCAAATCCATTTGGCTCAGCCAACCCCTGATAAAATATCCTCACAACCACCCTCACTTAAATATTGAATCCTTACTTTGATCAAAAAATAAACTAAGTAGATTTTATTATCAAATCAAAAGGAAGCACCCAAAGAAAAGGTAATAATTTCATCACCACTTTCAATGTTCCTTTCTTCTTCCACTTCCTCTTTCATTGTTGTTTCCTTACCAAAATAATAACTCTAGTAACTTATACGTACTATGAAGTTATTATAAATATGTTACAACTATATTAATTATTTTATCCATCCTATGAATAATAAAGTCACCATATGTGCTTACATACGGCTTACAGTCTCCACATTGTGGTGTAGTTTGTTATTCAACACTTCATTATTTGGATGGGTATAATAATGAGTATTATTGATGTAAATAATAAATATAACATTTTAATTATTCTTTATATAAGATATATCATCCAATTACGTACGATTTCACCATAAAGAGAAAGATATTGTCACTTGTTCGTACGTACAGATTACCGTTTCGACGAACGCGATGGGATTCTTTCCCTATGGTAATCATTCAAGAATAATTTTCATTTTATGATTAAAAATAAAGTTTAAGAACATAATATCATTTTTTATATTAATCAAATAAATAATATTCAAAACAAACATAACTTACGTAATAAAACATATAAAGAAAAATGAATCAGTTAACACCCAAAATAATGATACTACTACAATTTTATTAACAAAGAAATATTAGAAGATCGTATATGATATCATATTTATGTATGTGGTTATGGTATAATTTAATAAAAATAATTTAACTATTATACATAATTTTAACATAACCTCTATCAAATAAAATTACAAAGTAATGGATAATTATACAATCTCTTCATTATTTGAGGTTTTTTATATGTGAGTATCTACAACGACCTCTTTGTCATCCACATCTATGTTTCTTAAAAATCAATTTCAAAAAAAAGTTAATTTTAACTAGACTATGGGTTAAAGTCATTTATACCCTCTATTACTCTTTATAAAATGTTTTTTATGGGAATCTTTCCATCATTTTCCAACCAAGGTACTTTATGACCTTTTTTAAAAAATAAGGTAAGAATGTTCTTTTAAATTATGCAGTGGGTGCGGCTATTATCTTCCATTATAACACCTTATAATATTCCCATAAAAGTTTATAATAATATTTTCAAAATAAAAGTTTTCTTTTATAATTACGTGACTTTTAAATGATTTAAAAATAAAAAGAGATATTTCTCTCAAATAGTTTTGATTTCATCTATGTCAACATCCTTTGATGGATTTTACATTTGTTTGAAGTTAATTTATTATGATACAATATTACATATTGTATTGAAGGTTTTTTGATATGTTTGACAATTGATGTGTTATTTTTATACCATTCATGGTTTATGGTTAAATTATTAACATTTTTTATTCTAGTTTTCTTATAAATGTTTGTGTTATGTTTTAACCTTTTAATATGAAGAATACATTGGACATAGTAAGTGACGGGTGGAGCCCGTTAAATCTCCTCAAATTGTCGGTAGGTCTCATGAGACAAACTAGTTTATTGGAATAAGGCCTTGAAAAATTTCACTTGTAGTCTTGGCCTGAGGTCGTGACTATGTGGTTATGATGTCTGGAATTATGCACTTCATCATTATGAAATTGGCTATTGATATGACATATGATTGTTTAACTTGTAGAATATCCATGTGAATAAGTAAATGGAATTATTTGATTTATCTTTTCGATATTATGCTAAATTTTAAGTTTAAAATTCTTGTATTATAGTCTTATACATTTCCTTAAATGTTTATTCTTATTTATGATAGTTCCCACTATATTATTATCCTTACTATGCATCAGAGCTCACCCCTTTCTTATGTTTTATTTTTCCCAGGGTGGGAAGAAGTGTATTATGATTGATATGTAGGGTTAAGTATATTATGATTGACATTCTCAAAGGATTATTTGTTCTTATTTTATGTCTAAGAAACACATAATATGGATGTGAAAATTATATGGAGTAAATAAAATTCAAAATGTAGTTAATACTATTCTTAACTATTTTTTGAACTGCTAGTTTGATATGTCATGGTGAAATCAAACTCGGTGTTGCATGTAGCACAAGCTATTTTTATATTACATTGTATCAGAGGATGTTAGAAACAACCTTGGAAATAGATTTTGATAAACTCTGATTTTGAAACATTACCCTAAGATAGACTTTGAGGATTAGTATAGAAGAACTTCCTAGAATTTTTTTTTGAATTTCCCTCGAAATACATCATTGTCTGTATACGAGTAGGTAGAGGTGGATCTGGCACAAATGTACCTAGGATTGAAAACATTGATATGGAGTTTCAGGCTTGGCCTGGGGTGTCCTAGTACACGACAATTGGCATTTCTGCTCTATTGTTTATGACACTCCCAGGAGATATTCTTAAGATAATTAACATTTTCTTTACAAACCATTATGAAGGATTTATTAAAAAATACCACCTAAATGAAAACATTTTTTATGATTATTGATTATATGCATAAACTTTTCTATTTTTGTTAGGTATTTTACACATTTGGAATTATGTATTACAATTCATAAAGTAACCTAGTGTATGTCATTTTTAAAAAATGTTGCCCAGTAGAAGGAATGAGACCAACAACTAAGAATGATCGAAAGAGTAAAAAGGATTATATATTTCACGGTCTTAAGCACACATTTTGAAGGGAAATTATCTCTCACGTATTCTCATCATATGAAGAAATAATATAATGTCTTTTTTCCTAAAAGGGAATTCCCTAGTGTGGCCTTTTCGAACCCTCCACATAGAGAAACCCCCCCTCCCCACGAAGGGGTAGTACCCGTAGGCATCTCCCCTGCCAGGGAAGGAGCGATTGCCAGCTGAGATGGCATAGCGTCCCGGAGGGTAACGTCCCAACAGTGATAGAGAAGAAAAGGATGGTAGAGAATAATATGGATAAAGGGAAGAAGGGAAAGAAGGATTTTCTTATATGTGATAACTGTGGAAATAATCACCTTGGTAAATTCTTGAAGATAATGGGAGTTGTTTATAAGTGTGGAGAAAAAGGATACCAAGTACGTGATTTTCAGGGTAAGAAAAAGGTTTCAAATGTACAATGCTTCATCTACAAGGAGTTGGGACACTACAAAAATCAATGTCACAATCATTATAGTATACCACAAATGATGTTGTTGGATAATAATCAACTTATGATACTACTACAGATGAAGAGGAATGACTAGTGTTCTTTTGTTTATATTAAACAATTTGGTGATTTTATTGTTGTATCAACGATTTACTGATTATAATAATTATGGATTATATAAGGATTGTACTGCATTACTATTTAATTAAGGATTTGAGATTATGTGGTACTAAGAAAAGTGACTCAAAAGAAAGTTAGACATTTTGGAAAATACATGGTTGAAGGAAAGATAAACTTTAATATAGTCCTAATACTGAGTCATTGATTTCGGAATAAGATATGATTGATTTGGATATATTATATTGGATTTTATTGACTACTGTGGAACTAATTAATGGTTTTTTTATTTCATCATTGTTGGAGATTACAACATTTCTATATTTAAGTAGTATATCCAGTATTATATGTTTTACAGAAGGAATAAGGATGTACATACCTATTCAAAAGGGATTTCTAGTAATTCATTTTATTACCACATTTTAAGAGAATACATGATGAAGGAATTCACATGTATATTATTTTTACCATCCTAATAACTTTTGGACTGTGAGTTGAGATAGATGTATTATGGATAAGTCTGAAGGATGGAATGAGTTAAATTGGAAATTGGATACTATTGTTTAAGGTTAAAATATTTCTTAAGATTATTTTTGCATTTTTATAAATAGGACAACCTGGATGTCGGGTGACAACCCATCGCGTCCAATATGGCTGCGAGACTTGAACCCACAACTGAAAGGCGATATGTGTGCATCACCTACCACTAGAATACATGATGTCTTAGTTTGTATAATGTATGTTTTTTTAAATGCTCTGACAGATGAATTATAAATTCATTATTTTTGAAACCCTATATGATTAGGATAAATATAATTTTTTTGAGTTCTATTGTCTTTTGGGATTGAAAGATGAGTTTGTGGTAGAAATTAGATAAAGCATGGAACACTACATGTCAAGTATTTTTTTCTTATTCAATGAATAAATTAATATATAAACTTTATGTAAAGGATCTTTAAAAAAAATTATTATTCTAATACCTTATGTTTTGACGAACCAATAATATTTTAAGTCATCATAGATTTATGACTCTAAGGCCCTCAATATTCTATTTATTGTTCACTTGTTTGTGATTTATGATGTCAAACTCTCCCTATAAATATTTACATTTTTCCTCAAATTATATGTCTCAAATTTTCCCCATTATTCTTCTATTCAAAATCCTAATTTTTTGGTAATGTTTTTATTTCCCTTTCCCTCTTATTAAGAATAAATTTTAATAACCCTATTTCCGATGTGGGTTTTTCACAAAGGTATTTTCTATTTTTAACATTTTATTTTGGAAGAAAATTTTCAAATTTCCAGAATGAAATTTATTGGAAGAGAGGAGAATGTAACACCCAAATATTTCATAGTATGTTATCTCTTTAATGTAATTTAATACCCTGTGCTACATGGAACACTGAGTTCATGTGCACCACGACTTATCAAACTAGTCATTCAAAAAGAATTTATGAATAGTATTACTAAAATTTTGAATTTAATATACTCTATATAATTTTAAAATCCATATTATGTTTTTCTTAGATATAATATAAGAACAAATTAATTTTTTCAGATAAAAGAAGTATTTTTTCAAAAAATGCAATTTTACAACCTTTTAATGGAGAACCCTTTTTAAATCCAATTTTTACCACTTATATATATTTAATTTAATGAAATTAAATAGTTCTTTAGAATAGGGACATAAAAATTTAGTTTGGATAAGTTTTTCGTACTTTTATGATAACTTTCATATTTTGATAAATAGTGAAAATATAAAATTTTAATTAAAACAACTTTTTTAATAGAAATATTTTATAGTGCTAAATTATTCAATTGACTATTTTTAAAGTATAATCAGATTATTTTTCAATAATTTCACATAATTAATATAATTATATGTAAATTCACATTTAAATTGTACATAAACATATGCTAATATTTTGATAATTTTTATTTCATAAAAAGATACTTTCTAGTTTTGGCAACGAGAATTAATTTTAAATTAATTAATGAAAATAATATGTTTTGAATGTAATAAAATAAAAATCGTTTTTGGAATTATAATAACAAAATTATATTATGGTTAATTTTTTGTATTTTTCTGAAAACATTCAATTTTTGATGAATAGTGAAAAACACTATGTTATTATTTAAAACTAAATTTTATTTAAATAATTATTATTTTAAATTAAATTAATTTTAGAGTAAAGATAGATACATAATACCTATATGAGTTCAATTTAATTCATTGGAGTCATTTTATAATAAGATTAGACGTATAAAATTATATTCACTTCTTTTAACATCTTTTACCCACCTTCTAAGAACATTTGAAAATTTCCATAAAACATAATTTTACCATTTCTGTGAATTGAGTTTCATAAATCTGAGAGACATGGATGACATCAGTAAGTAAAATGTGGTTCAATAGGGTGAATTGTTTTGGTGAATAGTAACTATTGAATTTTATTTACCATGGTTAAAGGTAAATTGGGTAATTAAGGGTAAATGATATTATAATTACCCTAACGCATGTCCTAATTCTATTGGATAAGTGTATTTCAACCAAAATCAACCTTAGGAATAAAATTTTATCCTTTTGGTCCACTTGTATCAGATAAGGACATTTATTATTATTAAATTTAAAGAAGAGTTAAAAGTGTTAAATTCAAAGATTAATAACTAAAAAAAATTTAATATAGGGTTATAAAAAACATTAATTTGACTATAAATGTTAATTAGAAATCTAAAAATATTTCCTACATAATCATATTTTATTTATAATTTTTAGACATTATATAATTAAATTTATTTATGACACAATGATGATTCAAAAATTTTTTTATTAATGAATGATTAATATAATTGATATTATAAATTTCTAAAAAAAATTAAATTGAGAATTTTATGAATTACACTAATTCTATAGATTAATATGAAATTTTAATGTTGATTAAATAATGTTTTTTCTATGCGATAAAGTTGTTATAACTTTCACAAAAAACAAAATACCAAATAGTGTCAAAATTAACATAAATGAGTTTTTAAAACTAACACAATATTATTAATTTATATAATATTCCTAAAAATATAATGTTCACCCAGAATGCATAGATAAGGTTAGATATATAAATAATCAACATCTTGGGGTTCACTTGGCTTTTTATAGTATGTTTATTAACCATCTAATATAAAAATAGAAGAAGACTCTATAAAAGTTAACTATTTGTCTAATAGTTAAATCTAATATATAAGGCTAACATGGTGAGCTAAACATTTCTAAAACCTATTAGATGAGAGGATGTCGACCAATCACCACCTTATAATCAAAATAAATCCATTTGGAGCCATTATAAACTGAAATTTATTTTATAAAAAAGTAATATTTCAAGCTTTTCCTAAAGAGACTGTCACCACTCTTATGGAAGGGTACTTCCCCTTCTCTCAAAATCACACCTCCAAAGCCATTTGGATCGGCCACCCATGATCACATATTCTCCCAACTACCCTCAATTCATCCTATAGTCCTTAAATGGATCATAATCAATCCTAAGGGTCATTTTTTATCAAATCTAACGGAACAACCCAAAGAAAAGAATTACTTTTTCACCTCTTTCAAAGTTATTTTCTCCTTCCACTTCCCCTTTATTTATTGTTTCCATACCAAAATAATAACTCCAGTACCTTATACATACTCTTATGTTATTATAAATATAGTACAACATTATTCATTATTTGACCCCTCCTATGAATGACAAATCACCAAACATGTGTACGTACGGCTTACCGTCTCCACGTCGTGGTGTATTTTGTTATTCAAACACTTCAATATTTGGATGGGTATAATAATGATTATAAATAATGTATATAATAAATATAACATGTTAATGATTAATTATATATGATATACCATCCAATTACATTTGACTTCACCATCAATAGAATGATATTTTTGCTTATTATTACGTACAGATTACTGTCTCCACAAATGCGATGAAATCCATTCCCCATCATAACCATTCAAGAATAATTTTTATTTTATGACTAAAAATAATTTTTAAGAACTTAATATCTTTCTTTATATGATGTAATTCATAATTCAGGACATCGTATCCACATATTCAAGGCCTTGTGCCAAGAAAAAAAAATATTTTTTCAAGGCCTTTTGCCAAGACACTAGTTTTTCTCATGAGACCTATCGATGAATCAAGGCGATACATTGGGATACAACCGTCACATACTAAGTCCAATGAAATCCTCATATGAAATTGTTGAAACATAATATAAACATTCATTTTAAAACTATCATAAGAATTTTCAAAACATTAACCATAAACCATGAACGGTATATAAACAACGCATATATAGTCAAACATATCATAAATCATTCAATATAATATAGAACATTATATTAAAATAAATAATCCTCAATCATGAATAATATTCAGTATTGGATGTTGGAATATTTGACAATGATCAGTAAAACACTTTTAGAGAAATATCTCTTTTACATGTAATCATTTAAAACTCACACAATCTAGAAAGGAAGACTTTTAAAAGGCATTTTTGAATCAAAGTGTCCCACACCACTTTGAAACGTTTGAAATGAATTAACATTACAAAACATTCATGTCTATATAAATAAATCATTAAAACTGCTTTGAAAACATAGACATTAATGAGAATAATTTAAAAGATTAAATAATTAAACCATCGAAAATTATGTTTTAGTTAAAGAGTATCTTAAAATGAATCCTTTTGAAAACTATTTTATGAAATATGGACATGGATAATAAATGTGTCCTAGTAAAATCTTTCACATAAAAAATCTCGGATAATAATGATATTGGGGAATTAACCCTTACCTTGTACTTTTCCTTGGATTAGTGTATGTTAACCTATTGTATAAAAGTTAAATAATTGTTATTAAATTATAAAATAACCACATACATAAATAGGATATCATATATGATCTTCTAATATTGCTTTGTTAACAATATTTCAGTAGTATCGTTTTTTGGGTGTTAATTGATTCATTTTTCCTTATATGTTTTGTAATGTAAGTCATGTTTGTTATTGATATAAAGTATTTGATTCATATAAATAATTATAGTAAGTGATTAAATATTATTTTTAATCATAAAATGAAAATTATTCTTTAATGGTTACAATGGGTAATGAATCTCATCGTGTTCGTGGAGATGGTAATCTGTATGTACGCAGGAGCAACAATACCATTATATTGATGGTGAAATAGTATGTAATTAGATGGTATATCATAAATAATGAATAATTAACATGTTATATTTAATATTTACTTCAATTATACTCATTATTATACCCATCCAAATAATGAAGTGTCGAATAACAAACTACACCATGATGTGGAGATGGTAAGTCGTATGTACGTATGTATGGTGAATTTATCATTCATAGGATGGATATAATAATGAATATGGTTCTACCATATTTAAAATAACATAAAACTATTTATAAGGTACCGATGTAATTATTTTGGTATGGAAACAACAAATATATATGAAGTGGAAGAAGAAAAGAACTTTGAAAGATGTGATGAAATAATTACATTTTTTGGGTTCTCTCTATTGATGTGATTAAAATGGATCTTTGGGTTGGATTTCAAGTAAGGCCTTTAGGTTGAAGTGAGAGTAGTTGGGAGGATATTTGAGCAGGGGTTGTCTGAGACAAATGTCTTTGGAGGTGTGATTTTGAGAGAAGGGGAATAACCATTTTATAAGAGAGTTGAGGGTCACTTTAGGAAAAGCTTGAATTATTATCTTATTATACAATCATTTTCAGTTTATAGTGGATTAAAAAGGATTTATTTAGATTATAAGGTGCGGTTGGGGAGAAAACCTCTAAACCAATAGGTTTTAGATAGGTTTAGGTCACCATATTATACTTATCTTTCAGATTTAAATCTCTGTTAAGTAGTTTAACGTTTACAATGTCTTCTTGTATTTTTATATTACATAGTCAACAAACATACAATAAAATGACAAGAAAATGTCAAGTGGTTCATTAATGACATATATATCATTATATAAGTCCTCTGGCTGAAAAATAGATTTTTAGGAATATTATATCAATTAATAATACAATATTTGTTTTAAAACTCAATCATGTCAATTTTGACACAATTTAGTATTTCATTTTTGTGAAAGAAAAATAAACATTATTACTTAGAAAAAAAATAAATTAAATAAATCCTATAATGTCAAGTTAACCTATAAAGTTCTTGTAATTCATCAAAAGTCACAATTTACATTTATTTTAATATTTATAACATCGATTATTTTAGTATTTCATTAATAAGGTAATTATTGCATCATCATTATGTCATAAATAAATTTATATATTTAATGTCTAAAAATTATAAATAAAATACCATTATGTAGGAAATATTTTTATCTATCTAATGAATATTTATAGTCGAATTTATATTATGTATAACCCAATATTAAAAATGTTCTAGTCATTAAAATTTGAATTTAAGACTTTTAACTCTTCTTTATATAATAAAATAATAAATGTCCTAATCTAATCCAAGTGAATCCTAGAGGGTCATATTTAATTCTTAAGGTTGATTTTGGTCAAAAGAAACATATCCAGTATAATTTAGAGATATGTTGGGGTAATTATAATATCAGTTTTACCTTTAATTATCATATTTACTTTTAACTATGGTAAATAAAATTCAAAAGTTACTATTCACCAAAAATTATTTTCTTCATATTGACCCAAATTTTACATATTGATGTCAACCATGTCTCTTGGATTTTTTAAATTCAATTAACAGCCGTGGTTAAATTATTTTTTATGCGAATTTTCAAATGTGCCTAGAAGGTAGGTAAAAGACATTAAAAAATTCAATAAAATTTTATATATCTAATATTATTATAAATTGAATCTAATGAATTAAATTCGACTAATATAGGTAATATTAGTCTATTTTTAATTTAAAAAAATTAAATTTAAAAATAATTATTTAACTAAAAAGTCACATTTAATCATTAACATAGTGATTTTCACTATTCATTAAAAAAATGAATGATTTCAGAAAAATACCTATAATTCACCCTAAGATAATTTTGATATTCTGAATCCAAAAATTATGTCTATTTTACCAAATTAAAAACATTGGAGTTTCATTATTTAATTTAAAATTAATTCTCATTGTCAAAACCAGAATGTGTGTTTTTTAGAACTAAAAACTATCAAATGATTGATATGTGTTTATGTCCAATTTAAATGTTTAATTTATTCCAATGAACAATATTATATTAAATGAAAAAATATAATATAATTTTACTTAAAAATCACTCAAATGTATTATTTAACACTATAAATTGTTTTGATTTAAAAATTTGTTCTCAATAAAAATTTAGTATATTTCTCTATTCAACAAAATTTTAATGTTTTTAGAAAAACCCCCAAAATTTATCCAAAATAAATTTCTATTTCATGATTCAAAATTAGTAGTTTGTTTTGTAAAATTTAATAAATAAAAGTGTGAAATATTTTATTTAAAAAGCGTTCTCCATTAAAATATGATAAAATAACATTTTTTAAAAAAATACTTATTTTATCTAAAAATTTGAATTTGTTCTTATATTATGCCTAACAAACACATAATATGGATGATAAAAATATATGGAGTGAATAAAATTCAAATTTTAGTTAATACTATTCATAACTACTTTTGGAATGGCTAGTTTTCTAAGTCGTGGTGCACTCGAACTCGGTGTGGTGTGTAGCACATGCTACTGAATTAATTTAATGATATAATGTGCTATGAAATTATAAGGGTTTACATTATCCCCTACTTCAATAAATTGTGTACTAACAATTTTAAATTGTTCTTAGAAAATAAAAGGTTAAAAATATAAAATACTTTTGTGGAAAACCAACGTCAGAAATAGGGTTACTAAATTTTAGTCTTAAAAAGAGGGAAATGAAAATGAAAAATTCACCAAAAAATTAGGATTTTGAATAGGAGAACATTGGTGGAAATTTGTGACACATAATTTGAGAGAAAACGTAAATATTTATAGGGAGTGATTGAGTTTATCAATCACAATCAAGAGAAAAATAAATGGGATATTGAGGGGTTTAAAGCCATAAATATATGATAATTTAAATATCATATGTTCAACAAAACATAAGGTATTATGACAACACTTTTTTTAAGATCCCTCCCCTAATGTTTAAGAATTAATTTCTTCATAGAATGAAAGGGTAAAAAATACTTGACAAGTATAGTTCCATCCATCAACTAAATTCTACCACAAACTCATCATTCACTCCAAAAGATAATAGAATTAAAAAAATATTCTATTTATCCTAATCGTATAGGGTTCCAAAAATACTAAATTTATAGTTAATCTATTAGATAATTTAAAAAAAATACATTATACAAACTAGGACCTCACATAGTCTAGTGATAGGTGATGCACCCTTATCGCCCTTCAGTTGAGGGTTCAAGTCTTGCAGCTTTATCAGACATGATGGGTTGTCGCCCGACCTCCGGGTGGTCCTTTTTTAAAAAGTCCAAAAATAATCTTAAGAAATGATGTAGCCATAAACAATAGTATATATTTTACAACTTAATTCATTCCAACCATTATAATTATTCAAAATACTTCTGTCTAAACTCGCAATAAAATAGTTATAAGAAACGTAAACATATTGAAGATCTATTTTTCAATTTAATAACATGTGAACACATTCATCATGTATTCTATTAAAACATGGTAAAACCATTAATTACAAAAAAACTTTATTTATTACATTCATACTCCCTTATTCCTTATAGAATACTGTATATACTCCTTATATCCAAAAATTTTGTAAACTCCAAAAATTATGGAACAAACAAACAATTAATTAGTTTCAAGGTAGTCAAGAATATCCAATATAATTTATCCAAATCAATCATCTCTTATTCCAAAATCAGAACCTTAGTACCAGGACCATATTAAGGTCTATCTTTCCCTCATCCATATAATTTCTATAAATATTGACTTGGTATTGAGTCACTTTTCTTAGTACCATACAATATCAAATCCTTAATGAAATAATGATGCAATACTATCCTTATATACTCCATAATTCTTTTAACTAGTAAATTATTGATACAACACTCAAATGGAAAAATTATTTAATAAAAACATTAGAACACGAGTCATTCCTCTTCATCTTCGGTAGTATTATAGTCTGATTATTATCCAATAGCATCATTTGCAGTATATTCTGATGCTTGGGACATTGATTCGTGTAGTGTCCCAACTCTTTGCAGATGAAGCATTGTACATTTGTAACCTTTTTTGACCCTTGAAATCACCTACTTGGTGTCCTTTTTCTCCACACTTATAACAAACTATCATTCCCTACAATCATTTACCAAGTTGATTCTTTCTACAGTTATCACATATGGGAAAATCCTCCTTTCCTCATTCCCATTATCCATCATTCTCTCTACCATCATTTTCTTCTCTGCCTTCCCTTCAAAGCCATATGACTCAGATAATTCTTTACATATCTTATTAACACATGATATTATTTCATCATTTGATGAGAATACTTGGGAAACTCTTTCGCTTCTAAATGTTGGATTTTGACCATGAAATATATGATCCATCTTACTCTTTGGATCATGCGTATTTCTGTTGTTATAATTCCTTATACAGGGCACCATTTCTAAGAAATGGCGTACACTAGGTTAGTTTATGAATCAAAATGCATAATTCCAAACTTGTAAAATAAATAACATAAATTTAATAGTTTATGCATATAATCCATAATCATAAAAAATGTTTTCTTTGAGGAAGTATTTACTCATAAATCTTTCATAATGGTTTTTAAAGAAAATTTGAATTAAATTATGTATATACCCCAGGAGTGTAGTAACTAAGACTGAAGCAAGGCCCATTGTCGTGTACCAGGATACCCAAGTTCAAGCTAGAAACTCCTTGTCAGAGTTTTCACTCATTGGTACATGTGTTCTAGAGCGGCCTCTACTTTCCTGTATCCGGATAGAGATGTATTGGTTGGAAAATTCGCTAAATCTCTACATTACCAAAATTATAGAAAGTTCTTCTATACTAATCCTCAAATTCTATCTTAGAGTGACATTTGAAAATAAGATTTTATATAAATATATTTCCATGTTTGTTTCTAAAATTCCTTTGATACCAATTATTGCACCCCGACCCGAGTTAGCCAGAGTCGGTGAATTATTTTATTACATTGGCATGATTACAACGAATCATGTCCTGAAGGACTGATCATTTTATCAGTATTGTAAAATATAGTACATATATTAATGTTACATTACAATTTATCAAATAAAACACAACATAAATAATCCTTTGATAACACCATTATTCCCCTAGCTTAACCCTTCATATCATATATAATACACTTGTTCGCATATTGGAAAAAATTAAACATAAGAAAGGTGTGAGTTTATATGCTCATTAAGGATAAAAATATAGAGCAAACTATCATAAATAAAAATAAACATTTACAAAAATGTATAAGACTAAAAGAAAAGACTTTTAAAATTATACTTATGAAAAATATAGCAAAGATAAATCAAATAATTCCATTTAATTATTCACATGTATATTCCAAAAGTTGAATAATCACATTTAATATAAATAGATAATTATCATAATGATGGAATTCATAATATCGGACATCATATCCATATAGTAAAGGTATCATAAAAGTCTGAAAATAAGATTTTTTTCAATTCCTTGTGCCAATACACTAGTTTGTCTCACGAGACCTAACAATGCATCGAGGAGCTATAGCGTGCTCCACCTATCACGTACTAAGTCCAATGCATTCCTTATATGAAATGGTTTAAAGATAACATAAAAAATTATTTTAAAACTAGAATACGAAATTTCAATAAATTATCCATAAACCATTAATGGTATAAAAACAACACATTATTTTTCAAACTTATCATAACTTATTCAATACTATATAGAAGATTGTATTAAAATAAATAAACCTCAATCCTGAATAATATCCAGTAAAGGATGTTGACATTATTGAAAATGATCTTCAAAAATCTTGGAGAGAAATATTCTTTTTCATGTAATCATTTAAAAGTCAAACAATTTATAAAGGAAGATATTTAAAAAAAAATTGAATCAAAGTGTCGGATACCACTTTAAAACATTTTAAAGTAATTAACATTTTAAAACATGCATGCACATATAAATAAATCCTTAAAACCATTTTGAAAACATGGAAGTTGATGAGAATAATTTAGAAGAATAAATATTTAAAACATTTAAAATTATGTTTTAGTTAAAGAGTATCTTAAAAATATTCCTTTTGAAAACTTTTTAATGAAACATTACCATGGATAATAAATATGTCCGAGTAAAAACTTTCACATAAACAATCTCAGATAATAATGAGATTGAGGAATTAACACTTACCTTGTAATTTTAATTGGTCTAGGGTACATTAACCTCCTGTATAATAGTTAAATTTTGGTTATTAAATTATATAATAACCAAATAAATAAATATTATATCATATATGATCTTCTAATGTTTCTTTGTTAAAAATATTTATGTAGTATCATTCTTTCAGGTGTTAACTAATTTGTTTTATTTTATAAGTTTAGTAACGTAAGTAATATTTGTTATGGATAGGATGTATTTGATTCATATCTAGAATGATATTATGTCCTTAAAAATTATTTTTAATCATAAAATTTAAAATTATTCTTGAATAGTTATGATGGATAGTGAATCTCATCGCGTTGGTGGAGATGGTAATCCGTACGTACGCACGAGTGAAAATACCATTTTATAGAAGTTAAATCGTATGTAATTGGATGTTATATCATATATAAATAATCATTAACATGATATATTTATTATTTACATTAATTATACTCATTATTATACCCATACAAATAATGAAGTGTTGAATAACAAACTACACCACGATGTGGAGACGGTAAGTCGTATATATGCATATATGGTGACTTTGTCATTCATAGGATGGATGGAATTATAAATATAGTTGTACCATATTTATAATAACATCACAGTATATATAAGGTACTGGAGTTATTATTTTGGTATAAAAACAAAAAAGGAATAGGTAGTAGAAGAAGAAAATATCTTTGAAAGAGGTGTTGAAATAATTACCTCTTCTTCGGGTTCTTCCTTTTGATTTGATCAAAATGGATCCATAGGTGGGATTTCTGATCAAAGTAAGTCCTCTAGGATTAACTGAGGGTAGTTTTGAGGATATTTGAGTTTGTTTTTCCTGAACCAAATGGCATTGGTGGTGTGATTTTGAGAGAAGAGGACGTACCCTTTTTTAAGAGAGGTGACAATCACTTTAGGAAAAGATTGAAATATTATTTTATTATACAATCATATTAGATTTATAATGGCTCCAAAAAGGATTTATTTCATTAATAAGTTAGGTTTGGGTCCAAAAATTCTAAATAAATAGGTTTTAGATAGAATTATGTCCCCATATTGACCATATATTTTAGATTTAACTATTAGTTAAATAGTTTAACTTTTATAATGTCTTCTTGTATTTTTATATTACATGGTTAATAAAATTATTATAAAATTACAAGATAACCTAAAGTGGTTCATTGATGAAATATCTATCATTATATAAGTCCTTTGGTCGAACCTTATTTTTTTATAAATATTATATCAATTAATAATAAAGTATTTGTTTTAAAAATGTATTTATGGGAATTTTGACCCTATTTAGTATTTGGTTGGGTGAAAGTCATAAAAAACATTATTAATTCAATAAAATAAACTAAATCAGTCATAACATATCATATTAACCTATAAAATTCGTGTAATTCATAATAAGTCTCAATTTAAATTTATTTTAATATTTATGGCATTAATTATTTTAGTCTTTCATTAATAAGGTAATTGCTGCATCATCATTATGTCATAAATAGATTTAATTATTTAAAGTCTAAAAATTATAAATAAAATAATATTATATAGTAAATCTCCTTATATTTATAATGAACATTTATAGTCAAATGTATCTTATGCATAACCCTATATTAAAAATGGTTTAGTTATTAAAATTTGAATTTAACACTTTTAACTCTTCTTTAAATAAAATAAAAATATATTTCCTAATCTGACCCAAGTGAACCAAAAAAGAATATATTTTATTCCTAGGGTTTAATTAGGTTGAAAAACACTTATCCAATAGAATTAGGAAATGTTTTAGGGTGTTTATAATATCATTTTTACATTTAATTACCCTATTTACTTTTAACTGTGGAAAATAAAATGATAAGTTAGTATTAACCAAAAAAAATTTCCATCCAATTGAACCTCATTTTACATAATGATGTCAACTATGTCTCTTGGATTTTTTAAATTCAATTCACAGAAGTGGTAAAATTAGGTTTTATGCCAATTTTCAAATATGCCTAGGAGGGTAAAAGACATTAAAAATCCAATAAAATTTTATATGTCTAATATTATAATAAAATGACTACAATGAATTACATAGGATTAATATAGGTATTATGTATCTATCCTAAAATTAAAAAAATTAAATTTAAAAGTAATTATTTAGAAAAAGTCAGTTTTAAACAATTACGCATTGTTCTTCGTTATTCATCAAAAATAGAATGATTTCATAAAAAAAACCAAAAATTTACCCTAAGATAATTTTGATATTCCAAAACCAAAAATTATGTCTATTTTACAAAATTAAAAACATAATAGTTTCATTAATTAATTTAAAAATAATTCCCGTTGTCAAAACTAGAAAATTTTTGTTTGAAAAAATAAAACTATCAAAAGATTGATATGTGTTTATGTCCAATTTAAATGTAAAATTAATTCCAAAAACCAATATTAGATTAAATGATAAAAATATAATATAATTATACTTGATATTCATTAAAAAAATTATTTAACACTATAAATATTTTTTGATTTAAAAATTTGTCTTCAATTTAAATTTAGCATCTTTCCTTATTTATCAAAATATGAAAATTATCATAAAAACAATATAAAATTTATCCAAACTAAATTTTTATTTCCTCCTTATAAATAAAGAGTTTATTTTGTCAAATTGATTATGTAAAAGTGTAAAATATTTGATTTAAAAAGGGTTCTTTATTAAAATATGGTAAAATTTCATTTTTTTTAAATACTTATTTTATCAGAAAATATGAATCTTATCTTATATTATGGCTTAGAAACACATAATATGGATGTTAAAATTATATGGAGTATATGAAATTCAAAACTTAGTTAATTCTATTCATAAATACTTTTTGAATGGCTAGTTTGGTTAGTCATGTTGTGCTTGAACTCAGTGTTGCGTGTAGCAAAATCTATTGAATTTTTTTAAAGAGATAATGTACCATGAAAAGGTTGAAATATAACATAAACATTCATATTAAAAATAGCATATGAAATGGTAATACTTTAACCAAAAACCATGAATGGTATAAAAATAACACATCCACAGTAAAACATATCACAAAACCTTCAATACAATATGTAAAATTGTATCATAATAAATCAACTTCAATCAATTGTAAAATCAATCAAAAGATGTTGACATAGAAGAAATCAAAACTATTTGAGAGGAATGTCTCTTTCTATTGTGAAATCATTAAAAATTCACATAATTTTAAAAGAAAAATTTTATTTTGAAAATATTCTTATAATCTTGTAAGGGAAGCTTCGAAGGTGTTATAACGGTGGAAAATAGTGGCACTCGAAATATAATTTAAAAAACATTCATTCCTTAATTTTGTCAAAAAGTTCATAAAGGACCTTGTTTGGAAAATAACAGAAAGATTCCTTTTAAAAAATTTAAAAAAATCAAAAAATGGTATAAATGAGTTTAACCCATAGTCTAATAAATAGTAAAAATGTTATTAAATAAATTTTTAAGAAACATGGATGTGGATGATAAAGAGGTCCTAGTAGATACTCACATATAAACAAACTCGGATGATAAAGAGATTGTAGAATTAACCCTCACCTTGTACTTTCATTTGGTGGAGGTTATGTTTAACCTCATATATAATGATCATATTATGTTATTAAATTATAAAAGAACTATATTGAAATTTATGATATCATTCTTGATTCATTTATGGACTTATACTACCCACTTAATAATAATTTCTATGTTAAAATAACAGTTCGGGTAATAATTGCTTTCTTTATTATACATGATTTAAATTTTTATTCTTGATCGTATAACTTATATCATGGTTTATTTTATTCTAGTATATAAAACATTATTTACTTATCATATATATTCCGAATATAAGTATGTATAATAGATAGATATATCAAATGGAAAACACCGTTTATAGAGATGGTAGGTCGTATGTTTGCATAAACGACGTTTCCGTTTTCATATCATATTGAACGAAAGTATGTGAATGATATATATGTAAATAAATACACATATATATATAATTTATCATTATTATTTCATATATTACATAATTATTAGTAATATATATTTATAATCATCATTGAATGGTGAACGTGGAAATAAATCCCATCGCGTCATGAAGACGGTAAGTTGTACGTACGCCCAAGCGATGATATCATTCTATTGATGGTCAAATCGTATGTAATTGGATGGTATATTATATATAATGAATAATTAACATGTTATTTATTATTTACATCAATTATACATCATTATTATACCAATCCAACAATCGAAGTGTGGGATACCAAACAACACCGCGACGTGGAGATGGTAAGTTTTACGTACGCACGTATGGTGACTTTTTGATTAATAGGATGGATAGAATAATGATTATTTTTGTACCATATTTATAATAAATTCACAGTATATAGTAGGTATTGGATTTATTATTTTGTTATGGAAACAACAAAGAAAGAGTAAGTGAAAGAAAAAAAAGAACTTGGAAAGAGGCAATGAAATAATTTCCACTTCTTTGGGTTCTTCCTTTTGATTTGAACAAAAGGGCTCCTTAGGCTGGATTTTTTTATCAAACTAAGGCCTCTAAGATGAATTTTGGATAGTTGAAAGGATATTTGAGCTGGTTTTGGGCAACTCAAATGGATTTGGAGGTGTAAAATTAAGATAAGGGGATGTTAATTTTTATAAGAGAGGTAAGGGTCACTTTAGGAAAATCTTGAAATATTTTTTTATTATAAAATAACTTTCAGTTTATAACAGCTCCAAATGGATTTATTTCAAGGATAAGGTGGGTATGGGTCTAAACCATCTCAACCAATAGGTTTTAGACAAGTTTTGGTCACCATATTGACCTTATCTTGTTTATCTAACTATTAGTTAAATAGATTAACTTTTACCATGTCTTCTTGTATTATTATAATAAATCGTAAATAAACATACTATAAAATTTAATACTAAAATCAAGTGGTTAATTAATGACCTATATATCATTATATAAGTCCTTTATCTGAACCTTATGTATTTTGAAATAATATATCATTTAATAATATAGTATTTTTTTTTAAAATTCATTTTTGTCAATTTTGACATTATTTAGTATTTAGTTTTTTATAAAAGTCATACCAAGTTGATTACTTCAAAAAAAATACATTAAATCATCCCTAACATGTCATATTCACCTATAAAATTAGTTTATGGCATCAAAAGTCTGAATTACATTTATTTTGATATTTATAATATCTATTATTTTAATCATACATTAATAAGGTAACTACTGCTTCGTCATTGTGTCATAAATAAAATTAATTATTTAATGAATAAATATTATAAATAAAATAAAATAATGTAATAAATCATTTTATATTAATAAATAATAAATATAGTCGAATTTATCTTATGCATAACCCATATTAAATAATGTTTTAGTTATTAAAATTTGAATTTAACACTTTTAACTCTTTTTAAATAAAATAGTACTAAATTTCCTAATCTAATACATATGGATCAAAGAGGATGGTATTTTCTTACTAAGGTTTATTTTGGTAGAAAAAAACTTATTAAATAGAATTAGGACATGTGTTAAGGTATTTATAATATCACTTTTACCTTTAATTACCATATTTAATTTTAACTGTGGTAAATAAAATTCAAAAGTTACAATTCACCAAAAATTATTTTCATCCTACTGAACAACATTTTACTTACAGATTTAAACCGTTTCTCTCATATTTCTTAAATTCAATACACAAAAATGTTAAAACTTTTTTTTATGCAAATTTACAAAAGGGACCAGAAGGTGGGTAAAAGGCGTTAAATAGTTTAATAAATTTTTACATATCTAATTTAATCATAAAATGACTTCAATGAATTACATTGAACTTATATAGGTATTATGTATATATTTTGACTTGAAATAAATTTAAATAAAACAAATAATTATTTGAATAAACAGTCGATTTTTATGTACTATGGAGTATTTTTCACTATTCATCCAAAATTGAAAATTTTCAAAAAAATACCTAAAATTTACCCTAAGCTAGTTTTGATACTCAAAATTAAAAAATGATGTCTGTTTAACCAATTTCAAAACATAGATGTTTCATTAATTAATTTAAAATTAATTCTCATTTTCAAAACCAGTAAGCGGGTTTTTTTAGAAGTAAAAACTATCAAAAGATTAATATTTTTTTATGTACAATTTAAATTTAAAATAACATCCAATGACCCACATTGGATTAAGTGAAAAAAATATAATATAATTATATACTTCAAAACTATTCAAATGTAAAATTTAACAATGTACATTATATTTAATAAGAAAGTTGTTTTCAATTAAAATTTTGTATTTTTCACAATTTATCAAAATATGAATGTTATTAGAATAACACCAAAAATTTATCCAAACAAAATTATTATTTCCCAATTATAATGATTATGTTTATTTTTCCAAATTTAATATATAAAAGTGTGAAATATTGGATTTAAAAAAGGGTTCTTTATTAATAGGTGGTAAAATTGCATTTTTTGAAAAATAATTCTTTTACCTAAAAAGTTGAATATTTTATTATATTATGTTTACAAAACACATAATATGGATTTAAAATTATATGGAGTATATAAAATTTAAGATTCAGTTAATATTATTCATAAATTGTTTTTGAATGGCTAGTTTGGTAAGTCATGTTGTACTCGAACTCAGTGTTCCATGTCACACAAGCTATTGAATTACATTAAAGAGATAAATTACTATGATATAATGGGGTTTTATATTATCCCCTCCTTCAATAAATTGTGTCCTTGCAATTTGAAATTTTTCTTCAAAAATAAAATGTTAAAAATAGAAAATACCTTTGTAGAAAACATACATCAGAAAGTGTTACTAAAATTTAGTCTTAATAAAAGGGAAATGGAAATGAAAGAGATACCACCAAATTAGGGGTTTGAAAAGGAGAAAATTTGTGGAAATTATTGACACATAATTGGAGAAAAAATGTAAATATTTATTGGGATTGATTGAGGTCATCATTGAAAACAAGTGAACAATAAATGGAAAATTGAGGGCCTCAAAGCCATAAATCTATAATGATTTAAAATATCATCACTTTAACAAAACATAAGGTATTAGGATAATAATTTTTGGGTTTAGGTTTGGTTACCTAATGGTTAAGAATGAATTTTTCATATAATAATAAAAAATAATACTTGAAAAGTAGAGTTATATCCTTTAACTAATTTCTACCTCAAACTCATCTTTTACTACAAAAAAATAGCTGAACTCAAAAATATTATATTTATCCTTGTTGTATAGGGTTTCAGAAAATGAATTTTTAATTCATCTATTACATAATAAAAAAATCTATATTATACAAACAAATACCTCACGTAAGTTAGTGCTAGATGATGAACCCTTATCACCCTTCGGCTGCGGGTTCAAGTCTTGTTGCCTTGTCTTAGGTGACGAGCTGTCTCCCGACGTCCAGGATGTCATTTTTATAATAATACAAAAATAATATTAAGAAATTTTTTAACCATAAACAATAGAATCCAATATCCAACTTAATTCATTCCAACCTTTAGACATATCCAAATACTTTTTCCCAAACTCAGAGTCCATAATTTTTTAGGAAGGTAAACATAATAAAGATCTCTTCTACAACATAGTAAAATGTGAAGACCTTCATCATATATTCTATAAAAAATTTGGATACTATTGTTTATGTTTAAAACATTTTTTAAGAATATTTTTGGATTGTTATAAAAAGGACAACCCAGAGGTCAGGAAACAACTCATCGAGTCCAATAAGGCTGTAAAACTTGGACCCCCATCTGAAGGGAGACAAGTGTGTATCACCTAAAACTGTCCTTTGTGATGTCCTTTTTTGTATAATGTATGTTTTATTAAATGGTCTGAAAGATGAATTATAAATTATTTTTTTAACCCTATATGATTAGGATAAAAGTAATATTTTTGAATTCTATTTTCTTTTGGAGTGAAAGATGAGTTTGTGGTAAATGTTAGTTAAAGGATAAAATTCTACATGTGAAGTATTTTTTTCACTTATTATATGAAGAAATTAATTATTAAACATTAGGGAAGGGTTCTTAAAAACCAAAAAAAATATCCTAATATGTTATGTTTTGTTGAACTGATGATATTTAAATCATCATAGATTTGTGGCTTTGAGGTCCTTAATATCCCATTTATTATTCACTTGTTTGTGATTTATGACCTCAATCACTCCATATAAATATTTAGGTTTTTCTTCTAACTATGTGTGTCAAATTTCCACCAGTGTTCTCTTATTCAAAATCTAAATTTGGTGGATATTTTTTCATTTCCCTCTCCCACTTATTAAGACTAAATTTTAGTAACCCTATTTCTGATGTGGGTTTTCCGCAAAGGTATTTTCTACTTTTAGCCTTTTTTCAAAGAAAAAATTCAAATTTCAAGGACACTACTTATTGAAGAAGGTTAGAATTTAACACCCTAGGAATTCATAGCACATTATCTCTTAAATGAAATTCAATAGCTAGTGCTAAACGCAACCCTGAGTTCGAGTGCACCGCAACTTACCAAACCAGCCGTTCAAAAAGCAGTTATGAATTGTATTAACTAAATTTTGAATTTTATATACTCCATATAATTTTAACATCCATATTAAGTGTTTCTTAGACATAATGCAAGAACAAATTCAATTTTTTAGATAAAATATGTATTTTTTAAAAAATGAAATTTTACCATGTTTTAATGGAGAACCCTTTTTAAATACAATATTTGACACTTTTATATATTAAATATGACAAAATAACATTTTATGTAGAATAGTGATATAAAAATTTAGTTGGGATAAATTTTTGGTGTTTTTCTGATAACTTTCCTTTTTTGATGAATAGGGAAATATACAAAATTTTAATTGAAAACATATTTTTTTACCATAAAACATTATAGTGTAAAAAAATAAATTTGAATTATTTTGCAGTATAATTAAATTTTACTTATCATTTAATCTAATATTGGTCATTGGATGTAATTTCACATTTAAATTGGACATGAACACATATCAATCTTTTGATAGTTTTTACTTCTCAAAAACACACTTTATGGTTTTCACAATGGGAATTAATGGTAAATTACTTAATACAACTCCAATGTTTTGAATTTGGAAAAATAGAAATCATTTTTGGATTCGAAATATCAATATTATCTTAGGGTGAATTTTTGGTATTTTTCTAATTTCATTCAATTTTTTATGACTAGTGAAAAATACTGTGTTATTGTTTAAAACTGACTTTTTATTTACATAATTATTTTTATTTTTTATTTTTTAAAACCTAAAAATAGATACATTATACCTATATTAATCCAATTTAATTTATTCAAGTCATTTTATAATAATATTAGATATATAAAATTTTATTGACTTTTTTAATGTCTTTTACCCACCATATAGGCACATTTAAAAATTTGCATAAAACATTATTTTACCCCTTCAGTAAATTGAATTTCAAAATTCCAAGAGACACAGTTAAAATCAGTAAGTAAAATGAGTTTCAATAGGGGGAAATAATTTATGGTGAATAGTAAATTTTGAATTTTATTTACCACGGTTAAAAGTAAATTGGGTAATTAATGGTAAAATTGATATTATAATTACCCACAAACGTGTCCTAATTCTACTGGATAAGAGTTTTTTTGACAAAACTCAACCTTAGGAATAAAATAGTATCCTCTTTGATTCACTTGGATTAGATTAGGACATTTATTATTATTTTATTTAAAGAAAATTTAAAAGTGTTAAATTCATATTTTAATAACTAATCCATTTTTAATATAGGGTTATAAAAAAGATAAATTCAACTCCAAATATTCATTAGAAAGTTAAAAATATTTTCTATATAATGGTATTTTATTTATAATTTTAAGACATTAAATAATTAATTTTATTTATGATATAATGATAATGTAGTATTTACCTTATTAATGAATGAGTAAAATAATTGATGTTATAAATATTAAAATAAATTTTAATTGAGACTTTTTATGAAATCCCCAAATTTTATAGGTTAATAAGACTTTTTTGGATTTATTTACTTTATTTTTTTCCAAGTAATCATGTTTTGTTGGCTTTTACAAAAACCAAGTACTATATAGTGTAAAAATTGAGATAAATGTGATTTTTAAAAAAACTACTATATTATTAATTGATAAAGTATTCCTAAAAAAATAAGTTTCATCTAAAGGACTTATATAATGATAAATATGTCATAAATTATTCACTTGAGTTTCTCTTGGAATTTTATAGTATGTTTATTAATTCTGTAATATACAAATACAATAAGACATTGTAAAAGTTAAACTATTAACTAAGAGCTAAATCTAAATGATAAGGCTAATATACTGACCTAAACCTATCGAAAACCTATTGTTTGAAACGTTTTTGACCCATCCCCACCTTATCCTCTAAATAAATTCATTTTTAGCCACTATAAACCGAATATGACTGTATAATAAAATAATATTTCATACTTTTCCTAAAGTGACCCTCAACTCTCTTATAAAAGGGTGCTTCCATTTCTCTCAAAATCGCTCCTCCAAAGCCATTGAGATTAGAAAAACCCTGCTCAAATATCCTCCCAAATACCCCCACTTCAACCTAGAGGCCTTAATTTGACCAGTATGTAAACCTATGGAGCCCTTTTGATCAAATCTAATGGAAGCACCTGAAGAAGAAGTAATTATTTGATCACCTCTTTCAAAGTTATTTTCTTCTTCCACTTCCTCTATCATTAGTTTTTCTTAACCAAAATATAAACTTGTGTAACTTCTACATACTTTGATGTTATTATAAATATCGTACAATCATATTCATTATTATATCCATCTAATGAATGAAAAAGTCACCATATGTGTGTACGTACGACTTACCATCTCCAAGTCTTGGTGTAGTTTGTTATTCCACACTTCATTATTTGGATGGGTATAAAAATGAGTATAACTAATGTAAATAATAAATATAACATTTTAATTATTCTTTATATATGATATACCATCCTATTACATATGATTTCACCATTAATAGAACGGTATTGTCGCTCATGCGTACGTACAGATTACTGTATCCACTAACGCGATGAGATTCATTATCCAACGTAACCATTCAAGAATAATTTTCATTTTATGATTAAAAATAATGTCTAAGAACTTAATATATTTCTATATATGAATCAAATACATTCTATCCAGCACAAACATTACTTCCGTAATGAAATATATAAAGGAAACGAATCAGTTGACAAATGAAACAATGATACAACTAAAATATTATAAACAAAGAAATTTTAGAAGATCTTATATGATATAATATTTATCTATGTGGTTATTTTATAATTTAATAAAAATTATTTTACTGTTATACTTGTTATTATACCCATCCAAATAATGACGTGTTTGAATAACAAACTACACCACGACGTGGAGACAGTAAGACGCATGTACACACGTATGGTGATTTGTCATTCATAGGATGGATAGAAAAATGAATATGGTTGTACTATATTTATAATAACATAACTGTATGTATAAGTTTCTATATTTATTTTTTTTTTGGAAACAACAAATAAATAGTATGTGTAAGAAAAATAGAACTTTGAAAGAGGTGGTGAAATTATTACCTCTGCTTGAGGTGTTTTCTTTTGAGATGCTCAAAAGGGCTCCTTAAGTTGGCTTTATGATCAAAGAAAGGCCTCTAGATCTAATTGAGGTTAGTTTATAGGATATTTGAGCTGGGTTTGGCTGATCCAAATGGCTTTGGAGGTGTTATTTTGAAAGAATGTTATGTACCCTTTTATAAGGAAGGTGAGGGTCATTTTAGGAAAATATTGAAATATTATTTTATTATAAAAGAATATTCAGTTTATAATGGCTTCAAAATGATTTATTTCGAGGATAATGTTGGGATGGGTAGAAAACCACTCAACCAATAGTATTCAGAAAGGTTTATATCACCATATTAACCTTATCTTTTATATTTAACTCTTAGTTAAATAGTTTACCTTTTACCATGTATTCTTGAATTATTATAATAAATCTTTAATAAACTTACGATAAAAAGACAAGAGAACCCAAAGTGGTTCATTATTGATATATCTTATCTTATATAAGTTTTATGAAAGAACCTTATATTTTTTGGATTATTATATCAATTAATAATGTAGTATTTATTTCAAAAACACATTTCTTTCAATTTTGAAACTATTTAGTATTTGGTTTTTTTGAAAGTCATAACAAGTTGATTACTTCAAAAAAAATACATTAAATCGACCCTAATATATCATATTAACCTATAAAATTCTTGGATGACATAAAAAGTCTCAATTTACATTTATTTTGATATTTATAATATCAATTATTTTAATATCCCATTAATAAGGTCATTACTCCTTCATCATTGTGTCATATATAAATATAATTATATAATGTCTAAAAATTATAAATAAATTACCATGATGTAGGAAATAATTTTATTTTGATAATTAATATTTATAGTCAAATTTATATTATGCATAACCCTATATTAAAAATGTTTTAGTTATTAAAATTTGAATTTAACAATTTTAACTCTTCTTTAAATAAAGTAATAATAAATGTACTAATCTAATCCCTATGGATAAAAGAGGATTATATTTTATTCCTAAGGTTGATTTTGTTCAAAAAAACTGATCCAAAAGAATTACGACATGTGTTAAGGTAATTATAATATCATTTTTACCTTTAATTAATCTATTTACTTTTAACTGTGGTAAATAAAATTCCAAAGTTACTATTCACCAAAAAATATTTTCATCCTATTAAACCACATTTTACTTACTAATGTCAAACATTTTTCTCAGATTTTTGAAATTCAATTCACATAAATGGTAAAATTACATTTTATGCAAATTTTCCAATGTGCCTAGAATGTGGGTAAGAGACGTTAAAAATTTAAATAAACTTTTATACATTTAATCTTATTATAAAATGAAAATGATCAGTAAAAATCTTTGAGAGAAATTTCCCTTTTCATGTAGTCATTTAAAAGCCACACAATTTTGAAATGAAGACATTTAAAAGACATTTTTTAATCAAATTGTCTCATTCCACTTTGAAAATTAAGAATGGAATCAATATTTTAAAACATTAATTTCCATATAAATAAACCCTTAAAACCATTTTCAAAACATGGAAATTAATGAGAATGATTTAAAAGATTAAATATTTAAACCATTAAAATGATGTTTTAGTTAAAGAGTCAAATAAAAATAATTCTTTTGAAAACTCTTTTATGAAACATGGACATGGATAATAAATATTTCCCAGTAAAAACTTACACATAAAGAATCTCAGATAATAATGAGATTGAGGAATTTATTGTTACATTGTAATTTTACTTGGTCAAGGGTACATTAACCTACTTTATAATAGTTAAATCATTGTTATTAAATTATACCTGAACCAAATAAATAAATATGATATCATATATGATCTTCAAATATTTCTTTGTTAATAATATTTCAGTAGTATCATTGTTTCAGGTGTTAAATGATTCATTTTCCTTTATATGTTTTGTTAGGAAAGTCGTGTTTATTATTGATAGGTTGTGTTTTATTCATATAAAGTATGATATTAAGTTCTTAAACATTATTGTTAATCATAAAATGAGAATTATTCGTGAATGGTTACGATGGGTAATGAATCCATCGTGTTCGTGGAGACGGTAATACATGCATACGCACGAGTGATAATGCCATTATATTTAAGGTGATATAGTATGTAATTAAATGGTATATCATATATACATAATCATTAGAATGATATATTTGTTATGTAATAAATTATACTCATCCAAATAATTATGCGTGGAATAAGAAACTACACCACGGTGTGGATATGGTAAGTCGTACGTACGGACGTTTGGTGACTTTCACATTCATAGAATAGATAGAATAATGAATATGGTTGTACTATATTTGTAATAAAATAACAGTATATATAAGGTATTGGGGTTATTATTTTGGTATTGAATAAACTAAGAAAGAGTAAGTGGAAGAAGAAAGAAACTTTGAAAAAGTTGATGAAATAATTACTTCTTCCTCAGGTGCTTCCATTTGATTGGATCAAAAGGGCTCTTTAGGTAAGATTTATGATCAATGTATGACCTCTATGATATTTTGAGGGTAGTTGGGAGGAAATTTGAGTAGGTTTTGGCCATGCCAAATGGGTTTGGAGATGTGATTTTGAGAGAAGGGGAAGTGTCCTTTTATAAGAGGGGTGAGGGTCACTTTTGGAAAATCTTGAAATATTATTTAATTATACAATTATATTCGGTTTATAATATATCAAAAAGTATTTATTGCAAGGCTAAGGTGGGTATGGGTCGAAAACCTCTCAACCAATAGGTTTTATTTAGTTTTATTTCACCCTATTAACCATATCTTTTAGATTTAACTCCTAGTTAAATAATTTATCTTTTAAAATGTATTCTTTAATTTTTATATTACATGGTTAATAAACATACTATAAAATGAAGAGATACTATCAAGTGGTTCATTAAAGAAATATCTATCATTATATAAGTTCTTCTCTAGATCCTTATAATTTTAAAAATGTTATATCAATTAATAATATAGTATCTGTTTTAAAAACTCATTTATGTTGATTTTCACACTATTTAGTATTTTGTTTTTGTGAAAGTAAAAAAAACATGATTACTTAGAGAAAAATAAATTAAATCAATCCTAACATGTCATATTAACCTATAAAATTCATAGAATTCATCAAATGTCTCAATTTTCGTTTTTTTAATATTTATAACATCAATTATTTTAGTCTTTCATTAATAAGGTAATTATTGCATCATATTATGTCATAAATAAATTAAATTATTTAATGTATAAAAATTATAAATACAATATAATTATGTTGGAAATTTTTTTATATTTCTAATGATTATTTATAGTTGAATTTATCTTATATATAACCCTATATTAAAACTGTTTTATTTATTAAAATTTGAATTTAAAACTTTTAACTCTTTTTTAAATAAAATAATAAAAAATATCTTAATTTAATCCAAGTGAATCAAATAGAATCATATTTTATCCCTAAGATTTATTTTGGTTGAAAAACATTTATCCAATAGAATTAGGACATGTTTTAGGGTAATTTAATATCATTTTTACCTTTAATTACCCTATTTAATTTTAACCATGGTAAATAAAATTCAAAAGTTTCTATTCACTAAAAATTATTTTTCTCTTATTGAATCACATTTTATTTACTGATGTAAATTATTTCTCACAAATTTTCGAAATTAAATTCACATAAGCGTTAAAATTATGTTTTATGCAAATTAGAAAATGTTCCTAGAAGGTGGGTAAAAGACATTAAAATATTCAATAAACATTTATATATCTATTATTATTATAAAATTAATAAAATTAATTAAATTGGATAAATATAGGTATTATTTATCTACATTTACTTTAAAAAAATCTAAATGTAAAAATAATTATTTAAATAAAAAGTCGGTTTTAAACAATAATGTTGTGTTTTTCACTATTAATAAAAAATTGAATGATTTCAGAAAAATACGAAAAATTTACCCTAAGATAATTTTGTTATTCTGAATCCCAAAATTATGTTTATTTTATAAAATTCAAAACATAAGAGTTTTATTAACTAATTTAAAATTAATTCTCGTTGTCAAAACTCCAAAGTGTTTTTTTTAGAAGTAAAAACTATCGGAATATTGATTTGTGTTTATGTCCAATTTAAATGTGAAATTACATATAATGACCAATATTATATTAAATGGTAAGAATATAATATAATTATACTTAAGAATCATTCAATTGTATTGTTTAATAATATAAATTATTTTGATTAAAAAAGTTGTTTTAAATTTGAATTTTGTAACTTTCTTTATTCATCAAAATATGAAAGTTATCAGAAAAACACCAAAACTTTATCCAAAATAAATTTTTATGTCCGGATTCTAAATAAGAATTTTATTTTGTCAAGTTTAATATATAAGTGTTAGATATTGGATTGAAAAATGGTTCTCCATTAAAATATGCTAAAATTTCTTTTTTTTGAAAAATATTTATTTTATGTGCAAAAATTGTTTTTTCTTAAATTATGTCTAAGAAACACATAATAGGGATGTTAAAATTATAGTGTATATAAAATTATAAATGTATTTGACACTATTCATAACTTCTTTTTGAATGGCTAGTTTGGTAAGTCGTTGTGTGCTCGAACTCAGTGTTGCGTGTAACACAAGCTATTGAATTACTGTAAAGAGATAATATGTTATGAAATACTGGGGTGTTACAATCCATCATCCTTCAATAAATTGTTTTCTCACAATTTTATATTGTTAATAAAAAATAAAAGATTAAAAATAGAAAATACCTTTGTGGAAAACCCACATCAGAATTAGGGTTACAAAAATTTTGTATTAATAAGATGGAAAGGGAAATGAAAAAGTCACCACCAGATTAGTATAGAAGAAATTCCTATAATTTTGGTAATGTATAAATTTTGTGAATTTTCTAAGCAATACATATTTTTCTAGATACGAGCAGGTAGAGGTGGCTCTAGTGTAGATATAAAAAGGATTGAAAACTCAGACAAGGAGTTTTGGGCTTGATCCAGGGTATCCTGGTACACGAAAATGGGCCTTGCTACACTTTTGGTTACAACACTGTCGAGGGATATGCTTAGGATAATTCACATTTTCTTTACAACCCATTATGAAATATTTATGAATAAATACTTCTTCAAAGAAAACATTTTTATAATTGTGGATTATATACATAAACATTTCAATTTACGTTAGGTATTTTACCTGTTTAGAGTCAAGAATTTCAATTCATAAACTAACCTAGTGTATTACATTGTTTAGAAATGGTTCTTAGTAGAATAAATGAGAACTCCAGCAATACGCATGATACAAAGAGTAAAAAGAATCATATTTTTCATGATCTTAAGTCATCATTTAGTAGGGAAATAGTCTCCCACATATTCTCACCTTAATAAAAAATAGTATCATGTGTCAATAAGATAATTGAATAATTCTATGAGTCCAATGGATTTCAAGGGAAGTAATAAAAGAAGAGGATGGAAAAGAAAAAGATGGAAAAAGGGAAAAGGGGGGAGAAGGATTTTCTGACATGTGATAACTATTGAAAGAGTCACTGTGGTAAATTCATGAAGGTTATGGGAGTTTTTTATTAGTGTGGACAAAAATAACACCACGTTCGTGATTTTAATGGTAAGAAAAAGGTTTCAAATTTACAATTCTTTATCTCCAATTAGTTGGTACAGTACATGAATCAAAGTCCCAATCATCAGAGTATACCCCAAATGATGCTATTGGATAATAATCAAGTTATGATACTACAACAGATGAAGTGGAATGATTAGTGATATTATGTCATTATTAAATAATTTTTTCATTTGAGTAATTTATTAATGATTTACAATTTATAATAATTATAGTGTATATAAGTATTTTACTATAGTACTATTTCATTAAGGATTTGACATTGTATGGTACCCAGTTAAGTGACACAGTTTCAAGTTAAACATTTTGGGAAATATGTGGTTGGGAGAAATAAACCCATTAATATGTTTCTACAACTCAGATAATTATTCCATAATAAGATATGATTGATTTTGATAAATTATATTCTATATTATTGACTTGCTTCAAAATAATTAATTTTTTCTTTAATCCATCACTATTGGAGTTTAAAACATTTTTTGATATAATAAGTATATCCTGTATTCTATAAGAAATAAGGGACCATAAATGAAATAAGTAAGGTTTGTTGGTAATTCAGGGTGTTACTATGTTTTAAGATAACACATGATGAAGGTATTCACATATAATTATGTGGAAAAAGATATCTTCATTATGATTACTTTCCTTATAAACTTTGGACTGTGAGTATGGAAAAAAGTATTTCAGATAAGTCTAAATGTTGGAATCACTTATGTAGGCTATTGGATACTATTATTTAGGGTTAAAAAAATTCTTAAGATTATTTTTGGATTTATATAAAAAAGGACAACCCCGAGGTCAGGCAATAACCCGTCGTTTCTGGAAAGGTCACGAGACTTGAATCTGCAACTGAAAGGCAACAATGGTGCATCACCTACCACTGGCCTGCGTTATGTCATGGTTTGTATAATGTAATATTTTATGTTCGAACAGATGAATTATAAATTCATTATTTTTGGAACCCTATATTACTAGGATAAATAGAATATTTTTTAATTCTATTATCTTTTAAATAAACGATGAGTTTGTGGTAGAAGTTAGTTTAAGAATGGAACTCTATTGTTCAAGTATTTTTTTCTTATTCTATGAAGAAATTAATTCTTAAAAATAAAGGAAAAGGTTTTAAAACCAAAATTTTTTTATCCAAATACCTTATGTTTTGATGAACGGGTGATATTTTAAGTCATCGTAGATTTATGGCTTTGAGTTCCTCAATATCACATTTATTGTTCACTTATTTGTGATTCATGACCTCAATCACACCCTATAAATACTAACATTTTCCCTTAAATTATTTGTCTCTAATTACCACCAATTTTTTCTTATTCGAGATCATATTTTGGTGGTGACATTTTCATTTCCCTTTCCCTCTTATTAAGACTAAATTTTATTAACCCTATTTCCGATGAGGGCTTTCCACAAAGGTATTTTCTATTTTCTACAATTTATTTTTGAATAAAAATTTCAAATTCTGAAGATGGAATTTATTAAAGGATTGGAGAATGTAACACCATAAGACTTCATAGTATGTTATCTCTTTAAAGTAATTTAATAGCTTGCGCTACATGCAACAATGAGTTCAAGCGCATCACGACCAATCAAACTAGCCGTTCAAAACATGGTAATGAATATTATTAACTAAATTTTTAGTTTTTTATACTCCATATAATTTTTAAATATATATTAGGTGTTTCCTAGACTTAATAAAAGAAATAATTCAATTTTTTAGGTAAAATAAGTATTTTCAAAAAGTGAAATTTGACCGCCTTTTAATGGAGAACACTTTTTAAAATAAAATATTTGAAACTTTTATATATTAAATTTGAAATATTAAACTTATTATTTAGAATAGGGACATTAAAATTTAGTTTGGGTAAATTTTTTGTGTTTTCTGATAACTTTCATATTTTGATGAATAGTGAAAATTACTGAATTTTAATTCAAAACAAATTTTTTAATCAAAATAACTTATAGTGTAAAATTATACATCTGAATGGTTTTGAAGTATAAATATATTTTATTTTTATCATTTAATCCTATGTTGGTCATTGAACATAATTTTACATTTAAATTGGTCATAAACACATATCAATCTTTTGATAGTTTTTACTTCCCAAAAAAACTCGCTTTCTAGTTTTGACCACGAGAATTAATTTTATATTATTTAATGAAAATTTTATGTTTTGAATTTGATAAAATAGACATAATTTTTTGAATTTTGAATATCAAAATTATCTTAGGTTGATTTTTTTTCTAAAAACATTCAATTTTTGATGAATAGTGAAAAATAATGCATAGTACATAAAAATGGACTTTTTATTTAAATAAATATTTATTTTATTTGAATTCATTTTATGTAAAAATAGATAAATAATAACTATATAAGTTCAATGTAATTTATTTAAGTCATTTTATTATAAGATTAGATATATAAAATTTTATTGACTTTTTAAAGTCTTTTACCCACCTTTTGGGCACATTTGCAATTTTCCATCAAACATAATTTTACTACTATGAATTTAATTTCAAAAATACAATATATGAAGTTGAAATCAGTACGAAAAATGTGGTTCAATAGGATGAAAATAATTTATTTTATGAATAGTAGCTTTTGAATTTTATTTACCTTGGTTAAAAGTAAATAAGCCAATTAAAGGTAAAAAGGATATTATAATTATCCTAAAACATGTCCTAATTCTATTTTAAAAGTGTTTACCAACCAAAATAAACCTTAAGAATAAAATATGATCCTCTTTGATACAGTTGTATTAGATTATGACATTTATTATTATTTTATTTAAAGAAGAGTTAAAAGTGTAAAATTCACATTTTAATAATAAACAATTTTTAATAAAGGCTTTTGCATAAGAAAAATTCGACAATAAATGTTAAATATAAAGCTAAAAGAATTTACTACATCATGGTATTTTATTTATAATTTTTAGACATTAAATAATTAAATTTATTTATGACACAATTATGAAGAAGTTATTATCTTATTAATGAAGGATTAAAATAATTGATATTATAAATATCAAAATAAATTTATATTGAGACTTTTTATGCCATACACGAATTTTCTTGGTGAATATGACTTTTTATAGTTTATATAATGTATTTTTTTTGAATTAATAAACTTTTTATAAATTTCAAAAAAACTAAATACTAAATAGTGTCAAAATTGACATAGATGAGTTTTTAAAACAAATACTATATTATTAAATGATATAATATTATAAAATATATAAGGATTGAAAAAAGGACTTGTATGATCATAGATATGTAATTAATGAACCAATTTAGTTTCTTTTTGCATTTTATAGTAAATTTATTGACCATTTATTATAATAATACAAGAATACATGGTAAAACTTAATCTATTTAACTACAAGTTAAATCTAAAAGATAAGGTTAATATGATGACGTAAACATGCCTAAAACCTATTTTTGAGAGGTTTTAGACCCATCCCCACATTATACTATAAATAAATCCATTTTGAGACATTATAAAGAAAAAAATACTTTATAATAAAAATAATATTTCAAGCTTTTCCTAAAGTGAGCCTTACCTCTCTTATAAAAGGGTACTCCACCTTATCATAATTTCACACCTCCAAAGTCATTTGGCTCAGAAAAACCCTACTAAAATATCCCCAAAACTACCCTCACTTCAACCTAGATTCAGCACTTTGATCAGAAGCCAAACTAAGGATACATTTTTATCAAATCAAAAGGAAACACCTGAAGAAGAGGTAATAATTTCATCACCACTTTCAATGTTCATTTCTTCTTCCACTTCCTCTTTCTTTGTTGTTTCCATACCAAAATAATAACTCCAATAACTTATACTTACTGTGATGTTATTATAAATATGGTACAACCATATTCATTACTCTATCCATCCAACGAATGACAAAGTCACCATATGTGTATATATACGGGTTACCGTCTCCACGTCGTGGTGTAGTTTGTTATACAACACTTAATTATTTGTATGTGTATAATAATAAGTATAATTAATTTAAATAATAAATATGACATTTTAATTATTCTATATATAATATATATCATTCAATTGCATACTATTTCACAATCAATACAATGATATTGTCGCTCGTGCGTACATACGGATTACCATCTCCACGAATGTGATGAGATTCATTCCCCATGGTAATCATTCAAGAATAATTTTTATTTTATGATTAAAAATAATTTTTAAAAACTGAATATCATTATATATATGAATCCAATACATCTTATTCATAACGTACATAACTTACGTAATAAAATATATAATGTAAAATGAATCCGTTAACATTGGAAACAATGATACAACTGAAATATTATTAACAAATAAATATTACAATATTATATATGATATCATATTTATGTATGTGGTTCTTCTATAATTTAATAAAAATAATTTAACTATTATATAGGTGGTTAACATACCCTCTATCAAGTAAAATTACAAGGTAACAGTTAATTGTACAATCTCTTCATTATCTGAGGTTGTTTATACATGAGTATCTACTGCGACCTCTTTATCATCCACATATGTGTTTCTTAAAAATGTATTTCAATTTTTTTTACTATTTACTAGACTATGGTTTAAATTCATTTATACCCTCATATTAATTTTTATAAAAAAATTAAATAAATATTTCCATCATTTTCCAAACAAGGTACTTTATAACCTTTTCGGAAAATTAAGGTAAGAATGTTTTCTTAACTTATACGGCAGGTGTGGCTATTTTCTGCCATTATATCCCCTTTGAATCTTCCCATACAATATTATAATAATATTTTCAAAATAAATTTTTTCTTTTATAATTGCATGACTTTTAAATGATTTCAAAATAGAAATAAATTTTATCTCAAATAGTTTTGATTTATCTATGTCAACAGAATCTGATGGATTTTACACTAGTTTGAATTTGATTTATTATGATAAAATATTCCATATTGTATTGAAGGTTTTGTGATATGTTTGACTGTTGATGTTTTATTTTTATACCATTTATGGTGTATGGTTAAAGTGTCTATATTTTTTTTTCTAGTTTTAATATGAATTTTTATGTTATGCTTCACGCTTTTCATATTAGCAATACATTGGACTTAGTAAGTGACTAGTGGTGACCGTTATAGATCCTCAATGCGTCGGTAGGTCTCATGAGACAAAATAGTGTCTTGGAACAAGGTCTTGAAAAAATCATATTTGTAGTGTTGGAACAGGGCCTTGACTATGTGGTAATGATGTCTGATATTATGCATTCCATCAATATGATATTGGCTATTGATATGACATGTGATTATTCGACTGGTAGAATATCCATGTGAATAAGTAAATGTTATTATTTGATTTATCTTTTTCATATTATGCTGAAGTTTAAGTTTAAAAGGCCTGTGTTATAGTCTTTTACATTGCCTTAAATGTTTGTTCTTATTTATGATTGTTTCTACTATATTTTTATCCTTATTGAGCATCTGATCTCACCCATTTCTAATGTTTTATTTTTCCCAGGATGCGAAGAAGTGTAATTGTTTTGATATATAGAGTTAAGCTACGAAAATAATGGAATTATCAAAGGATTATTTGTTCTTATATTATGTCTAAAAACACATAATATAGATGTTAAAATTATATGGAGTATATAAAATTCAAAATGTAGTTAATACTATTCATATCTATTTTTTGAATGGCTAGTTTGGTAAGCCGTGGTTTAATCGAACTCAGTTTTGCGTGTATCACAATATAATTTTATATTACATGGTATTAAAGGATGTTTAGAAACAACCTTGGAAATAGATTTAGATAAACTCTGATTTTTAAACATTAACATAAGATAGACTTTAAGGATTAGTGTAGAAGAACTTCCTAGAATTTTGGTAATGTATTTATTTTTTGAATTTTCCAAAAAATACATCCCTGTATGGATATTAGCAGGTAGAGGCAGCTCTAGAACAGATGTACCTAGGAGTGAAAACTCTGGAAAGGAGTTTTGAGCATGACCTGGGGTATCCTGGTACATGACAAGTGGCCTTTATGCACTCTTGGTTATGATACTCATGGGGGATATGCTTAGGATAATCGACATTTTCATTACAAACCATTATGAACGATTTATGAATAAATACCACCTTAATGAAAACATTTTTTATGATTATTGATTATATGCATAAAATATTAAATTTTTGGTAGGTATTTTACATTTTTAGAATTATGCATTGCGATTCATAAACTAACCTTGTGTATGTCATTATTTAGAAATGGTCTCAAGTAGATGGAATGAGATATCCAACAATACGAATGATCCAAAGAGTAATAAGGGTCATATCTTTCATGGTTTTAAGCCAACATTTAGAAGTTAAATAGTATCCCACATATTCTCATCATATGAAGAAATATTATAATGAGTTAATAAGATAAGTAATGAATTCTCAGATTTATGTGGCTTTGAAGGGAAGCTAGAGAAGAAAAATATGGTAGAGAGAAAGATGGATATAGGGAAGAAGGGAAAGAAGGATGTTCCCATATGTGATAATTGAGGAAAGAATCACCTTGGTAAATTCTTGAATGTAATGGGAGTTTGTTATAAGTGTGGAGAAAAAGTACATCAAGTACGTGATTTCATGGGTAAGAAAAAGGTTTCAAATATACAATGCTTCATCTGGAAGGAGTTAGGAAACTATGCGAAACAATGTCTCAATCATCAGAGTATACCTCAAATGATACTGTTGGATAATAATCAAGTAATGATACTACCACAGATGAAGAAGAAGGACTAGGGTTCTTATGTTGATATAAAAATATTATGTCATTTGAGTGTTGTATCCATGATGTACTAGTTATAAGAATTTTGGAGTATATAAGGATTGTACTATAGTACTATTTCATTAAGGATTTGAGATTGTGTGGTACCAAGAAAAGTGACTTAGTAGAAAGTTAAAATTTTTGGAAAATACATGGTTGAAGGAAATATAAACTATAATATTGTCCTGATACTAAGGTATTGATTTTGGAATAAGAAATGATTTATTTGGATAAATTATATTGGATTTTATTGACTACCTTGTAACTAATTAAGGGTTTGTTTATTCCATCATTGTTCGAAATTACAACATTTTTGGATTTAAGGATCATATCCAGTATTCTATGTTTTACAGAAGGAATAATGAAGTTCATACCAATTGAAAATGGTTTTCTGGTAATTTATTTTATTACCACATTTTAAGAGAATACACGATGAAGGTATTCACTGGTATATTATGTTTACCATCCTTATAACATTTGGACTGTGAGTTGAGACAGATGTATTTTTGATAAGTCAAAAGGTTGGAATGAATTAAGATGAACATTATATACTATTGTTTAAGGTTAAAACATTTTTAAGATTATTTTTGGATTGTTATAAAAAGTACAACCTGAATGTTGGGTGGAAACCTGTCGCATCCAATAAGGTTGCGAGACTTGAACCCGCAATCGAAGGGCAATAAGGTTTCATCACCTACCACTATCCTACGTGATGTCTTAGTTTATATGATGTAAGTTTTTTTAAATGATCTGACAGATGAATTATAAATTCATTATTTTTGAAACCCTATACGATTAGGATAAAAATAATATTTTTTAGTTCTATTATCTTTTGGGAGTAAAATATGAGTTTGTGGTAGAAATTTGTTAAAGGATGGAACTCTACTTGTCAATTATTGTTTTCTTATTCTATGAAGAAATTAATACTTAAACATTAGGGAAATAATCGTAAAACTAGAAATGTGTGATCATAATACCTTATGTTTTGATGAACCAATAATATTTTAAGTCGGCATAGATTTATGGATTTGAGGCCCTCAATTTTCTATTTATTGTTCACTCGTTTATGATTCATGACCTCAATCACTCCCTATAAATATTTACATTTTCCCCCAAATTATGTGTCTCAAATTTCCACCAATGTACTTTAATTCGAAATCCTAATTTAGTAGGGACTTTTTCATTTCCCTTTCCCTCTTATTAAGAATAAATTTTATTAACCCTACTTCTGATATGGGTTTTTCAAAAAGGTATTTTCTATTTCTAACATTTTATTTTGGAGGAAAAATTTCAAATTGCTAAGATGGCATTTTTTAAAGGATAAGAGAATATAACACCCTAAGATTTCATAGTACGATATCTTTTTAAAGTTATTCAATAGCTAACGCTACAGGTAACATTGAGTTCAAGCACACCACGACTTACCAAACTAGCCGTTCAAAAAGTAGTTATGAATAGTATTAACTGAATTTTAAATTTATATACTATATATAATTTTATAATCCATATTATGTGCTTCTTATACTTAATATAAGAACAAATTCATTTTTTCATATAAAAGAAGTACTTTTCAAAAAATGAAATTTTACCACCTTTTAATGGTGAACCCTTTCTAAATCCAATTTTTAACACTTTTATATATTTAATTTAATAAAATTAAATTTTTCATTAAAATAGGGACATAAAAATTTAGTTTGGATAAATTTTTGGTACTATTGTGATAAATTTCATATCTGGATAAATAGTGAACATATTACATTTTAAATGAAAACAACTTTTTTAATCGAAATAATTTATAGTGGTAAATTATTCATTTGAGTGGATTTAAAGTATAATTATATTATATTTTTATAATTTAATATAATTAATATAATTTTATGTACATTCACATTTAAATTGTACATAAAAACATGTAAATATTTTGATAGTTTTTACTTCTTACAAAATTGTTTTCTCGTTTTGACAATGGGAATTAATTTTAAATTAATTAATGCAAATAATATGTTTCAAAAGTGGTAAAATAGACATAATTTTTGGATTCATAATAATAAAATTATATTAGGGTGAATTTTTGATATTTTTCTGAAAACTTTCAATTTTTGATGAATAGTGAAAACCATTGCGTTATTATTTAAAACTGAATTTTATGAAAATAATTATTATTTTTATTTAAATTTATTTTAAATTCAAAATAGATACATAATACATATATTATTTCAATGTAATTCAATGTAATTCATTTTATAATACGACTAGATGTGTAAAATTTTATTGACTTTTTTAACGTTTTTTACCCACCTTCAAGGCACATTTAAAAATTTTCTTAAAACATTATTTTACCATTTTTGTGAATTGAATTTCTAAAATCTGAGAGTCATGAATGACATCAGTAAGTAAAATGTGGTTCAATCGAATGAAAATAATTTTTGGTGAATGGTAACTATTGAATTTTATTTACCATGGTTAAAAGTAAATATGGTAATTAAAGGTAAACTGATATTATAATTACCCTAAAACATATCTTAATTCTATTAGATCAGTTTATTTCAACAAAAATAAACCTTAGGGAAAAAAATTATCCTTTTGGTCCACTTTAATTAGATTAGAACATTTATTATTATTTTATTTAAACAAGATTTAAAAGTGTCCAATTCAATGATTAATAACTAATCCATTTTTAATATAGGGTTATAAAAAAATTAATTCAACTATAAATATTCATTAGAAATATAAAAGGATTTCCTACATAATGATATTTTATTTATAATTTTTAGACATTATATAATTAAATTTATTTATGAAATGATGACGATTCAGTAAAAGCCTTATTAATGAAAGATTAAAATAATTGATAATATAAATATCCAAATAAATTTAAATTTAGACTTTTGATGAATTCCACATATTTTATAGGTTAATATTATATTTTAGGGTTGATTAAATAATTTTTTTCTAAGTGATAAGGAATTTATGACTTCCACAAAAACAAAATACCAAATAGTGTCAAAATAGACATAAATGAGTTTTTAAAACAAACACTATATTATTAATTGATAGAATATTTCTAAAAAAACAAGGTTATGACAAATAACATATATAATGTTATATATATATTTAATGAATAACTTGGGGTTCAATTGGCTTTTTATAGTATGTTTATTAACCATCTAATATAGAAATACAAGAAGACACTTTAAAAGTTAAACTATTTTTCTAAGAGTTAAATCTAATATATATGTCTAAAATGGTGACCTAAACTTTTATAAAACCTATTGGTTGAGAGTATTTCGACCCAAAATCACATTATCCTCAAACTGAATCCATTTGGATCCATTATAAACAGAAAATGATTTTATAAAAAAATAAAATTTCAAGCATTTCCTAAAGGGACACTCACCTCTCTTATAAAAGGGTGCTTCCCCTTCTCTCAAAATCTCACCTCCAAAGCTATTTTTCTCAGCCAACACCAGCAAAAATATTCTCCCAACTACCCTAAATTCATCCTAGAATCCTTAATTTGATCATAATCCAACTTAAGGAGCCCATTTGATCAAATAAAATTGAAGAACCTGAAAAAGAGGTAATTACTTTTTCACCTCTTTCAAAGTTCTTTTCTTCTTCCACTTCCACTTTCTTTGTTGTTTCCATAACAAAATAATTCATGAAATACCTTATACATATTGTGATGTTATTATAAATATGTTACAACCATATTCATTATTCTATCCATCCTATGAATGACAAGTCACCATACGTTCGTATGTACGGCTTACCGTCTCCACATCGTGGTGTAGTTTGTTATTCAAACACTTCATTAATTTGATGGGTATAATAATGATTATAAATAATGTAATTAAAAAATATAAAATGTTAATTATTATTTATATATGATATACCCTCCAATTACATACGATTTCACAATGAATTTAATGATATTTTCGCTCATGCGTATGTACGGATTACCGTCTCCGCTAACGTGGTGAAATTCATTCCTCATCCTAACCATTCAATAATATTTTTCATTTATGATTAAAAATAATGTTAAATAACTTAATATCATTCTATATATGATGTAATTTATAATTATGGACATCATATCCACATAGTCAAGGCCTCATTCCAAGACTAAAAAAAATATTTTTCCAAGGCCTTTTGTCAAGACACTTGTTTGTCTCGTGAGGCCAACCGATGCATCAAGGAGCTATAGAAGGATCCTCCCATCACTTACTAAGTGCAATTAATTCCTCATATGAAAAGTTTTAAACATAACATAAATATTCATATTAAAACTATCATATAAAATTTCAATACTTTAACCATAAACCATGAATGGTATAAAAACAACACATCCATAGTCAAACATATCATAACTCACTCAATACAACATAGAACATTGTATTAAATTAAATAAACCACAATCATGAGTAATATCTAGTATTGGATGTTGACATAGTTTAAAATGATTAGTAAAACTATTTTAAATAAATATCCCTTTTACATGTAATCATTTAAAACTCACACAATTTAGAGAGGAAGGCATTTAAAAGATGATTTTGAATCAAAGATTCACATACCACTTTGAACCTTTTAAAAGTAATTAACATTTTAAAACATTCATGTCCATATAAATAAATCCCTAAAACAATTTTAAAAATATATACATTAATGATAATAATCTAGATAAATAAATATTTAAACCATTTAAATTGATGTTTATGTTGGAGTCCCTTAAAAAGAATCCTTTTGAAAACCCTTTTCTGAAACATGGACATGGATAATAAATATGTCCCAATAAAAAAATTCACATAAACAATATTGGATAATAATGGTATTGGGGAATTAACCCTTATATTGTATAGTTCCTTGGTCGATGGTACATTAACGACTTGGATAATAGTTATATAAATTTTATTAAATTATAAAATTTCCACATACATAGATATGATATCATATATGATCTTCTAATATTGCTTTGTTAATAATATTTCAGTAGTATCATTGTTTTGGGTGTTAATTCATTCATTTTCCTTTATATGTTTTCTTACATAAGTCAAGATTTTTATGGATAGGAAGTATTTTATCAATATCCACAATGATATTATGTTCTTAAAAAATAGTTTTAATCGTAAAATGAAAATTATTCTTTAATAGTTACGATGGATAATGAATCTCATCGCGTTCGTGGAGATGGTAATCTATATGTACGCAGGAGAAACAATACCATTCTATTAATATTGAATTTATTTTTAATTTGATGTTATATCATAAATTCAGAATCATTAACATGTTATATTTATTATTTACATCAATTAAAATCATTATTATACTCATCCAAATAATGAAGTGTTGAATAACAAACTTCACCACAACGTGGAGATGGTAAGTCATACGTAAGCACGTTTTCTGACTGTGTCATTCGTAAGATGGATAGAATAATGAATATGGTTGTACCATATTAATAATAATATAACAGTATTTATAAGGTACTTGAGTTATTATTTTGGTATGGAAAAAACAAAGAAATAAGAAGTGGAAGAAGAAAAGAATTTTGAAAGATGTGATGAAATAATTATCTCTTCTTTGGGTGATTCCTATTAATGTGATTAAAAGGGATCCCTAGGTTATATTTCGGATAAAATAAAGGACTCTAGGTTGGATTTAGGGTAGTTGAGAGTATATTTGGGCAGGGTTTGGCTGAGACAAATGTCATTGGAGGAGTGATTTTGATAGAAGGGGCATTACAGTTTTATAAGAGAGGTGAGGGCCACTTTAGGAAAAGTTTAAAATATTATTTTATAATACAATAATATTCAGTTTATAGTGGATACAAAAAGATTTATTTGGAGTCTAATGTGGGTCGGAGTTTAATACCTCTAAACCAATAGGTTTTAGATAGGTTTAGGTCAGTATATTAACCTTATCTTTCAGATTTAACTCTTAGTTAAATAGTATAACTTTTACAATGTCTTCTTTTATTTTTATATTAGATGGATAATAAAAATAATATAAAATTCCAATGAAACATCAAGTGGTTCATCAATGAAATATATATAATTATATAAGTTCTTTGGCTGGACATTATATTTTCAGGAATATTAAATCAATAAATAATACATTATTTGTTTTAAAAAATCATTTATGTTAATTTTGACACAATTTAGTATTTTGTTTTTTCGAAAGTCAAAAAAACATTATTACTTCGAATGAAATAAATTAAATCAATCCTAAAATGTCAAATTAACCTATAAATTTATTTTAATGCATCAAAATTCTCAATTTACATTTATTTTAAAATTTATAACATCAATTATTTTAGTCTTTCATTAATATTTTAATTATTGCATCTTCATTATGTCCTAAATAAATTTAAATATAAATTCTCTAAAAATTATAAATAAAATACCATTATGTAGGAAATATTATTATATTTTTAATTAATATTTATATTCAAATGTATATTATTTATAACCCTATATAAAAAATGGTTTAGAAATTAAATTTTGAATTTAACACTTTTATCTCTTCTTTATATAAAACAATAATATATGTCCTAATCTTATCCAAGTGAATCCAATAGGGTCATATTTAATTCCTAAGGATGAGTTTGGTCGAAAAACGCTTATCCGGTAGAATTAAGACATCTATTAGGGTAATTATAATATCATATTTACCTTTAATTATCATATTTACGTTTAACAATGTTAAATAAAATTCAAAAGTTACTATTAACCAAAAATTATTTTCATCATATTGACCCAAATTTTATATACTGATGTCAACCATGTCTCTCTGATTTTTTAAATTCAATTCATAGTAGCAATAAAATTACGTTTTATGCAAATTTTCAAATGTTCCTAGAAGGTAGGTAAAAGATATAAAAAAATTCAATAAAATTATATATATATAAAATTATTATAAAATGACACCATTTAATTATATTGGATTAATATATGTATTATGTATCTATTTAGAATTTTTAAAAAATAAATATAAAATAATTATTTAAATAAATAGTCGTTTTTAAACATTAATGTTGTGTTTTTCACAATTCATAAAAAATTGAATGATTTTAGAAAAATACCAAAAATTCACCCTATGATAATTTTGATATTATAAATCCAAAAATTATGTCTATTTTACCAAATTAAAAATATATGAGTTTCATTAATTAATTTAAAATTATTTCTTGTTGTTAAAACCAAAAAGTGTGTTTTTGAGAAGTAAAAACTATCAAAGGATTGATATATGTTTATGTCTAATTTAAATGTTTAATTTCATCCAGTGACCAATTTTATATTAAATGATAAAAATATAATCTAATTATCAATTTAAATCATTCAAATTTATTATTTATCACTGTAAATTGTTTTGATTAAAAAATTTGTTTTCAATTAAACTTTAGTATCTTTCCCTATTCATCAAAATATGAAAGTTATCATAAAAACACAAAAAAAATTATCCAAACTAAATTTTTATTTCCGAATTCTAAATAAGAATTTTTTTTGAAATTGAATATATAAATGTGTAAAATATTGTATTTAAAAAGGGTGCTCCATTAAAAGCTGGTAAAATTGCATTTTTTTTTTGAAAAATGATAATTTTATCTAAAAATTGAAATTGTTCTTTTAATATCCCTACGAAACACATAATATGGATGTTAAAATTATATTGAGTGTATAAAATTCAAAATGTAGTTAATACTATTCATAACTACTTTTTGAACGGCTAGTTTGGTAAGTTGTGGTGCGCTCGATCTCGGTGTTGTGTGTAGCACAAGCTATTAAATTACTTTAAAGAGATAATGTACTATCAAATTTGAGGGTGTTACATTCTCCCATCCTTCACTAAATCACATCCTAGAAATTTGAAATTATTCTTTCAAAATAAAAGGTTAAAAATAAAAAATACCTTTTCGGAAAACCTACATCAAAAATAGGGTTACAAAAATTTAGTCTTAATAAGAGAGAAATGGAAATGAAAAAAGTCACCACCAAATTATGATTTCTAATAGAAGAACATTGGTGTCAATTTGAGTCATATAATTTTAGTGGAAACGTAAATATTTATAGTGAGTGATTGAGGTCATAAATCCCAAACAAGTGAACAATAAATGGGATATTGAGTACCTCGAAGCCATAAATCTATGATGATTTAAATATCATTAGTTCAAAAAAACATAACGTATTAGGATAAAACATTTTTTGGTTTTAAGATCCCTTCCCTATTGTTTAAGAATTAAATTCTTCATACAATAAGAGGGACAAAATACTATACAAGGTGAGTTCCATCCAGCAACTAAATTCTACCACAAACTCATATTTCACTCCAAAAGATAATTGAATTCAAAACTATTCTATTTATCCTAAACATATTGGTTTCCAAAAATAATGAATTTATAATTCATATTTCTGATCATTTAAAAAAATATAAATTAACCAAACTAGGACATCATTTAGTCCAATGGTATGTGATTCACCCTTTTCACCCTTTGGTTGAGGGTTCAAGTCTCACAGCCTTATCGGACGCCATGGGATGCCGCTCGACCTCCGGGTTGTCTTTTTTATAACAATCAAAAAATAATCTTGAGAAATGTTTTAACCATAAACAATAGTATCCAATGTCCAACTTGATTCATTATAAACATTAGACTTATTCAAAATACTTCTGTCTAAACTCACTGCCTAATAGTTATAAGGAAGATAAACATATTTAAGATCTATTTTTCAATGTAATAACATGTGAATAAATTAGTCATGTATTCTCTTCAAACATGGTAACACCCTTAATTACCATAAAATCTTATTTATTAAATTCATACTCCCTTATTCCTTATAGAATACAGTATATACTCCTTATATCCCAAAATGTTGTAAACTCTAATAATTATGGAACAAACAAACAATTAACTAGTTTTAAGGTACTCATGAATATCCAATATAATTTATCCACATCAATCATCTCTTATTCCAAAATCACTACCTTAGAATCAAGACCATATTTGGGTATAGCTTTCCCTCATCCATCTATTTTTCAAAAAGATTAACTTATTATTGAGTCACTTTTCATAGTACCATACAATATCAAATCCTTAATGAAATAGTACTACATTACAATCCTTATATACACCATAATTCTTATAACTAGTATATAATTGATACAACACTCAAATAACATAATTATTTAATAACAACATAATAAAACTAGTCATTCCTCTTCATCTGTGGTAGTACCATAATGTGATTATTATCCAACAGCATCATTTGTGGTATACTCTGATGATTGGGATATTGTTTCACGTAGTGTCCCAACTCATTGCAGATGAAGCATTTCACATTTGAAACATTTTTCTTACCCTTGAAATGATGTACTTAGTGTCCTTTTTCTCCGCACTTATAACAAACTCCCATTCCCTTCAATCATTTACTAAGGTGATTCTTTCTACAGTTATCACATATGGGAAAATCCTTCTTTCCCTTCTTCCCATTATCCATCATTCTCTCTGCCATCCTTTTTTTCTATATTCCCTTCAAAGCCATAGGACTCAGATAATTATTTACTTATATTATTAACAAATGATACAATTTCTTCATATGATGAGAATACGTGGGAGGATCTTTCCATTCTAAATTTTGGATTAAGACCATGAAAGATATGATCCATCTTACTCTTTGGATCATGTGTATTTCTAGTGTTATCATTCCTTCTATAGGTCACCATTTCTAAACAATGGCATGCACTACGTTAGTTTATGAATCCCAATTCATAATTCAATACTTGTAAAATAAATAACATAAATTGAAAAATTTATGCATATAATCCATTATCATACAAAATTTTTTCTTTGAGGAGGTATTTACTCATAAATATTTCATAATGTTTTTTAAAGAAAATGTGAATTATCTTAAGCTTATCCACCCGAAGTGTCGTAACCAAAAGTGCAGCAAGTCTGTTGTCCTGTACCAGGATACCTAGGGTCAAGCCTAAAACTCCTTTTTAGAGTTTTCACTCTTAGTTACATGTGTTCTAGAGCCACCTATACCTTCTTATATCTAGATAGAGATGTATTACTTGGAAAATTTACAAAATCTCTACATTACCAAAATTCTAGGAAGTGCTTCTATACTAATCTCCAAAGTCTATCTTAGGGTAATGATTCAAAATTAGAGTTTATCTAAATCTATTTCTAATGTTGTTTATAAACTTTCTATGACATCAACTGTATTGCTCAGACCCGAGTTACCCAGAGTAAGTGTATTATTTTAATACAATACCATGATTAAAAGCGATCATGTCCCAATGGACCGATCAGTTTAGCAGTATTGAAAATATATTATATATATGAACGTTACATTACTATTTCCAAAATAAAACACAACATAAATAATCCTTTTAGAACTCCATTATTCTCCTATTTTAACCCTTCATATCAATCATAATACACTTTTTCGCATCTTGGAAAAAATAACACATAAAAAAGGTGTGAGCTCAAATGCTTAGAAAGGATAACAATATAGTGGAAAATATCATAAATAAACATAAAAATTTATGGCAATGTATAATACTAAAAGAAAATACTTTTAAAATTAAACTTAAGAATAATATGGCAAAGATAAATCAAATAGTTCCATTTAATTATTCACATGGATATTCTAAAAGTTGAATAATCGCATGTAATATTAATAGCTAAATTCATAATAATGGAATGCATAATTTCGACCATCATATCCACATAGTCAAGGCCTCTTACCAAGTCTAAAAAAAAGATTTTTTCAATGGCTTGTGCCAATACAGTAGTTTGTCTCCTGAGACATGTCGATGCATCGAGAAGCTATAGCGGGATCCACCTGTCACGTACTCATTCCAGTTCATTCCTTATATAAAATCGTTAAAAGATAACATAAATATTCATATTAAATATAGCATACGAAATTTCAATATATTAACCATAAGCCATGAATGGTATAAAAGCAACACATCCATAGTCAATCTTATCATAACTCATTAAATACTATATAAAACATTATACTAAAATAAATAAACCTCAATCCTGAATAATATCCAGTAAAGGATTTTGAAAAAGTTGAAAATGATTAAAAATAATTTTTAAGAACATAATATAATTCTGGATATGAATAAAATACATACTATCCAAAACAAACATGACTTCTGTTACAAAGCATATAAAGGAAAACGAATCATTTAACACCCGAAACAATGATACTACAAAAATATTATTAACAAAGAAATATTATAAGATCTTATATGATATCATATTTATCTATGTGGTTCTCGTATAATTTAATAACAATGATTTAACTATTATACAGGTGGTTAACGTACACTTGACCAAGTAAAAGTACAAGGTAAGGGTTAATTCTTCAATCTCGTTATTATCTGAGATTATTTGTGTGTATGTTTTTACTGGGATGTATTTATTATCAATGACCATTATGAAAGATTTATGAGTAAATACCTCCTCAAAAAAAATTTATGTTTTTTTATGATATCCATAAACTGTTCAATTAATGTTTGGTATTTTACAAGTTTGGAATTATACATTGCGATTCCTAAACTAACCTAGTGTATACCATTGTTTAGAAATGGTGCCCAATAGATGGAATGAGAACTCCAACAATGCTCATGATCTAAAGAGTAAGAAGGATCATATCTTTCATTGTCTTAATCTAACATTTAAAAGGTAAATAGTCTCATGTATATTCTCATCATATAAAGAATTAGTATATTGTGTTAATAAGATGAGTAAAGAATTCTTGGAGTCCTATGGATTTAAAGGGAATATATAGAAGAAATGAATGGTAGAGAGAAATATGGATCTAGGGAAGAAGGTAAAATAAGTATTTTCCCATTAGTGATAACTGTGGGAAGAATCACCTTGGTCAATGACTGAAGGGAATGAAAGTTTTTTATAAATGTAGAGAAAAAGGATACCATGTATGTGATTTCAAGGCTAAGAAAAAGGTTTCAAATGTAAAATGATTCATATGAAAAAAGTTGGGAAACTATGTGAATCAATGTCCCAATCATCCGAGTATACCTCTAATCATGTTGTTGGATAATAATCAAGTTATGATACTACCACAGATGAGGGGGAATGACTAGTGTTCTTATGTTGATATTAATGAAATATGGCATTTGAGTGTTGTATCAATGATGTACTGGTTATAAGAATTATGAAGTATATTGGTATTGAAATGTAGTACTATTTCATTAAGGATTTGAGATTGTGTGGTACAAAGAAAAGTGACTCAATATAAAGTTAAACTTTTTTGGAAAATACATGGTCGAAGGAAAGATAAAACTTTAATATAGTCCTAATACTGAGGTAATTATTTTGGAATAAGAGATGGTTGATTTAGATAAATTATATTTTATATTATTCACTACCATGGAACTAATTAATGGTTTTTTATTCCATCATTGTCAGAGATTACAACATTTTTGGATTTAAGTAGCATATCACATAGTCTATGTTTTAAACAAGGAATAAGGAAGTACATACCTATTCGAAATGGTTTTCTAGTAATTAATTTTGTTACCATATTTTATGAGAATACATGATGAAGGTATTCACATATATATTGTGTTAACTTCCTTATAAATTTTGGACTATGAGTTCGGACAGAAGTATTGTAGATATGTTTAAAGGTTCAAATGGATTAAGTTTGACATTGGATACTATTATTATGGTTAAATAATTTCTTAAGATTATTTTTGGATTTTTATAAAAATGGAATCCTGGAGGATGGGTGAAAACCTGTCACGTCCGGCAAGACCATGAGAATTGAACCTGTAACCAAAGGGCGAAAATGGTATATCACCTACCACTGGCCTATGTGATATCCTGAATTATATAATGTAATTTTTTTTAAATTTCTGACCGATGAATTAAAAATTCAATTTTTTTGGAACCCTATACGATTAGGATAAATAGAATATTTTTTTAGTTATATTATATTTTGGGAGTGAAATATGTTTTTTTGGTAGAAATTAGTCAAAGGATGGAACTCTTCTTGTCAAGTATTATTTTCTTATTCTATGAAGAAATTAATACATAAACATTAGGGAAATGATCTTAAAACCAAAAATGAGTTATCATAATACCTTATATTTGGATGAGCCAATAATATTTTAAGTCATCATTTATTTATGGCTTTGAGACCCTCAATTTTATATTTATTTTTCACTTGTTTGTGATTGTTGACATCAGTCACACCATATAAATATTTACGTTTTTCCTCCAATTATGTGTCTCAAATTACCACCAATTTTACCCAATGTTTCTATTTTTTTAAAATAGACATCATTTTTTGATTTGTAATATCAAAATTATCTTTGGGTGAATTTTTTTTATTTTTATGAAATCATTCAGTATTTGATGAATAGTGAAAAACACTGCATTATTGTTTAAAATCGACTTTTTATTTAAATAGTTATACTTAAATTTAATTTTATTAAAGTAAAAAATAGATACATAATACATATATTAATCCAATTTAATTCATTGGAGTCATTTTATAATATGATTAGATATAAAAAAATTTAATGAATTTTTTAATGTCTTTTACCCACCTTCTAGGAATATTTGAAAATTTGCATAAATTTTACTTTTACTGCTTCTGTGAATTAAATTTAAAAAATCTAAGAGACACGGTTGACATCATTAAGTAAAATTTGGTTCAATAGGATGAAAATATTTTTTGATGAATAGTTACTTTTGAATTTTATTTACCGCGGTTTAACGTTAATAGGGTAATTAAAGGAAAAAATGATATTATAATTACCCTATCACATGTTCTAATTCTATTGGATAAGTTTTGTTTTACCAAAATCAACCTTAGGAATAAAATATGATCCTATTTTATTCACTTGGATTATATTATGACATTAATTATTATTTTATTTAAAGACGAGTAAAATGTGTTAAATTCAAATTTTAATAACTAAACCATTTTTTATATAGGGTTACACATAAGATAAATTGAACTTTAAATATTCATTATAAAGATAAAAATATTTACTACATAATGGTATATCATTTATAATTTTTAGATGTTAAATATTTAAATTTATTTTTGACATAATGATGATGTAGTAATTACCTTATAAATGAGAGACTAAAATAATTGATGTTATAAATATTAAAATAAATGTAAATTGAGACTTTCTTTGCATTATAATAATTATATAGGTAAATATGAATTTTTATGACTAATTAATTTTTTTTTGAAGTAATCATCTTTTTTGACATTCACAAAAACCAAATACTAAATAGTTTCAAAATTGACATAAATGGGTTTTTAAAAAAAATACTATATTATTAATTTATATAATATTTCTAAAAATATATGTTTTAGAAAAAGGACTTATATAATGATATATATGTCATTACTTAACCCCTTGAGATTTTTTTGGCATGTTATAGTATGTTTATTAACCATGAAATATAAAAATACAACAAGGCATTGTAAAATATAAACTATTTAACTATGAGACAAATCTGAAAGATAAGGTTAATATGGTGACCTAAATATGTCTAAAATCTATTGGTTGAGATATTTTCCACCCATCCTAGCCTTATCTTCAAAATAAATCCTTTTGGAGCCATTATAAACCGAATATGATTGTATAATAAAATAATATTTCTTGTTTTTTCTAAAGTGACCTTCACCTCTCTTATAAAAGGGTACTTCCCATTATCTCAAAATCACACATCCAAATCCATTTGGCTTGGAAAAACCCTAATCATATGTCTTCCCAAATACCCTCATGTAATTCTAGAGGCCTTACTTTGATCATAAATCCAACCTAAGAATCACTTTTGATCAAATCGAAAGGAATCCCCCGAAGAAGAAGTAATTATTTCATCACCTCTTTCAATGTTCTTTTCTTCTTCCACTTCCTCTTTATTTGTTGTTTACATAACAAAATAATAACTCTGTTAACTTCTATATACTTTGATGTTATTATAAATATGGTATAACCATATTTATTATTCTATCCATCCTATGAATGACAAAGTCACCATAAGATCGTATGTACAGCTTACTGTCTCCATGTCGTGGTGTAGTTTGTTATTCAACACTTCATTATTTGGATGGGTATAATAATGAGTTTAATTGATGTAAATAATAAATATAACATCTTAATTATTCTGTATATATGATATATCATTCAATTACATACTATTTCACCGTCAATAGAATGGTATTATCGGTCGTGCGTACGTACGGATTACCATCTCCAAGAACGTGATAAGATTCATTACTCATCTTAATAATTCAAGAATAATTTTCATTTTATAATTAAAAATAACGTTTAATAACTTAAAAATCATTCTATAGATGAATAAAATACATCCTATCCATAAAAAACATTACTTACATAACAAAAAATATAAAGTAAAATGAATCAGTTAACACCCGATAAAATGATACTACTGAAATATTATTAACAAAGAAATATTAGAAGATAATATATGATATCATATTTATGTATTTGGTTCATGTATAATTTAATAACAATGATTTAACTATTATAGAAGATTTTTATGTACCCTTAACCTAAGAAAATTATATGGTATGGGTTAATTCCTCAATCTTATTATTATCTGAGATTGTATATGTGTGAGTTTTTACTAGGATATATTTATTATCCATGTCCATGTTTCATAAAATAGATTTTAAAAGGATTATTTTTAAAGGGAATCTTTAACTAAAACAGCATTTTAAATGGTTTAAATATTTATTCATTTAAATCATCTTCATTAATTTCCATGTTTTCAAAATAGTTTTATGGATTTATTTATATAAACATGAATGTTTTAAACTGTTAATTCCTTTCAAAAGTTTCAAAGTGGTATGACACACTTTGATTCAAAAATGCCTTTTAAATATATTCATTTATAAATTGTGTAACTTTTAAATGATTATATGAAAAGTTTATATTTCTCTCAAAGAGTTTTACTGGTCATTTTCAATTATGTCAACATCCTTTACTAGATATTATTCATCATTGATGTTTATTTGTTTTAATACAATGTTCTATATTGTATTGAATGAGTTGTGATATGTTTGACTATGTATGTTTTTTTATAATAATCATGTTTTATGGTTAAAGTATCGAAACATCATATGCTAGTATTAATACAAATTTTATTTTTTGTTTCATTCTTTTTATATGATGAATACATTGGACTTAGTAAATGATGGGTGGAGCCTGCTATAGCTCCTTGATGCAACGGTAGGTCTCATGAGACAAACTAGTTTCTTGGCACAAGGCCTTGACAAAGTTTTATTTATAGTCTTTCCATGAGGACATGACTATGTGGATATGATATCTGGCATTATTAATTCCATCATTAGAAGAAAAAAAATTTATATGACATGTGATTATTCGACTAGTATAATCTCCATGTGAATAAGTAAATGGAATTATTTGATTTATGTTTTCCATGTTATGCAGAAGTTTATGTTTAAAAGGATTTTGTTTAGTCTTATACATTGTCTTAAATTTTTATTCTTATTACTGAGCAACTAATCTCACCCCTTTCATATGTGTAATTTTTTTATGGATGCGAAGAAGTGTATTATGATTGATATGCAGGGTTAACCTAGAGGAATAATTTCGTTCTAAAAGGATTATTTATGTTGTGTTTTCTTTTATAAATTTTAATGTAACGTTCATATATGTAATCTATTTTCAAATACTGATAAGCTGATTGGTACTTTGGGACTTGATTCTTTGTAATCATGACAATGTATTAAAATAATGCACCTACTCTGGGTAACTTGGGTTGGGGTGTTACAGTTGGTATCAGAGGATGTTTAGTAACAACCTTGGAAATATATTTAGATAAAATCTGATTTTGAAACATTACCCTAATATAGACTTTGAGGATTAGTATAGAATAACATCCTAGAATTGTGGTAATGTAGACATTTTTTGAATTTTTAGAGAAATGCATCCCTATCTGGATACGAGCACGTAGAGGCCGCTTTGGAACAGATGTACATAAGAGTGAAAACTCTAACAAGGTGTTTCGGTCTTGACCTGGGGTATTCGAGTACACTATAATGGGACTTTCGGCGCTTTTGGTTATGAAACTCTTGGGGGATATGCTTATGATAATTCACATTTTCATTACAAACCATTATAAAGTATTTAGGAGTAAATACCTCCTCAATGAATTTTTTTCATGATTATGGATTATATGCATAAATTTTTCAATTTGTGTAAGGTATTTTAAAAGTTTGGAATTTTTCATTTTGATTCATAAACTAACATAGTGTATGTCATTGTTTAAAAATGGTTCCTTGTAGAAGGAATGATAAGTCTAGAAATACGGATGATCTGAAGAGTAAGATGGATCATATCTTTCATGGTCTTAATCCAACATTTAGAATTGAAATAGTCTCCCACATATTCTAATCAAGTGACTAAATAGTAGTATGGGTTAATAAGATAAGTACATAATTATCTGAGTCCGATGGATTTCAAGGTAAGCCAGAGAAGGAAAGGATGGAAGAGAGAAAGATGGATAAAGGGAAGAAGATAAAGAGGGATTTCTCCATATGTGATAATTATTGAAAAAATAACCTTAGTAAATGATTGAATGGAATGAGAGTGTTTATAAGTGTAGAGAAAATGGACACCATGTACATGATTGAAAGGGTTAGAAAGAGGTTTCAAATGTATAATGCTTCATCAGCAAGGAGTTGGAACACTACGCGAATCAATGTCCCAATCATCCGATAATACCGAAAATGATGTTGTTGGATAATAATCACATTATGACACTACCACAGATGAAGAGGAATGAATATTTTTCTTATGTTGCTATTAAATAATTATTTAATTTGAGTGTTGTATCAACAATGTACTAGTTATAAGAATTATGGAGTATATAATTATTGTACTACAGTATTATTTCATTATGTATCTGAGATTTTATTATACTATGAAAAGTGATAAAATAGCAAGTTATTATTTTTGGAAAATAAATGGATAAGGGAAAGATAGACCTTAATATGGTCGTGATACTAAGGTAGTAATTTTGGAAAAAGATATGATTGATTTGGATCGATTATATTGGATATTCTGGATGGCCTTGAAACTAATTAATCTTTTGATGGTTCCATCATTGTTAAAGTTTACAAGATTTTTCGATATACGGAGTATATCCTTTATTATATAAGAAATAATAGAGTATGAATGTAATCAAGAATGTTTTATTATAATTAAGGTTTTTACCATGTTTTAAGAGAATACATGATGAAGGTATTCACATGTTATTACATAGAAAAATAGATCTTTAATATGTTTACCTTCATTATAACTTTTGGACTGTGAGTTTAGATATAAGTATTTTGGATAATTATAAAGGATAAAATGATTTAAATTGGACATTGGATACTATTTTTTTGAGGTTAAAACATTTCTTAATATTATTTTTGTATTGTTATAAAATGGATGACCCAGAGGTCGGGCGACAACTCGTCGCGTCCGATAAGGCTGTGAGACTTGAACCCACAAACGTAGGGCGACAAGGGTGCATCACCTACCACTAGCCTATGTGATGTCCTAGTTTGTATAATGTATGTTTTTTAAATAATCTGACTGATTAATTATAAATTCATTATTTTTGGAACCCTATACGATTAGAGTAAATAGAATATTTTTGAATTCTTTTATCTTTTGGAGTGAATGATGAGTTTTTGGTAGAAGATAGATAAAGGATGGAACTCTACTTGTCAAGTATTTTTTTTTTTGTCTTATTATATAAAGAAGTTAATTCTTAAAAATTAGAGAAGGAATATTAAATACCAAAAATTTGTTATTATAATACCTTATGTTTTTTTGAACCGATGATATTTAAATCTTCAAAGATTTATGGCTTTGAGGCCCTCAATATCCCATTTATTGTTACCTCGTTTGGGATTGATGACCTCAATCACTCACTATAAATATTTACATTTTTCTTCCAATTATGTGTCTCAAATTTCCACCAATGATCTCCCATTCAAAAATCCTAATTTGTTGGGGACTTTTTCATTTCCCTTTCCCTCTTATTAAGACTAAATTTTAGTAACCCTATTTCTGATTCGGGTTTTCAACAAAGGTATTTTCTTTTTTTAACATTTTATTTTCAAAGAAAAATTTCAAATTTTAAGGACACAATTTATTGATGGAGGGGAGAGTGTAAAACCCCAGGATTTCATAGCACATTATCTCTTTAATGTAATTCAATAGCTTGCGCTACAGGAAACACTGAGTTCGACCACGCACGACTTACCAAACTAACCGTTCAAAAATTAGTTATGAATATTATTAACTACATTTTTAATTTTATATACTCCATGTTATTTTAAAATCGATATTATGTGTTTTTAGGCATAAAATAATAAAAAATTCAATTTTTTAGATAAAATAAGTATTTTCCAAAAAAAATGCAATTTTCCCATCTTTTAATGGTGAACCCTTTTTAAATACAATATCTAACACTTTTATATATTCAATTTGACAAAATAAACTTCTTATTTAGAAGTGGGACATAAAAATTTATTTTGGAAAAAAATTTGGCATTTTTCTGATAACTTTCATATTTTGATGAATAGGGAAAGATACTAAATGTTAATTGAAAACAAATTTTTTCTGATAACTTTCAGATTTTTTATGAATAGGGGATGATAAATTTATGGTTTTTTCTTACCAACTACCCTCATTTCAACCTATAGTGCTTACATTGATCATAAAGCCAATCTATGTAGCCCTTTTGATCAAATCAAAAGGAAGCACCCAAAGAAGAGGTAATTATTTCATCACCTATTTCAAAGTTATTTTCTTCTTACCCATTAAATTTATTTAATGTTTCCATAAAAAAGTCATAAAACCAGTAACTTATATATATTGTGACACTATTGTAAATATTTTACAACCATATTCATTATTCTATCCATCCTATGAATGACAAAGTCATTATAGGTGTGTATGTACAGCTTACTGTCTCTATGTCATGGTGTAGTTTGTTATTAAACACTTCATTATTTGAATGGGTATAATAATGAGTATAATTGATGTGAATAATAAATATAACATGTTAAAAATTCTATATATTTGATATACCATTCAATTACCTACGATTTCAGCATCAATAGAATTGTATTGGTGCTCGTGCGTACGTAGAGATTAACGTATCCAAGAACGCGATGATATTCATTACACATCATAACCATTCAAGAATAATTTTAATTTTATGATTATAAATAATTTTTAAGAAATTAATATAATTCTAGATATTAATCAAATACATTTTATCCATAACAAACATGACCTACGCAATAAAACATATGAAGGAAAACCAATCAGTTAACACCAGAAAAAATTATACTATTGAAATATTATTAACAATGAAATATTTGAAGAACATATATGATATAATTTTTATGTATGTGGTTATTTTATAATTTAATAACATTTCATTAACAACTATACATGAGGTTAATGTACCCTATACGAAGGAAATGTAGCAGGTATGGGTTAATTCCTCAATCACAATATTATCTGAGATTATTTATGTTTAAGTTTTTACTGGGACATATTTATTATCCATGTCCATGTTTCATAAAAGAGTTTTCAAAATTATTCATTTTAAGGGACTCATTAACTAAAATTTCATTTAAATTGTTTAAGTTCTTATTCATCTAAATTATTCTAATTAATTTTCATGTTTTCAAAATGGTTTTAAGGATTTATTAATATGGACATGAATGTTAACAAATATTAATTCCTTTAAAAAGATTCAAAATGTAATGGGACACTTTGATTCAAAATCTTCTTTCAAATATATTCCTTTATAAATTTTTTGATTTATAAATGATTACATGAAAAAGGGATAATTGTCTCAATGATTTTTACTGATCATTTTTAACTATGTTAACATCCTTTACTGGAAATTATTCATGATTGAGGTTTAATTGTTTTAATAAAAATTTTAATGTTTTATTGAATGAGTTATGATATGTTTTACTATGGATGTTTTGTATTTATACCACTCATGGTTTATTTTTAGATTATTGACATTTCTTATGCTAGTTTTAATAAGAATTTTTATGTTATGTTTCAACATTTTCATATGAGGAATACATTGGACTTTGTAAGTGATGGGTAGAGCCTGTTATAGCTCATAGATGATTTAGTAGGTCTCATGAGACAAACTAGTGTCTTGGCATAAGGCCTTGACAAAATAATATTTTTATTCTTGGCACAAGGCCTTGACTAAGTGGATATGATGTCCGATATTATGCATTCCATCATTATAAAATTATCTTATGATATTACATTTGATTATTAGACTAGTAGAATATCCATGTGAATAAGTAAATGGTATTATTTAATACATTGGCATGATTATAAAGAATAATGTCCCGATGGACCGATCAGTTTAGTAGTATTAGAAAATAGATTACATATATGAATATTATATTTCAATTTCTAAAATAAAATAAAACATAAATAATCCTTTGATAATGACATTTCCCCCTAGATTAACCCTATATATCAATCATAATACACATCTTTCTGACCTGGGAAAAATAAAACATAAGAAAAGGGTGAGCTCAGATGCTGAGTAAGGATAATAATATAGCATAAAATATCCTAAATAAGCCTAAACATTTAAGTCAATGTATAAGACTAAAACAATTATTTTTAAACATAAACTTCGTAATAATATGGAAAAGATAAATAAAATAATTCCATTTAGTTATTCACATGGATTTTCCTCAAGTCGAATAATCACTTGTAATATAAATGAGAAATTTCATAATGATTGAATGCATAATTCCGGACATCATAACTATATAGTCAAGGCCTTGTGCCAAGACTAAAAATAATAATTTGTAAAGGCCTTGTTCCAAGACACTAGTTTCTCTCATGATACCTACATATGCATCGAGGAGCTATAGAGGGATACACCCATCACTTACTAAGTCCAATTCATTCCACATATGAAAAGTTTGAAACATAACTTAAACATTCATATTAAAACTTGCATACGAAATGTCAATACATTATCCATAAACCATTAATGTTATAAAAAACACATCCATAATCAAACATATCACAGAACCTTCTATACAATATGGAAGATTATATCATAATAAATCAACTTCAAACAAGTGAAAAATCCACTAAAGTATGTTGACATAGATGAAATCAAGACTATTTGATAGAAATATCTCTTTATATTTTAAAATAATTTAAAAATAAAATAATTATAAAAGGAAACATTTATTTTGAAAATAATCTCATTATCTTGTAAGGGAAGCTTCGAATGTGTTACAAAGGTAGAAAATATTTGCACTCGCCGTATAAGTAAAAGAACATTCCTTCCTTAATTCATCAAAATGGTCATAAAGTACATTTTTTGGAAAAATATAGATAGATTAAATTCAAAACAATTTACAAAAAATAAAAGAAGGGTATAAATTACTTTAACCCATATTATAAAAAAATTTAAAAATGTATTGAAATACATTTTTAAGAAACACAAATGTGGATGATAAAGAGGTCTCATTAGATACTCATGTATAAACAACCTTAGATAATGAAGAGATTGTAGATCTCACACTTACCTTGTAATTTTCCTTGAACATGGGTATATTAACCTCCTATATAATAGTAAAATAATTGTTATTAAATTATACAAGAACACATACTTAAATATCATATCACATATGATCTTCTAATATTTCTTTGTTAATAATATTTTAGTAGTATCATTGTTTCAGGTGTTAACTAATTCGTTTTCCATTATATTCTTGGTTTGGTAAGCCAATATTGGTATGGATAGGATGTATATTAGTAATATAAATAATTATATTAAGTTATTAAACATTATTTTTAATCAAAAAATGAAACTTATTCTTGAATGTTTATGATGGGGAATGATTTTCATCGCGTTCATGGAGACTGTAATCTGTACATACGCACGAGTGACAATATCATTATGTTTATGGTGAAATACCATGTAATTGGATGGTATATCATATATAATGAATTATTAACATTTTATATTTATTATTTATATCAATTATACTCATTATTATACCCATCCAAATAATGATGTGTTTGAGTAACAAATTACACCACGACGTGGAGATGGTAAGATGTAAGTACGTACGTATAGTGAATTATCATTTATAGGATGGATAGAATAATGAATATGGTTATATAATATTTATAATAATTTCAAATTATGTATAAGGTACTAGAGTTACTGTTTTTTATGGAAAAAACAAAGAAAAAAGAAGTGGAAGAAGAAAATAACTTTGAAAGAGGTGGTGAAATTATTACCTCTTCTTCAGGTGCTTCCTTTTGAGTTGATAAAAAGGGCTTCATAGGTTGGATTTATGATCAAAGTAATTCTTCTAGATATAATTGACGTTAGTTTGGAGGATATTTGAGCGTGTTTGGGCCGATCCAAATGGATTTGGAGGTGTGATTTTGAGAGAATGGGAAGTACCCTTTTATAAGAGTGGTGAGGGTCACTTCAGGAAAAATCTTGAAATATTTTATAATGAATCAAAAAAAATTTATTTCGAGGCTAACATGGGATTGGTAAGAAAACCTCTCGACCAACAGGTTTTGGATACGTTTATTTCACCATATTAACCTTATCTTTTAAATTTATCTCTTTATTAAACATTTTAACTTTTACAATGTATTCTTGTATTATTATAATAAATCATTAATAAACTTACAAAAAATCCAAGAGAACCCCAAGTGTTTCATTATTAATATATATTACCTTATATAATTCTTATTTCCAAACATTATATTTTTATAAGTATTATATCAATTAATAATATTGTATTTTTTTAAAAACACATTTATATCAATTTTGACAATATTTAGTATTTGGTTTTTGAGAAAGTCATAACAAGTTGATTACTTCAAACCGAATACATTAAATCAACACTAATATATCACATTAACCTATAAAATTCTTGGATGACATCAAAAGTCTCAATTTACATTTATTTTGATATTTATAATATCAATTATTTTAATCTTTCACTAATACGGTAATTACTCCTTCATCATTGTGTCATATATAACATTAATTATTTAATGTCTAAAAATTATAAATAAATTACCATGATGTAGGTAATCAGTTTATCTTTATAATTAATATTTATAATCAAATTTATCTTATGCATAACCCTATATTAAAAATGTTTTATATATTAAAATTTGAATTTAACACTATTAACTCTTCTTTAAATAAAATAATAATAAATCTCTTAATATAATCCAAGTGGATTAAAGAGGATTATATTTTATTCCTAAGGATTATTTTTGTTTAGGAAAAAACTTATCCAATAGAATTAGGAAATGTGTTAGGGTAATTATAATATCGTTTTTACACTTAATTACTCTATTTACTTTTAACTGTGGTAAATAAAATTAAAAAGGTACTATTCACAAAAAACCTTTTCATCCTATTGAACCACATTTTACTTACTGATGTCAACTTTTTCTCTCAGATTTTTGAAATGCAATTCACAAAAGTAGTAAAATTATGTTTTATACAAATTTTCAAATGTTCCTAGAAGGTGGGTAAGAGACGTTAAAAAAATTCAATAAAATTTTATACATATAATATTATTATAAAATTAGAATGATTAATAAAACTCTTTGAGCGAAATATCCATTTTCATGTAATCATTTAAAATTCGCACAATTTAGGAAGGAAGACATTTAAACGGCATTTTTGAATTAAAGTGTCTCATACCACTTTGAAACTTTTGAAGGGAATTAACATTTTAAAACATTATTATCTATTTAAATAAATCCTTGAAACCATTTTGAAAACAAGGATATTAATGAGAATGATTAAGAAAGATAAATATTTAAACCATTTAAAATGATGTTTCAGTTTAATAGTACCTTAAAAATAAATCTTTTGAAAACTCTTTTATGAAACACGGACATGTATAATAAATATGTCCCAGTAAAACATACACATAGACAACCTCAAATAATAAAGAGATTGAGGAATTTACACATAACTTGTACTTTTCCTTGGTCTGGGGTATGTTAACTTCCTTTATAATAGTTAAATAATTATTATTAAATTATAAAATAACCACATACATAAATATGATATCATATATGATCTTCAAATATTGGTTTTTTAATAATATTTCTGTAGTATCATTGTTTCGGGTGTTAACTGATTCATGTTCCTTTATATGTTTTGTTACTCAAGTCATATTTTTTATGGATAGGATGTATTTTATTAATATCCATAAGGATATTTAGTTCTTAAGAATTATTTTTAATCATAAAATTAAAATTATTCTTGAATGGTTATGATGGGTAATGAATTTATCGCGTTCATGGAGACGGTAATCCGTACGTACGCACAAGCGACAATACCATTCTATTGATAGTGAAATAATATGTAATTGAATGGTATATCATATATATAGAATCATTAAAATGTTATATTTATTATGCAAATCAATTATACTCATTATTATACCCTTCCAAATAAGGAAGTGTTGAATAACAAACTACACCACGACGTAGAGATGTTAAGTCGTACGTACACACATATGGTGACTTTTTCATTCATAGGATAGATAGAATAATAAATATGGATGTACCATATTTATAATAATTTAAAAGTTTTTATAATGTAACTGGGGTTATTATTTTGGTATGCAAACAAAAAATAAAGAGGAAGTGTAAGAAGAAAAGAACATTGAAAAATATGATGAAATAATTACCTCTTCTTCAGGTGCTTCCTTTTGATTTGGTCAAATGGGATCATTAGGTTGTCTTTATGATCAATGTAAGGAATCTAGTATTAATTTAGGGTAGTTGGTAGGATATTTTTGTAGGGTTTGTCCAAGCCAAATGGTTTTGGAGATGTGATTTTGAGAGAAGGGGAAGTACCTTTCTATAAGAGAGGGGAGGGTCATTTTAGGAAAAGCATGAAATATTATTTTATTATACTATTATATTCAGTTTATAATAGCTCAAAAAAGATTTATTTCAAGGATGAGGTGGGGATGGGTCGAAAACCACTCAACCAATAGGTTTTATATAGGTTTACGTCACCATATTAACAATATCTGTTATATTTAACTCTTAGTTAAATAGTTTAATTTTTGAAATTTCATCTTTTATTTTTATATTACATGGTTAATAAACTTACTATAAAATTAAAATAAAATCTAAAGTGGTTCATTAATGACATATAAATCATTATATAAGTCCTTTTACCAAACCTTATATTTTTAGGAATGTTATATCAATTAATAATATAGTATTTGTTTTAAAAACACATTTCTGTCCATTTTTACACTATTTAGTATTTGGTTTATGTGAAAGTCAAAAAAAACATGATTAATTCAAAAAATAGAAATTAAATCAATCCTAATGTGTCATATTAACCTATAAAATTCATGTAATTCATCACAAATATCAATTTAAATTTATGTTAATATTTATAACATCAATTATTTTAGTCTTTCATTAATAAGGTAATTACTGCATCATCATTTTTTTATAAATAAATTCAATTTTTTAATGTATAAAATTTATAATTAAAATAAAATTATATAGTAAATATTTTTAATTTTATAATAAAAATTTTTAGTTGAATTTATCTTATATATAACCCTGTATTAAGAATAGTTTAGTTATTGAAATTTGAATTTAACACTTTTAACTCTTCTTTAAATAAAATAATAATAAATGTACTAATATAATCCAAGTGAATCAAAGAGAATAATATTTTATTCATAAGTTTGATTTTTGTTGAAAAAAACTTATCCAAAAGAGTTAGGACATGTGTTAAGGTAATTATAATATTATTTTTTACCTTTTATTACCCTATTTACTTTTAACCGTGGTAAATAAAATTCAAAAGTTACCCTTCACCAAAAATATTTTTCATCCTATTCAACCAAATTTTTCTTACTGATTTCAACAATTTCTCTCATATTTTTAAAATTCAATTCATATAAGTGATAGAATTACTTTTTATTCAAATTTGCAAATGTGCCTAGAAGGTGTGAAAAAGACATTAAAATATTCAATAAAACATTATATATCTAATATTATTATAAAATGACACCAATTAATTAAATTGGATTAATATAAGTATTATGTATCTATTTTTACTTTAAAAAAATTATATTTAAAAATAATTATATAAATAAAATGTCAGTTTTAAACAATAATGCTGTGTTTTTCACTATTCATCAAAAATTGAATGCTTTCAGAAAAATATAAAAAATTAATCATAATATAATTTCGATATTCCAAATCAAAAAATGAAGTCTATTTTACTAAATTAAAAACATATTATATTTAAAATTAACTCCCGTTGTCAAAACTAGAAAGTGTGTTTTTGAGAAGTAAAAACAATCAAAAGATTGATATGTGTTTATGTCCAATTTAAATGTGAAATTACTTCTAATGACCAATATTGGATTAAATTATAAAATATAATCTAATTATAAATAAAAATAATTCAAATGTATTATCTAAAACTATAAATAATTTTGACTAAAAAGTTGTTTTCAATTAAAATTTTGTATCTTTCTATATTCATCAAAATAGAAAAGTTATCATAAAAACACCAAAAATTTGTCCAAACTAAATATGTCCCGATTCTAAATAAGAAGTTTATTTTGTCAAATTGAATTTATAAAAGTGTCAAACATTGGATTTGATAAGGGTTTTCCATTAAAATATGGTAAAATTTCAATTTTTTGAGAAATACTTATTTTATCTGAAAAATTGATTTTTTTTATTATATTATGTCTAAGAAAAATATAATATGGATCGTAAAATTATAGGGAGTATATAAAATTCATAATGTAGTTAATAATATTCATAACTGCTTTTTTAACGGCTAGTTTGGTAAGTTGTTGGGCGCTCAAACTCGGTATTGTGTGTAGTGCAATCTATTGAATTACTTTAAAGAGATAATGTGCTATGAAATACTGGGGTGTTTCTTTCTCCCCTCCTTAAATAAATTGTGTCCTCGCAATTTGATATTGTTCTTTGAAAATAAAAAGGTTAAAAACAGAAAATAGATTTTTGGAAAACCCCCATCCGAAGTAGGGTTACTAAAATTTAGTCTTAATAAGGGGGAAAGGGAAATGAAAAAGTAACCACCAAATTAGTGTAGAAAAAATTCCTATAATTTTGGTAATGTATAGATTTTTTGAATTTTATAAGCAATACATATCTTTCTGGATACGAGCAAGTAGAGGTGGCTCTGGCACAGATGTACCTAGAAGTGAAAACTCTGACAAGGAGTTTTGGGCTTGTCCCAGGGTATCTTGTTACATGAAAATGGGTCTTGCTGCACTTTTGTTACAACACTCTCGGGGGATATGCTTAGAAAAATTCAAATTTTCTTTAAAAACCATTATAAATTATTTATGAGTAAATTATTCTTCAAAGAAACATTTTTATGAATATGAATTATATGCATAAACTTTTCAATTTTTGTTAGCTATTATACAATTTTGGAGTTATGCATTGTGATTCATTAACTAACCTAGTGCATTCCATTGTTTAGAAATGGTGCTTAGTAGAAGAAATGAGAACTCCAGTAATACACATGATCCAAAGAGTAATAAGAATGATATCTTTCATGATCATAAGACATCATTAAAAGGGAAATAGTCTCCCACGTATTCTCATCTTAAGAAAAAGTAATATCATGTGTTAATAAGATAACTTTAGAATTATATGAGTCATATGTATTTGATGAGAATAAAGAAAAGAAGAGGATGGCAGAGAAAATGATGGAAAAGGGGAAGAAAGAAAATAAGGATTTTATAACATGTGATAACTATGGAATGAATAACATTGGAAAATGTATGAAGGGAATGGGAGTTTGTTATTAGTGAGGAGAAAAAAGACACTGCATTCATGATTGTAAGGGTAAGAAAAAGGTTTCCAATGTATAATGATTTATCTGTACGGAGTTGGTACACTACATGAATCAATGTCCTAATCATCAGAGTATACCCCAAATGATGATATTGGATAATAATAAAGTTATGATACTACTGTAGATGAAGTGTAATTATTAGTGATTATATGTTGTTATTAACGAATTTTTTCATTTGAGTATTGTGTTAATGATGTACAAGTGATAATAATTATATTTTATATAAGGATTCTACTATATTACTTTTTCATTAAGTATTTGAGATTGTATAGTACCAAGTTAAGTAACAAAGTTTCAAGTTAAACTTTTTGAAAAATATATGGTTGGGAGAAATAAAACCATGAATATGTTTCTGCCACTGAGATAATGATTTCAGAATAAGATATTATTGATTGGGATAAATTATATTCGATATTATTGACTACCTTAAAACTAATAAATTGTTTGTTTAATCCATCATTGTTTGAGTTTAAAACATTTTTTGATATAATGAGTATATCCAATATTCTATAAGTAATAAGTTACCATGAATTTAATAAATAAGGTTGTATGGTAATTTAGGGTGTTACCATGTTTTAAGATAATACATGATGAAGTTATTCACATGTTATTACGTGGAAAAAATAGATCTTCATTATGTCTACCTTCCATATAAATTTTGGACTGTGAGTTTGGAAAAAGGAATTTTGGATAAGTCTAAATGTTGGAATAACTTATATAGGCCGTTGGATACTATTGATTAAGGTTAAAACAATTCTTAAGATTATTCTTTGATTGTTATAAAATGGACAACCTGGAGGTCAGTCAATAACCCGTCGCATCCGATAAGGCTGTGAGACATGAACCCGCAACCTAAGGGCAACAAGGGTGCATCACCTACCACTGGCCTACATGATGTCCTTATTTGTATAATGTAATTTTTTATGGTCCAATGTGTGAATTATAAATTAATTATTTTGGGAACACTATACTACTAGGATAAATAGAATATTTTTTAATTCTATTATCATTTGATTAAAAGATGAGTTTGTGGTAGAAGTCTGTTAAAGGATGGAACTCTACTTGTCAAGTATTTTTTCTCTTATTATATGATGAAATTAATTCTTAAAAATTATGGAAAAGTTCTTAAAACCAAAAATTTGTTATCATAATACCTTATGTTTTGATGAACCAATAATATTTTAAGTCATCATAGATTTATGGCTTTGAGGCCCTCAATATCCCATTTATTGTTCACTTTGTGACTGATGACCTCAATCACTACCTATAAATATTAACATTTTCCCTCCCATTATGTGTCTCAAATTACCACCAATGTTCTCTTATTCGAGATCATAAGTTGGTGGTGACATTTTCATTTCCCTTTCCCTCTTATTAAGACTAAATTTTATTAACCCTATTTCGGATGTGGGTTTTCCACAAAGGTATTTTGTATTTTATGAAATTTATTATTGAAGAACAATTTAAAATTGTGAGGAAGGAATTTATTTATATAGGGGAGAATGTAACACTCCAATATTTAATATTTTGTTATCTCTTTAAAATAATTTAATAGCTTGTGCTACACGCAACAACGAGTTCAAGAGCATCACGACCTATCAAACTAGTCGTTTCAAACGTGGTTATGAATAGTATTAACCACATTTTTTATTTTCTATATATCTTATATAATATTAACATTCATATTTTGTGTTTCTTATACATAATATAAGGATAAATTATGTTTTCTTAGATAAAAGAAGGATTTTTAAAATGATGAAGACTTTTTGCATTTTAATAGCAAACCATTTCTAAATAAATTATTTTACACTATTATATATTAAATTTAATGAAATTAAATTATTCTTTAGACGTGGGATATAAAAATTTATCTAGTATAAATGTTAGTTACATTTCTGATAACCATCATATTTTGATAAATAGTGAAAAATACAAAATTTAAATTAAAAACAGCTTTTTTAATAAAAAAACATTAGGTTAAATTATAAACTTGAGTTGTTTTAAAGTATCATTAGATTATATTTTTATCATTTATTATCAATTTTTTCATTTTATTTAATTTCAAATTTAAATTGTACATAAACAAATGCCAATATTTTGATAGTTTTTACTTCCTAAAAACTCGCTTCCTAGTTTTAACAAGAAGAATTAATTTTAAATTAATTAATAAAACTTCTATATTTTCAATTTAGAAAAATAGATTTAATTTTTGAATTATTAATATCAAAATTATCTTAGGGTAAATTATTGGTATTTTTCTGAAAACATTCATTTTTAGATGAATAGTGAAAAACACTACGTTATTGTTTAAACCCAAATTTTAATTTAAATAGTTTTTTGATATATTTAAATTTATTTTAATTCAAAAGAGATACATAAAAACTATATTAGTTCAATTTAATTCATTTGAGACATTTTATAAAAAATTATATGTATAAAATTTTATTTTATTTTTTAATGTCTTTTACCCACCTTTTAGGCATGTTAGCAAATTTGCATAAAATATAATTTTACCACTTCTATGAATTGAATTTAAAATATCTAATAGACACATTTTACATCAGTAAGTAAAATGTGGTTCAATAAGATGAAAATAATTTTTCTTGAAGAGTAACTTTTTAATTTTATTTACAACAGTTAAAACTAAATAGGGTAATTAAAGGTCAAAATGATATTATAATTACCCTAACACATGTCTTATTTATATTGGATTAGTGTATTCCAATCAAAATAAAACTTAGTAATAAAATATTATTCTTTTGATCCACATAGATTATATTAAGATATTTACTATTATTTTATTTAAAGAAGAGTTAAAAGTGTTAAATTCAAACTTTAATAACTAAACAATAATTAATATAGTGTTATACATAATATAAGTTCGACTATAAATATTAATTATAAATATAAAAATAATTCCTACAACATGGTATTTTATTTATAATTTTTAGACATTAAATAGTTAAATTTATTTGTGACACGGTGATGATATAGTGATTACTATATTATTGAAATATTAAAATAATTTATATTATAAATATTAATATAATTGTAAATTGAGACTTTTTATGTATTCCAATAATTTTATAGGTTAATATGACATTTTAGGGTTCATTAAATAAATCTTTTTCGAATTGATATAGTTTTTATGACCTTCACAAACACCAAATACTAAATAGTGTCAAAATTTACATAAATGAGTTTTTAAAACAAATACTATATTATTAATTGATTTAATATTACTAGAAATCTAAGGATTGGTAAAAGGACTCAGATAAGTATATATATATATATATCAATAATTAACCACTTGAGGTTATCATGTCTTTTTATTGTAATTTTATTTACCATTTATTATAATAGTACAAGAATACATGGTAAAAGTTATACTATTTAACTAAGAGTTAAATCTAAAACATAAGGTTAATATGGTGACCTAAACCAGTCTAAAACCTATTGGATTAGAGTTTTTCAACCGAGCCCCACCTTATACTAGAAATAAATCCTTTTTGAACCATTATAAACCAAATATGATTGTATAATGAAATAATATTTCAAACTTTTCCTAAAGTAACACTAACCTATCTTATAAAAGGGTACTTACACTTCTTTCAAAATCACACCTCCAAATCCATTTGGATTGGCCAAAACCTTCTCATATATCCTCTCAAACACCCTCAATTCAACCTGGAGGCCTTAATTTGTTCATACACCAACCTAAGGATCCCTTTTGTTCAAATCAAAAGGAAGCACTCGAAGAAGATGTAATAATTTCATCACCTCTTTAAAAGTTCTTTTCTTCTTCCACATTATCTTTATTTGTTGTTTACATACCAAAAAAATAGCCCTAGAAACTTATACTTAATTTTATTTTATTATAAATATGGTAAAACCATATTCATTATTATATCCATCCTACGAAGGACAAAGTCACCATATGTGCGTATGTAGGGCTTACCGTCTCCACGTCGTGGTGTAGTTTGTTATTCAACACATCATTATTTGGATGGGTATAATAAAGAGAATAATTGATATAAATAATAAATATTACATGTTAGTTATTCTGTATATAATATATACCATCTAATTACATAGTATTTCACAATCAATTGAATGATATTGTCACTTGTGCGTATGTACGGATTACCGTCCCCACGAACGTGGTGAGATTCATTCCCCGTCATAATCCTTAAAGAATAATTTTCATTTTCTGATTAAAAATAATGTTTATGAACTTTTTATAATTATGTATTTTAATAAAATACATCCTATCCATAACAAGCATGACTTATTTAATAAAACAAATAAAGGAAAACGAATCAGTTCACACCCAAAACAATGATTCTACTGAAATATTATTAACAATGAAATATTAGAAAATAATATATGATTTCATATTAATTTATGTTGTTCTTGTATAATTTAATATCTATAATTTAACTATTATACAGGACGTTAACGTACCCTCGATCAAAGAAAAGTACAAGGTAATGGTTAATTATTAAATCTCTTCATTATCTGAGGTTGTTTATACGTGACTATCTACTAAGACCTCTTTATCATCCACATCTATGTTTCTTAAAAATGTATTTTAAAAAAACATACTTTTAACTAGACTATGGTTTAAATTCATTTGTACCCTCATTTGACTTTTTATAAAATGGTTTGAAAGGAATCATTCTTTCATTTTCCAAACAAGGTACCCTCATTTGACTTTTTAGGGGACACAATGTTTTTTTTCATTTTCTAATGTAATGTAAAACTTATGTATGTATCTAGAACATTCAATAATATTAGACTAATCAGTTTTTTGAGACTTGATATCTTTTGATCATGCCATTGTATTAAAGAATTATTTCATTTCAGTGTTGTATCACTGATGGAATGGTTATAAGAATAAAGGAGTATATATGGATTGTACTGCGGTACTATTTCATTAAGGATTTGACATTGTGTGGTACCAAGTTAAGTGACACAGTTTCACGTTAAACATTTCGGAAAATTTATGGTTGAGAGAAATGAAACACTTAATATGTTTCTGGAACTGATATAATTATTTTAGAATAAGATATGATTGATTTGGATAAATTATATTCGATATTCTTGACTACCTTGAAACTAATTATTAGTTTGTTTATTCCATAATTGTTAGAGTTTACTGAATTTTTGTATATAAAGAGTATATCAAATATTCTATAAGGAATAAGGGAGAATTAATGTAATCAATAATGTTTTATGGTAATTCATGGTGTTAACATGTTTTAAGAGAATACATAATAATGGTATTCACATGATATTATGTGGCAAAATATATCTTCATTATGTTTACCTTCCTTATAAATTTTGGATTGTGAGTTTGAAAAAAAGTATTTTGGATAAGTATAAAGGTTTGAATAACTTAATTTGGACATTGGATACTATTTTTTATGTTTAAAACATTTCTTAATATTTTTTTTGGATTGTTATAAAAAGGAAAACTATGTGGTCAGGCGACAACTCTTCATGTCTGGAAAGGCCGCGAGACTTGAACCCACAACCGAAGGGCGATAAGGCTGTATCATCTACCACTAGCCAACGTGATTCCCTGGTTTTAATAACGTATGTTTTTTATGGTTTGGTAGAAGAATTATAAATTCATACTTTTTGGAACCCTATACTATTAGGATGAATATAATATTTTTGAATTTTATTATCTTTTGTGTAAAAGATGATTTTGTGGTAGAAGTTAGTTGAAGTATGGAACTATACTTGTCAAGTATGTTTTTTTCTCATTAATTGAATAAATTAATTCTAAAAAATTATGGTAAGGATCTTAAAACCAAAAAAAATTATCCTAATACATTATGTTTTTATGAACCAATGATATTTTAAGTCATCCTAGATTTATGGCTTCGAGGCCATCAATATCCCATTTATTGTTCACTTGTTTGTGATTGATAACATCAATCACTCCCTATAAATATTTATGTTTTTTCTCCAATTATGTGTCTCTAATTACCCCCAATTTTCTTTTAATCGAGATCATAAAATTGTGGAGACTTTTTTATTCCCATTTACCTCTTATTAAGACTAAATTTTATAAACCCTTTTTCCGATGTGAGTTTTCCATAGAGGTATTTTATATTTTTGAAGAACAATTTAAAATTGTGAGGATTTTATTTATTGAAGGGGGTGAGAATGTAACTCCCCAAGATTTCATAGTATGTTATCTCTTCAAAATAATTCAATAGCTTGTGCTACATGAAATATCGAGTTCATGCGCATCATGGCCTATAAAACTATCCATTTAAAACATGCTAATGAATAGTATTAACAACATTTTGAATTTTATATATATACTATATAATTTTAGAATTTATATTATTTGATCTTTAGATATAATATAAGGAAAATTTTAATTTTTTAGATAAAATAAGTATTTTTTTAAATGCAGTTTTTCCTCCTTTTAATGGTGAACCATTTTCAAATCAAATAGTTGAAAATTTTATGTATTCAATTTAATGAAATTAAATTCTTATTTAGAATAGGGACTTAAAATTTTATATAGGATAAATTTTTGGTACTTTTCTGATAACTATCATATTTTGATGAATTTTGAAAAATAATAAATTTTAATTAAAAACAACTTTTTTAATAGAAATAATTTATAGTGTTAAATTATAAATTTGAGTGGTTTTAAAGTATAATTAGATTATATTTTTATCATTTAATATAATTTAGGTCATTTTATGTAATTTAACATTTAAATTGTGCATTAACACATGCCAATCTTTTGATAGTTTTTACTTCTTAAAAACCTGCTTCCTGGTTTTAACTACGGGAATTATTTTTAAATTAATTAATGCAACTTCTATGTTTCGAATTTGGTAAAATAGATGTCTTTTTTTAATTCTGAATATCTAAATTAGATTATGGTGACTTTTTGGTATTTTTCCAAGAACTGTCAATTTTTTATGAATAGTGAAAAACACTACGTTTTTTTTAAATCAACTTTTTATTTAAATAATTATTTATTTTAATTTAATTTATTTTAATTAAAAACAAATAAATATTACCTATATTAGTTCAATTAAATTAATTGGAGTCATTTTATAATATGCATAGATGTATAAAATTTTATTGAACTTTTTAACGTCTTTTACCCATCATCTAGGCACGATAGGAAATTTGCATAAAACGTAATTTTACAACTTATGTGAATTGAATTTAAAAAATATACAAGAAAAATTTTACATCAGTAAGTAAAATTTGGTTCAATAGGTTGAAAATAATTTTTGTTTAATAGTAACTTGTAAATTTTATTTACCACAGTTAAAAGTAAATAGGGTAATTAAAGGTAAAAATAATATTATAATTACTCTAACAAATTTCCTAATTCTTTTGGATAAGTGTATTTCGACCAAAATCAACCTTAGCAACAAAATATGATCCTTTTGGTCCACTAGTATTAGATTAAGAAATTTATTATTATTTTATTTAAAGAAGAGTTCAAAGTGTTAAATTCAAATATTAATAACTAAAACGTTTTTAATATAGGGTAATACATAAGATAAATTTCACTATAAATATTCATTAGATATCTAAAAATATTTCCTACAAATTGGTATTTTATTTATAATTTTTAGACATTAAATAATTAAATATATTTATGACACAACGATAATGCAGTAATTACCTTATTATTAGAATATTAAAATAATTGATATTATAAATATTAAAATAATTGTAAATTGAGACTTTTTATGCATTATAATAATTTTATATGTTAATATGACATGTCATGGTTGACTAAATAAAATTTTTCAAACTGATAAAGTTGTTATGACTTTCAAAAAAACCAAATACAAAATAGTGTCAAAATTGACATAAATGAATTTTCAAAATAAATACTATATTATTAATTGATATAATATTCCCTCTAAGGTTTGAAAAAATGACTTATATAAGGTTATATATATCAATAATTAACAACTTGGGGTTTTCTTGGCTTTTTATAGTAATTTTATTAACCATTTATTATAATAATGCAATAATACAAGGTAAAAGTTAAACTATTTAACTAAGAGTTAAATATAATAGATAAGGTTAATATGGTGACATAAACCTGTCTAATACCTATTGGTTGAGTTTTTTCGACCCATACCCACCTTAGTCTGAAAATAAATCTTTTTGGAACCATTTTAAACTAAATATGATTGTATAATAAAATAATATTTCAAGGTTTTCTTAAAGTAACACTCACCTCTCTTATAAAAGGGTACTTACCCTTTTTTCAAAATAACACCTCCAAAGACATTTTCCTTGGCCACACCCTGATCAAATATATTGTTAACTACCCTCAATTAAACCTAGAGGCATTAATTTGATCATAAGACAACCTAAGGTGCCATTTTGGTCAAATCGAAAGGAATCACCTGAAGAAGAGGTAATAATTTCATCACCTATTTAAAAAGTCTTTTCTTATTCCACTTCCTCTTTATTTATTGATTACATACGAAATTAATTACTCTAGTAACTTATACTTACTGTTATGTTATTATAAATATGGTATAACCATATTCATTATTCAATCCATCCAACGAATGACAAAGTCATTATATGTGTGTACGTACGGCTTACCATCTCTACGTCATGGTGTAGTTTTTTATTCAACACTTCATTATTTGTATGGGTATAATAATGAGTATAATTGATATAAATAATAAATATAACATTTTAATTATTCTTTATATAATATATACCATCAAATTACATATGATTTCACCATAAATAGAATGATATTGTCGCTCATACATACGGACGGATTATCATCTCCACAAACTTGATGAGATTCATTCCCCATCATAATAATTCATGAATAATTTTCATTTTATGATTATGAATAATGTTTAATAACATAATATCATTCGGGATATGAATCAAATTCATCATATCCATAACAAACATGACTTACATAAAAAACATATAAATATAAATGAATCAGTTAACACCCGAAACAATAATACTCTTGAAATATTATTTACAAAGAAATATTTGAAGATCATATATGATATCATATTTATGTATGTGGTTATTGTATAATTTAATAACAATTATTTAAATATTATACAAAAGTTTATCCTTCCCTGTATCATGGAAAATTATAATGTAAGAGTTAATTCTAAAATAACTTCATTATCTGAGGTAGTTTATAGGTGAGTATCTACTGGGACCTCTTTATCATCCACATCTATATTTCTTAAAAATTTATTTCAAATCATTTTTAATATTTACTAGACTATGGTTTAAAGACAATTATACCCTCATTTGAATTTTTATAAAATGGTTTGAAAGGAATCTTTCCTTCGTTTTCCAAACAAGGTACTTTATGACTTTTTCGAGAATTTAAGTTATGATTGTTATTTTAACATATAAAGTGGGTACAGCTATTTTCCACTATTATAACACATTTGAAGCTTCCCCTACCATATTATACCAATATTTTCAAAATAAATGTTTTATTTTTTAATTACACGACTTTTAAATGATTTTAAAATAGAAAGAGATATTCATCTCAAATAGTTTTGATTTCATCATTGTCAACATCCTTTGATTGATTTTATAATTGTTTGAAGTTGATTTATTATGATCCAATCTTCCATATTGTATTGAAGGTTTTGTGATATGTTTGACTGTGGATGTGTTATTTTTATACCATTTATGATTTATGGTTAAAGTATTAAAATTTTATATGATTGTATTAATACGAATTTTTATGTTATGATTCATCCTTTTCATATGAGAAATGCATTGGACTTAGTTAGTGACGGGTGAAGACCGCTATAGATTTTCGAGGAATCTGTAGGTCTTATGAGACAAACTAGTTTCTTGGCACAAGGCCTTGACACAATTTTAATTTTAGTCTTGGAATTAGGCCTTGAAAATGTGGTTATGAAGTCCGACATTATGAATTCCATCATTATGAAATTGGCTATTGATATTACATGTGATTATTCAATGAGTAGAATATCCATGTGAATAAGTAAATGGAATTATATGATTTATCATTGCCATATTATGCTGATGTTTAAGTTTAAAAGGCTTGTGTTTTAGTCTTATACATTTCCTTAAATGTTTATGATTATTTATGATAGTTTCTGATATATTTTTACTTGATAATCGATATTTATTGTCTAATTTATCTTATGTATAACCCTATATTAAAAATGGCTTAGTTATTAAACTTTAAATTTAACACTTTTAACTCTTCTTTAAATAAGATAATAATAAATTTCCTAATCTAATTCAAATGGAAAAAAAGAATCATATATTATTCCTAAGGTTGATTTTGGTAAAAATACATGTATCCAATAGAATTAGGGCTTGTGTTAGGGTAATTATAATATCATTTTTACCGTTAATTACCCTATTTACATTTAACCATGGTAAATAAAATTAAAAAGATACTATTCACAAAAAATTATTTTCATTCTATTGAACCAAATTTTACTTACTGATGTCAACCCTGTCTCTTGGATTTTTGAAATTCAATTCATAGAAGTGGTAAAATTATGTTTTATGCAAATTTGTAAATTTACCGAGAAGGTGCATAAAAGATGTTAAAAAAGTCAATAAAATTTTATACATATAATATAAGTATAAAATGACTAAAATGAGTTACATTGAAATAATATAAGTACTATGTATCTATTTTGACTTTAAAATAATTTTAAATACAAATAATTATTATTTAAATAAAAGTCGGTTTTAAACTGTAACACAGTGTTTTTAACTATTCATCTAAAATTGAATGTTTTCAGAAAAACACGAAAAATTCACACTAATATAATTTTTATATTCTGAATAATAAAATTATGTCTATTTTACCAAATTCAAAACATATTAGTTTCATTAATTAATTTAAAATTAATTCTCGTTGTCAAAACCAGAAAGTGGGTTTTTAAGAAGTAAAAACTATCAAATAATTGACATTTTTTATGTACAATTTAATTGTGAATGTACATAAAATGACCAAAAATATATTAAATGATAAAAATATAGTCTAATAAAACATTAAAATCACTCATATTCAAAATCTAACACTATATATTATTTCCATTAAAATATTGTTTTCAATTAAAATTTTTTATTTTTCACTATTCATCAAAATATGAAAGTTATCAAAAAAGTACAAAAAAATTATCCAAATGAAATTTTTATGTCCCACTTCTATATAATAATTTAATTTCCTTAAATTAAATATAAAATTTTTTCAAATATTGTATTTAAAAAGGGTTCGCCATTAAAAGACGGTAGAATTTCATTTTTGTTAAAAATACTTCATTTGTCTAAAAAATGAATTTGTTCTTATATTATGTCTAAGAAACACATAATATAGTTTATAAAATTATATGGAGTATATAAAATTCAAAATTTAGTTAATAATATTCATAACTACTTTTTGAATGACTATTTTGGTAAGTTATTGTGGTCTCAAACTCAGTATTGTGTGTAGCGCAAGATGTTGAATTTCTGTAAAGAGATAACGTACTATGAAATCATGGGGTGTTATATTCTCCCCTCCTTTAATAAATTGTTTCCTCAAAATTTGAAATTGTTCTTCAAAAATAAAAGGTTTAAAATAGAAAATACCTTTGTGAAAAACCCACATCAGAAATAGGGTTAATAAAATTTATTCTTAATAAGAGGGAAAGGGAAATGAAAAAGTCAACACCAAATTAGGATTTTGAATAAGAGAAAATTGGTGTCAATTTGAGAAAAATAATTAGAGGAAAAAAGTAAATATTTATAGGGATTGATTCAGGTCATCAATTATAAACAAGTGAACAATAAATAGGAAATTGAGGTCCTCAAAGTCATAAATCTATGAGGACTTTAAATATTACTAGCTCATCAAAACATAAGGTATTAGGATAACACAATTTTGGTTTTTGGATACTTTCCCTAAATTTTAATTATTAATTTCTTCATAGAATAAGAAAAAAATACTTGACAAGTAGTGTTCCATGCTTTAACTAATTTCTACCACATACTCTTCTTTTACTCCCAAAAGATAATAGAACTCAAAAATATTCTATTTATCATAATCATATAGGGTTCCAAAAAATTGAATTTATAATTCATCTATAAGACCTTTTAAAAAACTACATTATACAATTCAGAACATCACATAGGCTAGTGGTTAGTGATGCACACTTTTCGTCCTTCGGTAGCAGGTTCAAGTATCGTGGTCTTTTCGCATGTAACAGGTTATCGCCTGACCTTCAGGTTGTCTTTTTTATAACAATGCAAAAATAATCTTAAGAAAATATTTAACCTTAACAATAGTATCCAATTTCAAACTTAATCCATTCCAACCTTTGACTTACCTAAAATACTTATGTCTGAACTCACAGTACAAAATTTATAATGAAGGTCACATAATATACATGTGAATACCTTCGTCGTGTATTGTCTTAAAATATGGTAATAAAATTAATTACCAGAAATCCATCATGAATAGGTATGTATTTCTTTATTACTTATATAAAACATAGAATATTTAATATACTCCTTAAATTAAAAAAATTTGTAATCTCCATCAATGATGGAATAAACAAAACATTAATTAGTTCAAAGGTAGTCAATAATATCCAACATAATTTATCCAATTCAATAATCTATTTTTCCAAAAATGATACCTTAGTATCAAGAATATATTGAATTTTATATTTGCTTCAACCATGTATTTTCCAAAACATTAACTTTCTATTAAGTCACTTTTCATGGTACCACACAATCTCAAATCCTTAATGAAATAGTACTATAGTACAATCCTTATATACTTCATAATTCTTATAACCAGTACATCATTGATACAGCACTCAAATGACATAATTATTTAATATAAACATAAGAACACTAGTTATTCCTCTTCATTTGTGGTAGTATCATAACTTGATTATTATCCAACAGTCTCATTTTCAGTATACTCTGAGGATTGGGACATTGATTCGTGTAGTGTCCCACCTCTTTTCAGATGATGCATTGTACTTTTGAAACAATTTTCTTACCCTTACAATCACGTACTCGGTATCCATTTTCTCTATAATTTGAATAAACTCCCTTTCCCTTCAAAAATTTACCAAGGTGATTCTTTCCACAGTAATCACATATAAGAAAATCCTTCTTTCCCTTCTTCCCTTTATCTATCTTTCTCTCTCGCATCCTTTTCTTCCCTGGCTTCCCTTTAAACCCATATGACTCCGAGAATTATTTACATATCTTATTAATATATTTTACTATTTATTAATATAATGAGAATACATGGGAGACTATTAGATTAGTTTATTTTGAACAAAATCATCCTTAGGAATAAAATATGATTCTTTTGGTCCACTTGGATTAGATTACAACATTTTTTATTACTTTATTTAAAGAAGAGTTAAAAGTGTTAAATTTGATGTTTAATAACTAAACCATTTTTAATATAGGTTAATACATAACACAAATTCAACTATAAATATTCATTACAAATATAAAATGATTTAATACGTCATGGTATTTTATATTTAATTTTTAGTCACTAAATAATTGAATTTATTTCTGACACAATGATGATGCAATAATTACTTTATTAATGAAATATTAAAATAATTGATATTATAAATATCAAAATAAAATTTAATTGAGACTTTTGATGCATTAAAATAATTATCTAGGTTAATATTGCATGGTAATGTTTATTTAATGTATTTTTTTCAATGTAATAAAGTTATTTTGACTTTCACAAAAATCAAATACTAAATATTGTCTAAATTGACATAAACGAGTTTTTAAATAAAATACTATATTATTAAATGATATAATATTCCTAAAAATATAAGGTTCGGCCAAAGAACTTATATAATGGTAGATATGTCATTGATTAACCACATTAGGTTTTCTTGGCATTTTATAGTAATTTTTTAACCATGTATTTTAAAAATACAAGAAAGCATTGTAAAAGTTAAACTATTTAACTAAGAGTTAAATATAAAATATAAGGTTAATATGGTGACCTAAACTTCCCTAAAACATATTGGTTGAGATTTTTTCAACCCATACCCACCTTATCGTAGAAATAAATCCATTTGGACCCATTATAAAAAGAAATTAATTTTATAATAAAATAAAATTTCAAACTTTTCTTAAAGTGACCCTCACCTCTCTTATAAAATTGTAGTTCCCCTTATATCAAAATCACACCTCCAAAGCCATTTTTCTCGACCAAACCCTACTCAATTAACCTCTCAACTACCCTCAATTCAACCTAGAGGCCTTAATTTGATCAATATCCAACCTAATGAGCCCTTTTGATCAAATAAAAAGGAATAACCCTAAGAATAGGTAATTACTTCATCACCACTGTCGAAGTTCTTTTCTTCTTCCACTTCCTCTTTCTTTTCTTTTATCCATAATAAATTAATAAATACAGTACTTTCTACATTATGAGATATTATTATAAATATGTTAAAACCATATTCATTATTTTATCCATCCTATGAATGAAAAAGTCACCATACGTGCGTACGTACGGCTTACAGTCTCCACGTCGTGGTGTAGTTTGTTATTCAACACTTAATTATATAGATGGGTATAATAATGAGTATAATTGATGTAAATATTAAATATAACATGTTAATGATTATTTATATATAATATACGTTCCAATTATATATTATTTCACCATCAATAGATTGATATTGACCCTCGTGTGTACGTAATGCTTACCGTCTCCACAATGCGATGAGATTAATTTCTACGTTCACTATTCAACGATGAATATAAAAATATATATTATTAATAAGTATGTAATAAATGAATTAATAATGATACTGTAAATATATATATATATATATATTTGTGTGTGTGTGTATATATTCACATATATGTCATTCACTTACTTCAGTACAATATGATACGAAAATGGAAACAACATTTATGCATACGTACGACCTACCATCTCCAAAAATGGTGTTTTCCATTTCATATATCTATCTATTATACATATTTATATTCTGAATATATATGATAAATAAATAATATTATATATTCTAGAATCAATTAAATCATGATATAAGTAATATGATCAAGAATAAAAAGATAGAACATGTATGATAGAGAAAGCAATTATTACCTGAAATGTTATTTTACCATAGAAATTATTATTAAATGGGTAGTATAAATACATAAATGAATAAAGTTTGATATCATAAAAATGAATGTGTTTTTTGTATAATTTAACAAAATACAATGGTCATTATACAAGAGGTTAAAAGTTCCCTCAACAAAAGGAAAGTACAAGGTAAGCATTAATTTTACAATCTATTTATTATCTAAGGTTGTTTATACGTAAGCATCTACTGTGAATTTTTCATCATCCTCATATGTGTTTTTTAAAACAGTATTTCAAAACATTTGTACTATTTCCTATAATAAGGTTTAAATTCATTTATACTCTTTTTTGACTGTTTAGAAAATTTTTTGAAGGGAATCTTTCTGTCATTTTTTAAACATAACATAATTGAAGTTGATTTTTTAGTCTTGGTGTGATTACAAGGAATCAAGTCCCAAAGGAATATTCGGTTTAGCATTATTGGAAAATAGATTAAATATATGAATGTTACATTACAATTTCTAAAATAAAACACAAGATAAATAATCCTTTGAGAACACCATTATTTCCCTATCATAACACTACATAACAATCCTAATACACTTCTTCACATCTTTATAAAAATAAAACATAAAAAAGGGTGATCTAAGACTCCTAGTAAGGATTACAATATAGAGTAAACTATCATCAATATGAATAAACATTTATGTCAATGTATAATACTAAAAAAGCCTATTTTACTTAAACTTCAGCATAATATGGAAAAGTTAAATAAAATAATTCCATTTACTTATTTAAAATGATATTCTACTGATAATATAATCACATGTAATATCAATATCTAATTTCATAATGATGAAATGAATAATTTCGGACATCATATCCACATCATTAAGGCATCGTTCCAAGACAAAAAAGAAGATTTTCTCAAGGCCTTTTTTCAAGACACTAGTTTGTATCATGATACCTACTGATATATCAAGGAGCTATAGCAAGCTCCACCTGTAACTTACTAAGTCTAATGCATTCCTCATATGAAAAGGTTGGAATTTAACATAAAAATTCCCATTAAAACTATCATAATAAATGTCAATACTTTAAAAATAAATACTGAATGGTATAAAAATGACACATCCATAGTCAAAAATATCATAAATAATTCAATACAATATAGAACATTATATTAAAATAAATAAACATCAATCATGAATAATATCTAGTAATGGATGTTGACAAAGTTGAACAGGATCAATAAAACTCCTTGAGAGAAATATCCCTTTTTTGTAATCATTTAAAAGTCACACAATTTAGAAAAGAAGACATTTAAAATAAATTTTTTAATCAAAGTGTCTCATAACACTTTGAAACATTTTAAAGGAATTAACATTTTAAAACATTCAGGTCCAAATAAATATATCCTTAAAACCATTTCAAAAACATGGAAATTAATGAGAATGATTTAGAAGAATAAATATTTAAACCATTAAATATTATGTTTTAGTTAAATAATCCATTAAAAATAATCCTTTTAAAAACACTTTTATGAAACATGGACATGGATAATAAATATGTCCCAGTAAAAACTTACACATAAACAATCTCAGGTAATAATGAGATTGAGAAATTATCCTTTACCTTGTACATTTCCTTGGACGAGGGTACATTAAACTCCTATATAATAGTTAAATAATTGTTATTAAATTATAAAAGAACCACATACATAAATATGATATCATATATGATCTTCTAATATTTCTTTGTCAATAATATTTCTGTAGTATCATTGTTTTGGGTGTTAACTAGTTCATTTTCCTTTATATGTTTTGTTACATAAATCATTTTATTTATGGATAGGATGTATTTGATTCATATACAAAATTATACTATGTTTTTAAACCTTATTATTAATCATAAAATAAAAATTATTCTTGAATGGTTATGATGGGTAAGGAATCATGTCGTGTTCGTGGAGACGGTAATCCATATGTACACACGAGCGACAATAACATTCTTTTATTGGTGAAATCATATGTAATTGGATGTTATATCATATACATAGAATAATTAACATTTTATATTTATTATTTACATAAACTATACTCATTATTACACCCCTATAAATAATTAAGTGTTGAATAACAAACTACACCAAGATGTGGAGATGGTAAGTCGTATGTACACACGTATGGTGACTTTGTCATTCATAGGACGAATAAAATAATGAATATGGTTGTACCATACTTATAATAACATAAAAGTATATAGAAGGTACTGTATTAATAATTTTGGTATGGAAAAAACAAAGAAAGAGGAAGTGGTAGTAGAAAAGTCCTTTGAAAGAGGTGATGAAATAATTACCTCTTCTTTGGGTTCTTCCTTTTGATTTAATCAAAATGGATCTTTTGGTTGGATTTATGATCAATATAATGCCTCTAGTTTAAATTTATCATAGTTTTTAGGATATTTGAGTAGGGTTTTGCCGATCCAAATATCTTTGGATGTGTGATTTTGGGAGAAGGGGAAGTACCCATTTATAAGAGACGTGAGGGTCACTTTAGGAAATGCTAGAAATATTATTTTATTATACAATCATATTCAGTTTATAATGGCTCCAAAAATATTTATTTCGAGGCTAAGGTAAGGCTAGGTAGAAAAACTTTCAACCAATAGGTTTTAGACAGGTATAGTTCACCATATTAACCTTATCTTTTAGATTTAACTCTTAGTTAAATAGTTTAACTATTATAATTTCTTCTTGTATTTTTATAATACATGGTTAATAAACATACTATAAAATTCCATGAGAACCTAAAGTGGTTAATTAATGATATATATATCATTATTTAAGTCCATTGGTTGAAGCTTGGATTTTTGAGAATATTATATCAATTAATAATATAGTATTTGTTTTAAAAACTCATTTAGGTCAATTTTGACACTATTTTGTGTTTGGTTTTTGGAAAAGTCAAAACAACAAGATTAATTAAAAAAATTTAAATAAATCCTAACATGTCATATTAACCAATAAAATTCATGTAATGAATCAAAATTCTCAATTTAAATTTATTTTATTATTTATAACATCAATTTTTTTTAGTTTTTCATTAATAAGGTAATTACTACATCATTATTATGTCATAATTAAATTTAATTATTTAATTTCTAAGATTTATAAATAAAATACCATTATATAGGAAATATTTTTATCATTATAATGAATATTTATATTCTAATTTATATTATGTATAACCCTATATTAAAAATGTTTTAGTTATTAAAATTTGAATTTAACACTTTTTACTCTTCTTTAAATATAATAATAATAAATGTCTTAATCCAATCCCGTTGAACCAAAAGGATCATATTTTCTTCCTAATTTTGGTCAAAAAACACTTATCCAATAGAATTATGACGTGTGTCAGAGTAATTATAATATCATTTTTACCTTTAATTATCATATTTACTTTTAACCTTGGTAAATAAAATTCAAATGTTATTGTTCACCAAATATTATTTTCAATCTATTTTACATCATTTTACTTACTAATTTAAACCTTGTCTCTCAGTGTTTTGAAATTTAATTCACATAAGTGGTAAAATTACATTTTATGAAAATTTTCAAATGTGCCTTGACAGTGGGTAAAAGACATTAAAAAAATCTATAAAATATTATATATCTAATAATTTTATAAAATTACATCAATTAATTACATTGGATTAATATAAGTATTATGTATCTACTTTGAATTTAAAAAAATTAAATTTAAAAATAATTATTTATATAAAAAGTCGGTTTTAAACAATAAAGTAGTGTGTTTCACTATTCATCAAAAATTGAATGATTTCAAAAAAAAATACCAAAACCTCACCCTAACCTAATTTTGATATTTCGAATTGAAAAATAATATCTATTTTACAAAATTCAAAACATAAGATTTGCATTAATTATTTTAAAATTAATTCCTGTTATCATGATAAATAAACCTCAATCATGGATAATATCTAGTAAAGGATGTTGAAATAGTTGAAAATGATCAGTAAAACTCTTTGATTGAAATATCAATTTTTAATATAATCCTTTAAAAGTCACACAATTTTAAAATGAAGACATTTAAATGACTTTTTTTAATCAAAGTGTCTTATACCACTCTGAAACTTCTGAAAGGAATTAACATTTTAAAACATTCATGTCAATATAAATAATTCCTTAAAAGCATTTTGGAAACATGGAAATTAAGGAGAATGATTTAGAAGAATAAATATTTAGACCATTTAAAATGATGTTTTAGTTAAATAGTCTCTTTAAAATAATCTTTTTGAAAACTATTTTATGAAACATGGAAATGGATAATAAATATGTCCGAGTGAAAACATACACATAAATAGTCTCGGATAATAATGAGATTGAGGAATTAACCCCTACCTTGTACTTTTCCTTGGTTGAGGGTATGTTAACCTACTATATAATAGATAAATCATTGTTATTAAATTATAGAAGAACCACGTAAATAAATATGATATCATATATGATCCTATAATATTGTTTTGTTAATAATATTTCAGTAGTATCATTATTTCAGGTGTAAACTGATTCATTTTCTTTTATATGTTTTGTTAAATAAGTCATATTTGTTACGGATAGGATGTATTTGATTCATTTCCAAAGTTATATTAAGTTCTTAAACATTATTTTTGTAACACTTGAGACTTTTATAAGAAATATTTTGTTTTTATTTTATATAAATCATAAAAGGAATCATTCACTACACACAACACTAGCTTGGCTTGCTTTACACGAAATCGCGACCTTCCTTGATAGCTTGCGTCGTACGCAATACCGAGTTTCACTAAACAACGATATGCTATTAAAATATTATTAAAACTAGCCATTATGAATAGAAATAACAACTTTTTGAAAATTTTAAATTTTATTTTTCAAAATGGACTTTGTTTTTGGATTTGGAATATCGAAATTAACCTAGGGTGAAATTTTGGTATTTTTCTGTAAACTTTCAATTTTTGATGAATAGTGAAAACACTAGGCTACTATTTAAAAACCGACTTTTTATTTAAATAATTATTTATTTTATTTAAATTTATTTTAAGTCAAAATTGATACATAATACCTATATAAGTTCAATGTAATTCATTGGAGTAATTTTATAACAATTTTAGATATATAAAAATTTTAATGAACTTTTCACCGTCTTTTACCCACCTCCTATGAGAATTTGCAAATTTACATAAAACTTAATTTTACCACTTTTGTGAGTGGAATTTCAAAAATCTGAGAGACACAGTTGATGTCAGTAAGTAAAATGTGGTTCAATGAGATGAAAATAATTTTTGGTGAATAGTAACTTTTTACTTTTATTTACGACTGTTAAAAGTAAATAGGGTAATTAAGGGTAAAAATGAAATTATTATTATTACCCTAACACATGTCTTAATTCCATTGGATAAGTTTAATTCGACCAAAATCAACCTTAGGAATAAAATATGACCATTTAGTCCCACTTCGATTAGATTCGGACATTTATTATTAATTTATTATAAGAAGGGTTAAAATAGTAAAAAACAAACTTTAATAAGTAAATAATTTTCAATATAGGGTTATACATAAGATAAATTCGACTATAAATATTTATTAGAAATCTAAATAGATTTCCTACATAATAGTAATTTATTTGTAATTTTTAGACATTATATAATTTAATTTATTTATGACGCAAAGATGATGCAGTAATTATCTTATTAATGAAATATTGACATAAATGATTTTATAAATACCCAAATAAATGTAATTTGAGGCTTATTATGAATTAAACTAATTTTCTAGGTTATTATTACATGTTAGTATTTATTTAATTAACTTTTTTCTAACAAATAATTCTGTTATGATTTTCACAAAAATCAATTACTAAATAGTGACAAATTTGACATAAAATAGTTTTTAAAACAAATATTATATTATTAATTGTTATTTTATTCCTAAAAATATAAGGTTCGGCCAAATGACTTAGATAAGGTTATATATATTAATAATAAACAACTTGGGGTTCTTTTTTCTTGTTATAATAAGTTTATTAACCTTATAGTGTAAGAACACAAAAATACACTGTAAAAGTAAAATTATCTAACTGAAAGTTAAATCTAAATGATAAGGTTAAAATAGTAAACTAAACTAGTCAAAATTCTATTGGATGAGATTTTTTCGACCCATCCCCACCTTAGCTTTGAAATAAATTAATTTTGAGCTATTTATAACCAAATATGGCTTTATAATAAAATAAAATTTTTAATTTTTCCAAAGATGCCCCTCTCCTCCCTTATAAAAGGGCACCTCCTACCTCTCTTCCTCACACAACATTGAGCCTTCAAGCTCTGCCAAACCCTGCCATTTCACCTCTCCACTTCCCTAGAAAAATCCTAGAGGTCTTGGTCTTCTTCGAAGACCAATTTTAGTGCCCGAAAAGGAAGTCTCAAAGAAGCGCTTCCAAGAAGAGGTAATGTCCATTACCGATTCTTTCAACATTATTTCTTCTTTGACTTCTTCTTATTTATTTGTTTCATTATGAATTAATAACATCAGTATCACTCATATAATTATATGTAATTATAAGTATGAAACAACCATATTTCACCATCTATCCATCCTACGGAAAACAAAATCACCGTGCGTGCGTACATACGGAATACCGTCTCCACACCGTGGTGTAATCTATTTTCCACCACCACCATAATTGGATGGGTATAATGGTGTAAATAATGAATATATATAATTATTTTAAAGTGATATTAATTCTGAAATAATATAAATACACTCCAATACAATTCCACGATCATGGGAACGATATCATTGCTCGTGCGTACGTACAGAATACCGTCTCCACGATGTGATGCGACTCGTTCTACATGATTTTCATTGCATAATGATTACATAAATGAATTGAGTGAATAAATATGATATATATTACACTAATACCATTCTATAAATGAGGTATCTATAACATAAAAAGAAGAATAAGAATTTATTTTACAAAACACACATAAGAACAAAAAGTAATAAACACCCGAATAACAAGTAGCAATGAAATATTACTAATAATAAGCTAAGAATATGACTATATATGATATAATAACAATGAGTATGATTCTGAAATAAGTCAATGACATTATTTAAATCATTATAAAGGAGGTTCGGACACTTACGAAGCAAATCGGACCTAAGGTAAGGGAAATATCACAATCTCATTTTTATCCGAGATTGTTTATACTTTAGAATTTACTGGGGTGTATTTTCTCATCCACATCCATGGTTACTCAATATGTAAAATTATTTCCATCCAACTAAAATTTTTTAAATTTAATTTTACCCTTCGGTGAGTTTTTATTAAAAGTTATGAAAGGAATCTTTTGTCGTTTTTCGTACGAGGTACTTTTTGACTTTTCCGAAAAAAGTACGAGATGAATGTTTTTTTAACTTATACGGCATGAATGGATTTTTAAACATTATTTCCAAGAATCTTACTTTACGAGTTTTCATGTTTATTTTTAATCAACTTCTTTTAGTTTAGAATTTTATTACATATTAAGAAAGGAAAAGTGTTTTTGAAGTAGAAAGGATATTTTCCTCAAGAATGGAATTCAAGTGTTTTATCAAAATTATTTTCCATATAAGATAATAAAGGGTTCTGTTTCTATCCCTATTATTACATTGATTTGATTATGTTGTGATGGAATTATTTTTATTAATTCCTTTATCTTATATGAATTGTTTTATGACGTCACGATGTTTAAGAATCCCATTTTTATTACATGGGTTATGCTATAATGTATGGTTTATGATTTTGTGGAACACATAAGAATGGTATAATTATGAGATGGGTGGGACCTATATATCCCTCCAATTAATTGGGTAAAGATTTTATATCTCATGAGATAGACATGGCTGGAACGGCAGGTTAAACCGGTTCAGTGAAACAGGACTGAAACGAGGAATGAACTTGGTTCAGAAATGGACTTTGTCCACTAAGATAGTCATGAAAATGAGTCTTGACTAATAATAAATGATTCTCTATAATTATGTGTGTATTCCACAATGATTCATGTTTTAAGTTATGATTATTTTGATTACATTTCACTACCATGATTTATCCCATGTTATGAAATTATGATCTCTTTTGCAGGGTAAGATTTCCAAAATGTTATGTTCTTATGAATATGAAGTGATTGATATTTATTTTTTTTACCCTTAATAAGAATTTGAGCTCAAACTTTTTTATGTTTTCTTTCCCCAGGTCAGGAAACAAGGTTATTAAATAAGATATTCCAAAAGGGACTATAGATATGATGAAATAAATGTGAGGCAGTGTAGACTCTTTATGAACCAGTTGTTTATATTTCCCAGTTTCTAAAGACACTATACCTATACGGTCCTTTCATGGTTTTGTTATATGTTGTAATAAGTGTAATTCAATTTTGATGTACTAAAACTGTTTGTATAGTATTGGTCGTTTTAGATTGTATCAGAGGAAAGGTATAGTCAACCTTTGGAAACTAGGATGTGAAAGCCATAGTAAGAATCCTAAGGATAAGTCTAAGAATAGAACACAATATTAGTGTTTTAGAAATGACCATGAATAACCTAGGATAAGACCTTAAGTGTGAAATTTTATTCTTGATTATGTGGTTTTCCTATTATAATTAGTGTTGCTCACACTATTCTTCTTGGTTTTAGTCAATGGCTGGGACCCGAAGGAACCGTGTTAATGTGGAATGCGACGGGGAATGCAATTATAGTCTCCTTGAGCAACCAAACTTTATAGGAGCTGGAATTCAAAATCTTATAGCCATGCTCACACAACTTTCTCAAGCTATGAATCATGCAGAGCTTCCAAACGAGTAAAGGAAGGAGCAACTTTCTGTTGAATCCTTCGTGAGATAGCGTCCACCTTCATTCAGCGGGTCTACTGATCCACTTGTTTCTGAACAATGGATTAGTACCACTGAAAAGATATTTTCAGTTCTTCAATGTTCTAAACACGATAATGTCATCTTAGCAGTATATCGTTTGGAAGGTGAAGATGATCAATGGTGGAATCGTATCAAGAATATGAGGCCAAGAGATGAAATTGAGTCCATGGAAGGGGACGAGTTCAAGAACTTATTTTTCAATAAGTACTTACCTCTTATTCTATGAACAAAGATGGAGAAGGAGTTTCTTGAACTAAAGAAAAAGAATGATGAATCTGTTGGTACCTATGAGGAAAATTTTACAAGACTTGCAAGGTATGCCTCTCGTATTATTATCCAACCTGAGAGTAAGATCGATCGATTCTTTAGTGGCTTAAAACAAAGTCTTAGAAGGGAGTCAGCCATAAGGGACTTCAATAGCTACAAAGAAATCGTTTGATGTGCTCTCAAAGTTGATATGGAGATTGGAGTAACCCATCAGTCATATGGGTTTGATAAGAAGAGGAAAATGGAATTCAAAGGAAAATCTATAGATCCCACTGAAAAGAAGATGAGTTTTCCCTTATGCTCAAAGTGTGGAAAGAAACATGGAGGGAGTTGTCTTAAAGGGACAAGTAAATGTTTCAAATGTGGAAAGGAAGGTCATCGGGAATTTGAATTCCACAATGATGGGAAGAAGATGTCTAATTATGAGAACAATGGAAAGGCTACACAGAGTGCACCTCCTACACTTAAATGTTACAAGTGCATGGAAATGGGGAATTATGGTAATCAATGCCCTAATACAAGGGTTGTTGATGATGATCGACGTCAACAAACTCTTAAGGATAAAGACAAAGGAATGTCACATGCAATTTCTATCAGCGATGTGGAGTACGATAACGAAGTGGTGAAAGGTACACTTACCATCCACTCTAAAGTAGCAAATGTTTTATTTCATTCTGGATCCACCCACTCCTTTATTTCTTAAGAATTTTCTAAGGGTATCACCGTATTACCTCAACAATTAGATATTGAGTTAGCTGTGACAACCCCTAATGGCACAACAGTCGCATCAAAAGTTTCTAATTCTTCTCCGATTGAAGTTTGTGGGAAAGTGCTTCCTGCAAATCTTGTGATCCTCCCTATAGTGGAATTTGATGTTATTATTGGCATGGATTGGATTTATATATATGGAGCTCATATAAATTTCCAACAAAGGGAAGTCACATTTCATATTCCAGATCAATATTTGATCGTCTATCAATGAAAGGATGAACATATCCTTCCAGTGGAAATTTCTTCCATCTTATGGGTCTTGATTCCACTAAATTAAGGTTATTTATCTCAAATGGTTGGTGAGAAACTCACGATTAAGAATATTCTCATTGTACGGGAGTTTTATTATGTCTTTCTAGAGGAATTGTCGGGACTTCCACCAAATCGTGAAGTTGAGTTTTCAATAGAACTTGTACCGGGTGCTTTACCTATTTCAAAGACGCCTTATAGAATTGCCCCAATTGAGTTGCAGAAATTGAAGAAGAAACTCCAAGAGAATCTTGATAAGTGGTTCATACGCCCTAGTGTGTCACCTTGGGGAGCACCTATTCTGTTTGTTAAGAAGAAAGATGGATCAATGAGACTCTACATTGATTATCGAGAACTTAACAAGATCACTATCAAGAAAAAATATCATCTCCCGCGCATTGATGACTTATATGACCAACTACGCAGAGCTCAATACTTTTCCAAAATTAATCTTCGTTCAGGGTATCATAATTAAGCCTCAAAATGGAGGATATACCTAAGATGACTTTCCGTACAAGGTATGAACACTATGAATTTATAGTGATGCCATTTGGTCTTACTAATGCCCCTGCTATCTTTATGGATCTGATGAATAGAGTCTTTACAGACTATCTTAATCAGTTTGTGGTAGTCTTTATAGATGATATTCTAGTATATTCAAAGATAAAGGAAGAACATGAAGATCACTTGAGAATTATATTGAAGACCCTATGAAAAAAGAATCTTTATGCCGAATTTACCAAGTGTGAATTTTGGCTTCAAAAAGTTTCATTTTTTGGTCACATAATCTCAAAAGAGGGGATATCTGTGGATCCAGCAAAAACAGAGGTTATTGAAAGATGGTTGAGACCAACAACAGTAACTGAGATCCGATTTTTTCTTGGTTTGGATAGATATTATCAACGTTTTGTGAAATATTTTTCACGATTATATAATCAAATCACCAGGTTGACTCGGAAAGGAGTTAAGTTTGTTTGGACGGAGGAATGTGAAGAGATTTTCAAGGAGTTGAAAAGAAGGTTGTCCAGTGCACCTGTGCTCACACTGCCTTGTAGTGGAGAAAGGTTTGTGATCTAAAGTGATGAATCCAAGAAGGGATTGGGGTGTGTTCTTATGAAAAATGATATGGTGATAGCTTATGCCTCACGATAGTTGAAAATCCATGAGAAAAATTACCCAACTGATGATTTGGAGTTATTTGTGGTAGTCTTTGCATTAAAGATTTGGAGGCATTATATTTATGGAGAAAGGTGTGACATTTATACTGATCATAAAATTTTAAAGTGTATTTTCACAAAAAAGGTTCTGAATATGCGCCAAAGAAGATGGATGGATATGATTAAGGATTACAACTGCTCAATTCATTACCACCCTGGGAAAGAAAACATGGTGGCAGATGCATTAAGTCGACAAGACCATGTCATTTTATCCTTGATGAGGATCACAAAAGATCCAATATTTATGGATTTAAAAAGGATGGATCATGGAATTATAATGAAAGGGGAAAATCATATCTTTCTCAAATTAATGTTTAACCATATATACATGTTATGATTAAAGAGGCACAGAAAGAAGATGTAGAGTTACAAAAGAAGCTGAGAAATGTTCCTAAATTCAACCTTAATTGTGATGGGATAATAATGTTCACGAATCGGGTTTGTGTTCCTCCCATCCCTGAATTATAGAAGGAGCTGCTGGATGAGGCTTATAGTTCTTCATTCTCTATTCATCCTAGAAACATGAAGATGTGTAGGGACCTGAAAGAGTACGTATGGTGGGATGGCATGAAAAGAGATGTTGCTGAATATGTCTCTCAATGCTTGGTTTGTGAGCAAGTTAAAGCTGAGAGACAGAAGTCTAAGGGGATGTTACAACCATTACCCATACCCGAATGGAAATGGGAAAACATCACTATGGACTTTTTCACCGGACTTCCTAAAACATCCAAAGGCAATAATGCTATCTGGGTCATAGTTGATCATCATACAATGTCTTCACACTTCATTGCTATTAGAGAGGATTTCTCTCTGGATCAGCTTTCCAGGATATATATAAAGAAAGTGGGAAGATTGCATGGAGTACCACTTTCTATTATATCTGATCGGGATCCGAGGTTTACCTCAATGTTCTGGAAAAGTCTTCAGCATACTCTTGATACAGAGTTGAGTTTCAGCACTGCTTATCATCCTCAGACAGACGGTCAGTCTGAGAGGACAATTCAAACTCTATAAGATATGTTGAGAGCTTACTCTATGGATTTCAAAGGTGGTTGGGATCAACACCTACCTTTGGTGGAATTTTCTTATAATAATAGCTTTCAATCTAGTATTCAGATGGCTCCTTATGAAGCTCTATATGGAAATAAATGCAGGACTCCAACATGCTGGGATGAAGTTGGGGAAGGAAAGCTATTAGGACCTGATCTTGTTGATGAGATGGTAGAAAAAGTTCGATCTATTCAAAAACACATAAGATCGGCTCAGAGTCAACAAAAAAGTTATGCCAGCAACCAAAGAAAAGACTTAGAGTTTGAAATGTGTGATAAAGTGTTCTTATGATTATCTCCTTGGAAGAGAGTAATGAGATTTGGAAAGAAGGGAAAGTTAAGCCCTAGGTATATCGGTCCTTTCGAAATACTGGATCGTGTTGGGAATGTATCTTACCGATTGGCCCTTCCACCGAATCTCTCTCAAGTTCATGATGTGTTCCATATATCTCTCCTGAGAAAGTACATACCTGATCCTTCACATGTACTCAGCTCAGAAGTTGTACCGCTGGAATAAGATATTTCTTATGAAAAACAGCCGATAGAGATTCTCTATCGTAGTGAAAAAGTCCTACGGAACAAGACCACTCGCTTGGTGAATGTTTTATGGAGGAAACACCAATTAGAAGAAGATACATGGGAGCTTGAGGATATGATGAGGGATAGGTATCCTCATCTGTTTGTTACAAGTGACGAATTTCGAGGGCGAAATTCATTTTAAGGGGGGTAGAATGTAACACCCGAGACTTTTATAAGAAATATTTTGTTTTTATTTTATATAAATCATCAAAGGAATCTTTCACTACACACAACACTAGGTTGGCTTGCATTACACGCAATTTCTACCTTCCATGATATCTTGCATCGTACGCAATACCGAGTTTCACTAAACAACGATATGCTATTAAAATATTATTAAAACTAGCCGTTATGAATAATAATAACCACTTTTTGAAATTTTGTAAATTTTATTTTTCAAAAGGACTTCGTTTTTGGATTCGGAATATCGAAATTAGACTAGGGTGAAATTTTGGTATTTTTCTAGAAACATTCAATTTTTGATGAATAATGAAAACACTGGGTTACAATTTAAAAACCGACTTTTTATTTAAATAAATATTTATTTTATTTAAATTTATTTTAGGTTAAAATTGATACATAATACCTATATAAGTTCAATTTAATTCATTGGAGTAATTTTATAATAATTTTAGATATATAAAAATTTTATTGAACTTCTCACCGTCTTTTACCCACCTCCTAGGAGAATTTGAAAATTTACATAAAACATAATTTTACCGCTTCTGTGAGTGGAATTTCAAAAATCCGAGAGACACGGTTGATGTCAGTAAGTAAAATGTGGTTCAATGAGATGAAAATAATTTTTGGTGAATAGTAACTTTTTACTTGTATTTACCACGGTTAAAAGTAAATAAGGTAATTAAGGGTAAAAATGATATTTTTATTACCCTAACACATGTCCTAATTATATTGTATAAGTGTAATGCGACCAAAATGAACCTTAGGAACAAAATATGACCATTTTGGCCCACTTGTATTAGATTAGAACATTTATTATTAATTTATTTAAAGAAGGGTTAAAATAGTTAAAATCAAAGTTTAATAAGTAAATAATTTTGAATATATGGTTATACATAAGATAAATTCGACTATAAATATTAATTATAAATCTAGAAAGATTTCGTACATAATGGTAATTTATTTGTAATTTTTAGACATTAAATAATTTAATTTATTGTTGACACAAAGATGATGTTGTAATTATCTTATTAATGAAATATTGACATAATTGATGTTATAAATACCCAAATAAATGTAATTTGAGACTTTTTATGAATAAAACTAATTTTCTAGGTTACTATGACATGTTAGTATTGATTTAATTAACTTTTTTTGAACTAATCATTCTGTTATGATTTTCACAAAAATAAATTACTAAATAGTGTCAAAATTGAACTAAAATAGTTTTTAAAACAAATATTATATTATTAATTGTTATTTTATTCCAAAAAATCTAAGGTTCGGCAACATGACTTAGATAAGGTTATATATATTAATAATAAACAACTTGGGGTTCGTTTGGCTTGTTATAGTAAGTTTATTAACCTTATAGTGTAAGAACACAAAAAGACACAGTAAAAGTAAAATTATCTAACTTAAAGTTAAATCTAAATGCTAAAGTTCAAATAGTAAACTAAACTTGTCCAAATTCTATTGAATGAGAGTATTTCGACCCATCCCCACCTTATCTCCGAAATAAATCAATTTGGAGCTATTTAAAATCGAATATGGCTTTATAATAAAATAATATTTTTAGTTTTTCCAAAGGTGCCCCTCTCCTCACTTATAAAAGGTCACCTCCTCCCTCTCTACCTCACACCACTTTGATCCTTCAATATCGGCCAAACCCTAAATATTCCTCCTCTCCACTTCCCTAGAAACATCCTAGAGGTCCTGGTCTTCTTCAAAGACCAATTTTAGTGCCTTAAAAGGAGGTCTCAAAGAAACGCTTCAAAGAAGAGGTAATGTCCGTTACCGATTCTTTCAACTTTATTTATTCTTTCACTTCTTCTTCTTTACTTGTTTTATTATGAATTAATAACATCATTATCACTCATATACTGATATGTTATTATAAGTATGAAACAACCCTATTTCACCATCTATCCATCCTACAGAAAATGAAATCACCGCGCGTGCGTATGTACGGAATACCGTCTTCACGCCGTGGTGTAATCTATTTTCCACCACCACCTTACTAGGATGGGTATAATGGTGTAAAGAATGAATATATATGATTATTGTAAAGATATATTAATTATGAAATAGTATACATACACTCCAATACAATTCCACGATCATGGGAACGATATCCTCCCTCGTGCGTACGTATGGAATACCATCACCACGATGTGATGCGACTCGTTCTACATGATTTTCATTGCATAATGATTACATAAATGAATTTAGTGAATAAAAATGATATATATTACACTAATACCATTCTGTAAATGAGGAATATATAACCTAAAAATAAGAATAAGAATTTATTCGACAAAACACGCATAAGAACAAAAAGTAATAAACACCTGAATAACAAGTAGCAATGAAATATTACTAATAATAAGCTAAGAATATGACCATATATGATATCATAACAATGATTATGACTCTTAAATAAGTCAATGACATTATTTAAATCATTATAGAGGAGGTTAGGACACTTACGAATCAAATTGGACCTAAGGTAAGGGAAATATCACAATCTCATTTTTATCCGAGATTGTTTATACTTTGGAATTTACTGGGGTGTATTTTATCATCAACATCCATGTTTCCTCAATATATAATACTATTTCCTACCACCTACAATTTTTTAAATCCAATTTTACCCTTCGGTGAGTTTTTAGTAAAATATATGAAAGGAATCTTTTGTCGTTTTTCGTACGACGTACGTTTTGACTTTTCCGAAAAAAGTACGAGAAGAATTTTTTTTAACTTATACGGCATGAATGGATTTTTAAAACATTATTTCCAAGAAGATTACATTACAAGTTTTCATGTTTATTTTTAATAAACTTCTTTTAGTTTATAATTTTATGACATATTAAGAAAGGTAATGTGTTTTTGAAGTAGAAAGGATATTTTCCTCAAGAATGGAGTTCAAGTGTTTTATCAAAATTATTTTCCATCTAAGATAATAAAGGGTTCTGTTTCTATCCCTATTATTACATTGATTTTATTATGTTGTGATGGAATTATTTTTATTAATTACTTTATCTTATATGAATTGTTTTATGATGTCACGATGTTTAAGAATCCCATTTTTATTACATGGGTTATGCTATGATGTATGGTTTATGATTTTGTGGCACACATAAAAATGGTATCGTTATGAGATGGGTGGGACCTATATCTCCCTCCAATTAATTGGGTAATGATTTTATATCTCATGAGATAGACATGGATGGAACGGCAGGTTAAATCGGTTCAGTGAAACAGGACTAAAACGAGGAATAAACTCGGTTCAGAAATGGACTTTTTCCTCTAAGATAGTCTTGTCTAATAATAAATGATTCTCTATAATTATGTGTGTATTCAACAAAGCATCATGTTTTAAGTTATGATTATTGTGATTACATTTCACTACCATGATTTATCCAATGTTATGAAATTATGATCTCTTTTGCAGGGTAAGATTTCCAAAATGTTATGTTCTTATGAATATGATGTGATTGATATTTCTTTTGTTTACCCTTACTGACCATTTGAGCTCACCATTTTGTATGATTTATTTCCCTAGGTCAGGAATAAGGTTATTAAGTAATATATTCCAAAAAGGACTATATATATGATGAAATAAATGGGAGGCAGTGTAGATGATTTATGAACCAGTTGTTTATGTTTCCCAGTTTCTAAAGACACTATACCTATACGGTCCTTTCATGGTTTTATTATATGTTGTAATAAGTATAATTAAATTTTTATGTACTAACAATGTATGTAAGGTATGGGTCGTTATAATTTTTAATCATAAAATGAAAATTATTCTTCAATGGTTACATTGGGTAATGAATCTCATGGCGTTTGTGGAGACGGTAATCTGTACGTACACATGAGCGACAATACCATTATATTGATGGTGAAATCGTATGTAATTGGATGTTATATCATATATACATAATCATTAACATTTTATATTTATTATTTACATAAATTATACTCATTATTATACCCATCCAAATAACTAAGTGTTGAATAACAAACTACACCACAACGTGGAGATGGTAAAACGTACGTATGCACGTATGGTGACTTTGTCTTTCATAGGATGGATAGAATAATAAATATGGTTGTACCATATTTACAATAACATAACAGTATGTATAAGGTATTGTTGTTATTATTTTAGTATGGAAACAACAAAGAAAGGGGAAGTGGAAGAAGAATAGAACATTGAAAGAGGTGATGAAATAATTACCTCTTCTTCAGGTACTTCCTATTGATTTGATCAAAAGGGCTCCATATGTTGTCTTTCTGAAAAAAGTTAGACCAATATAATGAATTTAGGGTAGTTTAGAGGATACTTGAGTAGGTTTTGGCTGAGACAAATGGCTTTGGAGGTGTGATTTTGAGAGAAGGGAAGTACCCTTTTATAAGGGAGGTGAGGGTCACTTTAGGAAAAGCATGAAGTATTATTTTATTATACAATCATATTCTCTTTATAATGGATAAAAAGGATTTACTTCAAGGATAAGGTGGGTATGGGTCTAAAACCTCTCAACCAATTGGTTTTGGATTGTTTTAGGTCACCATATTAACCTTATCTTTCAGATTTATCTTTAAGTTAAGTTGTTTAACTTTTACAATGTCTTCTAGTATTATTATATTCAATGGTTAATAAACATACTATAAAATTATAATAGAACTTAAATTGATTAATTAATTTAATATATATCATTATATAAGTCCTTTGGCATAACCCTTGATTTTTTTGAATATTATATCAATTCATAATATAGCATTTGTTTTCAAAACTCATTTTTGTCAATTTTGACAATATTTAGTATTTGGTTTCTTTGAAAGTCAAAAAAACACGATTACTCAGAAAAAAATAAATTAAATCAATCCTAAATGTCATATTAATATATAAAATTCTTGGAATGAATCAAAAGTCTCAATTTAAATTTATTTGAATATTTAAAACATCTATTATTTTAGTCTTTCATTAATAATGAAATTACCGCATCATCATTATGTCATAAATAAATTTAAATATGTAATCTCTAAAAATTATAAATAAAATACCATTATGTAGAAAATATTTGTATCTTTATAATTAATATTTATAGTAAAATTTATATTATGTATAACCTTATATTAAAAATTGTTTAGTTACTAAAATGTGAATTTAATACTTTTAACTATTCTTTAAATAAAATAATAATATATATCCTAATCTAATAAAAGTGAATCAAATAGGTTAATATTTTATTTATAAGGTTTATTTCGGTTGAGAAATACATATTCAATATAATTAGGACATGTGTTAGGGAAATTATAATATCATTTTGACCATTAATTACCCAATTTACTTATAACTATGGTAAATAAAATTCAAAAGTTAATATTCAAAAATATTATTTTCAGCCTATTGAACAACATTTTTCTTACTAATGTCAGTTATTTCTATCATATTTTTTAAGTTCAATTCACATAAGCGGTAAAATTAGGTTTTAGGAAAATTTGCAAATGTGCCTAGAAGATGGGTAAAAGACATTAAAAAATTCAATAATATTTAATATATATAATCTTATTATAAAAAGACTCAAATAGATTACATTGGATTAATATGGGTATATTGTATCTATTTCTACTTAAAATAATTCAAAATAATTATTTAAATACAAAGTCGGTTTTAAACAGTAACACAATGTTTTTCACTATTCATCAAAAATTGAACTATTTCGAAAAAATATCAAAATATGAATCTAAGTTAATTTTTGATATTATGAATCCAAAAATGATGTCTTTTTTACCAAATTAATTATATAGGAGTTTCATTAATTAATTTAAAATTAATTCTTGTTGTCAAAACCATAAAGTGTGTTTTTTATAAGTAAAAACTATCAAAAGATTGATATGTGTTTATGTCTAATTTAAATGCAAAATTACATCCAATGACCAATATTGTATTAAATGATAAAAATATAATCCATTTATATTTCAAAATCATTAAAAAAATTATTTACCACTGTAAATTGTTTTAATTAAAAAAGTTATTTTCAATTAAAATTTATTATCTTTTCATATTCATTAAAATATAAAAGTTATCAAAAAAACACCAAAAATTTATCCAAAATAAATTTTTATGTCTCAATTATAAATAAGAGTTTATTTTTTCAAATTTAATATGTGTTAAATATTGTATTTAAAAAGGGTTCTCCATTAAAAGATGTTAAAATTGCATTTTTTTGAAAAATACTTATTTAATCTGAAATATTGAATTTGATCTTATATTATGTCTAGGAAACACATAATGTGGATGTTAAAATTTTATTGAGCATATAAAATTTAAAATATAGTTAATAATATTCATAAATAATTTTTGAATGGAGATTTTGGTAAGTCGTGGTGCGCTCGAACTCGGTGTTGCGTGTAGCACAAGCTGTTGAATTACTTTAAAAAGATAACGTGCTATGAAATACTGGGTGTTAAATTCCTTTATCCTTCAATAAATTGCGTAATCGCAATTAGAAATTGTTCTCAAAAAATAAAATATTAAAAATATAAAATACCATTGTGGAAAACCCTCATTGAAAATAGGGTTACTAAATTTTAGTCTTGATAACAGGGAAAGGGAAATAAAAAAGTCACCACCAAATTAGGATTTCCAATAGGAGAACATTGGTGGAAATTTGAGACAAATAATTAGGGGAAAAGGGTAAATATTTATAAGTATTGATTGAGGTCATCAATCATAAACAAGTGAACAATTGCCGCACCCTCCGTATAAGTTATAAAAACATTCTTACCTTAATTTGTCCAAAAGGTCATAAAGTACCTTGTTTGGAAAACGATGGAAAGATTCCTTTCAAAAAAAATTATAAAAAAGTCAAACATGGTTATAAATGACTTTATCCCATATTCTAAGAAATATTAAAAAAAATTAAATGCATTTTTAAGAAACACAGATTATTATGATAAATAATTCCCAATAGATACTTTCATACAAACAACTTCGGATAATAAAGATATTGTAAAATTAACCCTTACCTTTTAATTTCCTTTGGCTGACGGTACATTTAACCTCTTGTATAATGACCATAGTATGTTATTAAATTATAACAGAACCATATTATTATTTAATATACCATATAAGATTCATTGATGGCTTTATACTACCCATTTAATAATAATTTCTATATAAAAATAACATTTTGGATAATAATCACTTTCTTTATTATACGTGTTTTAAATTGTTATTCTTTATCATATAACTTATATCGTGATTTAATTGATTCCAGAATATAAAACATTATTTATGCATCATATATATTCAAAATATAAGTATGTATAATAGATATATATATGAAATGGAAAATACCGTTTATGAAGATGGTAGGTCGTATGTATGAATAAAAGTTGTTTCCATTTTCATATCGTATTGAACGAAAGTAACTGAATGAGATATATGTAAATACATATATATATTTATATTTATTTATTTATTTATTTCACATATCATTATTATTCCATATATTACATACTTATTAAAAATATATATATTTATAATCATAGTTGAATGGTGAACGTGGGAATGAATCTCATCGCGTCATGGAGACGGAAAGACGTATGTACGCACGAGCGATGATATTATTCTATTGATGGTAAAATCATATGTAATTGGATGATATATTATATATACAAAATCATTAACATGTTATATTTATTATTTATATCAATTATACATCATTATTATACCCATCTATCTATTGAAGTGTTGAATAACAAACTACACCACGACGTAGAGATGGTAAGTCTTACGTACGCACGTATGGTGACTTTGTAATTCATAGGACGGATAGAATAATGATTATTTTTGTACCATATTTACAATAAAATTACAGAATGTAGTAGGTACTAGATTTATTATTTTGGTAGGGAATCAACCAAGAAAGAGAATGTGAAACAAGAAAATAACTTTGAAAGAGGTGATGAAAAAATTACCTCTTCTTCGGGTTCTTCCTTTTTAGTTGAACAAAAGGGATACTTAAGAAAGATTTATGATCAAATTAAGGCCTATAAGATGAAGTGAGGGTATCTGGGAGGATAATTAAGTAGGGATTTTCTGAGCCATTGTATTTGGAGGTGTAAAATTAAGATAATGTGAAGTAACCTTTTATAAGAGAGGTAACGGTCATTTTAGGAAAATCTTGAAATATTATTTTATTATAAACTACTTTGTGGTTTATAATGGCTCAAAATAGATTTATTTAGATTATAAGTTTTTTATGGGTCAAAATAATCTAAACCAATAGGTTTTAGACATGTTTAGGTCACCATACTAACCTTATCATTTAGATTTAACTCTTAGTTAAATAGATTAACTTTTACCATGTCTTCTTGTATTATTATAATACATGGTTAATAAACTTACTATAAAATGTCAATAGAACCTAAAGTGGTTCATTAATGACATATATATCATTATTTAAGTCTTTTGGAAGAACCTCATATTTTTAGGAATATTATATCATTTAATAATATATTATTTGTTTTAAAAACACATTTTTGTCAATTTTGACACTATTTAGAATTTTATTTATGTGGAAGTCATAAAAAGTTTATTACTTCGAAAAAAATACATTAAATCAACCCTAACATGTAATATTCACCAATAAAATTCGTTTATGGCATCAAAAGTCTCAATTTACATTTATTTGTATATTTATAATATCAATTATTTGAATCATTCATTAATAAAGTAATTAAAGCTTCATCATTGTGTCATCAATAACATTAATTATTTAATATATAAAATTTATAAACAAAATAAAATGAGGTATGAAATTTTTTTATCTTTATAATTAATATTTATTGTTGAATAATCACATGTAATATCAATATCTAATTTCATAATGATGGAATGCATAATGCCGGACATCATAACCTCATAGTCAATGCCTCGTGCCAAGACTATAAATATATGATTTTTTCAAGACCTTGTGCCATGACACTAATTTGTCCCTTGAGACCTAAAAATTTATCTCGGAGATATATTGGGCTCCACCCGTCACTTTCTAAGTCCAATTCATTCCTCATATGAAAATGTTGAAACATAACATAAACATTTGTATTAAAACTAGCATACGAAATGTTAATACTTTAACCATACACCGTAAATGGTATAAAAATAACACATAAATAGCCAAACCTATCAAATAACCTTAATAAAATATGGAATATTATATTATAATAAATTAACTTAAAACAAGTGTAAAATCCATCAAATTATGTTGACATAGATGAAATCAAAGCTATTTGAGAGAAATATCTCATTCTATTTTGAAATCATTTAAAAGTAATATAATTATAAAAGAAGAAATTTATTTTGAAAATATTCTTATAATATTGTAATTTAAACTTATAAGGTGTTATAATGGAAAAAAATAACCACACTTGTCGTATAAGTTAAAAAACATTCTTATCTTAATTTTTCAAAAATGTTATAAAGTACCCTGTTTGGAAAACGACGGAAATATTCCTTTCAAAACATTTTATAAAAATTCAAAAAAGATTATAAATTAATTTAACCCAAACTATATGAAATATAAAAAATGTTTAGAATTACATTTTTAGGAAATAGGGATAAAGATGATAATTAATTTTCAGTAGATGCTTACGCATAAACAACCTCAGATAATAAATAGATTGTAAAATTAACTCTTACCTTGTACTTTTCTTTGGTTGAGGGTACGTTTAACCTCTTTTAGAATGGCCATATTACGTTATTAAATTTCACCAGAACCATATTAATATTTATGATATAATAATTTATTCTTTTATGACTTTATACTACCTATTTAATAGTAATTTCTATGTTAAAATAATATTTCGGGTAATAATCGCTTTCTCTTTCGTACATGTTTTAACTTGTTATTCTTGATCATATCTCTTATATCATGATTTAATTGCTTCCATAATATAAAAAATTATTTAGGTGTAATATATATTCAGAATATAAATATGTATAATAGATTGATATATGAAATGAAAAACACCATTTATAGAGAGGTAGGTCGTACGTACGCATAACCTTGTTTCCGTTTTCATATCGTATTGAACGGAAGTAAGTGAATGAGATATATGTAAATACACACACACACACACATATATATATATATATATATATGTATGTATATATATTTATATAAATATTTCCAGTAGCTTTATTATGTCATATATTACATACTTTTTAGTAATATATATTTTTATAATAATCATTTAATGGTGAACGTAGAAATTAATCTCATCGCTTCGTGGAGACGGTAATCCTTACATATGCATGAGCATCAATATCAATCTATTTATGGTCAAATAATATGTAATATGATGGTATATTATATATAAAGAATCATTAAAATTTTATATTTATTATTTACATCAATTATACTAATTATTATACCCATCCAAATAATGAAGTGTTGAATTAAAAATTACACCATGACATGGAGACGGTAAGTCGTACGTACGAACATATGGTGAATTTTTCATTCATACGATGGATAGAATAACGAATATGGTTGTAACATATTTATAATATCATTTAATAATATAAAAGGTATTGTAGTTATTATTTTAGTTTGTAAAAACAATGAAAGAGGAAGTGGAAGAAGAAAAGAACTTTGAAAGAGGTGATGAAGTAATTATCTCTTCTTCGGGTTCTTCCTTTTGATTTGATAAAAAGGGATCCTTATGTTGGATTATGATCCAAGTAAGGCCTATAGGTTTAAGTGAGGGTAGTTTTAAAGATATTTTATCAGGTTTTGGCTGAGCTAAATTGATTTGGAGGTGTTATTTTGTGATAAGAGGAAGTAACCTTTTATAAGAGAGGTGAGGGTCACATTAAGATAAGCCTGAAATATTATTTTATTATAAAATAATTTTCAGTTTATAATTGCCCCAAATGGATTTATTTTAAGGATAAAGTGGGTATGGGTATACCTCCTCTCAACCTATAGTTTTTATATAGGTTTAGGTCACTATATTAACCTTATCTTTTATATTTAACTCTTAGTTTAATAGTTTAACTTTTACAATGTCATCTTGTATGTTTATATTACATGGTTAATAAACATACTATAAAATTTCTAGAGAACCTAAAGTGGTTCATAAAAAACATATATATCATTATATAAGTCCTTTGGACAAACCATGATTTTTTAAATATATTATAACATTTAATAATATAGTATTTGTTTTATAAACTCATTAGTGTCAATTTTGAAACTATTTAGTAATTTATTTTGTAGAAGTCAATAAAACATTATTACATAGAAAAAATACATTAAATCAACCCTAACATGTAATATTAACCTATTAAATTCGTGTAATTCATCAAAAGTCTCAATTTAAATTTATTTTTATATTTATAATATCAATTATTTTAATATTTCTTTAATAATGTAATTATTGCATCATCATTGTGTCATAAATATATTTAATTATTTAATGTCTAAAAATTATAAATAAAATACCATGATGTATTAAATATTTTTATCTTTCTAATGAAGATTTATAGTCAAATTTATCTTATGTATAAACCAATATAAAAAAATGGTATATTTATTAAACATGGAATTTAACACTTATAACTCCTCTTTAAATAAAATAATAATAAATGTCCTAATATAATCCAAGGGGACCAAAATGATCCTATTTTACTCCAAAAGTTTATTTTGGTCAAAATACACTTATCCAATCAAATTATGATATGTGTTATGGAAATTATATAATCACATTGAATATTAATAACTAATTTTATAATGATCTAATGCATAATGTTGGACATTGTAGCCACATAGTCAAGGTCTCGTGTCAATACTATAAATATGATTTGGTCAAGGACTTGTTACATGACACTATTTTGTCTCATAAGACCTACCAATACATCGAGGAGCTATATAGGGCTCAACCCATAACTTATTAAGTCCAATTCATTTCTCATATGAAAAGGATGAAACATAACATAAACATTCATATTAAAACAAGCATAAATAATGTTATTACATTAACCATAAACCATAAATGGTATAAAAATAACATATCCATAGTAAAAAAATCACAAAATATTCATACAATATGGAATATTGTATCATATTAAATCAACTTCAAACAAGTGTAAAATCAATCAATGTAAGTTGACATAGATTAAATCAAAACTATTTAATAGAAATATCACTTTCTATTTTGAAATAATTTAAAAGTCACACACATATAAAAGAAAATATTTATATTAAAATATTATTATAATATTTTAAGGGAATCTTATGAGGTGTTATAATGGTGGAAAATAGTTTAACATTTCGTATAAGTTAAAAAAATGCATACCTTTATTTGTCAAAAATGTCATAAAGTACATTGTTTGGAAAACGATGGAAGGATTCATTTCAAAATAGTTTATAAAACGTCAAACAAGATTATAAATGACTTTAACCCATATTCTAGGAATATTAAATATATTTTGAAATACATTTTTAAGAAATGTGTTTGAGTATGATAAATAATTTCCATTAAATGCTTACATATAAACAACCTCAAATAATAAAGAGATTGTAAAATTAACCCTTAACTTGTAATTTCCTTTGGTCGAGGGTACGTTTAACCTCTTGTATAATAGAAATATTAAGTTATTAAATTATACCATAACCATATTCATATTTATGATATCACAATTTATTCATTTATGGCTTTATACTACCCATTTAATAATAGTTTCCATGTTAAAATTACATTTCGGGTAATAATCAATTTCTCTGTCGTACATGTTGTAACTTGATATTCTTGATCGTATCACCTATATCATTATTTAATTGATTCCAGAATATAAAACATTATTTAGGTAACGTATATATTTATAATATAAATATATATAATAGATAGATATATGAAATAGAAAAAACTATTTATAGAGATGGTAGGTCATACGTACGCATAAACACGGTTTCCGTTTTCATATCGTATTGAACAGAAGTATGTAAATGATATGTATGTAAATACATAAATACATATATATATATATATATTATAATTATTAATAATATATTACATACTTGTTAATAACATATATATATATATATAATCATCATTGAATGTTGAACGTGCAAATTAATCTCATCGCATCGTGGAGACTGTAATCTGTACGTATGCACGAGTGTCAATATCAATATATTAATGGGGAAATCATATGAAATTGGATGGTATATTATATATAAATAATCGTTAACATGTTATATTAATTATTTACATCAATTATAATCCTTATTATAGCATTTTAAATAATGAAGTGTTGAATAACAAACTACACCACGGTGCGGAGATGGTAAGCCGTACATATGCAAGTATGGTGAATTTTTCATTCATAAGATAGATAGAATAATGAATATGGTTGTACCATATTTATAATAACATATAATAATTTAGAATTTACTATAGTTATTATTTTTTTATGGAAAAGGACAAGAAAGAGGAATTGGAAGAAGAAAAGAACATTGAAAGAGGTGATGAAGTAATTTCCACTTATTCGGGTTTTTCCTTTTGATTATCCAAATGGATCCTTAGGTTGGCTTATGATGAAAGTATGGACTCTAGGATTATGTGAGAGTAGTTGGAAGGATATTTTAGAAGGTTTTTTTCAAGCCAAATGGCTTTGGAGGTGTGATTTTGATAGAAGTGGAAGTAACCTTTTATAAGAGAGGTGAGGGTCACTTTATGAAAAACATGAAATATTATTTTATTATAAATTAATTTTATGTTTATAATGGCTCCAAATGAATTTATTTAAAGTATAAGGTGGGTTTGGGTCGAAATTATCTCAACCAATAAGTTTTAGACACATTTAGGTCACCATATTAACCACATCTTTTAGATATAACTCTTAGTTAAATAGATTAACTATTAGAATGTCTTCTTGTATTTTTATATTACATGGTTAATAAACATAATATAAAATTCCAAGAAAAACTAAAGTTTATCATTAATGACATATATATCATTATATAATTCCTCTGGCCAAACCTTATATTTTTAGAAATATTATATCATTTAATAATATAGTATTTGTTTTAAAAACACATTTAGGTCAATTTTGACACTATTTAGTATTTGGATTTTTTGAAAGTCAAGAAAACATGATTACTTAAAAAAAATACATTGCATGAACAATAAAATATAATATTAACCTTTAAATTTCGTTTATTTCATCCAAAGTCTAAATTTACATTTATTTTGATATCTATAATATCAATTATTTTAATCTTTCGTTAATAAGGTAATTACTGCATCATCATTGTGGAATAAATAAATTTAATTATTTAATGTCTAAAATTTGTAAATAAAATACCATGATGTATTAAATCATTCTATCTTTCATATTAATATTTATAGTTGAATTTATCTTGTGTATAACCCAATATTAAAAATAGTTTAGTTAGTAAAGTTTGAATTTAACACTTTTAACTCTTATTTAAATAAAATAATAATAAATTTCTTAATCTAATACAAGTGGACCAAAAGAATACTATTTTATTTATAATGTTTATTTTTGTCGAAATACACTTATCCAATTGAATTATGACATGTTTTAGGGTAATAATAATATCATTTTACCTTAAATTAACCTATTTACTTTTAATCGTGGTAAATAAAATTCAAAATTTTCTATTCACCAAAAAATATTTTCATCCAATTGAACCAAATATTACTTACTAATTTCAACCTTTTCTCTCATATTTTTGAAATTCAATTGACAAAAGAGGTAAAATTACCTTTTATGAAAATTTTCAAATGTGCATAGATGGTGGGTAAAAGACGTTAAAAAATTCAATAAAATTTTATACATCTAATCTTATTGTAAAATGACTCCAATGGACTAAATTGTACTAATATAGTTATTCTGAATCTATTATTACTTTAAAATAAATTTAAATAATTTTTTTTTTTAAATAAATGTCATTTTTAAACAATAACTTGGTGTTTTTCACTCCTCGTCAAAAATTGAATGTATTCAGAAAAATACCAAAAATTCACCCTAGGATAATTTTGATATTATGAATCCAACATTAATATATATTTTACCAAATTAAAAACATATGAGTCGAATTAATTAATTTGAAATTAATTCCCATTATCAAAATTAGAAAGCTTGTCTTTTAGAAGTAAAAACTATCAAATGATTGACATGTGTTTATGTACAATTTAAATGTGAATGTACATACAATGACCTAAATTATATTAATTGATAAAAATATAATCTGATTATACTTTAAAACCACTAAAATTTATAACTTAACAGTATAAATTATTTCGATTAAAAAAATTGAATTAAATTTTAATATTTTTCCCTAATCATCAAAATATGAAAGTTATCAGAAAAGTACCAAAAAATTATCCAAACTAAATTTTTATGTCCCGTATATAAAGAAGAATTTAATTTCATTAAATTCAATATATAAAATTTTCAAATATTGGATTTAAAAAGGGTTCTCCATTAAAAGGTAGTGAAATTGCATTTTTCGAAAAATACTTATTTTATCTAAAAAAGAATTTGTTCATATATTATGTCTAAGAAACACATAATACGGATTCTAAAATTATATAACGTATATAAAATTCAAAATGTATTTAATAATATTCATAACTTATTTTGAATGGCTAGTTTGGTAAGTCATGGTGCGCTACAACTCAGTGTTGCATGTAGCGCAAGCTATTGAATTACATTAAATAGATAACGCACAATGAAATACTATAGTGTTGCATTATCCCCTCCTTCAATAAATTGAATCCTCGCAATTTAAAATTCTTATTTGAAAAAAAAATCTTGAAAATAGAAAATACCTTTATGGAAAACCAATATCGTAAACAATCATAATAAAATTTATTCTTAACAAGAGGGAAAGGGAAATGAAAAAGTCACCACTAAATTATGATTTAGAATTAGAGAACATGAACATGAGCCTCAACCCGGTTGGTGAGGACTCCATTACTGCATCCAGGTAACCCGGGATCAAATCTAGTAGGAGGCATATTTTTGGGTACTATAGTAGTGTTGTAGTAGGTATTATAGAAGGCATGATAAGGGGAACTGTTGCAATATTGTAGCGGGTACTATAGCTAGAACTGTAATAGGTACTGTTTGGAACTGTTGCAGCTGAGACTATTCCTCCGTTTGGGCCATCAGGGCACTGATTTGGTCCCCGAGTCCTTTATGGCCTTCAAGTCACCCCGACCATCAGGTCAGTATGGCCTTCGAGCCACCTCAAGGAATTCAGACCACATTAAGTGCATATGAAAATTAGACAACCTACAAGGAAAAAGATCTAGATGGAGGATGAGAAAGGTGCTTTCACCACAGCATAAGATAAACGGATTGCAAGAATAAAAGGGTGGGCACCTGCCATAGGGACAAGTCTGTGTATGCACGGGAAATCCTAGCTGAACTGCCATGCGAAGGTGGAGAGATGATATCACAATGAAGATGTTGGGGAGGAGCAGTTCCAAGTAGTCAGTCTGGGTTGTATGTAATGTTTTAAGCCTATGGTAAATGAATTCCTCGAAGTCCTATAGGTCATGTAATACTAACACCTACGGTCCTTGTACGGGTTCCACCTTACCACTTGAAATGTGGATTATAAAAAATCAAGAAAAAATGAAGGCCTTCAGGCCATTGCAGGAATAGGAGAACATTGGTGGAAATTCAAGACACATAATTTAAATAAAAAAGTAAATATTTATAGGGAATGATTGATGTCATCAATCACAAACAAGTAAATAATTAATATAAAATTGAGGGCCTCAAATCCATAAATCTATGATGGATTAAAATATTATTGATTAGTCAAAACATTAGGTGTTATAACAACACATTTTTGGTTTTAAGATGTTTTCCATAATGTTTAAGTATTAATTTATTCATAGAATAATAAAAAAATACTTGAAAAGTCGAGTTCTATCCTTTAACTAATTTCTACCACAAACTCTTCTTTCACTCCCAAAAGATAATAAAACTCAAAAATATTTTATTTATCATAATTTTATAGGCTTCCAAAAAATGAATTAATAATTCATCTATCAGGCGTTTTAAAAAAATACATTATACAATATAGGAAATCACATAGGCCATTGGTAGGTGATTAACCCTTATCGCCCTTTGGTTATAGGTTCAAGACTCGTGGTCTTGCCGAATGTGATGGGTTGTTGCCCAACCTCTGGGTTTTCCTTTTTATAAGAAACCAAAAATAATCTTATGAAATGCATTAACCTTAACAATAGTATCCAATGTCAAACTAAATCCATTCCATCCTTCAGACTTATCCACAATACGTATTTCCAAACTCACAGTCCAAAATTCATAAGGAAGGTCACATAATATACATGTGAACACCTTCATCATGTATTCTCTTAAAATTTCGTAATAAAATAAATTAGAAAAAAACCATTTTGAATAGGTATATACTTCCTTATTCCTTCTGCAAAACATAGAATACTGTATATACTCCTTAAATCCAAAAATGTTGTAATCTCCAACAATGATGTAATAAACAAACCACTAATTAGATCCAAGGTAGTCAATAATATCCAATATAATTAATCCGAATCAATAATCTCTTATTCCAAAATCAATGCCTGAGTATCAAGACTATATTAAAGTTTATCATTCCTTCAACCATGTATTTTCCAAAAAAATAACTTTCTATTGAGTCACTTTTCTTGGTACCACACAATCTCAAATATATAATGAAATAATTCTATAGTACAATCCTTATATACTCCATAATTATTATAACCACTATATCTTTGATACAACTCTCAAATGATATAATTCTTTAATATCAACAAAATAACACTAGTCATTCATCTTCATTAGTGGTAGTATTATAACTTGATTATTATCCAACAACATCATTTTTGGTATACTTTGAGGATTGGGACATTGATTCACGTAGTGTCCCAACTTCTTATAGATGAATCATTATACATTTGAAACCTTTTTCTTTCTCTTTCAATCGCGTACTTGGTTTCCTTTTTCTCCACACTTATAACAAACTTTCATTCCTTTCAATCATTTATCAAGGTTATTATTTCCACAGTTATCACATATGGTAAAATCCTTCTTTCCCTTATTCCCTTTATCCGTATTTCTCTCTACCATCCTTTTCTTCTCTGGATTCCTTTAAAATCCATAGGACTCCAAGAATTTTTACTTAATTTATTAACACGTTATACTATTTCTTCATATTATGAGAATACATGGGAGATTATTTCTCTGCTAAATGATGTCTTAATACCATGAAATATATGATCCTTCTTACTCTATGGATCATGAGTATTGTTGGAGTTCCCATTCCTTCTACTAGGCACTATTTCTAAACAATGGCATACACTAGGTTAATTTATGAATTGAAATACATAATTCTAAACTTTTAGAATACCTAACATAAATTGAAAAGTTTATACATATAATCCATAATCACAAAAAAAATTCTTTGAGGGGGTATTTATTCATAAATCCTTCATAATGGTTTGTAAGGAAAATGTGAATCATCCTCATCATATCCCCTGGGAGTTTCATAACCAAGAGTACAGCAAGACCCATTGTCATGTACTAGGATACCATAGATCAAGCCTGAAGATCCTTGACAGAATTTTCACTCCTAGGTACATATGTTCTAGAGCCGCCTCTACCTGCTTGTATCCAGACATTGATATATTTCTTGGGAAATTTACAAAATATCTACATTAGCAAAATTATAGAATGTTATTCTATATTAATCCTTAAAGTCTATCTTAGGGTAATGTTTCAAAATCAGAGTTTATATAAATCTATTTAAAATAATGATTCTAAACTCCCTCTGATACCAACTATAATTCCCCAACCTTGGTTACCCAGCTTTGGTGCATTATTTTTATATGTTGGTATGATTACGAGGAACAAAGTACCGAAAGACTGATCAGTTTTGCAGTCTTGGAAAATAGATTACATATATGAACGTTACATCATAATTTGTAAAATAAAATACAACATAAATAATCCTTCGATTGTGCCATTATTACCCTAGCATAACCCTGCATATCAATCATAACACACTTCTTCACATCCTAGGAAAAATAAAACATAAGAAAGGGGTGAGATCAAATGCTTATTAAGGATAATAATATAGCATAAACTATCATAAATAAGCATAAATATTAAAGGCAATGTATAAGACTAATACAAAAGCATTTTAAACATAAACCTAAGAAAAATATAGAAAATATTAATCAAATAATTACATTTACTTATTAACATGGATATTTTTCTAGTTGAATAATTACATGTAATATCAATAGCTAATTCCATAATGATGTAATGCATAATGTTGGGCATCATAACCTCATAGTCAAGGCCTCGTTCTAAGACTACACATAAAGATTTTATCAAGGACTTGTTCCAAGACACTATTTTTCCCTTGAGACCTACCGATGCATCAAGAAGCTATAGCGGGCTCCAACCATCACTTACTATTTCCAATTCATTCCACATATGAAAAGGTTGAAACATAACATAAACATTCGTAATAAAACTAGCATACTGAATGTCAATAATTTATACATAAACCGTAAATGGTATAAAAATAACACATCTACAGTTAAACATATCAAAAACCCTTCAATACATCATGAAAGATTGTATCATAATAAATCAACTTCAAAATAGTGTAAAATCCATCAAAAAAATTTTTGACATAGATTAAATCAAAAATATTTGAGAGAAATATCTCATCCTATTTTAAAATCATTTAAAAGTCACATAATTATAGAAGAAAAAAATTATTTTTAAAATATACTTATAATCTTGTAAGGTAAACATATAAGGTGTTATAATGGTGTAAAATATTCACACCCATCTTATAAGTTAAAAAAACATTCTTACCTTAATTTGTTGAAAATTTCTTAAAGTGCCTTGTTTGGAAAATGACGGAAATATTCCTTTCAAAATATTTTTTAAAAAGTAAAACAAGATTATGAATGACATTAACCCATATTCTAGTAAATAGTAAAACTATTTTCAACTAAATTTTTATGAAACATGGATCATGATGATAAAGAATTCACAGTATATTCTTACGTATAAACAACCTCAGATAATAAATTGATTGTAAAATTAACCCTTACCATATACCTTCCTTTGTTCTAGGGTACGTTTAACCTTTTGTATAATGACCATAGTATGTTTTTAAATTATATCAGAAACATATTCGTATTAATGATATCATACTTTATTCATTTATGGGTTTATACTACCAAATTAATAATAATTTCTATGTTAAAATAACATTTCGGGTAATAATCGCTTTCTCTATCATACATGTTTTAACTTGTTATTCTTGATCATATCACTTATGTCATGATTTAATTACTTCCAAAATATAAGACATTATTTATGTATAATATATATTCATAATATTAATATGTATAATAGATAGATAAATTAAATGGAAAATACCATTTATAGAGACGGTAAGTCGTACGTACGCATAAACGTTGTTTCCTTTTTCATATCATATTTAACAAAAGTAAGTAAATACGATATATGTAAATAAATATATATATATATATATATCCATTAGAATTATTATCTCATATATTATATACTTATTAATAATATTTATTTTTATAATCATCGTTCAGTGGTGAACGTGGAAATTAATCTCACTGCATCGTGGAGACGGTAAGCCATACGTACGCACGAGCGTCAATATCAATCTATTGATGGTGCAATCATATGTAATTGGATGTTATATTATATATAAAGAATAATTAAAATGTTATATTAAGAATTTACATCAATTATACTCATTGTTATACCCTTCCAAATAATGAAGTGTTGAATAACAAACTACACCATGACGTGGTGACGGTAAGATGTACGTACACACGTATGGTGACTTTCTCATTCATAGGATGGATAGAATAATGAATATGGTTTTACCATATTTAAAGTAACATCTCATAGTGTAGAAGGTATAGGATTTATTATTTTTTTTATGGGAAAAAATCAAAGAAAGAGGAAGTATAAGAATAAAAGAACTTTGAAATATGGGATGTAGTAATTAACTCTTCTCTAGGTGTTTCCTTTTGATTTGATCAAAAGGGATGTTTAGGTAAGATTTCTGGTCAAATTAAGGCATATAAGTAGATTTTATGGTAGTTTGGAGGATATTTGAGCTAGTTTTGGCTGAGATAAATGGATTTGGAGGTGTGATTTTGATAGAAGGGGGAGTACTCTTTTAAAAGAGAGGTGAGTGTTACTTTAGGAAAATCTTGAAATATTATTTTATTATACAATAATATTTAGTTTATAATGGCTCAAAAAGAATTTATTTCTAGTATAAGGTAAGTATGGGTCTAAAACCTTTCAACCAATAAGTTTTAGATAGGTTTATGTCAACATATTAACCTTATCATTTTTATTTAACTCATAGTTAAATAGTTCAACATTCCCCATGTATTCTGGTATTATTATAATAACTGGTTTATAAACAAACTATAAAAATCCAAGAAATCCCCAAGAGGTTCATTATTGATATATATAACCTTATCTATGTCCTTTGGAAGAACCTTGTATTTTTAGGAATATTATATCAATTAATAATATAGTATTTTTTAAAAACTCATTTATTTTAATTTTGACACTATTTAGTATTTGTTTTTTGTGAATTCATAAAAACTTCTTCACTTCAAAATTTTTTTTAATAAACCCTAACATTTCATTTTAACCAAGAAAATTCGTTTAATACATAAAAAATTTCAATTTAAAATTATATTAATATTTATAATATCGATTATTTTAATTAGTTAATAATAAGGTAATTGATTCATCATCATTGTGTCATAAAGAAATTTAATTATTTAATGTCTAAAAATTATAAATAAAATACCATTATGTGGGAATTTTTTTTATCTTTATAATTAATAATTATAGTCGAATTTATCTTATGTATATCCATATATTAAAAATGGTTTAGTTATTAAACATTGAATTTAACACTTTTAACTCTTCTTTAAATAAAATCATATTAAATGTCCTAATCTAATCCACGTGGACCAAAAGGGACATATTGTTTTTCCTAAATTTTATTTTAGTCGAAATACACTTAGCCAATAGAATTAGGACATGTGTTAGTATAATTATAATATCATTTTTCTCTTTAATTACCCTACTTACTTTTAACTGTGGTAAATAAAATTCAAAGTTATCATTCACCAAAAATTATTTTCATACTATCAAACCACATTTTACTTACTGATGTCAAACATGTCTCTCAGATTTTGTAAATTCAATTCATAAACATAGTAAAACTATATTTTATGAAAATTTTCAAATGTTAGTAGAATTTGGCTAAAATAAGTTTAAAAAATTCAATAAAATTTTATACATCTAATCTTATTATAAAATGAATTCAATAAATTACATTGAACTAATATATATATATTATGTATCTATTTTTAATTTAAAATAAATTTAAATAAAAATCATTATTATTATATAAAAGTCGATTTTAAATAAGAACACAGTTTTTTCATTATTCATCAAAAATTGAATGTTTTTAGAAAAATTCCAAAAATTCACCCTAAGATAATTTTGATATTCTGAATCCAAAAATGAAGTCCATTTTGAAAAATAAAATTTCAATGAAAATTAAAAATTGGGTATTAAAATTCATAATGGCTAGTTTGATTGGTTGGGGTGTGTTAGAACTCGAAGTTTCGTACAACGTAAGATATTTCATTATTCAAAGAGAAGTGTACCTTGAAAGCTTGGGGTGTTACATTTTTTCATCCTTCAAATAATTTCATCCTAAAAATTTCTAGAATATTACTACATAAAAAGATTCATGAGGTTCTTCATCATAAGTTTCTTGGGATCCCACGTTGTCTCTTCAATATTCTGTTTTCTCCATAGAACTTTAACCAGAAGAGTCGTCCAGTTTCTCAACACTTGTTCTCTAGTATCAAGAATCTTGGTAGACTCTTCACAATAAGACAAATTAGGCTGTAGTTCTATTTCTTTATAGGTGAGTATATGTGTTGGGTCAGGCATGTATTTTCTCAACACCGATATGTGGAACACAACATAAACTTTGGAGAGACATAGAGGCATTTCCAAATGGTAAGATAAAAATCCAATTCATTCTAGAATTTCGAAATGTCTGATGTACCGGGGACTTAATTTACCCTTCTTACTGAATCGTACAATACCCTTCCATGGAGATACCTTTAAGAAAATGTGATCTCCTACATAAAATTCCAAATCCTTCATTTAGTTATCATCATAGATATTTTTCATACTTTGAGATGCTTTGATGTGGGTTTAGAGAATCTGCACCTTTTCCATTGTTTCCTCAACAAGTTCAGGGCCTATGAGTTTTTTATCACCAACATCATCCCAACAAGTTGGTGTGCAACATATTTTTCCATATAAAGATTCATATAGTTCCATCTGAATACTTGAATAGAATGTATTGTTATTGGAAAATTCTACCAGAGGTAAATATTGATCTCGCATACCTTCAAAGTCAAGTGAGTAAGATATCAACATGTCTTCTAAGGTTCTAAAAGTACGTTCTGATTGTCCATCAGTTTGAGGGTGGTAGGCAGTGCTCAAACAAAGTTCAGTATCTAGGTATTTCTAAATACTTTTCCAGAATCTTTTTGTAAAATAGGCATCATGATCAGAAACAATTGATAGTGGTACTCTATGAAGTCTTATATCTTCATTAATATATAGTCTTGCTAAATGTTCAAGTGGTAAATATTCTCTAATAGCAAGAAAATATGTTGACTTGGTAAGACGATCCACAATAATCCATATTGCATCATTCCTTCTAGGAGTCTTTGGTATCCCCATGACAAAGTCCATTATAATATCTTTCCATTTCAACATAGGTATCAGAAGATGTTTCATGACTCATTTAGGATGTTTTATTTCATCCTTCACTTGTTGAAAAACCATACATCTTATCACATAATCAGAAATCTCCCTCTTCATGTTTTCCCACCAAAAGTGTTCCTTCAAATATATATACATCTTTATGCTACAAGGGTTTATAGAGAAATTCGAGCTATAAAAATCATCAAAGAATTCCCTTTTTAGATCAGGGATTCCAGGAACACAAATTCTATTCCCAAATTTCAAAATTCCATATTCAAGTAAAAATTCAATCAATCTCCCATCATTCACAGCTTTAATTTTCTTTTAAAACTCCTCATGATCAGTCTATTAACTTTTTATCCTTTCTATTAAAGTTAGATTGGAAACCATCTGAAAAATTATTCAGGTTTCACCTTCCATGATTGTTCCCATATCCATCTTTACTAGATCCATGATCATAGGATCCCTTTCAACTTGCATCTTATCCAAAACTCCATGATTCGTTCTACTCCAATCATTTTCCACCTTATTTTCCTTCCCTAGGTGGTAGTATATAGTGCAATCATAATCTTTGATTAGTTCAAGCCAGTGTCTTTACCTCATCTTGAGTTCTTTATGTGAGAAAATATAAAACAAACTCTTTTGATCGATATATATCTCACATTTTTCACCATAGAGATAGTGTCTTCATATCTTCAAAGAAAAGATTACAGCTGCTAACTCAAGATCATGAGTATGATAGTTTGTTCAAGAATTTTTAGTTGTCGTGATGCATAGGCAATAACCCTATCATTATATATAAGAACACAACAAAGTCCTTTCATTGAAGCATCACTATAAATAACAGTCTCATCATTCCCAAATGGTAGAGTCAAGAGAGGATCATTTATTGATCTTCTATGCAGTTCTTCAAAACATTATTTACACTCTTTTTTCCAAAAAAAATTAACCCTTTACATGTGAGCTTGGTTAATGGGTTAGCCAATCGGGAAAAATCATGGATGAAATGCTGATAATAACCTTCTAAACCAATAAAATTGTGTATTGTGGTTATAATCGTCTGTGCTGGACATTCTTGTATTTCTCTTTTCATAGAATGATCAATAGAGATTCCATCCTTAGAGGAAATATGGACAAGAAAATAAATCTCTTAAAACCAGAATTCACACTTGCTAAACTTCCCATATAATTCATTTCTTCTAAGAGTCTTTAGAATAGTTCACAAGTGATTTTCATGATCTTCATATATTTTAGTGTATACCAATATATCATCAATAAATACCACTAAAAAGTCAACAAAATATTCCTTAAAAACTCTATTCACTAGATCTATGAATACAGAGGGTGCATTAGTCAATCCAAAAGGCATTACTGTAAACTCATATTGCCCATACCTGGTTTGAAATTCTGTTTTCGGAATGTATTCCTTCTTCACACACAACTACTGATATCCAGATCCAATGACAATATTTGAAAAATATTGATCTCCAAGAATTTTATTGAATAAATCATCAATGAGAGGTAGGGGATACTTTTCATTTACTGTTATAGCATTGATCCCCCTATAGTCAATGCACAACCTCATAGATCTATCATTTTTCTTAACCAAAACAATATGGGATCCCCATGGACAAACACTAGGGTGAATAAATCCTTTATTAATCAATTCCTCTAGCTGTTTATTTAGTTCCACTAATTCCACAGTGGTCATTCTATAAGGGGTATTCGATATAGGCCTTGAACCAGGAATTAAGACAATGGAAAACTAAATTTTTTATTCTAGAGGATGTCTAAGTAAATCCTCTGGAAACCCATCAAAATATTCTTTCACAATAGGTACATACTCTATTTGAATATTCCTTTCCTCACCTATAGTTATTTTGTTCTCTTCCTCCCTAATAATTGAATTTAGTAGAGCTACTGGGTGTGGATCTAAATGGGAATCAGATGGTGTCGTTTCTGCTCTAACAATAAGGTACTCCTTATCATCATCAAAAATTATAAACTCCTTTTTCATACAATATATTTTCTCAACATGGTTTGAAATTCAATCCATACTGATGATTATATCAAATTCAATCATGGGTATGATTAAGAGATCAGCAGATAAAACATGTTTATATGCCCTAATGGGAACTGATTCATAGAACTTTGTTTCAATGATACTTCCCTTATGAGTTTTTACTGACAATTCCTTTGTTAAATCAAATTAGAAATATTTAATTTTTGTAGCAAAATAGAAATATATGAAACAATGCATTGATCCAGAATCAAATAAAGCATTTGATAAACATGAGTAAACCATTAAATTACCTGCCACCACATCATTCAGAGATTCAACCTTAGAAGGAGTAATCGCATAGGCTTGGCCTTTCTCCCTTGGCCTTTTCTAAGGAAATTTTCCTTGGCACTTAGGAGACTCATATTCATAATTCCGCATTTCTCTACAATTATATCATTCAACATTGACAGCCTCTTTTTTCCCTTACAATCAAGAGATTGGTGGCCTTTTTCACCACACATATAATATACTCTCATTCCATTCAAGAAATTATTAGGGTGTTTCTTTACACATTTACCATAGGATATAAATTCAACTTTTTTTCTTCTTCCCCTTATTTCAATTTTTAGAGTTTTCAATAGATCTCTTCTTTTATTTATTTTCTTTAAAGTCGTAAGACTTAGATAATTCCTTTTCTTTCTTGATAGCACATGAGACAATATCTTCATATGATGATAAACATTGTGAGACTAATTCTCTATGGAGAAATGGTTTTAACCCATCAAAGAATCGATAAATCTTACTCATTGAGTTACATATATAATCTATTTAATGCCTTGATAACCTTATAATTTGAGCCTCATACTTTGTGACATTCTCATCCTCCTTTCTCCTCAGACTCAAAAATTGTCTTTACATATCTTCTTGATGGTAACAAAGAAATTATTTTTCTACGAAAATCTCTTTAAAATCACTCCATTCCATATTTTGTACTTATTCATCTTCCTTTTTGTTTTGAATTAATAACCACCATTGATATGCATCTCCCATGAGGCAATAAACTTATATGACAACTTTTTACCATTCATTACTCCCTAAAGCATGAAATATTTTCTCTAAGGAACTTATCCATTACTCAACTACAAATGGATTTCTAGTCCCATTGAATGTTGGTGGTTGTTGCTTCATAAAGAGTTATAACATTGATTCTCCGCATTGTGGATCAGGGTGCTCCATATGAGTAAGTTTATTATTTATAACCTTAGTGAGTTTTCCTAGGATTGTTATAAGTTGTTCAGCACCTGTTGCATCACTAGCTCCAATATAATGATCTTGAGTTGGAAGGAAAACCCTACATTGATTACGTGCATTGATATAGTTTCAATTCCTTATAGTAGGCACCATTTCTAAAAAATGGCATACACTATATTAGTTTATTAATCGCAATACATAATTCCGAACTAGTAAAATATCTAACATAAGTTGAACAGTTTATGCATATAATCCAAAATCATAAAAATGTATTCTTTGGGGAAGTATTTACTCATAAATCGTTTATAATGGTTTTGTAAATAAAATGTGAATTATCCTAAGCATACCACTAGGGAGTTTTGTAATCAAGAGTGCAGCAAAGTCTATTGTACTGTACTAGAATACCTAGATTCGGTGCATTATTACATATCATTGGTATGATGAAAGGAATCATGTACTAAAATACTGATCAGTTTTGTAGCCTTGGAAGTACTAGATACATACATAATTTTTACATAAATCCTGAAATAAAAAAACAACATTGTGTCCCCTTTTAACACTATTTTATCCCTTATTCTATTTTTACAGGTTAATCGTAAAATACTTCTTCACATATTGGGAAAAATAAAACATAAGAAAGGGATGAGCTCAGATGCTCAGTAAGGATAAAAATATAGCTGAATCTATAATAAATAATCATAAACATTTAAGGCAATGTATAAGACTAAAAAAAGACTTTTAAACATAAACTTCAGCCTAATATGGAAAAGATATATAAAATAATTCCATTTACTTATTCACATGGATATTCTACTAGTTGAATAATCACATGTAATATCAATAGCCAATTTAATAGTGATGGAATGTATAATGTTGGACATTATAACCACATAGTCAAGGCATCGTTCCAAGAGTACAAGTACGATTTTGTCAATGCCCTATGACAAGACACTAGTTTTTCTAATGAGGCCTACCGATGCATTGAAGATCTATAGCAGGCTCCACCCGTCACTTACTAATTCTAATTCATTCTTCATATGAAAGTTTGAAACATAACATAAACATTCGTATTAAAACTAGCATACGAAATGTCAATTATTTATCCACAAACCATTAATTGTATAAAAATAACACATCCATAGTAAAAAAATATCACAAAACCTTTAATACAATATGGATGACTGTATCATTATAAATCAACTTCAAATAAGTGTAAAATCCATCAAATTATGTTGACCTAGATGAAATCAAAACTATTTGAGAGAAATATATCTTTCTATTTTGAAACCATTTAAAAGTTTCATAATTATAAAAGAAAAAATTTCTTTGAAAAATATTATTATAATCTTGTAAGGGGAGATTCAAAGGTTTTATTAGAGAATAAAATATCCACACTCACTATATAAGTTAAAAAACATTATTTCCTTAATTCTTCGAAAGGGGCATAAAGTAACTTGTTTGGAAAACAAGGGAAAGATTTCATTCAAAATATTTTTTTAAAAGTAAAACATGGGTATAAAAGAATTTACCCCATATTATAGGAAATAGTAAAAAAATGAATTATATTTTTAGGAAACACGGATGTGGATCATAAAGAGTTCTCAGTAGGTACTCATGTATAAACAACCTCGGATAATGAAAAGATTGTAAAATTAACCCTTACCTTGTACATTTCCTTGATAAAGGGTAAGTTAACCTCCATTATAATAGTTAAATAATTGTTATTAAATTATACAAGAACCACATACATAAATATGATATCATATATGATCTTCTTATATTGTTTGGTTAATAATATTTCTGTAGTATCATTGTTTCGGGTGTTAATTGATTCATTTTCCTTTATATGCTTTGTTACGTAAGACATTTTTTTATGGATAAAACGTATTTGATTCATATCCAGAATTATATTATGTTCTAAAACATTATTTTTAATCATAAAATTAAAATTATTCTTTAATGGTTATGATGGGGAATGAATTTCATCGCATTCGTGGAGACGGTAATCCGTACATACGCACGAACAACAATATCATTATATTGATGGTGAAATAATATGTAATTAGATGTTATATAATATATAAATAATAATTAAAATGTTATATTTATTATTTACATCAGTTATACTCATTATTATACCCATCCAAATAATGAAGTGTTTGAATAACAAACCACACCACGATGTGGAGACGGTAAGACGTACGTATGCATGTATGGTGAATTGTCATTCATAGGATGGATAGAATAATAAATATTTCTGTAAAATATTTATAATAACATAAAAATATGTATAAGGAACTGGAGTTATTATTTATTTATGGAAACAACAAATAAAGAGGAAGTGGAATAAGAAAAGAACTTTGAAAGAGGTGGTGAAATTATTATCCCACCTTTGGGTGTTTTCTTTTGAGTTGATCAATAGGGCTCCTTAGATTGGCTTTATGATCCAATTAATGCCTATAGGTATAATTGAGGGGAGTTTTAAGGATATTTTAGAAGGTTTTGGACTAGAAATATGTCTTTGGAGGTGTGATTTTCAGAAAATGGGAAGTACCCTTTTATAAGAGAGGTGAGGGTCACTTTAGGAAAAGCTTAAAATATTATTACATTACACAATCATATTCAGTTTATAATGGCTCCAAATAGATTTATTTCGAGAATAAGGTGGGTATGGGTTGAAAACCTATCAACAAAATGGTTTTAGACAGATTTAGGTCACCATATTAACCTTATCTTTTAGATTTAACTCTTAGTTTCATATTTTAACTTTTACCTTGTATTCTTGTATTATTATAATAAATGGTTATTAAAATTACTAAAAGAAGACAAGATAACCCCAAGTGGTTCATTATCTATATATATAACCTTATATAAATCCTTTGGTTGAATCTTAGATTTTTTTGAATATTATATCAATTACTAATATAGTATTTGTTTTAAATATTAATTTTTGTCAATTTTGACACTATTTGGTATTTTGTTTTCGTGAAATCCATAACAACTTTATCACTTCTTAATTTTTTTAATAAACCATAAAATTCCATATTAACCTATAAAAGTAGTTTAATTCATAAAAAGACTTTATTTACAGTTATTTTTATGTTTATAATATCGATTATTTTAATCTTTCATTAATAAGGTAATTACTGCATCATCATTGTGTCATAAATAAATTTAGTTATTTATTGTATAAAAATGATAAATAAAATACCATTATATAGGAAATATTTTTATATTTCTAATGAATATTTATAGTCTAATTTAACTTATATATATCCCTATATTAAAAATGGTTTATTTATTAAACTTTGAATTTAACACTTTTAACTCTTCGTTAAATAAAATAATAATAAATGTCCAAATCTAATCCATGTGAATCAAAGAGGATAATAATTCATTCCTAAGGTTGAATTTGGTCAAAATAACACTTATCCAATAGAATTAGGACATGTGTTAGGGTAATTATAATATCATTTTTACCTTTAATTACCCTATTTACTTTTAACCATGATAAATAAAATTCAAAAGTTATGAATCACTAAAAATTATTTTTATCATTTTGAACGACATTTTACTTACTGATATCAACCATGTCACTCATAAATTTGAAATTTAATTCACAAAAGTGGTAAAATTACGTTTTATGCAAATTTTTAAATGTTTCAAGAAGGTGGGTAAAAGACAATAAAAAAATTCAATAAAATTTTTTACTTCTAATCTTATCATAAACTGACTCCGATGAATTAAATTTAACTAATATAAGTATTATGTATCTAATTTGATGCTAAAATAAATTTAAATAATTATTATTATTATTTAAATAAAAGTCGGTTTAAAACAACAACCCAGTGTTTTTCCCTATTTATCAAAAATTGAACATTTTTAGAAAAATACCAAAAATTCACCCAAATCTAATTATGATATTTTAAATTCAAAAATTAAGTTCATTTTAGAAATTTAAATTTAAATTTATTTTAAAAAGTGATTATTAATATTCATAACGGCTAGTTTGAGTTGTTGTGGTGTGCTAGAACTTGAAGTTGCATACAACGCAAGCTATTGCATTATTCAAAGAGAAGAATGTCGTGGATGCTTGGAGTGTTACATTCTTCCCTCCTTCAAATAATTTTGTCCTTGATATTTCATGAATATTATAGAATAAAAGATTTGGGTGGTTCTTCCTCATAAGTTCCTCAGGTTCTCATGTTGCCTCTTTCATCTAATGATTTCTCCATAGAACTTTTACCAGATGAGTCATATAGTTTCTCAACAATTGTTCTCTGGTGTCTAATAATCTTGACAGGATCTTCATAATAAGGCACATCGTGTTCCAGTTCTATTTCTTTATAGGTGAGTAAATGTGTTGGGTCAGGCATGTATTTTTTCAAAAGTGATACATGGAACACATCATGAACTTTGGAGATACTTGGAGGCATTTCGAAATGGTAATCTACAACTCCATTTTGTTCTACAGTTTCGAAAGTTCTGATGCACATGGGACATAATTTACCCTTATTACTAAATCATACAACTCACTTTAATGGATATACATTCAATAAAACACGATCTCCTACTTGAAATTCCAAATCACTTCTTTGGTTATATCCATAGCTATTTTTCCTAATTTGAGCTGCTTGGATATGGGATTAGATAATATTCACCTTTTCCATTATTTCCTCAACAAGTTCTGGGCCTACAAGTTTTATTTCACCAACATCATCCCAAAAATTTGGTGTGCGACATCTCTTTCTATATAATGTTTTACATGGTGCCAACTGTAATGCCCCGACCCCACTTACCCAAAGTCAGTGCATTATTACATAACATTGGAATGATACAAGGAATCATATCCTAAAAAACTGATCAGTTTAGTAGCCTTGGAAGTACTAGATACATACATAAGTTTTACATTACAACATGAAATAAAAAAACAACATTGTGTCTTCTTTGAACACTTTTATATCCCTTAGCCTATTCTGGTAGGTTAATCGTAACATACTTCTTCACATCCTGGGAAAAATAAAACATAATAAATGGGTGATCTCAGATTCTTAGTAAGGATAAAAATATAGTAGACACTATTATAAATAAGCATAAACATTTAAGGCAATGTATAAAACTAAAACACAACCCTCTTAAATGTAATCTTCATCATAATATGGAAACGATAAATCAAATAATTCTATTTACTCATTCACATGGATATTAAAATATTCGAATAATCACATGTAATATCAATAGACAGTTTCATAATGATGGGATGCATAACGCAGTACATCATAACCACATAGTCAAGGCCTTGTTCCAAGACTACAAATAATATTTTTTCAAGGCCTTGTGCTAAGACACTAGTTTGTCTCATGAGACCTACCGATGCATCGAGGAGTTATAGCGGGCTCCACCCATCACTTACTACTGGAACACCCAGACCCCAGTTACCTAGATTCGGTGCATTATTTTAAAATATTAGTATGATTACAAGTAATATATTCCCAAAGTACTGATCAGTTTAACAATATTGGAAAATAGATTACACATGTGAATGTTATATTATAATTTCTAAAATAAAACACAACATAAATAATCCTGTGATGACACCATTATTCCTCTAGATTAACCTTGCATATCAATCATAATATACTTATTTTCATCCTGGTAAAAATAAAACACATGAAAGGGGTGAGCTTAGATGCTCAGTAAGGATAACTATATAGCACAAACTATCATAAATAAGCATAAACATTTAATGAAATGTATAAGACTAAAAAAAGCCTTTTAAACTTAAAATTCATCATAATATGGAAAAGATAAATCAAATAATGTCATTTACTTATTCACATTTATATTCTACTAGCCAAATAATCACATGTAATATTAATAGATAATTTCATAATGATGGAATGCATAATGTCAGACATCATATACACAGAGTCAAGGCCTTATACCAAGACTAAAAATAAGATTTTGACAAGGTCTTGTGCCAAGACACAAGTTGGTCTCATGAGACTAACCAATGTATTGAAGAGCTATAGAGGGCTCCACCTATCACTTACTTCATCCATTGAATTCCTCATATGAAAAGGATGAAACATAACATAAACATTCATATTAAAACTAGAATATGAAATGTCAATACCTTAACCATAAACCATGAATTTTATAAAAACAACACATAAATAGTCAAACATATTATAACTCATTCAACACAATATACAACATTTTATTTAAATAAATAATCCTCAATCATGAATAATATTCTGTAAAGGATGATGATATAGTTGAAAATGATCACTAAAACTCTTTGAGAGAATTATCCTTTTTTCATGTTATCATTTAAAAGTAACACAGTTTAAAAAGGAATGCATAAAAAATACATTTTTTAATCAAAATGTCTCATACCACTTTGAAACTTTTTAAATGAATTAACATTTTAAAACATTCATGTCAAAATAAATAAATCCTTAAAACCATTTTGAAAACATGGAAATTAATAATAATGAATTATAAAAATAAATATTTCAACCATTAAAAATGATGTTTTTGTTTAAGATTCATTTAAGAATAATCCTTTTTGAAACTATTTTATGAAACAGGTTCATGGATAATAAATATGTCCCCGTAAAAACTTACACATAAATAATCTCGGATAATAATGAGATTGGGGAATTAACACTTACCTTGTAAATTTCCTTGGTAAAGGGTATGTTAACCACCTATATAATATTTAAATAATTGTTATTAAATTATACAAGAGCCACATACATAAATGTGATATCATATATGATCTTCTAATATTTCTTTGTTAATAATATTTCAGTAGTATCATTATTTCGGGAGTTAACTGATTTGTTTTCCATTATATGTTTTGTTACATAAGTCATATTTGTTATGTTTATGATGTATTTGATTAATATTAATAATTATATTAAGTTATTAAACATTATTTTTCAATCATAAAATAACAATTATTCTTGAATGGTTATGATGGGTAATTAATTTCATCGCATTCATGAAGACGGTAATCCGTATGTACGTACAGGCGACAATAACATTCTATTGATGGTAAAATAATATTTAATTGGATGTTAAATCATATATACAGAATAATTAACTTTTTATATTTATTATTTACATCAATTAGCCCCATTATTAAACCCATCCAAATAATGAAGTGTTGAATAACAAACCACACCACGATGTGGAGACGGTAAGTCGTACGTATGCACATATGGTGACTTTGTCATTCATAGGATAGATAGAATAATTAATATATTGGTTATATATTTATAACAACATCATATTATTTAAAAGGTACTACAGTAATTATTATTTTTATTTAAACAACAAAGAAAGAGGAAGTTGAAGAAGAAAATAACTTTGAAAGAGGTGATGAAATAATTACCTCTTCTTTGGGTGGTTCCTTTTGATTTGATCAAAAGGGATCTTAGGATGGTTTTATGATAAAATCAAGGCCTCTAGGTTGAATTGAAGGTAGTTAAGATGATATTTGATTAGGTTTTGGCAGAGACAAATGGCTTTGGAGGTGTGATTTTGAGAGAATGGGAAGTACCATTTTAAAAGAGAGGTGACAGTCACTTTGGGAAAATCCTGAAATATTTTTTTATTATACAATCATATTCTGTTTATAATGTCTTAAAAAGGATTTATTTGGAGGATAAGGTGGGAATGGGTCTAAAAACACTCAACCAATAAGTTTTAGATAGGTTTAGGTTTCCATATTAAACTCATCTTTTAGATTTAACTCTTAAATAAATAGTATAACTTTTACAATGTATTCTTTTATATTTATATTACATGGTTAATAAACAAAATATAAAATTACAATAGAACCTCAAGGGGTTCATTAATGAAATATCAATAATTATATAAGTCCATTGGACTATTCTTAGATTTTTAGGAATATTATATCAATTAATAATATAGCATCTGTTTTAAACACTCTTTTATGTCAATTTTGACACAATTTAGTATTTGGTTTTTGTGAAAGTCAATAAAACTAGATTACTTAGAAAAAATAAATTAAATCAATAATAACATGTAATATTAACCTATAAAATTTGTGGAATTCATCAAAAGTCTCAATTTACTTTTATTTTAATATTTATAACATCAATTATTTTAGTCATTCATTAATAAGGTAATTATTGCATCATCATTATGTCATAAATAAATTTAATTAATTAATGTCTGAAAATTATAAATAAAATACCATTATGTAGGAAATATTTATATATTTATAATTAATATTTATAGATTTCTTTATCTTATGTATAATTTTATATTAAAAATCATTTAGTTATTAAAATTTGAATTTAACACTTTTAACTCTTCCTAAAATAAAATAATAATAAATAACCAAATTTAATCCAAGTGAATCAAAGAGGATCATATTTTATTCCTAAGGTTGATTTTGTCGAAAAATACTTATACAATAGAATTAGAACATCAGTTAGGGTAATTATAATATCAATTTTACCTTTAATTACCCTATTTACTTTTAACCATGGTAAATAAAATTCATAAGTTACTATTCATAAAAAAATAATTTTCATCCTATTGAACCACATTTTATTTAATGATTTCAACCTTGTCTCTTGTATTTTTTAAATTCAATTCACAGAGGGGTAAAATTACATTTTATACAAATTTTTAAATGTTCCTAGAAGATGGGTAAAAGACATTAAAAAATTCAATTAAATTTTATATATCTAATCTTATTATAAAATGACTCAAATGAATTAAATTGTATTAATATAGGTATTATTTATCTATTTTTACATTAAAAAAATTAAATTTAAAAATAATTATTTAAATAAATAGTCGGTTTTAAACAAAAATGGAGTGTTTTTCACTATTCATCGGAAATTGAATGATTTCCGAAAAATACCAAAAATTCACGCTAAGATAATTTTGATATTCCGAATCCAAAATTGATTTATATTTTACCAAATTCATAACATAAAAGTTTTATTAATTAATATTAAATTAATTTCTATTTTCAAAATCATAAAGTTGTTTTTGAGAAGTAAAAAACTATCATAAGATTGATATGTGTTTATATCCAATTTAAATTTGAAATTACTTAAAATGAGAAATATTGAATTAAATGATAAAAATATAATCTAATTATAATTTAGTGTCATTCAAATGTATTATTTAACACTATAAATTATTTTGATTAAAAAATTAGTTTTCAATTAAAATTTAGTATCTTTCTCTATTCGTCAAAATATGAAAGTTATTAGAAAACCCCTAAATATTTATCCAAACTAAATTTTTATGTCCCTATTATAAATTAGAAGTTTATTTTACTAAATTTCATATATAAAAGTGTCAAATATTAGATTTAAAAAGGTTTTTCCATTAAAAGATGGTAAAATTTCATTTTTCTGAAAAATATTTATTTTATCTGAATAATTGAATTTGTTATTATATTATGTATAATAAACACATAATATGGATGTTAAAATTATATGAAGTATATAAAATACAAAATTTAGTTAATACTATTCATAACTGCTTTTTGAACGGCTAGTTTGGTAAGTCACGATGTACTCAAACTCGGTGTTGCATTTAGCGCAAGCTATTGAATTACTTTAAAGAGATAATGTTCTATGAAATCCCGGGGTGTTGCATTCTCCCCTCCTTCAATAAATTTCATCCTCGCACTTTGAAATTGTTAATCAAAAATAAAAGGGTAAAAATATAAAATACCTTTGTGGAAAACCCACATCAGAAATAGGGTTAATAAAATTTATTCTTAATAAGAGGGAAAGGGAAATGAAAAAGTCACTGCCGAATTTGGATTTAGAATAGAAGATTATTGGTGGAAATTTGAGACACATAATTGGAGGTAAAATTTAAATATTGATAGGTAGTGATTGAGGTCATCAATCACAAACAAGTGAACAAAAATTGGATATTGAGGGCTTCAAATCCATAAATCTATGATTATTTAAATATCATCACTTTAAGAAATCATAAGGTATAAGGATAACACATTTTTAGTTTTAAATATTCCTTACCTATTGTTTAATAATTAATGTATTCATAGAATAAGATAAAAAATTCTTGATAAATAGAGTTCCTTCCTTCAACTAACTTCTACTACAAACACATCATTCACTCCAAAATATAATATAATTTAAAAATATTCTATTTATCCTAATCATATAGGGTCCCAAAAATAATGAATTTATAATTCATCTGTTATACAATTTAAAAAACTTACCTTATACAAACTAGTACATCGCGTAGGATAGTGGTAGGTGATGCACCCTTGTTTCCCTTCGGTTGAGGGTTCAAGTCTCGTAGCCTTATCAGATGCGACAGGTTGTCGCCCGACCTCCAGGTTGTCCATTGAATAACAATCCAAAAATAATTTTCAGAAATATTTTAACCTTAAAAAATAGTATACAATGTCTAAATTAATTCATTCCAACCTTTAGATTTATCTAAAATACTTCTGTCCATACTCAGAGTCCAAAAGTTATAATGATGGTAAACATATTGAAGATCTATTTTTTTCATGTAATAACATGTGAATACATTCATCATGTATTACCTTAAAACATGGAAACACCTTTAATTAAAAAAAACTTTATTCATTACATTCATACTCCCTTATTACTTATATAATACGGGATATACTCCTTATATCCAAAAATGTTGTAAACTCCAACAATGATGGAACAAACAAAAAATTAATTAGTTTTCAAGGTGTTAAATAATAGCAAATATAATTTTTCCAAATCAATCTTCACTTATTCCAAGATCACTAAATTAGTATCAGGACCATATTAAGGTCTATCTTTCCCTCATCCATGTATTTTCCAAAAAGATTAACTTGCTATTGAGTCACTTTTCTTAGTACCATACAATCTCAAATCCTTAATGAGATAGTAATGTCGTACAATTATTATATACTCCATTATTATTATAAATAGAACATTGATGATACAACACTCAAATGAAAAAATTATTTAATAACAACATAAGAATTATTGAAATTCCTCTTCATCTACAGTAGTATCATAATTTGATTATTATCCAACAGTATCATTTGCGGCATACTTTGATGATTGGGACATTAATTCGCATAGTGTCCCAACTCCTTGGAGATGAATAATTGTACATTTGAAAAAAATTTATTACCCTTTCAATCAGGTACTTGGTCTCATATTTCTCCCCACTTATAACAAACTACCAATCCCTTCATGAATTTATCATGGTGATTCTTTCCACTATTATCACATATGAGAAAAATCCTTCTTTCCCTTCTTCTATTTATCCATCTTTCTCACTACCATCCTTTTCTTATCTGGATTCCCTTTAAATCCATAGGACTCATAGAATTATTTACTTATCATATTAAAACATGATAATATTTCTTCATATGAAGAGAATACATGGGAGACTATGTCCCTTCTAATTGTTGGATTAAGACCATGAAAGATATGATTTGTATTACTCTTTGGATCATGTGTATTTCTGGAGTTATCATTCCTTCTACTGGGCACCATTTCTAAACAATGGAATACAATAGGTTAGTTTATGAATCACAATGCATAATTCCAAACTTGTAAAATACCTAACATAAGTTGAACAGTTTATGCATATAATCCATAATCATAAAAAATGATTTATTTAAGGAGGTATTTACTCATAAATCCTTCATAATGGTTTGTAATAAAAATTGGAATTATCTTAATCATATCCCCCAGGTGTGTTGTAACCTAGAGTGCAGTAAGGCCCATTGTCATGTACTTGGATACCCTAAGTGAATCCCTAAACTCCTAGTCAGACTTTTCAGTCCTAGGTACATCTATGTCAGAGCTGTCTCTACCTTCTCGTATCCAGACAGGGATGTATTTTTTGTAAAATTCACAAAATATCTACATTACCAAAATTCTAGAAAGTTATTCTATACTAATCCTCAAATTCTGTCTTAGGGTAATGTTTCAAAATAAGATTTTATCTAAATCTATTTTTATAGTTGTTGCTAAACTTTATCTGATACCAACTGTAACACCCCGACTCCAGTTACCCAGAGTCAGTGCTTTATTTTAATACATTGGAATTACTACAAGGAATCAAGTCCTGAAGGACCAATCAGTTAAGTAGTATTCAAAAATAGATTACATATATGAATGTTACATTAAAATTTATAAAATAAAAAAACATTAATAATTCTTCGAGAATGACAATTTTCCCCTATCTTAACCCTGCATATCAATCATCATACACTTTATCACATCCTGGGAAAAATAAAACATAAGAAAGGGGTGAGCTCAGATGCTCAGTAAGGATAATAATATAGAAAAAACTATCATAAATAAGCATAAAAATTTAAGGAAATTAATAAGAATAAAACAAGTCTTTTAAACTTAAACTTCATCATAATATGGAAAAGAAAAATCAAATAATTCAATTTCATTATTCACATGGATATTGTAATAGTCTAATAATCACTTTTAATATCAATAGATAATTTCATAATGATGGAATGCATAATTCCAGACATTATATCCACATAGTCAAGGCCTCCTGCCAAGACTAAAAATAAGATTCTTTCAAGGCTTTGTTCCAAGACACTAGTTTGTCTCATAAGACCTACTAATGCATCGAGGAGACATAAAGGGATCCACCTATCACTTACTAAGTCCAATGAATTACTCATATAAAATGTTTGAAATATAACATAAACATTCGTATTAAAACAATAATACGAAATATCAATACTTTAACCATAAACCATAAATGGTATTAAAACAGCACATCCATAGTCAAACATATCCTAACTCATTCAATACAATATAGAACATTGTATTAAATTACATAAACCTCAATCATGAATAATATCCATTAAAGGATGTTGACAAAGTTGAAAATGATCAGTAAAACTCTTAGAAAGAAATATCCCTTTTTCATGTAATCATATAAAATTCACACAATTTAGAAAGGAAGATGTTTAAAAGAAATATTTTAATCAAAGTTCCCCATACCACTTTGAAACATTTCAAAGTAATTATCATTTAAAAACATTCATGTCCATATAAATAAATCCTTAAAACCATTTTTAAAACATAGTCATTAATTAGAATGATTTGGAAGAATAAATATTTAAACCATTTAAAATGATTTTTTAGTTAAAGAGTCCATTAAAAATAATACTTTTGAAAACAATTTTATGAAACATGGACATGCATAATAAATATGTCCGAGTAATAACTTCCACATAAACAATCTCGGATAATGATGAGATTGAGGAATTAACCCTTACCCTGTAATTTTCCTTGGTTGAGGGTACGTTAACCTCATATATAATAGTTAATTCATTGTTATTAAATTATACAATAACTACATACATAAATAAGATTTCATATACGATCTTCTAATATTGCTTTGTAATTAATATTTTAGTAGTATCATTGTTTCAGGTGTAAACTAATTTGTTTTCCTTTATATGTTTTGTTACGTAAGTCATGTTTGTTTTGGATATTATGTATTTTATTCATATCCAGAATGATATTACGTACTTAAACATTATTTCTAATCATAAAATGAAAATTATTCTTGAATGGTTACGATGGGTAATGAATCTCATCGTGTTCATGGGGACGGTAATCCGTACGTATGCATGAGCGACAATAACATTCTATTGATGGTGAAATTGTATTTAATTGGATGGTATATCATATATACATAATCATTAAGATGTTATAATTATTATTTACATCGATTATTTTAATGACCTTGAAATTTCAAGGAAATTTTTTTCTTAAATTCTTTGGAATTTTACGAGTCCGTAGTTTCTGACAGCACCTGATTTCGAGGCCCGGTGTGCCCGAAATCATTTTCTGAAGTTTAGTTCGGGTACGTTCAGTAAAGGTACGTGTGGGTTTTTCTATCTTTTGAACCGATGCTCGGAATTGAAATCCAAGGACACTGATGAACTCACAACATGGATATTCACTTAAGGGGACCTTTACCGCAGTTGTGTTTTATCGGGAGGAGAAGTTAATTTTTAAGGATTGTTAATAAATTAAAATGTATCTGTGACATAATTTTTAGGTGGTGGTTATTATCTCCAAAGGGAGGTTGGTGGTGGGTCCCACTCCCACATAACCTATCATGAGAGGATAATGTGTGGTGGGGCCCACATGAACTGAAACTCTTTACCTCTCCTCAACTCTCTTTAAACTCCTCTTTGAATTAATGAGGCCACCTCTCTCCCCTTTTAATTTTTTAAACCTTTCACCGCCTCTCATGAATTGGAAAGACCTAAAATTAATTAATGCCACACATAAAAAATCTAATTTGAATTAATTTGAAATTCATGTCAAGGATAAAAGATTAGCCTAAGCTATTATTTTTGGTTGGCACATATTGTGTTGGTGGGGCTTTGGAGAATAGAGAGGGCCTTCTTCCAACGAAGAACAATTTCATCTCTCGATGAAGAACGACGACACACATGAAGAATGATCATATTATTTCTTCTAACTCCGCACCAAGGGAGAAAACCTCACCCACGAATAACATCACCAATGTCTTTCCCTCCGATGTTGACGAAGTGACACTGTCTTTCGCGACGCAGTTTTCCGCGACTACGACAACGTACCTTGAATCGATGTAGGGGGATTTGTTTAATTTTAATTGAATAAAATTATATCATCGGTTCATTGATTTTTACATTATTTGACGGTGGCCATTTGTTATCATATAACGTGAAGGGTGTGGGTGGAACAAACACGGCCCGACGTCTCTCCGTTGGTTTATGATTGTTTGACGATGGAGGTGGAGCCGAGAGGGCGTGGTGTCGTCGCACTGCGCCGGATGATGGAGGCCATGGTCTTGAGGCGGCGGCGACCAAAGGTGGCGGCAATTGAAGGCGGCGGAAACCAAAGGCTGGGTCGGGCCGGGCCGCGGTGTTGGAGGAAAGGCGCCGTCGTGCCGGCCGCATGGGAGGAAACTGGGGCTTGTAACCACAGGCCGCTGAGCCGAGGAAGAACCGGTCGGCTTCATGCTAGCAGGGCTAGAATAACCGGCCGACTACGGCTAGACAGAATGGAGAAGACTGCGGTGCCTTTTGGCATCATGCTGCGTGGGAACCGCGACCCACAACCGCAGGCCACTCGGCAAGCGAACCGGTCGGCCGCCTGCCGGCCAGGCTGAAGGAAACCGCTTTGCCTATGGGCGCTGCGTGTGGAGAAACCACAGGCCACTCGCGCTGGAAAAAAACTGGATGGCTTCAGCTGGTTGGGCAAAAAGGAGGGGCGACACCGCTCGGCGCCGCCGGGCGAACCGAACCAGCCCGCAACTGCGGGCCGGGTTTGCTGGTGGGTCGCGCCCCACCGGTCCGAGCCGACCCCCTATAGGGGTCAGACCCACCGAGTTGGGTCCTTTGGTGGGTCGCACTCCACCGAGCTGGGCCGACCTCCACCTAGTTCGGACCCACCAAATAGGGTCGGGCCTACCCGCCAGCCCATTGGGCTTGACGGCCCGGTCCCATTTCACTTAAACGTGAATAACTTCTAGAACGCACGTCCGATCGACGCGTCGTTTACGGCACTGGGATTCTCTCGATGAGGCCGTCCTTTTGAGATAATCTAAGTGAGATTTTGACAACATTGGATAATGGCCAGGTTTGGAATGAGCGTAAATCCAACAGGGCACCTAGAATGGAAAAGCCAATAACTCTCAGACCGGGCGTCTGATTGGCACGCTGTCTATCGCGTTGGGTTCCTTTTGATGAGACGGGACTTCAGGATACATCAAATCTGCACTTTGTGATAGTTTATGTATCAAACCCTTTGCTCTAGGAGCGGACCCTCCCAGAATCGAGCGTGCTGTGTGCAGGAACCCTAGAGCTGGCTGCGACTGCGACGACTACTGTACCAGAATCCTACGTATGTTTGGCAGCGACGACTACTATACTAGGGTCCTCCATGGGTTTGACGACGATGGATATTGTACCGGAATCCTCCGTGGGTTCGACAATGATGACTACTGTTCTTGTATCCTCTGTGGGTCTGAAAGTTTTGACTTCTGTTCTTGTATCCTGTGTGGGTCCGACAGAGTATCTGGTCTTGTATCCTATGTGGGTCCACCAACATAGCTGGTCTACTGTCTTGTGTGGGTCCGATGGCTTAGATAAATTAGTGACTACATCTAATCATCTCTATCGCTATAAGATAGATGTATACCTATGTGATCTGAGTCTTGACATTCAATCATTATCATCGATGTGATTGACTTTACTTCCTCTGTGGACTGGGTTGTGCTTGGGCTCCAGAGTTGGAGCCGAACTGAAATTGATAACTTAGTTATATGTATGGGAATATACCTAAGTAGGTTTGGTTGATATTTTGGGATTGTATCTTTCTTTTGTGGTATATTATTCATGGATTCTGGGAGACCTTTGGGGGTCTCGGGGTCCCAAGTGAGTATCGTTATACTCACCTTTGCATGGGCTATGCCCTCACTTCGTTGTGTTGGTTCCAAACGACGGGCAGTAATAATCGAGGTAGAGACTTATGGAGCTGGATGGTACCCAGAGGTGGACCACTTGGTGAGACGTACATGGAGCAGAGAGATAGACCTGAGGTGTTGAGGAGGCCATTTGTACCCATCCTTCAGGTGGTATTTCCGGAGGACGACTCAATAGTTTCTGTTTACTTTTCTGCAGTGGTACTTTACTGTTGGACTTGTATTTCCAGCCCCTTTCCTTTCAGCACTTTCTCTTGTATTCATTTTTACTTAGTGTTTATTTTCAGTTGTTGCCTATACTGCTTGTGTTTAGACTGTGTGTGTGTTACAGGTTAGAAGTCAATGACAGCCCTTTTATCGGGATTACGCCTTTGGTGCTAGTCGCCAGCCCCTGGCCTATGGAAGGCGGGCTTGGGGTAGTCATGGCACGGGCCCTGAGGATGGGTCATGAAAAATTTGTATCAGAGGAGTTATTTCTACCACGAAACATAGACTCTGATTCATTAAACGGAAATACTGTTTAGATTTTTGGGTGTGGTTATTAGTTTAGGGAAATAATTGTTGATGTGGCGGCTGGCGTATCTATACACTAGGACCCAGATCTCTGATTTCCGACTCAGTGCACGAAAACACTGATTGCAAGTGTGTTTCCTTTGAAAAAATTTTCTTCATGATTACTTTGTGTCAGCTCACCAGGTATATTGTTTTCACTATGGCGCACCTATTTCTTTTCATGATGGCCCCATGAAGGCATCCATCTAGGGTTTCGAGTTATGTACGGCATGGTATCCCACTGAGCGACGAGGCCTCGGTGCAGGGCCCCATTACAGTGGAGGTACCAGCGGCACCTCTACCCACTGGACCACCGATACCACCAGCCCTAGCAGTAGAGAGTGCGTACCGCCTGAGTGCATTTCACAAGTTCCATCACCAGAGGCCACCCAGGTTTCAAGGAGTGATGGACCCACAGGTAGCAGAGGATTGGCTGGAGGCTATCGTGAGAGTTTTCAGATTGGTAGGGACACCAGCCAACCTTATGGTGATCCTTGCTATGAGTCTCCTGCATGCAGCAGCAGGTAGATGGTGGAGCCTGATGCTCCAGGTGCATGACGAGGCATCATTACTCTGGACAGACTTCAAGAGTCTCTTCTGGGCAGATTTTTTTCCAACCACCCTTCGTGCGGTGCAGATTCAGGAGTTACTTGATTTGTAGGAGGGAAGCATGACAGTAGCTCAGTACTCAGGGAGGTTCAACGACCTCACACGCTACTCCACGGATATGGTACGAGACCCGTTATTTAGGGCCTGGACCTTCGAGTAGGGACTCAGGCATGAGATCAGGGCTTCAATGATTCCCCTCAACATCCCGACGTAGGCGGGGGTGCTGGAGAGAGCCCTTCTAGTGGAGAGTTTTCTCGTTGATCAGTCACCATCGGCGAGATCCTCCGCAGGATGACACGTAGAAGAATATTCTATAGCTGGCAGTATACAGTTGACACAGAGGGCCAACCAGACCAGGCCATCTGGTGGTCGACCTCAGGATACAGGTTCGGTTGTGCAGGGCAGATGAAACAGAGTCAGCCATACGAGGATCACGTAGTGCTATGCATGCGGCGGACAGAGTCACATGGCTCGAGACTGCCCAACCCACCATACGGACGTGCAAAAAATAGTAGAGGGACCTCTCGGGAAGAGGCAGAGGTTTGACCATGGTGGTCTACTGGGAGTAAGCGGACGTGGAAGAGGATCTTGCCGAGCAGCGGGTGGTGGATGTCGTTTTGAGGCTCTACCACCACCACCACCAGGAGATCCACCCTGACCACAGGGAGCTGGCGGACAGAGGCGGGCTCATCTCTAGGATGTCGAGGCCCATGACCACGGCACACCTGAGATGATTTGAGGTACTATATGTGTCTACTCCATCATTTTTGCAGTACTTATAGACACATGTGTGAGTCATTCTTTTATTGCCTCTACCCTTGTTCGGAGCTCGGAGATTCCAACGGAGCCGTTGGCTCGAGCCTTATGGCTGGATACTTCTACGTGAGCAGACTCAATGATTAAGAACTGGTGCCGGTAGTGTGAGCTTACTCTAGGAGGCGAGAGCTTCGGGTGGGATCTTCTGGTAGTGGCGTCGAGGCCTTATGACGCTATCTTGGGTATGGACTAGTTATCCATGGTTCATGCTCATATTGACTGTATTAGGTGCAATGTGAGCTGTATCTGCACGGATGGGACCAGGTTCACATTCACCGATGAGAAGGGAGCATTTGTAGCATAGGACGGACTTACGCAGAAGAGGGGGTAGCCGATCACACATCAGTTGGCTAGTCTTGTCCTCAGATCGGTTGATGTGCGGAGTCTGAGTTTTCCTGTTGTGGTGGATAAGTATGCAGATGTTTTCCCTGACGACATTCCAGGATTATCTCCTCGTAGATAGGTAGACTTCTACATTGATATGTACCCCGGGACAACACCGATATCTACTCCATCATATCAGATGGCTCCCACCGAGCTTCGTGAGATGCGGGTACAGCTGGAGGACTTGCAAGGAAAGGTATTTATCTAACCTAGTGTTTTACCATAGGTATCTATGATTTTGTTCTCCAAGAAGGCAGATGGTAGCATGATACTATATGTCGACTACCATCTCCTGAATTAGGTGACCGTGAAGAACAAGTACACAATCCCAAGGATTGATGACCTCTTTGATAAGCTCAAGGGATCATGATGGTTCTTGAAGATAGTCCATAGGTCAGGTTATCACCAGCTCAGATTTCAAGATGACGATGTGCAGAAGAAGACCTTCAGGTGTCGGTATGTCCACTACGAGTTCTTGGTTATTCCCTTCTGCATAACCAATGCTCTAGCAGTGTTCATGAGTCTCATGAACCGGATCTTCCAACCTTAACTCGATCGATTTGTCGTAGTCTTCATCGATGACATACTGATTTACTCTACTACAAAAGAAGAGCACGCCTACCATTTGCGGGTAGTACTGGACACACTCCAAGAGCACCATATTTATGTTAATCTCTCGAAGTGCCAGTTTTGGATTCGAGAGGATCACTTATTGGGACATGTCATCTCAGAGGAAGGATTTGTGGTGGATCCAGCAAAGATCGAGGTAGTACTTGATTGGGAGCCACCCAGGAGTGTGACGGAGGTACAGAGTTTCCTGGGTCTGGATGGATACAATCGAAGATTTGTGCCAGACTTCTCCAGAGTTGCAGCACCACTTTTAGCTTTGACGATGAAGGGAAATCCCTTCATGTGGTCAGATAGACGCCATCAGATCTTTCAGGAGCTAATGTAGAGGTTGAATAGTTTTCCAATCTTAAGGCTACTGGAGGAGGGTGTAGGGTACGTAGTTTAATGTGATGCATCAGGGACCAGAATCGAGTGTGTTCCAATGCAGGAGCGGGAAGTGATCGCCTATGGTTCATGACAGTTGACAAATTATAGGATGAACTACGCTACCCATGACCCGGAGTTAGCAGCAATGGTCTTCGCCTTGAAATTGTGGAAGCACTATCTTATGGAAGAGCATTTTACAGTCTACTGTGTCCACCAGAGTCTCAGGTCCATATTCTCGCAGAAGGACCTGAACCTGAGACAACGGTGATGGCTCGAGTTCCTCCAGGACAATGACTATGAGATTGTCTATACTCCAGGGAAGTAGAACGTTGTAGTAGATGCTATCAGCAGGAGATCGGGCATTAATCTACTAAGGGAGGTGATGGAGCAGCTAGTCGTGTTGCATATATCCTTCGTGGATAGAGATGGATTAGCCTTTCTTCAATCTCTCACAATCACTCCTCTACTTCAATAGTGATTCAGAGAGGCACAGCATGGGGACATTGACTGTGAGACATGATGTGCTCAGATATCCTCTGGGCAGGAACCTAATGGGTTTTCTGAAGGTGGGGACCACATCATCTTTTTTAGAGGACGTACCATGGTACCAGTTTCACTACAAAAGGAGGTATTGAGAGAGTTTCACACTTACCCTCTAGCAGTACATCTCGGAGTGGAAAATATGTAATAGGACCTTAGATGACAGAATTGGTGGACACTTATGAAGAAAGCAGTAGTAGGGTTTGTCTCTCGATGCCTCACTATTCAGCAAGTGAAGGCAGAGCCCTAGGTTCCAGCAGGCTTGGTCCATCCCTTAGATGTTCTAGAGTGGATGTGGGATGGTATATCTATGGATTTCATGACGGGACTTCCATGTACATCTAGAGGACATGACTCTATCTGGGTGATCATCGATCGACTCACCAAGTCGGCCCACTTCCTACAGATCAGAGAGTAGGTCTTAATAGAGATCTCGGGACACCTATACATACAGAAGATTGTACGGCTTCATTGTGTGCCATCGACCATGGGGAGCTAGACATCGATGACAGGGAGACTTTCACGGAGTTCCCAGTAGAGATCGAGGTTCGACAGGAGCGGGTTCTGTGTGGATGGCTGATTCCTCTAGTGCGCGTTCACTGGGAGCACGGGAACCTCCAGGAGAGCACATGGGAGCGGGAGGCTCATATGTGTGCTCAGTACCCTCTTTTGTTTCCCTAGTGTGTTTTATAGCTTTACAGGGATTAAAATACTTGATGTGGGGTTAATGTAAAGACTCAAAAATTTCATGGAATTTTTTTTGTAAATTCCTTGAAATTTTATGAGTTCGCAGTTTCTTACGACACCTGATTCCGAGGCCCAGTGTGCCCGGAATCATTTTCTGAAGTTTAGTTAGGGTACATTCAGTAAACGTATGTGCGAGTTTTTATATCTTTTGAACCAATTCTCGGAATTGAAATACGAGGACATTGATGAACTCGCAGTGTTGATATTTTCTTAAGGGGACTTTACCGCAGTTGTGTTTTATCGGAAGGAGAAGTTAATTTTTGGGGATTGTTAATAAATTAAAAATTATGTGTTACATAATTTTTAGGTGGTGGTTATTATCTAAAAAGGGAGGTTGGTGGTGGTTCCCACTCCCACATAACCTCTCATGAGAGGATAATGTGTGGTGGGGCCCACACAAACTCAAACTCTTCCCCTCCCCTCAACTCTCTCTAAACTCCCCTTTGAATTAATGAGGCCACCCCCCTCCCCTTTTAATTTTTTAAACCTTTCACCTCCTCTCATTAATGTGCCAACACCTAAGATTAATTAATGTCGAACCTAATTAATCTAATTTGAATTAATTTGAAATTCATGTCAAGGAAAAAATAATATCTTAAGCTATTATTTTGAGTTAGCACATATTGTGTTGGTGGAGCTTTGGAAAATAGAGAGGACCTTCTTCCAACGAAGAACAATTTCCTCTCCTGACGAAGAACGACGATGCCAAAGAAGAACGCCCATATTATTTCTTCTTCCTCTACGCCAAGGGAGAAGACGCTTCCCATGAAGAAAATAACCAACATATTTCCCTCTGACGTTGATGGAACGACACCGTCTTCCGCAACGCCGTTTTCTACGACTACGACAATGTACCATGAATCGAGGTAGGGGGATTTCTTTAATTTTAATTGAATAAAATTATATCTCCGATTCTTTGATGTTTACTTTATTCAGCAGTGGTCATTTTTTATCATATAACACGAAGGGCATGGGCCGAAGTAACACGGCCTGACGTCCCTCTGTTGGATTATGATTGTATGACGATGGAGGCCGAGCCGAGAGGGTTCGGTTTCGTCGCACTGCGCCGGAGGAAGGAGGCCACGGTCTTGAGGCGGAAGCGACCGAAGGCGGTGGTGATTGAAGGTGGCGGCGACCGAAGGCCGGGCCGAGCCGAGCTGCGGTAGTGGAGGACCGGCATCATCACGCCAGCCATGTGTGAGGAAACCGCGGACAACAACCATGGCCTGCTCAGCTGAGGAAGACTCGGCCGGGCTGGAATAACGGGCCGGCTATGGCCGGCCGGGATGGAGAAGACTGCAGCACCTTTTGGCGCTCCGCTGCGGGGGAACCGTAGCCCGCAACCATGGGCCGCTCGGCAGGCGAACTAGCCGGCCACCTGCTGGCCGGGTTGAAGGAAATCGTAGTGCCTATGGGCACCACGTGGGGAGGAACTGCATCCCGTAACCGTGGGGCACTTGTGCCTGATTAAACTGGGCAGCTTTGGCTAGCCCGACAGCAAGGAAGAGCGGCACCGCTTGGCGCTATCGGGCGAACCGAACCGGCCCGCAACCATGGGCCGGGTCGGCGGGTGGGACGCACCCCACCGGGCCAGGCCAACCCCCTATCTGAGTCGTACCCACCGGGCCGGGTCCCTGGGTGGGCCGTGCTCTACCGGGCCGGGCAGACCCCCAGCCGGGTCGGACCCACCGAACCGGGTCGGGCCGACCACCTAGCCCACTGGGCTTGACGGGTCGGGCCTGTTTCACTTAAATGTTAATAACTTCTAGGCTGCGCGTCCGATCGACGCGCCCTCTACGGCACTGGGATCCTCGTGATGAGGCGGTCCTTTTACAATACTTTAAGTTAGTTTTGGACAACTTTGGGAAATGGTCGGTTTTGGAATGAGCATAAATCCAACCGGGCCCCTGGAAAGGAAAATACAATAACTCTCAGACCAGGCGTCCAATTGACGTGTCATCTGTCACATTGGGTTCCTTTTGATGAGAAGGAACTTTGGGATAAATCAACTCTGGACTTCGTGATAGTTGATTTATAGACCCCTTTGCTCGAGGATCGGACCCTCCTAGAATCGAGCGTGCTGTGTGCGGGAACACTAGAGCTGGCTGCGACTATGACGACTACTGTACTAGAATCCTACGTGGGTTTGGTAGCGACGACTACTGTACTTGGATCCTCAGTGGGTTTGACGACGATGGATATTGTACCAGAATCCTCCGTGGGTTCAACATCGATGACTACTATTATTGTATCATGTGTGGGTCCGACAATTTTGACTTATGTTCTTGTATCCTATGTGGGTCCGACAGAGTAGCTGGTCTTGTATCCAATGTGGGTCTGACAACTTAGCTGGTCTAGTATCCTATGTGTGTCTGACATCTTAGATGAATTAGTGACTACATATGATCATCTCTATCGCTATACGAAAAATGTATACCTGTGTGAGTTGATTCTTGAATTTCAATCATTTTCATCAATGTGATTAACTTTAGTTCTTGTGTGGTCTGGGTTGTGCTTGGTCTCGAGAGTCGGAGCCGAACTGAGATTAATAACTTTGGTATATGTATGGTCATATACCTAAGTAGGGTTGGTTGATATTTAGTGATTGTATATTTCTTCTGTGGTATATCCTTAGTGGATTCTGGGAGACCTTCAGGGGTCTCGGGGTCCCTACTGAGTATCGTTATACTCACCCATGCATGGGCTATGCCCGCACTTCTTTGTATTGGTTGCAGATGATGGGCAGTACTGATCGACGTAGAGACTTGTGGAGGAGGACGGTACCGAGAGGTGGACCAGATGGTGAGATGTAAACGGAGCGGACGGACGGCACTAAGGTGCTGCGGAGGCCATCTGTACCCATCCTTCAGGTGGAATTTCTAGAGGAATACTCAGTAGTTACTGTTTAATTTTCTGCAGTTGTACTTTACTTTTAGGTTTGTATTTCCAGCCCCTTTCCTTTCAGTACTTTCTCTTGTATTCAGTTTTAGTTAGTGTTTATTTCTAGTTGTTTTCTCTACAGCTTGTGTTCAGACTATGTGTGTGTTTGTTACAGGTTAAAGGGCAATGGCTTCCCTTTTATCGGGATTACGCCTTTGGTGCTAGTCACCATCCCCTGGCCTATGGAAGGCAGGCTTTGGGTAGTCACAAAACGGGCCCCAAGGATGGGTCATGACAATTATTCTCATTATTATACCCATCCAAATAATGAAGTGTTGAATAAAAAACAACACCACGACGTGGAGACATTAAGCTGTACGTACACGCATATATTGACTTAGTCATTCATATGATATATAGAATAATGTATATGGTTTTACAATATTTATTATAACATCATACTATGTAGAAGGTACATGATTTATTATTTTGGTATGGAAACAACAAATAAAGAGGAAGTAGAAGAAGAAAAGAACATTGAAAGAGATGATGAAATAATTACCTCTTCTTCAGGTGTTTCCTTTTGACATATCTATCATTATATAAGTCCTTTGTCCAAACATTAGATTTTTAAGAATATTATATCAATTAAAAATATAGTATTTTTTTAAAATATAGTTATTTTTTATTTTTATAAAACATGATTACTTTGAACAAAATAATTGAAATCTATCTTAACATGTCATATTAACCTATAAAATTAATGGAATGTATCAAAATTTTTAATTTACATTTATTTTAATATATATAACATCAATTATATTTTTCTTTCATTAATAAGGTAATTATTTCATCATCATTATTCCATAAATAAATTTAATTTTTTTTATTTCTAAAAATTATAAATAAAATACCACTATGTAGTAAATTTTTTTAGATTTATTATGAATATTTATAGTCGAATTTATCTTTTGTATAACCCTATATTAAAAATAGTTTAGTTATTAAAATTTGAATTTAACACTTTTAACTCTTCTTTAAATAAAATAATAATATATATTTGAATATAATCCAAGTGAATCAAATAGGATCAAATTTTATTCATAATAGTGATTTTTTTCGAAAAACACTTATCCAATAGTATTAGGACATGTGTTAGTGTAATTATAAGATCATTTTTAACTTTAATTACCCAATTTTCATTTAACCGGGGTAAATAAAATTCAAAAGTTACTAATCACCAAAAAATATTTTCGTCCTATTTAACCACATTTTATTTACTAATGTCAACCGTGTCTCTCGGATTTTTGAAATTAAATTCATAGAAGTAGTAGAACGATGTTTTATGAAAATTTGCAAATGTTCCTAGTAGGTCGGTAAAAGACATTAATAAATTCAATAAAATTTTATTTATCTAATATTATTGTAAAATTACTCTAATGAATGAAATTGAATTTATATAGGTATTATGTATATATTTTTACATTAAAAATTTTAATTTTAAAAATAATTATTTAAATAAAAATTCGGTTTTAAACAATAACGTAGTGTTTTTCATTATCCCTCAAAAATTGAATGATTTCAAAAAAATACCAAAAATTCACCCTAATATAATTTTGATATTGCGAATAAAAAATTGATTTCTATTTTAACAAATTCAAAACATAGGAGTTTAATTAATTAATTTAAAATTAATTCTCGCTGTCAAAACCAGAGAGTATGCTTTTGAGAAGTAAAAACTATCAAAATATTGATATGTGTTTGTGTCCAATTTAAATGTGAAATTACATCCAATGACCATTATTGGATTAAATGAAACAAATATAATCTATTTATACTTCAAAATAATTAAAATTTATTATTTAACACTAAAAGATATTTTGATTAAAAAGGTTGTTTTCAATTAAAATTTTGTATCTTTCCCTATTCATCAAAATATGAAAGTTATCAGAAAAACACAAAAAAAAATATCCACACTAAATTTTTATGTACCAATTCTAAATAAGAATTTTATTTTGTAAAATTTAATATATAAAAGTGTCAAATATCAGATTTAAACAGGGTTCTCCATTAAAAGATGGTAATTTTTTTTTTTCAAAAATTCTTATTTTATCTGAAAAATAGGATATGTTCTTATATTATGCCTATGAAACACAGAATATGGATGTTAAAATTATATTAAGTATATAAAATTGAAAATATAGTTAATACAATTCATAACTGATTTTTGAAAGGCTAGTTTGGTAAGTCGTGATGAGCTCGAACTCGGTGTTGCCTGCAGTGCAGGCTATTGAATTAGTTTAAAGAGATAATGTGATATGAAATCATAGGGTTTTATTCCCCAAGCTTAACCATGCATATCAATCATAAGAAACTTTTTCTAATATTGTGAAAATAAAACATAATAAAGGAGTGCGCTCAGATGCTCGGTAAACATAACAATATAGCAAAAACTATCATAAATACGCATAAACATTTAAACCAGTGTATAAGACTAATACAAAGGCCTTTTAAACATAAACATCAGCATAATATGGAAAATATTAATCAAAAAATTACATTTACTTATTCACGTTGATATTATACTAGTAGAATAATCACATGTAATATCAATAGGTAATTTCATAATGACCGAATGCATTATTACAGGCATCATAACCACATAGTCACAGCCTCGTGCCAGGACTACAAATAAGGATTTTGTCAAGGACTTTTACTAAGAAACTAGTTTGTCTCATGAGACCTACCGATGCATCGAGAATCCATAGCAGGCTCCACCCTTCAATTACTAAGTATAATTCATTCCTCATATGAAAAGGTTGGAACAAAACATAAACATTCATATTAAAACTAGCATACGAAATGTTAATACTTTAACAATTAACCATGAATGATATAAAAATAACACATCCATATTCAATCATATCACAAAACCTTGAATACAATATGAAGGATTGTATCATAAGAAATCAACATCAAAAAAGTGTAAAATCCATCAAAGAATGTTAACATTGATGAAATCAAAACTATTTGAGGGAAATATATATTTCTATTTTGAAACCATTTAAATCACATAATTATAAAAGAAAACATTTATTTTCAAAATATTCTTATAATATTATAAGGGATACTTCAAAGGTGTTATAACGGTGGAAAATAGTTTCACCGTCGTATAAGTTTTAAAAAAAATTCTTACCTTAATTTGTAAAAAAGGTCATAAAGTACCTTGTTTGATAAACGACGGAAATAATCCTTTCCGAACATTTTATAAAATTTCAAACAAGAGTGTAAATTACTTTTAACCATATTATAGGAAATAGTAAACATATTTTTAAATACATTTTTAAGAAACACATATGTGGATGATAAAGAGGTCCTAGTAGATACTAAGATTAAGGACTTGATTCCTTGTTTGTCTCATGAGACCTACTGATGCATTTAGGAGCTATAGCGTGATCCACCCATCACATACTAAGTCAAATGCATTCCTCATATGAAAAGGTTGAAACATAAATAAACATTTGTATTAAAACGAGAATATGAAATGTTAATCCTTTAACCATAAACCATGAATGATATAAAAATATCACATCCACATTCAAACATATCACAAAACTGTCAGTACAATATGGAAGATTGTATCATAATAAATCCACTTCAAACAAGTGTAAAATCTATCAAAGGATGATAAAATAGATGAAATCAAAACTAGTTGAGAGAAATATCCCTTTCTATTTTGAAATCATTTAAAAGTCACATAACTATTAAATAATACATTTATTTTTAAAATATTCTTATAATCTTGTAAGGGAAGCTTTGAAAGTGATATAACAGCAAAAAATAGATGCACCCGCCGTATAAGTTAAAAAACATTCTTACCTTAATTTGTCGAAAAGGTCATCAATAATATCATTTTTACCCAGATTTGGTGTATTAATTTAATACACTATCATGATTACAAGGAATAAAGTCCCAAATGACCGATCAATTTAGTAATCTTGGAAAATAGATTACATATATGATCGTTACATGAAAATTTCTAAAATAAAACACTACATAAATAATACTTTGAGAACTCCATTATTACCCTACAATAACCCTTAATATCAATAATAACACACTTCTTCGCATCTTGGGAAAAATAAAATATAATAAAATAGTGAGATCTAATGCTCAGTAAAGACAAAAATATAGCATAAACTATCATAAATAAGAATAAACATTTAAAGAAATGTATAATACTAAAACAAAATACTTTTAAACATAAAATTCCGCATAATATGGAAAAGATTAATCAAATAATGCAATTTAATTATTAACATGGATATTCTACTAGTCAAATAATCACATGTAATATCAATAGCTAATTTCATAATGACAGAATGCAAAATGTCGGGCATCATAACCACATAGTCAAGGCCTCGTTCCAAGACTAAAAAAAATATTTTTTCAAGGCCTTGTGCCAAGACACTGTTCTATCTCATGAGACCTATCGATGCATTGAAGAGATATAGCGGGCTCTACCAGTCACTTACTAATTCCAATGCATTCCTCATATGAAAATGTTGAAACATAACATAAACATTTATATTAAAACTAGAATACGAAATTTTAATACTATAACCATAAACCATGAATGGGATAAAAATAACCCATCCACAGTCAAATATATCACAAAACCTTCAATATAATATAGAATATTGTATTATAATAAATCAACATCTAAAAAGTGTAAATTCTATCAAAAGTTGTTGACATAGACAAAATTAAAACTATATGAGAGAAATATCTCTTTATATTTTGAAATCATTTAAATTTCACATAATAATAAAAGAAAACATTTATTTTTAAAAGATTGTAATAATCTTGTCAGTGAAACTTCTAAGGTGTTATAACAGCATAAAATATCCACACTCACCGTGTAAATTAAAAAAACATTCTTTCCTTAATTTATCAAAAAGGTCATCAAGTACCTTATTTGAAAAAACACAAAAATATTCCTTTCAAAACATTTTAAAAATATTCAAACAAGGGTATAAATGACTTTAACCCATACTATATGAAATAGTAAAAAAGGTTTGAATTACATTTTTAAGAAATGCGGATGTGGATGATAAAGAGGTCTCAGTAGATACTCGGGTATAAACAACCTCGGATAATGAAGAGATTGTAGAATTAACCCTTACCTTTAATTTTCCCTGGTAGGGGGTACGTTAACCACTTGTATAATAGTTAAATCATTTTAATTAAATTATAAAATAACCACATACATAAATATGATATCATATATGATCATCTAATATTGATTTGTTAATAATATTTCAGTAGTATCTTTGTTTCTGGTGTTAACTGATTCATTTTACTTTATATGCTTGGTTCTGTAAGACATGTTTGTAATGGATAGGATGTATTTGATTCATATACATAATGATATTAATTCCTTAAAAACTATTTTTAATCATAAAATAAAAATTCTTCTTGAATGGTTATGATGGGAAATGAATTTCATCACGTTCGTGGAAACGGTAATCCATACTTACGCACGAGCGACAATATCATTCTATTGATGGTGAAATAGTATGTAATTTGATGTTATATCTTATATACTGAATAATTAAAATGTTATATTTATTATTTACATCATTTATAATCATTATTATACCCATCCAAATAATGAAGTGTTTGAATAACAAACTACACCACGTTTTGGAGACGGTAAGTTGTACGTACTTATGTATGTTAAATGATAAAAATATAATTTAATGACTTACATTATATTAAATGATAAAAATATAATCTAATTATACTTTAAAACCACTAAAATTAATAATTTAACACTATAAATAATTTCGATTAAAAAAGTTTCTTTCAATTAAAATTTTGTATTTTCACTATTCATCAAAATATGAAAGTTATCAGAAAAGTACCAAAAATTTATCCAAAATAAATTTTTATGTCCTGATTCTAAAGAAGAATTTAATTTCATTAAATTACATATATAAAAGTGTAAAATATTGGATTTAAAAAGGGTTTTCCATTAAAAGGTGGTAAATCTCATTTTTTAAAAAATAATTCTTTTATTGGAAAAAATGAATTTGTTCTTATATCAAGTCTAAGAAACACATAATATGGATTCTAAAATTATATGGTGTATATAAACATCAAAATGCAGTTAACATAATTCATAACTACTTTTTTAATGGCTAGTTTGGTTTTTCGTGGTGTGCTCAAGATTAGTGTTTGTTATAGCACAAGCTATTGAATTACTTTAACGATATACGTACAATGAAATCCTGGGGAGTTACATTCTCCCCTCCTTCAATACATTATGTCCTCATAAATTGACATGTGTTTATTTTTAATTTAAATATGAATGTAAATCCAATGACCTACATTATATTAAATGATAAAAATATAATCTAATTGTACTTTAAAACCACTCAAATGCATAATTTAACACTATAAATTATTTCGATTAAAAATGTTGTTTTAAATTTTAATTTAGTATTTTCAATATTCATCAAAATATGAAAGTTATCAGAAATGTATCAAAAATGTATCCAAAATAATTTTTTATCCGTTGCCTCTAAAAAATAATTTAATTTCATTAAATTAAATATATACTAGTGTCAAATATTGAATTTAAAAAGGGTTGGCCATTAAAAGGTGGTAAAATTGCATTTTTTTTAAAAAAAAATTCTTTTATCTAAAAAATGAATTTGTTCTTATATTATGTCTAAGAAACACATAATATGGATTGTAAAATTATATGGGGTATATAAAATTCAAAATAGAGTTAATATAATCCATAACTACTTTTTGAATGGCTAGTTTGGTATGTCGTGGTGCGCTCGAACTCAATGTTTCTTGTAGAGAAAGCTATTGAATTACTTTAAAAATATAACATACTACGAAATCCTAGGTAGTTACATTCTCCCCTCCTTCAATAAATTATTTCCTCACAATTTGAAATTTTTCTTCAAAAATAAAATGATAAAAATAGAAAATACCTTTGTGGAAAACCCACATCTGAAATAGGGTTAATAAAATTTATTCTTAATAAGGGGGGAAGAGAAATGAAAAATTCCCCACCAAATTAGGATTTTGAATAGTATAACATTGGTCAAAATTTCAGACACATAATTTTAGTAAAACATAAATATTTATAAGGAGTTATTGAGGTCATCAATCCCAAACATGTGAACAATAAATAGAAAATTAAGGGCCTCAAATCCATAAGTCTATGATGAATTAAAATATCATTGGTTCACCAAAACATAAGTAATTAGGATAACACATTTTTTTGATTTAATATTATTTACCTAAATTTTATGTATTAATTTATTCATATAATAAGAAAAAAAATACTTGAAAACTAGAGTTTCATCCTCTAACAAATTGTTACCAGAACTTATATTTCACTACCAAAAGATAATAAAACTAAAAAATATTCAATTTTATTTAATTGTATAGGGTTCCAAAAAAATTGAATTTATAATTCATCTATCAGAAAATTTAAAAAACTACATTATATAATCCAAGACATCATGCAGGCTAGTGGTAGGTGATGCACCCTTTCCACCCTTCGGTGGGAGGTTCAAGTCTCATGGTCTTTCCGGATACGATGGGTGGTCGTCTGACCTTCGTGTTGCCTTTTTTATAAGAATACAAAAATAATCTTAAGAAATGATTTAACCTTAACAATAGTATCCAATGTCAAACTTAATCCATTTCGACAATTAGGCTTATCCATAATACTTCTATCTGAACTCACCGTCCAAAATTTCTAAGGAAGGTCACATAATACACATGTGAATACCTTCATCATGTATTCTCTTAAAATGTGGTAATAAAATGAATTACTAGAAAACCATTTTGATTAAGTATGTACTTCCTTCTTCCTTATTTAAAACATATAATACAAGATATACTCTTTAAATCCAAAATTGTTGTAATCTCCAACAATGATGGAATAAACAAATCATTAATTAGTTCCAAGGTAATCAATAATATCCAATATAATTATTCCAAATCAATCATCTCTTATTCCAAAATAAATATATTAGTATCAGGACTACATTAAATTTTATCTTTCCTTCAACAATGTATTTTCCAAAAAGTTTAACTTTCTATTTAGTCACTTTCCTTGGTACCACACAATATAAAATCATTAATGAAATAATACTATAATACAATCCATATATACTCCATAATTCTTATAACCAGTACATGGTTGATACAACACTCAAATTACATAATTCTTTAATATCAATTTAAGAAAACTAGTCATTCATCTTCATCTACGATAGTATCATAACTAGATTATTATCTAATGGCATCATTTGCAGTATAAACTAATGATTGGGTAATTGATTCGTGTAGTGTCCCAAATCCTTGCAGATGAAGCATTGTACATTTGAAACCTTTTTTTACACTTGCAATCACGTACTTGGTGTCCTTTTTCTCCAAACTTATAACAAACTTCCATTCCCTTCAATCATTTACCAAGGTGATTCTTTCCACAGTTAACACATATGGGAAAATACATCTTTCCCTTCTTCCCTTTATCTATCTTTCTCTCTATTGTCCTTTTCTTCTTTGGCTTCCCTTCAAAGCCATAGGACTTAGAAAATTCTTTAATTATCTTATTAACAGATTATATTATTTCTTTATATGGTGAGAATATGTGGGAGACTACTTCCCTTCTAAATAATGGCTTAAGAACATGAAAATATGATCCTTATTACTCTATGGATCTTGCATATTGCTGGAGTTCTCATTCCTTCTACTGGGCACCATTTTTAAATAATTTCATACATTAGGTTAGTTTATGAATCGCAATGCATAATTCTAAACTTGTAAAATACCTGGTATAAATTGAAAAGTTTATGCATATAATCTATAATCATAAAAAAAATTCTTTGAGGAGGTATTTACTTATAAATCCTTAATAATGGTTTGTAAAGAAAATGTGAATCATCCTAAGAATATCCCTCAAGAGTTTCATAAACAAGAGTGCAGCAAGGCCCACTGTTAGGTACCAGGATATACTAGGTCAAGCCCGAAACTCCTTGTTGGAGTTTTAACTCCTAGGTACATCTGTTTCAGAGCCACCTCTACCTAATCGTATCCAGATAGGGATGTAATTCTCGTAAAATTCACAAAATATCTACATTATCAAAATTCTAGGAAGTTATTCTATACTAATACTCAAAGTCTATCTTAGGGTAATGTTTCAAAATTAGAGTTTATCTAAATTTATTTCCAAGGTTATTGCTAAACTTCCTCTGATACCAACTGTAACGCCCAGAACCCAGTTACCCAGAGTCGGTGCATTATTTTAATATATTTTCATGATTACATGGAATCAACTCCCAAAGGACAGATCAGTTTAGCAGTCTTGTAAAACCAAATACATATTTGAATATTACATGAAAATTTCTAAAATAAAAAAAAACATAAATAATCCATTGAGAATTCCATTATTCTCCTAGTTTAACCGAGCATATGAATCATACCACAGTTCTTCTACTCTTTGGAAAAATAAAACTTAAAAAAGGGGTGATATCAGATACTTAGTAAAGATAACAATATAGTGTAAACTATCAAAAATAAGTATAAATAGTTAAGGCAATATATAAGACTAAAAAAAGGCATTTAAACAAAAACTTTTTCATAATATGGTAGTGATTGATCAAATAATTTCATTTACTTATTCAATGGATATTCTACTAGTAGAATAATCACATGTAATATCAATAGCTAATTTCATAATGATAGAATGCACAATGTCGGAAAGCATAACCACATAGTCAAGGCCTCATGCCAAGACCACAAATAAATATTTTTTCATGGCCTTATTCCAAAACACTAGTTTGTCTCATGGGACCTACCAATGCATCAAGGAGCTATACTGGGAACCACCCATCACTTACTAAGTCAAATTCATTCCTTATATGAAAATGTTGAAACATAACATAAACATTCATATTAAAACTCACAAACAAATGTCAATACATTAACCATAAACCATGAATGGTATAAAAACAACACGTCCATAGAAAAACATATCATAACTCATTCAATACAATATAGAACATTGTATTAAAATAAATAAACCACAATCAAGAATAACATCCAGTAAAGGATGTTGAGATAGTTGAAAATGATCACTAAAACGCTTTGAGGGAAATATCATTTTTTAATGTAATCATTTAAAGGTCACAAAATTTAGAAAAAAAGACATTTAAAATAAATTTTTGAATCAAAGTGTCCCATACCACTTTAAAACTTTTGAAATTAGTTATCATTTTAAAATATTCATGTCTATATAAATAAATTCATAAAACCATTTTGAAAACATAGACATTGATGAGAATGGTTTAGAAGAATAAATATTAAAACCATTTAAAATGATTTATTAGTTAAATATTCATTTAAAAAATTCTTTTAAAAACTCTTTTATAAAATATAGACATGGATAATAAATATGTCCCAGTAATAACATACACATAAATAATCTCAGATAATAATGAGATTGATGAATTAACCCTTAACTTGTACTTTTACTTAGTATAGGGTATGTTAACCTCTTAGATAATAGTTAAATCATTGTTATTAAATTATACAAGAACCATATACATAAATATGATATCATATATGATCTTCTAATTTTTATTTGTAAATAATATTTCAGTAGTATCATTGTTTTGGGTGTTAACTGATTCATTTTCCTTTATAAGTTTTGTTATGTAAGTCATGTTTGTTATGGATATGATGTATTTGATTCATATCTAGAATTATATTATGGTCTAAAACATTATTTTTAATCATATAATGAAAATTATTCTGAAATGGTTACGATGGGTAATGAATCTCAACACGTTCGTGGAGACAATAATCCGTACATACGCACGAGCAACAATACCATTATATTGATGGTGAAATCATATGTAATTGGATGTTATATCATATATATATAATCCTTAATATGTTTTATTTAATATTTACATCAATTATACACATTATTATACCCATCCAAATAATTAAGTGTTGAATAACAAACTACACCATGACGTGGAGACGGTAAGTCATATGTAAGCACGTATGGTGACTTGGTCATTCATAGGATGGATAGAATAATGAATATGATTGTACCATATTTAAAATAAAATCACAGTATGTATAAGGTACTAGAGTTATTATTTTGGTATGTAAACAACAAATATAGAGGAAGTTGAAAAAGAAAAGAACATTGAAAGAGGTAATGAAATAATTAAATCTTCTTTGAGTGCTTACTTTTGATTTGGTCAAAAGGGATACTTAGGTTAGATTTATAATCAAAGTAAGGCCTCTGGGATTAAGTGAGGGTATTTGGGAGGATATTTGAATAGGGTTTGGCTGAGTAAAATGGATTTATATGTGTGGTTTTGAGATAAGGGGAAATACCCTTTAATAAGAGAGGTGAGGGTCACTTTAGGAAAAGCATGAAATATTATTTTATTATATAATCATATTCAGTTTATAATGGATCAAAAAGAATTTATTTTTAGTCTAAGGTGGGGATAAATCAAAAAACTCCCGACCAATAGGTTTTAGATAGGTTTAGGTCACCATATTAACCTTATCTTTTAGATTTAACACTTAGTTAAATAGTTTAACTTTTACAATAACTTCTTGTATTTTTATATTACATGTTTAATAAAATTAATATAAAATTCCAAAAGAACCTCAAGTGGATCACTAATGACATATCAATAATTATATAATTCCTTTTTCCAAACCCTATATTTTTAAGAATATTATATTAATTAATTATATATTATCTTCTTTAAAACTCATTTCATTCAATATTTACACTATTTAGTATTTGGTTTTTGTGAAAGTAAAAAAAACACAATTACTTCGAAAAAAATAAATTTAATCAATATTAAGTTGTCATATTAACCTATAAAATTCTTGTAATTCATCAAAAGTCTCAATTTACATTTAATTTAATATTTATAACATCAATTATTTTAGTCTTTCATTAATAAGGTAATTACTACACCATCATTGTGTCATAGATAAATTTAATTATTTATAGTATAAAAATTATAAATAAAATTACATTATGTATGAAATATTTTTATCTTTATAATTAATATTTACATATTTATTTATCTTTTTTATTACCTTATATTAAAAATGGTTTAGTTATTAAGATTTGAATTTAACACTTTTAACTCTTCTTTAAATAAAATAATAATAAATGTCCTAATCTAATCCAAGTGAATCAAAGAGGATCATATCTTATTCCTAAGGTTGATTTTGGTTAAAAAACTTATCCAATAGAATTTGGACATGTGTTAGGGTAATTATAATAGCATTTGTACCATTAATTACCCTGTTTACTTTTAACCGTGGAAAATAAAATTCAAAAGTTACTATTCAACAAAAATTATTTTCATCCTATTGAACCACATTTTACATAATGATGTCAACCATGTCTCTTAGATTTTTAAAATTCAATTTCTAGAAGTGGTAAAATTATGTTTCATGCTAATTTTCAAATGTTCCTAGAAGGTGGGAAAAAGACATTAAAAAATTCAATAAAATTTTATATATCTAATATTATTATAAAATTACAAAAATAAATTACATTGGATTTATATAGGTATTATTTATCTATTTTTAATTTAAAAAAATTTAAATTTAAAAAAAATATTTAAATAAAAAGTCTGTTTTAAACAATAACGCATTGTTTTCTATTTTTGTCAAAAATTGAATGATTTCAAATAAAATACCAAAAATTCACCCTTAGATAATTTTTATATTATGATTCCTAAAATTATGTTTATTTTACCATATTCTAATCATAAGAGTGTCATTTATTAATTTAAAATTAATTCTCATTGTTAAAACCCGAAAGTGTGTTTTTGAGATGTAAAAACTATCAAAAAATTTATATGTGTTTATATCCAATTTAAAAACAAAATTAGTTATAATGACCAATATTGGATTGAATGATAAAAATATAGTCTAATTATACATAAAAATAATTCAAATGTATTATTTAACATTATAAATTATTTTGATTGAAAAAAATGTCAATTAAAATTTAGTATCTTTCCTTATTCATCAAAATATGAAAGTTATCATAAAAACACCAGAAATTTATCCAAACTAAATATTTAAGTCCCACTTATAAATAATATGTTTATTTTGTCAAATTTAATATATAAATGTGTCATATATTGGATTTAAAAAAGAGTTCTTCATTAAAATATGGTAAAATTGTATTTTTTTGCAAAATACTTATTTTATCTTAGAAATTGAATTTGTTCTTATATTATTCCTAATAAACACATAATATGGATGTTAAAATTAAATGGATTATATAAAATTCAAAATTTAGTTAATATTATTCATAACTTATTTTGAACGGCTATTTTTATATACCGTGGTGCGCTCGAACTCAGTGTTTTATGTAAAACAAGCTATTGATTTGCATTAAAGAGATAATGTTCAATTAACTCCTGGGGTGTTACAACTTTTTTAATCAAAATAATTTATATTAATAAATTATGCATTTAATTTGTTTAAAAGTATAATTATATTATATTTTTATAATTTAATATAATTCAGGTATTTGGATGTACATTCACATTTAAATTGTACATAAACACATGTCAATCTTTTGATAGTGTTTAATTCTTAAAAACCCTCTTTCTGGTTTATGACAATGATAACTAATTTTAAATTAATTAATGAAACTCATATGTTTTTAATTTGGTAAAATATATATCATTTTTGGATCCATAATATCAAAATTATCTTATGGTGATTTTTGGCATTTTTCTGAAAACATTAAATTTTTTATGAATAGTGAAAAACACTCTATTATTGTTTAAAAATGACTTTTATTTAAATAATTATTATTTTTATTTAAATTTACTTTAAAGTAAAAATAGATAAATAATACCTATATTAGTTCAATTTTATTTATTGGAGGTATTTTAAAATAATATTAGATGTATAAAATTTTATTTAATTTCTTAATGTCTTTTACCCACCTTCTAGGCACATTTGAAAAATTGCATAAAAAGTAATTTTACCACTTCTGTGAGTTTAATTTCAAAAAACGTAGAGACACAGTTGACATCAGTAAGTAAAATGTGGTTCAAAAGGATGAAAATAATTTTTGCTGAATAGTAACTTTTGGATTTTATTTACCACGGTTAAAAATAAATAGGATAATTAAAGGTAAAAATGATATAATAATTACCCTAACACATGTTCTAATTCTAGTGGATAAGTTTATTTCGACCATAATAAATCTTAGAAATAAAATATGATCTTTTGGTCCACATGTATTAGATTATAACATGTATTATTATTTTATTTAAAGAAGAGTTAAAAGTGTTAAATTCAAATTTTAATAACTAAACCATTTTTAATATAGGGTTATACATAAGATAAATTAGACTATAAATATTAATAAGAAATATAAAAAGGTTTAAAACATCATTTTATTTTATTTATAATTTTTATTCATTAAATAATTAAATTTATTTATAACACGATGATGATTCATTAATTACATTATTAATGAAAGATTAAAATAATTGAAATTTTAAATATCAAAATAAATTTAAATTGAAACTTTTGATTCATTAAAAACAAATTAGGTTAATATTACATGTTATGGTTTATTTAAAATATTTTTTGGAAGTAATCATGTTTTTTTGACTTTCAAAAAACCAAATACTGAATAGTGTAAAAAATGACATAAATGAGATTTTAAAACAAATACTATATTAGAAAATGATATAATATTCCTAAAAATCTAAGGTTTAGACCAAAGACTTATATAATGAAATATATGTCATTAATGAACCACCTGGTGTTCTCTTGTCATTTTATAGTATGTTTATTAACAATGTAATATAAAAATACAATAATACATTGTAAAAGTAAAACTATTTAACTAAGAGTTAAATCTAAAAGATAAGGTTAATGTGGTGACCTAAAATTGTCTAAAACCTATTGGTTGATATTATTTCGACCCATGACCACCTTATCCTCGAAATAAATCTGATTTGAGCCATTATAAACTGAAAATTATTTTATAATAAAATAATATTTCAAGCTTTTCCTAAAGTGACCCTCACCTCTCTTATAAATGGGTATTTCCCCTTCTCTCCAAATAACATCTCCAAATCCATTTGGATCGGCCAAAACCTTCTGAAATATCCTCCCAACTACCATTACTTCAACCTAGAGGCCTTAAATTGATCATAATACAACTTAAGGAGCTCCTTTTATCAAATCAAAAGGAAGAACCCGAAAAAGAGATAATTACTTCATCACCTCTTTCAAAGTTATTTTCTTCTTTGACATCCTCTTTCTTTGTTTTTTCCATAATAAAATAATAACTCATTTACCTTATACATTCTGAGATGTTATTATAAATATTTTACAACCATATTCATTATTCTATCCGTCCTATGAATGAAAAATTCATCATACATGCGTATGTATGGCTTACGGTCTCCACGTCGTGGTGTAGTTTTTTATTCAACACTTCATTATTTGGATGGGTATAATAATGATTATAATTGGTGTAAATAATAAATATAACATTTTAATGATTCATTATATATAATATACCATCTAATTACATAATATTTTACCATCAATGGATTGATATTAATGTTCGTGTGTACATACGACTTACCGTCTCCACAACGCAATGAGATTAATTTCCACATTCACCATTCAACGATAATTATAAAAATATATTTTATTAATAAGTATGTAATATATAACATAAAAATTATACTTTATATATATATATATACATATATCTCATTCACTTACTTTCATTCAATACGATATGAAAATGGAAACAACATTTATACGTACGTACAGCCTATCGTCTCCATAAACGGTATTTTACATTTCATATATGTATCTATTATACATATTTATATTATAAATATATATGATACATAAATAATTTTTTATATTTTGGAATAAATTAAATCATGATATAAGTGAATGATCAAGAATAACAAGTTAAAACACGTACGATAATGAAATTGATTATTACTCAAAATGTTTTTTTAACATAGAAATTATTATTAAATGGGTAGTATAAAGCCGTAAATGAATAATGTATGATATCATAAATATGAATATGGTTTGGGTATAATTTAATAACATATTTTTGTCATTATAAAAAAGTTTAAATGTACCCTCTACCAAAGTAAAGTACTAGTTAAGGGTTAATTTTAGAGTCTCTTTTTTATCTGAGGTTGTTTATACATAAGCATCTACTGGGAATTCATTATAATCCTCATCTGTGTTTCATAAAAATGTATTTAAAAACAATTTTACTATTTCATAAAATATGTGTTAAAGTAATTTATACTCTTGTTTGAATTTTATAAAAAAATTGAAAGGAATCATTCCTTCGTTTTGCAAACAAGGTACTTTATGACCTTTTCAACAAATTAAGGTAAGAATGTTTTTTTATCATATATGATGGGTGCGTCAGTTTTCCATTGTTATAACACCTTAGAAGTTTCCCTTGCAAGATTTTAATAATATTTTCAAAATAAATGTTTTATTTTATAATTATGTGACTTTTAAATGATTTCAAAATAGAAAGAGATATTTCTCTCAAATAGTTTTGATTTCATCTATGTCAACAACTTTTGAGGGATTTTACACTTGTTTGAAGTTGATTTATTATGATACACTCTTCCATATAAGGATTTTATTAAAGTAATATTTCATTAAGGATTTTAGATTCTGTGGTAAAAATAAATGTGACTAAATAGTAAGTTAAATTTTTTGGAAAATACACGATTGAAGGATAAAGTTTAATATAGTCATGATGCTGAGGTTTTGATTTTTGGAATAAGAGAATATTGATTTGGATAAATTATATTGGATATTATTAACTAACTTGAAACTAATTAATGGTTTTTTTATTTGGTTATTGTTGGAGATTATAACATTTTTAGATTCAGGGAGTATATCCAGTATTCTATGTTTTATAGAAGGAATAAGAAAGTAAATACATATTCAAAATGGTTTTCTGGAAATTCATTTTATTACAACATTTTAAGAAAATACACGATGATGGTATTCACGTGTATATTATGTGACCATTCTTATAAATTTTGGACTGTGAGTTTAGAAAAAAGTATTATGGATAATTTTTAAGGTTGGAATGGATTACGTTTGACATTGGATATTATTGTTAAGGTTAAAGAATTTCATAAGATTATTTCTGGATTTTTATAAAAAGGAAAACCTAGAAGTCGGTTGACAACCCATCACGTCCAGGAAGAACACGTGACTTGAACCTACAATGGAAGAGAGAAAATTTTATATCACCTACCACTCACCTACGTGATGTCCTGGATTTTATAATGTAGGTTTATAAACGGACTCACAGATAAATTATAAATTCATTTCTTTGGAACCCTATACGATTAGGATAAATATAATATTTTTGAGTTATATTAACTTCTCAGAGTGAAAGATGAGTTTGTGGTAAAATTAGTTAAAGGATGGAACTTGAATTGTCAAGTATTTTTTTCTTATTGTATGAATAAATTAACAATTAAACATTAGGGAAATGATCTTAAAACCAAAAATGAGATATCCTAACACCATATGTTTTGATGAACAAATAATATTTTAATCCATCATAGATTTATGGCTTTGAGGCCCTCAATTTTCTATTTATTGATCACTTGTTTCTGATTGATGACCTCAATCACACCCTATAAATATTTATGTTTTCCTCTAATTATGTTTCTCAAATTATCCCCAATGTTCTTCTATTCGAAATCCTAATTTGGTGGTGAGATTTTCATTTCCCTTTCTCTCTTATTAAGAATACATTTTATTAACACAATTTCTGATGTGGGTTTTCCACAAAGGTATTTTGTATTTTTAATATTTTATTTTTGAAGAACAATTTAAAATTGAGAGGACACAATTTATTGAATGCGGGGAGAATGTAACACCCCATGATTTCATATTACATTATCTCTTTAAAGTAATTCAATAGCTTGCGCTACACGCAACAATAAGTTCGAGTGCACCATGACTTACCAAACTAGTTTTTCAAAAGGCAGTTATGAATAGTATTAACTAAATTTGGAAATTTATACACTTCATATAATTTTAAAATCCATATTATTGCTTTATTAGACATAATATAAGAACAAATTCATTTTTTCAGATAAGAGAAGTATTTTTTTAAAATGAAATTTTGTCGCCTTTTAATATTGAACCCTTTTTAAATGCATTATTTGAAACTTCTATATATATTTAATTTAATGAAATTAAATTCTTCTTTAGAATTGAGACATAAAATTTTTGTTTGGATAAAATTTTGGTACTTTTCTGATAACATTAATATTATGATGAATGGTGAAAAAAATACAAAATTTAAGTTGAAATCAACATTTTTAATCGAAATAATTTATAGTGTAAAATCATGAATTTGAGTGGATTTAATCTATATTTAGACTATATTTTTATAATTTAAAATATTTTAGTTCATTGGATGTATATTCACATTTAAATTGTACATAAACACATGTCAATCTTTTGATATTTTTTACTTCTTAAAAACCCACTTTCAGGTTTTGACAATGAGAATTAATTTTTAATTCATTAATGCATCTCATATGTTTTTTAATTTGGTAAAATAGACATCATTTTTGGAATTGTAATATCAAAATTATCTTAGGGTGAATTTATGGTATTTTTCTACAAACTTTCAATTTTTTTTGAATAGTGAAGAACACTCTTTTATTGTTTAAAAGCGACGTTTATTTAAATAATTATTATTTTTATTTAAATTTATTTTAAAGTCAAAAAAAATACATAATACCTTTATTATTAAAATTTAATTCATTGGAATGATTTTATAATAAGATTAGATGTATACAATTTTATTGAATTTTTTAACGTCTTTTACCAACCTTCTAGGCACATTTGCAAATTTGCAAAAAAACGCCATTTTACCACTTCAATGAATTGAATTTCAAAAACCCAGGAGACACTGTTGACATTAGTAAGTAATATTTTGTTCAATAGTATGAAAATAAATTTTAGTGAATAGTAACTTTTGATTTTTATTTACCACAGTTAAAAGTAAATAGGGTAATTAATGGTAAAAATGATATTATAATTACTAAAAAACATTTCCTAATTCTATTAGATAAGTATATTTAGACAAAAATAATCCTTAGGAATAAAATATGATCCTTTGGTTTACATGCATTAGATTAAAACATTTATTGATATTTTATTTAAAGAAGTGTTAAAAGTGTTAAATTCAAAGTTTAATAACTAACCCATTTTTAAAATAGGGTTATACATAAGATAAATTTGACTATAAATATTCATCATAAATATAAAAATATTTAATACTTCATGGTATTATATTTGTAATTTGTAGACATTAAATAATTAAACATTATTTATGACATAATGATGATGCAGTAATTACCTTATAAATGAAAGATTAAAATAATTTATATTATAAATACCAAAATAAATATAAATTGAGACTTTTGATGCATTACAAGAATTTTATAGGTTAATATTACATGTTAGGGTTGATTTAATGTTTTTTTGGAAGTATTAAAGTTTTTTTGATTTTCAGAAAAACCAAATACTAAATAGTGTAAAAATTGACATAAATGAATTTTTAAAACAAATACTATATTATAAAAAGATATAATAATCCTAAAAATATTAGGTTCAAACAAAGGAATTATATAATGATATATATTCCATTAATGAACCACTTGAGGTTATCTTGGCATTTTATTGTATGTTTATTAACCATGTAATATAAAAATAAAAGAAGATACTGTAAAAGTTAAACTATTTAACTAAGAGTTAAATCTAAAAGATAAGATTAATATGGTGACCTAAAATTGCCTAAAACCTATTGGATGAGAGGATTTAGACCCATCCCCATATTATCCTTGAAATAAATCCATTTTTAGCTATTATTATCCGAAAATGATTTTATAATAAAATAATATATCAAGCTTTTCCTATATTGACCCTCACCTCTCTTATAAAAGGCTACTTCCCCTTCTCTCAAACTCAAACTTCCAAATCCATTTGGCTTGGATAAACCCTGATCAAATATCCTACAAACTACCCTCACTTCAACCTAGAGGACTTACAGTGATCAAAATTCAACCTAAGGATCCCTCTTAATCAAATCAAAAGGAAGAACCCAATGAAGATGTAATTACTTCATCATCTTTTTTAAAGTTCTTTTCTTCTTCCAATTCCTCTTTCCTTGACTTTTTCCATACAAAAATAATAACGCCATTACCTTATACATGGTGATATGTTATTATAAATATATTACAATCATATTCATTTTTCTATCTACCCTATTAATGAAAAAGTCACCATATGTACATACGTATGGCTTGCCGTCTCCACATTGTGGTGTAGTTTGTTAATCAACACTTCATTATTTGGATGGGTATAATATTGTGTATAATTGATGTAAATAATAAATTTAACATGTAAATTATTCTTTATATATAATATATCATCCAATTACATGTTATTTCACCAACAATATATTGATATTGATGCTCGTGCGTATGTACGGCTTACCGTCTCCACGACGCGATGAGATTAATTTACGCGTTCACCATTACACTATGATTATAAACATATATATTATTAATAAGTATGTAATATATGAAATAATAATGTTACTATAAATATATATATATATATATATATATATATATTTATTTATTTACATATATCTCATTCACATACTTCTGTTCAATATGAAATGAAAACGGAAACCGCGTTTTTGTATATGTATGGTCTGCTGTATCCATAAATGGTGTTTTCCATTTTATATATCTATCTATTATAAGTATTTATATTTATGAATATATATGATATATAAATAATATTTTATATTCTGTAATCAATTAAATCATGATATAAGTGATATGATAAATAATAATAAGTTAAAACATTTACAATAGAGAAAGCGATTATTACCAGAAATGTAATTTTAACATAGAATTTATTATCAAATCGGTAGTATAAATCCATAAATGAATAAATTATGATAAGATGAATATGAATATGGTTCTGGTATAATTTAATAACATACTATTCTTATTATAAAAAAGGTTAAACATACCCTTGACCAAAGTAATGTACAAGGTAATGGTTAATTTTACAATCTCTTTATTATATGTGGTTCTTAATATGTAAGTATCTACTGTGAATTATTTATCATCCTCATCCGTGTTTTTTAAAAATATATTTCAAAACATTTTTTATATTTCCTAGAATATGGTTTAAAGTCATTTATACACTTGTTTGAATTTTTATAAAATGTTTTTCATGGAATCATTTTGTCGTTTTCCAAACAATGTACTTTATGAACGTTTTGATAAATTAAGGTAATAATGTTTTTTTAACTTATACGATGGGTGCGGATATTTTTCGCCGCTATAACACCTTTGAAGTTTCCATTCCAAGATTATAAGAATATTTTCAAAATAAATATCTTCTTTTATAATTATGTGACTTTTAAGTGATTTCAAAATAGAAAAGTGATATTTCTCTCAAGTAGTTTTGATTTTATCTATTTCAACATCCTTTGATGGATTTTACACTTGTTTGAAGTTGATTTAATATGATAAAATATTTCATATTTTATTAAAAGTTTTGTGATATATTTGACTATGGATGTGTTATTTTTATACCATTCATGGTTTATGGTTCAAGTATTAACATTTTGTATGCTGGTTTTAATATGAATATTTATGTTATGTTTCAACCTTTTCAAATGATGGAAGCATTGGAATTAGTAAGTGATGGGTGGAGCCCACTATAGCTCATTGATTCCTCGGTAGGTCTCATGAGACAAACTAGTGTATTCGCAATATGCCTTGACAAAATCATTATTTGTATTCTTGGAATGAGGCCTTGACTTTGTGGTTGTGATGTCAAACATTATGCATTCCATCATTATTAAATTAGGTATTGATATTACATGTGATTATTATACTAGTAGAATATCCATGTGAATAAGTAAATGGCATAATTTGATTAATCATTTCCATATTATACTGAAGTTTAAGTTTAAAAGGCTTTTGTTTTAGTCTTATACTTTTCCTTAAATATTTATGCTTATTTATGATAGTTTGTGCTATATTTTTATCCTTACCGAGAATCTAAGATCCCCCTTTATTATGTTTTATTTTTTCCAGGATGCAAAGAAGTGTGTTATGATTGATATGCAAGGTTGAGCTAGGGGAATAATAGAGTTCTCAAAGGATTATTAATGTTTTGTTTTATGTTATAAATTTTCATGTAACATTCATATATGTAATCTATTTTCCAATACTGCAAAACTAATTAGTCCTTCGGGACTTTATTCCTTGTAATCATGTCAATGTATTAAAATACTGCACTGACATTGGGTAATTGGGGTCTGGGCGTCATAGTTGGTATGATACAACCAAGAGTGCATCAAGACCGATTATGCTTATTTATGGTAGTTTATGCTATATTGTTATCCTTATTAAGCATCTAAGATCACCCCTTTATTATGATTTATTTATTCCAGGATTCTAAGAAGTGTGTTATGATTGATATATAGGGTTGAGCTAGGGAAATAATTTATTTCTCAAATGATTATTTATGTTGTGTTTTATGTTAGAAATTGTCATGTAACATTCATATATGTAATCTATTTTCCAATAATGATAAACTGATTGGTCCTTCGAGAATTGATTCCTTGTAATCATGCCAATGTATTAAAATACTACACTGACATTGGGTAATTGGGGTATGGGCATTATAATTGGTATGATACGACCAAGAGTGCAGCAAGACTCATTATCATGTAGCAGGATACCCCGAGTCAGGACTGAAACTCCTTGTCGGAGTTTTCACTCCTATGTACATTTGTTCGAAATCTGCATCTACTTTCTCATATCGAGATAGGGATGTATTACTTGGGAAATTCACTAAATATATAGATTACCAAAATTCTAGGAAGTTATTTTACTCTAATCCTCAAATAATATCTTAGGGTAATCTTTCAAAATCAGAGTTTATCTAAATCTATATCCACGGTTGTTGCTAAACTTCCTCTGATACCAGCTATAATGCTCAGACCTAACTTAACCAGAGTCGTTGCAGTATTTTAATACATTTTCATGATTACAAAGAATCAAGTCCCAAAGGACTGATCAGTTTGGCAGTCTTGGAAAAGAGATTACATATATGAACGTTACATGATAATTTCTAAAATAAAACACAACATAAATAATCCCTTGAAAATTCCAGTATTCCCATAACTTAACCCTATATATCAATCATAACACAATACTTCTCATTCAGGGAAAAGTAAAACATAATAAAGGGGTGAGCTTAGAAGCTCAATAAGGATAACAATATAGCATAAACTATCATAAAGAAGCATAAACATTTAAGCCAATTTATAAGACTAAAACAAAGGCCTTTTCAACTTAAACTTCAGCATAATATGAATAATATTAATCAAAAAAATTCATTTACTTATTCACAGGGATATTCTACTAGTGGAATAATCACATGTAATATCAATAGGTAATTTCATAATGATGGAATGCATAATTGCAGGCATCATAACCACATAGTCATGGCGTCGTGTCAATACTACAAATATGGATATTTTCAAAGCCTTGTACCAAGACACTAGTTTGTCTCATGTGACCTACCGATGCATCGAGGATCTATAGAGAGCTCCACCCGTCACTTACTAAGTCCAATGCCTTCCTCATATGAAAAGGTTGAAACATAACATAAACATTCATATTAAAACTAGGATACAAAATTTTAATACTTTAACCGTAAACCATGAATGATATAAAAATAACACATCCAGAGTCAAACATATCACAAAACCTTAAATAGAATATGGAATATTGTATCATAATAAATCAACTTCAAATAAGTGTAAAATCAATAAAATGATGTTGACAAAGATGAAATCAAAACTATTTTAGAGAAATATCTATTTCTATTTTGAAATCATTTAAAAGTCACATAATTCAAAAAGAATACATTTATTTTGATAATATTCTTATAAGCTTGTAAGGGAAACTTCTAAGGTTTTATAATGGTAGAAAATCGATGCACATGTCATATAAGTTAAACAAACAGTCTTACCTTGATTTTTCGAAAAGGTCATAAAGTACCTAGTTTGGAAAATGATGGAAATATTCCTTTCAAAACATTTATTAAAAATTAAAACAAGAGTATAAATGAATTTAACTCATATTATAAGAAATAGTAAAAATATTTTGGAAGGAATCTTTCTATCATTTTCCAAACAAAGTTCTTTATTACCTTTTCAGGATTAACTGTGTATTAAAATAAATCAAGAAGACATGGTAAAAGTTAATCTTTTTAACTAAGAGTTAAATCTAAAAATATAAGGTTAATATAGTTACCTAAACTTGTCTAAATTCTATTGGTTGAGAGGTTTTCAACCCATAACCCCATTATCCTAGAAATAAATCCATTTGGAGCCATTATAAATTGAAAGTTATTTTATAATAAAATGATATTTCAAGATTTTCCTAAAGTGACCCTTACATCTCTTATAAAAGGGTACTTCCACTTATCTTAATTTCACACCTCCAAAGCCATTTTTCTCAGCCAACCCCTAATCAAATTTCCTCCCAAAGAACCTCACTTCATCTTAGAGGCCTTAAATTGATCATAAATACATCCTAAAGATCCATTTTGTTCAAATTAAAAGGAAGAACCTGAAGAAGAGGTAATTATAACATCACCTCATTCAAAGTTCTTTTCTTCTTTAACTTCTTATTTCATTGTTGTTTCCATACCAAAATTATAAATCCAGTACCTTATATATACTGTGATGTTATAATAAATAGGGTACACCAATACTCATTATTCTATCATTATATAAGTCCTTTGGATGAACCTTAAATTTTTATGAATATTATATCATTTAATAATATAGTATTTGTTTTGGAAACTCATTTAGGTCAATTTTTACACTATTTTGTATTTTGTTTTTTTGAAAGTAAAAAAAACATTATTAATTCAAAAATATACATTAAATAAACCCTAAAATGTAATATTAACCTAGAAAATTTGTGTAATGCATCAAAATTCTCCATTTACATTTATTTTGATATTTATAAAATCAATTATTTTAATCATTAATTAATATGGTAATTAATGTGTCATCATTATATAATAACTAAATTTATATATTTAATGTCTATAAATTATAAATAAAATACCATGGTGTATAAAATAATTTTAGATTTATAATAAATATTTATAGTCGAATATATCTTATGTATTCCAGTATATTAAAAATGGTTTAGTTATTAAACATCAAATTTAACACTTTTAACACTTCTTTAAATAAAATTATAATAAATGTCCAAATCTAATCGTTGTGGATGAAAAGGATAATATTTTATTCCAAAGGTTGATTTTTTTTATAAATACACTTATCCAAAAGAATTAGTACATGTGTTGGGGTAATTATAATATCATTTTCACCTTTAATTACCCTATTTACTTTTAACTATGGTAAATAAAATTCAAAAGTTATTATTCACCAAAAACATTTTTAATCCTATTGAACTAAATTTTTCTTACTGATTTCAAAAAGTTCTCTCAGCTTTTTTATATTCAATTCATAGTAGTAATAAAATTACCTATTATGCAAATTTTCAAATGTTCCTAGAAGGTGGGTAAAAGACATTAAAAAATTCAATAAAATTTTATACATATAATCTTATTATAAAATGACTATAATGAATTAAATTAAACTAATATAGGTATTATGTATCTTTTTTGACTTTAAAATAAATTTAAATTAAAATAATAATTACTTAAATAAAAGTCAGTTTTAAAGAATAACTCATTGTTTTTCACTATGCATCAAAAATTGAATGTTTCCAGAAAAATAAAAAACATTCACCCTAAAATAATTTTGATACTCCAAATCCGAAAATGATGTATATTTTAAAAAATTAAAAACATATTAGTTTCATTAATTAATTTAAAATCCACTTGTTGTCAAAACCAGAAACCAGGTTTTTAAGAAGTAAAAACTATCAAAAGAATGACATGTGTTTCTGTACAATTTAAATGTGAATGTACATCCAATGACCTAAATTATATTAAATTATAAAATTTTAATCTAATTATACCTCAAACCCACTAAAATTAATAATTTAACACTATATATTATTTCGATTAAAAAATATTTTTTCAACTAAAATTTAGTATTTTTAACTATTCAACAAAATATAAAATTTACCAGAAAAGTACCAAAAAATTATCCAAACTAAATTTTTATGACCTGCTTCTAAAGAATAATTTAATTTAATTAAATTAAATAAATAAAAGATCCAAATATTAGATTTAAAAGGGTTCTCCATTAAATGGTGGTAAATTTTCATTTTTTGAAAAATATTTCTTTTATCTGAAAAAATGAATTTTTTCTTATATTATGTCTAAGAAACACATAATATGGATTATAAAATTACATGGAGTATAAAAAATTCAAAATGTAGTTAATACTATTCATAATTATTTTTTTAATGGCTAGATTGGTAAGACGTGGTGTGCTCAAACTCAGTGTTGCTTGTAGCGCAATCTATTGAATTAATTTAATGAGCTAACATACTATGAAATCCCAAGGTGTTACATTATACCCTACTTCAATAAATTACATCCATGTAATTTGAAATTATTCTTCAAAAATAAAATGTTAAAAATAGAAAATTCCTTTGTGGAAAACCCACATCAGAAATAGGGTTATTAAAATTTATTATTAATAAGAGGTAAAGGGAAATGAAAAAGTCACCACTAAATTAGGATTTCGAATAGAAGATAATTGATAGTCATTTGAGAAACATAATTATAGTAAAAACATAAATATTAATAGGGAGTTATTGAGGACATCAATCCCAAACAAGTGAAAAATAAATAGAAAATTTAGGGCCTCAAATCCATAAATGTATAATAACTTAAAATTTTATTAGTTCATCAAAACATAAGGTATTAGTATAAAAAAAATTATGATACTTTTTGTAAAGTTTAAGTATTAATTTCTTCATTGAATAAAAAAATTACTTGACAAATATAGCTCCATCCATTAACTAATTTCTACCAAAACATCATCTTTCACTCCCAAAAGATAATAGAACCCAAAAATATTCTATTTTTCCTAATCATATAGGGTTCTAAAAAATTGAATTTATAATTAATCTATCATAACTTTTAAAAAACTACATTATACAATCTAGGACATCATGAAGGCTAGTGGTAGGTGATGTACCCCTGTTTCCCATCGGTTGCATGTTCAAGTCTCAAGGTCTTACCAAACATGACGGGTTGTCGCCCAAAATCAGGGTTTTCTTTTTTATAACAGTATAAAAATAATCTTAAGAAATTATTTAACCTTAATAATAGTATCCAATTTCAATCATAATCCCTTACAACATTTAGAAATATCCACAATAATTCTATCTGAAACTCACAGTCCAAAATTTATAAGTAAGGTCACGTAATATTCATGTTAATACCTTCATCGTGTATTCTCTTAAACTATGGTAATAAAACGAATTACCAGAAGACCATTTTTAATAGATATATACTTACTTAATCCTTCTGTAAAACATAAAATACTGGACATATAGCTTAAATCCAAAAATGTTGTAATCTCCAACAATGATGGAATAAACAAACCATTAATTAGTTCCAAGTTAGTCAATAATATCCAATATATTTTATCCAAATCAATCATCTCTTATTCAAAAAATCAATACATCGGTACCAGAACAATATTAAAGTTTATCTTTCCTTTAACCATGTATTTTCCAAAGATTTTAACATTCTATTGAGTCACTTTTCTTGGTACCACACAATCTCAAATACTTAATTAAATAGTACTGCAGTACAACTCATATATACTCCATAATTCTTATAACCAGTAAATCTTTGATACAACGCTCAAATGACATAATTCTTTAATATCAACATAAGAACACTATTCATTCCTCTTCATCTATGGTAATATCATAACATGATTATTATCCAACATCATCCATTGTAGTATACTCTGATGATTGGGACATTGATTTGTGTAGTGTCCTAAATCCTTGTTAATAAAGCATCGTACATTTGAAACTTTTTTCTTACCCTTGAAATCACGTATTTGGTGTCATTTTCTCCACACTTATAACAAACACTCATTCCCTTCAATAATTTACCAAGGTGAATCTTTCCACAGTTATCACATACGGTAAAATTCTTCTTTGCCTTCTTCCCTTTATCCTTCTTTCTCTCTCCCATACTTTTCTTCTCTTCTTTCCCTTCAAATCCATAGGACATTGATAATTCTTTACTTTTCTTTTTAACACATTATAATATTTCTTCATATGATGAAATTAAGTTGTTGACTATTTCCCTTATAAATGTTGGCATAAGATCATGAAAGATATGATCCTTCTTACTCATTGGATCATGTGTACTGCTGGAGTTCCCATTCCTTCTACTAGGAACAATTTCTAAATATTGGTACACACTAGGTTAGTTTATGAATCACTATGAATAATTCTAAACTTGAAAATACCTCACATAAATTGAATAATTTATGAATATAATGCATAATCTTAAATAAAATGTTTTCTTTAAGTGGGTATTTATTCATAAATCCTTTATAATTGTTTGTAATGAAAATGTGAATTAGCCTAATCATATCCCACGGGAGTGTCATAACCAAGAGTGTAGTAAGGCCCGTTGTTGTGTACCAGGATACCTTAGGTTAAGCCTGAAACTTCTTGTCAGATTTTTCACTCCTAGGTACATTTGTTCTAGAGCCACCTCTACCTACTCGTATCCATACTTGGATGTATTTCTTGGAAAATTAACAAAATCACTACATTACCAAAATTCTAGGAAGTTCTTCTATACTAATCCTCAACATTTATCTTAGGGTAATGTTTCAAAATCATAGTTTATATAAATCTATTTCCAACTTTGTTACTAAACTTCCATTGATGCCAAATCTAATGCCCAGGCCCCAGTTACCTAGAGTCAGTTCATTATTTTAGTATATTGTCATGATTATAAGGAATCGAGTCCTGAAGGGCTGATCAGTTTTGCAGTCTTGTAAAATAAATTACATATATGAATGTTACATGACAATTTATAAAATAAAACAGAACATAAACAATCCTTTGATAGAACCATTATTCCCCGTGCTTAACTATGCATATCAATCATAACACACTTCTTCTCATCCTAGAAAAAATAAATCATAAGAAATGGGTGATCTCAGATTCTTAGTAAGGATAACAATATAGTGTAAACTATCATAAATAATAATAAACATTTGAAGAAATGTATAATACTGAAACAAATGCCATTAAAAATTAAACTTCTAAATAATTTGGAAAAAATTAATCAAATAATGCCATTTACTTATTCACATAGATATTATAACAGTAAAATAATCACATGTAATATCAATAGCTAATTTCATAATGACGGAATTCATAATGCCAGAAATCATAACAACATAGTCAAGGCCTAATTCCAAGACTACAAATAAATATTTTATCAAGGCCTTGTGCCCATACACTAGTTTGTCTCATGTGGCTGACTGATGCATCGAGGAACTATAACGAGCTCTACCCGTCACTTACTAAGTCCAATGCATTCTTCATATGAAAAGTTTGAAGCATAACATAAACATTCCTATTAAAAATAACATAAAAAATGTCAATAATTTAAACATGAAGCATGAATGATATAAAAAAAATACATCCATATTCAAACATATCACAAAACCTTCAATATAATATGGAAGATTATATCATAATAAATCAACTTCAAATAAGTGTAAAATTCATCAAAGGATATTGACGAATATTAAATCAAAACTATTTGAGAGAAATATCTCTTTCTATTTTGAAATTTTTTAAAAGTCACATAATTATAAAAGAAGACATTTATTTTTAAAATATTTTTATAATATTTTCAGGGAATCTTATAAAGTGCTACAATGGTGGAAAATAGCTACACACGTCGTATAAGTTAAACAAACTTTCTTACCTTAATTTGTCAAAAAGGTCATAAAGTACCTAGATCGGAAAATGATGGAATGATTCCTTTCAAAACATTTAATAAAAATTAAAACAAGAGTATAAATGAATTTAACCCATATTATAGGAAAAAGAAAAAATTATTTGAAAGGAATCTTTCCATTTTTTTCAGACAAAGTACTTTATGACCATTTCAAGATTAACCGCGTATTATAATAATACATGAAGACATGGTAAAAGTTAATCTATTTACCAAAGAGTTAAATCTAAAAATATAAGGTTAATATGGTTTCCAAAACATGTCTAAAACCTATTGGTTGAGAGGTTTTCGACCCATACCCACCTTATCCTAGAAATAAATCCATTTGGAGTAATTATTAACCGAAAATTATTTTATAATAAAATAATATTTAAAGCTTTTCCTAAAGTGACCCTTACCTCTCTTATTAAAGGGTACTTCCCCTTATCTTAATTTCACACCTCCAAATCCATTTGTCTCAGCCAACCCCTAATCAAATATCCTCCCAACTACCCCCACTTCATCTTACAGGCTTTACATTGATCATAAATCCATCCTAAGGAGCCCTTTTGTTCAAATTGAAAGGAAGAACTCGAATAAGAGATAATTATTTCATCACCTCTTTCAATGTTATTTTATTCTCTCACTTTTTATTTATTTATTTTTTCCATAAAATATAATAAATATAGTACCTTATACATACTGTGATGTTATAATAAATAGGTTACAACAATAATAATTATTCTATCCATCCTATGATTGAAAAATTCACCATACGTGTTTACGTATGGCTTACCGTCTCTACGTCGTGGTGTAGTTAGTTATTCAACACTTCAATAGTTGGATGGGTATAATAATGATGTATAGTTGATGTAAATAGTAAATATAACTTGTTAATGATTTGGTATATATCATATGCCATTCAATTACATATTATTTCACCATCAATAGAATGATATCATCGCTTGTGCGTACGTAAGGCATACCGTCTGCACGACACGATGAGATTCATTTCCACGTTCACCATTAAATGATGATTATTAATATATATATTATTAATAAGTATGTAATATATTACATAATAATGCTACTTGAAATATATATATATATACATATATCTCATTCACTTACTTTCTTTCAATATGATATGAAACCATAAACGGCGTTCATGTGTACATACGGCCTACCGTCTCCTTAAATGGTGGTTTTCATTTCACATATCTATCTATTATACAAACTTACATCATGAATATATAGGATAAATAAATAATATTTTCTATTCTGGAATCAGTTAAATCATGAAATAAGTTATATGATCAAGAATAACAATTTAAAAGAAGTATAATAAATAATGAAATTATTGCCTGAAATGTTATTTTAACATAGAAATTATTATTAAATTGGTAGTATAAAGCCATAAATGAGTCAAGTATGATATCATAAATATGAATATGGTTCTTTAATAATTTAATAACAAACTATGGTCAATATATAGAAGGTTAAACATACCCTCGACCAATGGAATGTACAAGGTAAGGGTTAATTCCTCAATCTCATTATAATATGAGATTGTTTATGTGTAAGTTTTTACTAGGACCTATTTATTATCCATGTCCATCTTTCATAAAATATTTTTCAAAAAGATTATTTTTAAGATACTTTTTAACTAAAACATCATTTTAAATGGTTTAAATATTTATTCTTCTAAATCCTTCTCATTAATGTCCTTGTTTTGAAACTGGTTTTAAGGATTTATTTATATGGACATGAATATTTTAAAATGTTAATTACTTTCAAAAGTATCAAAGTGGTATGGGACACTTTGATTCAAAAATTCTTTTTAAATGTCTTCTTTTCTAAATTTTGTGAATTTTAAATGATTACATGAAAACAGAATATTTCTCTGAAAGAGTTTTACTAATCATTTTCAACTATGTAGACATCATTTACTAGATATTATTCATGATTGAGGTTTATTTATTTTAATAAAATGTTATATATTTTATTGAATGAGTTATGATATGTTTGACTATGGATGTGTTGTTTTATACGATTCATGGTTTATGGTTAATGTATTGACATTTCGTATTCTAGTTTTAATACAAATGTTTATGTTATGTTTTAACCTTTTCATATGAGGAATTAATTGGACACAGTAAGTGACAGGTGGAGCCCGCTATAGCTCTTTGATGCATCAGTAGTTCTCTTGAGACAAACTAGTGTCTTGGAATAAGGCCTTGATAAAATCTTATTTATATTCTTGGCACAAGGCCCTGACTATGTGGTTATGATTTCTGGCATTATGCATTCCATCATTATGAAATTGGATATTGATATTGCATGTGATTATTCGAATCATAGAATATCCATGTGAATGAGTAAATGGAATTATTTGATTTATCATTTCCATATTATTCTAAATTTTAAGCTTAAAAGGGTTTTGTTTTAGTCATATACATTGCCTTAAATGTTTATTCTTATTTATGATAGTTTCTGATATATTTCTATCCTTACTGAGCATCTGAGCTCACCCCTTTCTTATGTGTTATATTTTCCAGAATGTGAAGAAGTTTATTATGAATGATATGAAGGGTTCAGCTAGAAAAATAATTGAGTTCTCAAAGGATTATTTATGTTTTGTTTTATTTTATAAAGTGTAATATAACATTCATATATGTAATCTTTTTTCCAAGACTGCTAAACTGATCGATCCTTTGGGACTTGATTTCTTGTAATCAAGTCAATGTAATAAAATATTTCTAACTACCCTCCTCGTGAATTTTTCTAGAGTTGGTGCATTATTTTAATACGTTATATGATTATAAGGAATCTAGTCCGGAAGTATTGATCAGTTTAGCATTCTTGGAAAATAGATTACATATATGAATGTTATATGACAATTTCTAAAATAAAACACAACATAAATAATCCTTTGAGAACGCTATTATTTCCCTCTATTAAACCTTCAAATCAATAATAACACACTTCTTCACATCCTGTGAAAAATAAGACATAATAAAGGGGTGAGCTAAGATGCTCAGTAAGGATAACAATATAGCATAAACTATCTTAAATAAGCATAAACATTTAACAAAATGTATAAGACTAAAAAATCATTTTAAACATAAACTTCAGCATAATATGGAAAATATTTATAAAATAATTATATTTACTTATTCACATAGATATTATAGTAGTGAATAATCACATGTAATATCAATATCTAATTACATAATTATGGAATGCATAATTTCAGACATCATAACCACATAGTCAAGACCTAATGCCAAGACAAAAAATAAAGATTTTGTCAAGGCCTTGTGCCAATACACTAGTTTTTCTCATGAGAACTATCGATGCATCGATGAGCTATAGTGGGGTCCACCCGTTACTTACTAAGTCCAATTCATTCCTCATGTAAACATTCATATTAAAACTAGCATACAAAATGTTAATACATTAACCATAAACCATGAATGGTATAAAAATAACACATCTACAGTCAGACATAACATAAAACCTTCAATTTAATATTGAAGATTGTTTCATAATAAATTAACTTCAAACAAGTGTAAAATCCATCAAATGATGTTGACATAGATGAAATCAAAACTATTTGGGAGAAATATCTCTTTCTATTTTGAAATCATTTAAAATTCATATAATTAAAAAAGAAATCATTTATATTAAAAATATTCATATAATCTTATAAGGGAAACATCTAAGGTGTAATAATAGTGGAAAATAGATTCACCTATCGTATAAGTTACAAAAACATTCTTACCTTAATTTTTCGAAAAGGTCTCAAAGTACCTTGTTTGGAAAATGACAGAAAGATTCATTTAAAGACATTTTATAAAAACTCAAAAAAAGAGTATAAATAACTTTAAACTCTATTCTAGGAGAAAAGTAAAAAAAATTCAAATAACTTTTTAAGAAACACATATGAGTATGATAAAGAATTCCCAGTAGATTCTTACATATAAACAACCACAAATAATAAAGAGATTGTAAAATTAACCATTATCTTGTACTTTCCTTTGGTTGAGGGTACGTTTCACCTCCTGTATAATGACCATAGTATGTTATTAAAATATACCAGAACCATATTCATATTTATGATATCATAATTTATTCATTTATGGAATTATACTACCCATTTAATAAAAATTTCTATGTTAAAATAATATTTCGGTTAATAATCGCTTTCTTTATCATACATGTTTTTTTTTGTTATTATTGATCGTATCACTTATATCATGAATTAATTGCTTCCAGGATATAAAAAATTATTTATTTATCATATATATTCAAGATATAAATATGTATTATAGACATATATATGAAATGAAAAACTCTATTTATGGAGACGGTAGGTCATACGTACGCATAAACGATGATTCTGTTTTCATATCGTACTGAACACAAGTAATTGAATGCGAAATATGTAAAGAAAAAAAAAACACACACACACACACACATATATATATATATATATATATATTTCTAGTAGCATCATTATTTCATATATTACTACTTATTAATAAAATATTTTTTTTATAATAATCGTTGAATAGTGAACGTGGAAATTAATCTCATCATGTCATTGAGACGGTAAGTCGTATGTACGCATGACCATCAATATCAATATATTAATGGTGAAATCATATTTAATTGGATAGTATATTATATATAATGAATCATTAACATGTTATATTTATTGTTTACATCAATTATACCCATTATTATACCCATCCAAAAAATGAAGTGTTGAATAATAAACTACACCATGATGTGGAGACGGTAAGCCGTGTGTATGCACGTATGGTGAATTTTTCATTAATATGATGGATAAAATAATTAAAATAGTTGTACCATATTTATAATATCATCTCATAACGGATAAGTAAATAGATTTAATATTTTATTATAGAAAAAATCAAAGAAAGGGGAAGTGAAAGAAGAAAAGAACTTTGAAATAGGTGATGAAGTAATTACCTCTTCTTTGGGTTCTTCCTTTTTATTTGATAAAAATGGAACATTAGGTTGGATTAAGATAAAATTAAGGCTTCTAGGTTGAAGATAGGGTATTTTGGAGGATATTTTATAAGGGGTTGGCCGAGCCAAGTGGCATTGGAGTAGTTATTTTGAGAGAAGTGGAAGTACCCTTTTATTAGAGGGGTGAGGGTCACTTAAGGAAAATCATGAAATATTATATTATTATAAAATACTTTTCAGTTTAAAATGGATAGAAGTGTATTAATTTTGAGGATAAGGTGGAGATGGGTTGAAATCCTCTCACAACAAGTTTAGTTCATCGTATTAACCTTATCTTTTAGATTTAACTCTTAGTTAAATAGTTAAATTTTTACAATGTCTTCTAGTATTTTTAAATTACAAGGTTAATAAATTTACTATAAAATGCAAAGAGAACATAAAGTGGTTCATTAATGACATATATATCATTATATAAGTCCTTTGGATGAACCATATATTTTTAGGAATATTATATCATTTAATAATAAAGTATTTGTTTTAAAACCCCAATTATGTCAATTTTGAAACTATTTAGTTTTTGGTTTTTGTGAAAGTCAAAAAAACTTGATTACATAGAAAAAATACATTAAATCAATCCTAAAAATTAATATTAACCTATAAAATACTTGTAATGAATAAAAAGTCTAAATTTAAATTTATTTTGAGATTTATAATATGAATTATTATAATCATTCATTAATAAGGTAATTACTAAATCATCATTATGTCATAAATAAATTTAATTATATAATGTATAAAAATTATAAATAAAATAACATGATGTATTAAATCCTTTTATATTTATAATGAATATTTATAGTAGAATTTATCTTAGGTATAACCCTATATTAAAAATGGTTTATTTATTAAACTTTGAATTTAACACTTTTAACTCTTCTTTAAATAAAATAATAATAAATGGTCTAATCTAATCAAAGTGGACCAAAAGAATCATAATATATTCCTAAGGTTGATTTTGGTCAAAATTCACTTATCCAATAGAATTAATACATCTATTTGGGTAATTATAATATCTTTTTTACCTTTAATTATCCAATTTAATTTTAAACGTGGTAAATAAAATTAAAAAATTATTATTCACCAAAAAATATTTCCACCTTATTGACCCACATTTTACTTTCTGATGTCAACCTTGACTCTTAGATTTTTGAAATCCAATTCTCATAAGTGGTAAAATTACGTTTTATATAAATTTACAAATGTGCCTAGAAGGTGGGTAAAAGACGTTAAAAAATTCAATAAAATTTTATACATCTAATCTTATTATAAAATGACACCAATAAATTCCATTTAAATAATATAGGTATTATGAATCTATTTTTAATTTAAATTAAATTACATAAAAATAATTATTATTTAAATAAAAGTCAGTTTTAAACAATAACACAGTGTTTTTCACTATTCACAAAAAATTGAAAGTTCTTAGAAAAATACCAAACATTCTCCCTTAGATAATTTTGATATTACGAATCCAAAAATGATTTATATCTTAGAAAATTATAAACATATGAGTTTAATTAATTAATTTAAAATTAATTCTCATTGTCTAAACGAGAAAGGGGGTTTTTTAAGAAGTAAAAACTACCAAAAGATTGACATGTGTTTATGTAAAATTGAAATATGAATGTACATAAAATGACCTAAATTATATTAAGTGATAAATCTATAATATAATTATACTTTAAAACTCCTAAAATTCATAATTTAACACTATAAATTATTTCAATTAAAAAAGTTTTTTTCAATTAAAATTTAGTATTTTTCAATATTCATCAAAATATAAAAGTTATCAGAAAAGTGCCAAAAATTTAGCCAAACAAAATTTTTTATGTACTAATTATAAAGAAGAATTTAATTTCATTAAATTAAATATATAAAAGTTTCAAATGTTGGATTTAAAAAGGGTTCTCTTTTAAAAGGTGGTAAAATTTCATTTTTAGAAAAATACTTCTTTTATCTAAAAAAATGAATTTTTTATTATATTATGTCTAACAAACCCATAATATGGATTCTAAAATTATATAGAGAATATAAAATTAAAAATGTAGTGAATACCATTCATAACTGCTTTTTGAATGGCTAGTTTGGTAAGTCGTGGTGCGCTCGAACTCAGTATTGTGTGTCGTGCAAGCTGTTGAATTACTTTAAAGAGATAATGTACTATGAAATCCTAGGGTGTTACATTCTCTGCTCCTTTAATAAATTGTTTCCTCGTAATTTGAAATTTTTCTTCAAAAATAAAATGTTAAAAATAGAAAATACATTTGTTTAAAACCCACATCAGAAATAGGGTTAATAAAATTTATTATTAATAAGAGAGAAAGGGAATTGAAAAAGTCACCACGAAATTTGGATTTTGAATAGAAGAAAATTGGTGGAAAATTGGGAAGAATAATTTGAGGAAAAATGTAAATATTTATAGAGAGTGATTGAGGTCATCAATCAAAAACAAGTGAACAATTAATAGAAAATTGTGGTCCTCAATGCTATAAATCAATGATATCTTAAAATATTATTGGTTCATCAAAACATAAGGTATTAGGATAACATAATTTTTATTAAATATCATTTAACTAAATTTTATGTATTAATTTATTCAAAGAATAATAAAAAAATACATGGTAAGTAGAGTTCCATCCTTTAGATAATTTTTACCACAAAATCATCTTTCACTAAAAAAAGAGAATAAAACTCAAAAATATTATATTTATCATAATTGTATAAAGTTCCAAAAAAAATAATTTATAATTAATCAGTTAGTAGTTTTATAAAAACTACAATATATAATCCAGGACATCACGTACGCGAGTGGTAGGTGATGCACCCTTGTCGCCCTTCGGTTGCAGGTTCAAGTCTCATGGTCTTACCGAATGCAACGGGATGTCATCTGATCTCTAGGTTATCCTTTTTATAACAATCCAAAAAAATCTTATGAAATTATTTAACCTTAACAATAGTATCCAATGTCAAACATAATCCATTACAACCTTTATACTTATCCATAATAATTCTTTCTGAACTCACAGTCCAAAATTTATAAGGAAGGTCACATAATATACATGTGAATACCTTCATCGTGTATTCTCTTAAAATGTGGTAATAAAATGAATAACCATAAACCCATTTTGAATAAGTATGTACTCCATTATTCCTTCTATAAAATATAGAATACAGGAAATAATTCTTAAATCCAAAAATGTTGTAATCTCCAACAATGATGGAATAAAAAAACCATTAATTAGTTAGAAGGTTGTTAATAATATTCAATATAATTTAACCAAATCAATAATCACTTCTCCCAAATTAAATACCTTAATATCAGGACTATATTAAAGTTTATCTATCATTCAACCATGTATTTTCCAAAAAATTTAACATCCTATTGAGTCACTTTTATTGGTACCACACAATCTCAAATCCTTAATAAAATAGTCCTACAGTACAATCCTTATATACTCCATAAGTCTTATAGCCAGTACATCGTTGATATAACACTCAAATGTCATTATTCTTTAATATCAACATAAGAACACTAGTCATTCATCTTTATCTATAGTAGTGTCATAACTTGATTATTATCCAACAGTGTCATTTTCAGTATACTCTAATGATTGGGACAATAATTTGTGTAGTGTTCCAACTCCTTGAAGATGAAGCATTGTACATTTGAAACCTTTTTCTTACACTTGAAATCACATACTTGGTGTCATTTCTCTCTACACTTATAACAAACTCCCGTTCCCTTCAAGAATTTACCAAGGTGATTCTTTCCATATTTATCACATATGGGAAAATCCTTCTTTCCCAACTTCCCTTTATCCATCTTTCTATCTATCATCCTTTTATTCTCTGGATTCTCTTCAAAGACATAGGACTCTGAGAATTATTTACTTATATTATTAAAATATTATATTATTTTATCATATGATGAGAATATGTTGGAGACTATTTCCCTACTAAATGTTGTCTTAAGACCCTAAAATATATGATCCTTCTTACTCTTTGGAACATGCGTATTGTTAGAGTTCTCATTCCTTGTACTGGGAAACATTTCTAAACAATGGAATACACTGGGTTATTTTATGAATGGCAATGCATAATTTAAATCTTGTAAAATACCTAACATAAATTGAATAGTTTATGCATATTATCAATAATCATAGAAAATATTTTCTTTGACGTGGTATTTACTCATAAATCATTTATAATTTTTTGTAAATAAAATGTGAATAATATTAAGCATATCCCCCAAGAGTGTCGTAACTAAGAGTGCAACAAGGAACATTTTTGTGTACTAGGATATCCCAGGTCAAGCCCGAAACTCTATGTTAGAGTTTTCACTCCTACGTACATTTGTTTTAAAGCCACCTTAACCTACTTGTATCTATATAAGGATGTATTTCTTCGAAAATTCACCAAATCTCTACATTAAGGGTTAATCCTAAGATATAATTTGAGGATTATTATAGAATAAATTCCTATAATTTTGGAAAAGTAGAGATTCTGTGAATTTTCCAAGCAATACATACTTGTCTCGATATGGGCAGGTAGAGGTAGCTCTATCACATATGTACCTAGGAGTGAAAACTTCGACAAGGAGATTCAAGATTGACCTGGGGTATCCTGGTACACAACAATGGGCCTTTCTTTACTCTTGGTTATGACACACCTGGGGGATATGCTAAAGATAATTCACATTTTATTTACAAACAATTATAAAGGATTTATGAGTAAATACCTCTTCAAATAAAACATTTTTTTATTATGGATTATATGCATAAAATTTTCAATATATGTTAGGTATTTTAAATGATTGGAATTATGCATTGTGATTCATAAACTAACCTATTGTATTCTATTGTTTAGAAATGGTTTTCAGTAGAAGTAATGGTAACTCTCGTAATATGCATGATCCAAATAGTAATAAGTATGATATCTTTCAAGGTCTTAATCCAACATTTATAGGGGAATTAGTCTCCCACATATTCTCATCATATTAAGAAATAGTATAATGTGTTAATAAGATAAGTAAAGAATTCATGGAGTCCTATGGATTTAAAGGGAATCCATAGAAGAAAAGTATGGTAGAAAGAAAGATGGATAAAGGGACGAAGGTAAAGAAATATTTTCCCATATGTGATAACTATGGAAAGAATCACCTTAGTAAATGATTGATTGGAATGGGAGTTTGCTTTAAGTGTCGAGAAAAAGGACACCAAGTACGTGATTTCAAGGGTAAGAAAAAGGTTTCAAATATAAAATGCTTCATCTTTAAGGAGTTGGGACACTACGAAAATCAATGTCCCAATCATCAAAGTATACCCCAAATGTTTCTGTTGTATAACAATCAAGTTATGATACTACAGGAGATGAAGAGGAATGACTAGTGTTCTTAGGTTGATATTAAATAATCATGTCATTTGAGTGTTTTATCAATGATGTACTAGTTATAAGAATTATTGAGTATATAAGTATTATACTACAGTACTATTTCATCAAGGATTAGAGATGATGGATTGGGATAAATTATATTGGATATTATTGACTACCTTGCAACTAATTAATGGTTTGTTTATTCCATCATTGTTGGTTATTACAACATTTCTTGATTTAAGGAGTATATCTAGTATTCTATGTTTTATAGAAGGAATAAGGAATTACATACCTTTTAAAAATGGTTTTCTGGTAATTTATTTTATTACCACATTTTAAGATAATACATGATGAATGTATTCACATGTATATTATGTGACCTTCCTTATAAATTTTGGACAGTGAGTTTGCAAAAAAGTATTGTGGATAAGTTTAAATGTTGGAGTGGATTAAGTTTGAAATTGGATACTACTATTAAGGTTGAATAATTAATTAAGATTATTTTTGGATTGTAATAAAAAGAACAACACAGAGGTTAGGTGACAACACTTCATTCCGGAAAGACCACGAGACTTGAACCTGCAACTGAAGGGCGACCAGGGTGCGTCACCTACCACTGGCCTATGTGATGTCCCAGATTTTATAATATAGATTTTTTAAAAGGTCTGATAGATGAATTATAAATTAATTTTTTTTTGGAACCCAATACTATTTGGATAGATAAAATATTTTTGAGTTATATTATCTTTTGGGAGTGAAATATGAGTTTGTGGTAGAAATTAGTTATAGAATGAAACTCTACTTGTCCAGTATTTTTTTATTATTATATGAAGAAGTTAATACTTAAACATTATGGGAAGGATCATAAAACCAAAAATGTGTTATCCTAATACCTTATGTTTTGATGAACCAATAATATGTTAATTCATCATAGATTTATGGATTGGAGGCCCTCTATTTTGTATTTATTGTTAATTTTTTTGTGATTGGTGACCTCAATCACTCCCTATAAATATTTATGTTTTTCTTCCAATTATGTGTATCAAATTTCCAGCAATGTTTTCTTATTCGAAATCCAAATTTGGTGGTGAATTTTTCATTTCCCATTCCCTCTTATTAAAAATAAATTTTATTAACCATATTTCTGATGTGGGTATTCCACAAAGGTATTTTCTTTTTTTAACATTTTATTTTCAAAGAAAATTTTCAAATTGCTAAGATGGAATTTATTGAAGGAGGGGATAATGTAACACCCCTGAATTTCATAATATGTGATATCTTTAAGGTAATTCAATAGCTTTAACTACACGCAACACTGTTTTTGAGCGCACTACGACTTACCAAACTAGCCGTTCAAAAAGAAGTTATGAATAGTATTAACTTCATTTGGAATTTTATATACTCCATATAATTTTAGAATCCATATTATGTGCTTCTTAGACATAATATAAGAAGAAATTCATTTTTGCAGATAAAAGAATAATTTTTTTTAAAATGAAATTTTACTACCTTTTAATGGAGAACCCTTTTTGAAATCCAATATTTGAGAGTTATATATATTTAATTTAATGAAATTAAATTCTTATTTAGAAGCAGAACATAAAAATTTAGTTTGGATAAATTTTTTCTACATTTCTGATAAGTTTCATATTTTGATGAATAGTTAAAAATACTAAATTTTAATTGGAAACAAATTTTTTAATAAAAATTATTTATAGTGTTAAATTATAAATTTGAGTGGTTTGAAAGTATAGTTATATTATATTTTTATCATTTAATATAATGTATGTCATTGGATGTACATTCATATTTAAATTGTACATAAATAATTTCAATATTTTGAATGTTTTTACTTCTTAAAAACCCACTTTTGGGTTTTGACAATAGAAATTTACTTTAAATTAATTAATGCCACTCATATTTTTGGAATTTCGTAAAATAGACATCATTTTTGAATTCCTATTCCTACAGGTTAATCATAATGATGGAATGCATAATGCCGGACATCATCACTACATTGTCAAGGCGTCATGCCAAGACTAAAAATAAAGTTTTTTTCAAGGCCTTATGCCAAGACACTAGTTTGTCTCATGAAACCAATTGATACATTGATGAGATATAGAGTTCTTCACCCATCACTTACTAAGTCCAATTCATTCCTCATATTAAATGTTTGAAACAAAACATAAACATTCATATTAAAACTAGCATATGAAATGTTAATACTTTAACCATAAACCATGAATGGTATAAAAATAACACATCCATAGTTAAACAAATCATAAAACTGTCAATAAAATATTTAATATTTTATCATAAAAATAAACTTCAAACATGTGTAAAATCCATCAAAGGATGTTGGCATAGATGAAATCAAAACTATTCGAGAGGAATATCTCTTTCTATTTAGAAATCATTTAAAAGTCATGTAATTACAAAATAAAACCTTTCTTTGAAAATATTCTTATAAGATTGTAATGGAATCTTAGAAGGTGTTATAATTGTAGAAAATATATGCAATCTCCATATAAGTTAAAAAACATTTTTTTCTTAATTTTGTCGAAAAGGTCATAAAGGGATTTGTTTGGAAAACGACGAAAAGATTCATTTATAAACCTTTTATAAAAAGTAAAAAAAGGGTATAAATGAATTTCACCCGTAGTCTAATAAATAGTAAAAATGTTTTGAAATACATTTTTAAGAAACATGGATGTGGATGACAAAGAGGTCCCAGTAGATACTCATGTATAAACAACCTCGGATAATGAAGATATTGTATAATTAACCTTTACCATGTACTTTCCTTTGGTCGAGGGTACGTTTAACCTCCTGTATAATGACCATAATATGTTATTAAATTATAACAGAACCTTATTCATATTTATTATATCATAATGTTTTCATTTATGGCTTTATACAAACCATTTAATAATAATTTCTATGTTAAAATTGCATTTCGGATAATAATAGCTCTCTCTATCATACATGTTTTAACTTGTTATTCTTGATCGTATCACTTATATAATGATTTAATTACTTCCAAAATATAAAACATTATTTATGTATCATATATATTCATAATATAAATATGTATAATAGATAGATATATAAAATAGAAAACACTCTTTATGAAGACAGTAGGTCGTACGTACGCATAAACGTTGTTTCCATTTTCATATCGTATTGAATGAAACTAAGTGAATTAGATATATTTAAATTCATATATATAAATATATATTAGAATTATTATGTAATATATTACATACTAATCATTAATATATTTTTATAATCATCGTTGAATGATGAACGTGGAAATTAATCTCATCGCGTCGTGGAGACGGTAAGTGGTACATACGTACGAGCGTCAATTTCAATATATTGATTATGAAATATTATGTAATTTGATGATATATTATGTATAAATAATCATTAACATGTTATATTTATTATTTACATAAATTATACTCATTATTATACCCATCCAAATAATTAAGTGTTTAATAACAAACTACACCATGACGTGGAGATGGTAAGTCATATATATGCACATATGATGAATTTTTATTTCATAGAATGGATGAAATAATGAATATGGTTGTAATATATTAATTATAACATCTTATCATGTATAATGAATTGAAGTTATTATTTTAGTGTGGAAAAAATCAAAGAAAGAGGAAGTGGAAGAAGAAAAGAACTTTGAAAGAGGTGATAAAGTAATTATCTCTTCTTCGGGTTCTTCTTTTTGATTTGATCAAAAGGGATCCTTAGGTTGGATTCTGATCAAGGTAAGGCCTATATGTTGAATTGAGGATTTTTGGGAGGATATTTGATTGGGGTTTGTCTTAACTGAAATGTTTTTGATATGTGATTTTGATAGAAGGGGAAGTACCTTTTTATAAGAGAGGTGAGGGTCACTTTAGGAAAATATTGAAATATTATTTTATTATAAAATCATTTTCGGTTTATAATGGATAAAAATGGATTTATTTTGATGATAAGGTGGTTATGGATCTAAATAATCTCAATCAATAGGTTTTAGACAAGTTTATTTCATCATATTAACCATATCTTTTTTATTTAACTCTTAGTTAAATAGTTTAACTTTTACAATGTCTTCTTGTATTTTTATATTACATAGTTAGTAAACATAAAATAAAACTTATAGAGAACCTATAGTGGTTAATTAATGACATATATATATAATTATATAATTCCTTTTACTAAACCTTAGATTTTTAGGAATATTATATCATTTAATAATATATTATTTGTTTTAAAAACTCATTTATGTCAATTTTCACACTATTTAGTATTTGGTTTTTGTGAAAGTCAAAAGAAACTTGATTACATAGAAAGAATACATTAAATCTTCCTTAACATGTAATATTAACCAATAAAATTCATGGAATACATCAACAGACTCAATTTACATTTATTTTGATATATATAATATCAATTATTTTCATTTTTCATTAATAAGGTAATTACTACATCATCATTGTGTCATAAATAAATTTAATTATTTATTGTCTAAAAATTATAAATAAAATAATATGATGTAGGAAATCTTTTTAAATTTATAATGAATATTTATAGTTGAATTTATCATATTTATAGCCCTATATTAAAAATGGTTTAGTTATAAAATTTGAATTTAACATTTTTTACTCTTCTTTAAATAAAATAATAATAAATTTCCAAATCTAATCGAAGTGGAAAAAAGGATCATATTTTATTATTAAGGTTGATTTTGGTCTAAATACACTTATCAAGTAGAATTAGGATATGTTTTTGGGTAATTTTAATATCCTTTTTACCTTTAATTACCCTTTTTTCTTTTAACCGTAGTAAATAAAATTCAAAAGTTATTATTCACCAAAAAATATTTTCATCCTATTCAACCAAATTTTAATTAATAATTTCAACCATGTTTCTATGATTTTTTAAATTCAATCCATAAAATAGATAAAATTTCATTTTATGCAAATTTTCAAATGTGCCTAAAAGGTGTGTAAAAGACGTTAAAAAATTCAATAGAACTTTATACATTTAATCTTATTATAAAATGACTCATATGACTTAAATTGAAATAATAAAGGTATTATTTATATATATTTTTCTTTAAAATAAATTTAAATAAAAAAAATTTATATTAATGTCAGTTTTAAACAATAACACAATGTTTTTCACTATTCAATAAAAATTGAAAGTTTTCAGAAAAATATAAAAAATTCAACATGAGATAATTTTGATATTCCGAATCCAAAAATGATTTATGCTTTACCAAATTCAAAACATATGAGTTTAATTAATTAATTTAACATTAATTCTCTTGTTTTTAACCAGAAAGTGGGTTTTTAAGAAATAAAAACTATCAAAAGATTAACATGTGTTTATGTACAACTTAAATGTGAATGTGCATCCAATGACCTGAATTATATTAAATTATAAAAATATAATCTAATTATAAACACATTATTACAAGGAATCAAGTCCTGAAGGACCGATCAGTTTTTCTGTCTTGGAAAACAGATTAAAATTTCAATGTTACATTACAATTTCTAAAATAAAACACAACATAAATAATCTTTGAGAACTGCATTATTCTCCTAACTTAACACTGAATATCAATAATTATACACTTCTACACATACTAAGAAAAATAAAACATAAGAAAGGGGTGAACTCAGACGCTCAGTAAGGATAAAAATATAGCAGAAACTATCATAAATAAGCATAAAAATTTAAGACAATGTATAAGACTAAAACACAAGAATTTTTAACTCAATATTGAGCATAATATGGGAAAGATAAATAAAATAATGTCATTTACTTATTCAAATTGATATTATACTAGGATAATAATCACATGAAATATCAATAGCCAATTTTGTAATGATGGAATGCATAATGGCGGACATCATAACCACATAGTCAAGGCCTCGTGCCAAGGCTATAAATAAGATTATTTCAAGGCCTTATTCCAAGAAACTAGTTTGTCTCATAAGACCTACCAATGCATCGAGGATCTATAGAGGCCTTCACTCATCACTTACTAAGTCCAATGCATTCCATTTATGAAAAGGTTGAAACATAACATAAATATTCATATTAAAACTAGCATATAAAATGTCAATACTTTATCCATAAACAATGAGGGGTATAAAAATAACACACCCATGGTAAAACATATCACAAAACATTCAACATAATATGGAAGATTGTATCAAAATAAATCAACTTCAAACAAGAGTAAAATCCATCAATGGATGTGAGGGTAGTTGGGAGGATATTTTAGCATGTGTTGTCCGAGCCAAATGGCTTCGAAGGTGTGAAATCAAGATAAGGGTAAGTACCCTTTTATAAGATAGGTAAAAGTCACTTTAGGAAAAGCTTGAAATATAATTTTTTCATAAAATAATTTTCGGTTTATAATGGATCCAAATGAATTTATTTCGAGGATAATGTGTGTATGGGCCGAAAACCTCTCAACCAATAGGTCTTAGACAATTTTATGTCACCATATTAACCTTATCTTTTAGATTTAACTCTTTGTTAAATAGTTTAACTTTTACAATGTCTTCTTGTATTTTTATATTACATGGTTAATAAATATACTATAAAATTCCAAGAGAACCTCAAGTGGTTCACTAATTAAATATCTATAATTATATAAGTCATTTGGATGAGCCTCATATTTTTAGAAATATTATATCAATTAATAATATAGTTTTTGTTTTAAAAACTCATTTATGTCAATTTTGACAATATTTAGTATTTAGTTTTTGTGAAAGTCCAAAAAAACATGATTACTTAAAAAAAATTACTCAATATTAATATGTCATATTAACCTATAAAATTCGTGGAATGCATTAAAAGTATAAATTTACATTTATTTCAATATTTATAACATGAATAATTTTAGTCTTTCATTAATAAAGTCATTACTACATCATCATTATGTCATATATAAATTTAATTATTTAATGTACAAAAATTATAAATAAAATACCATTATGTAGGAAATATTTTTATCTTTCTAATTAAAATTTATAGTTGAATTTATTTTATGTATAACCCTATATTAATATTTGTTTATTTATTAAAATTTTAATTTAACACTTTTAACTATTCTTTAAATAAAATAATAATAAATGTCATAATCTAATCCAAGTGATTCAAAGATGATCATATTTCTTTACTAAGGTTTATTTTGGTCAAAAAACACTTATAAAATAGAATTAGGACATGTTTTAGGGTAATTATAATATCATTTTTACCTTTAATTACATTATTTACTTTTAACTATTGTAAATAAAATTCAAAAGTAACTATTCACCAAAATTTATTTGTGTCCTATTGAACCACATTTTACTTACTGAGTTAAACCATGTCTATCAAATTTTTGAAATTCAATTCACAAAAATGGTAAAATTGCATTTTAGGCAAATTTGCAAATGTGCCTAAAAGGTGGGTAAAAGACATTAAAATTTTCAATAAAATTGTATATATCTAATATTATTATAAAGTAACTCCAATGAAATAAATTATATTAATATAGTTATTATGTATCTATTTTGACTTTAATAAAATTAATTTTAAAAATAATTATTTATTAAAAAGTTGGGTTTAAATAGCAATAGTGTGTTTTTCACTATTCATAAAAAAATAAATGATTTTAGAAAAATACCAAAAATTCACCCTAGGATAATTTTGATATTCCATATCCAAAAATGATTTCTATTTTAAGAAATTAAAAAAATATGAGTTTCATTAATTAATTTAAATTGCATCCATTTGTTAAAACTAGAAAGCGGGTTTTTTTAGAAGTAAAAACTATCAAAATATTGATATGTGTTTATCTCCAATTAAAATGTAAAATTACATCCAATGACCAATATTGGATTAAATGATAAAAATATAATCTTATTATACTTAAAAACCATTCAAATGTATAATTTAACACTATAAATTATTTTTATTAAAAAAAGTTGTTTTTAATTAAAATTTAGTATTTTTCATTATTCATCAAAATATGAAATTTATCATAAAAACACCAAAAAAATTATCCAATTTTTAGCCCCATATTTTAATGAATAAGTTTATTTTGTCAAACTGAATATATAAAAGTGTCAAATATTGGATTTAAAAGGGGTTCACCATTAAAAGGCGGTAAAATTGCATTTTTTGAAAAATACTTCTTTTATCTGAAAAAATGAATTTGTTCTTATATTATGTCTAAGAAACACATATTATGGATATTAAAATTATATGGAGTATATAAAATTAAAAAAAATGTTAATATTATTTGTAACTTCTTTTTGAACCACTTCTTTGGTAAGTCGTGGTGCGCCCGAACTCGGTGTTGTGTGTGGCCAAGATATTGAATTACATTAAAGAGATAACATAATATGAAATCCTAGGGTGTTATATTCTACCCTCCTTCAAAAAATTGAAGCCTCTCAATTTGAAATTGTTCTTCAAAAATAAAAAGTTGAAAAGAGAAAATACCTTTGGGGAAAACCCACATCAGAAATAGTGTTACTAAAATTTAGTCTTGATAAGAGGGAAAGGTAAATTAATGATTCACCACCAAATCAATGTTTCGAATAGGATAACATCGGTGGTAATTATAGACACATAATTGGACAAAATATGTAAATATTTATAGGGAGTGATTGAGGTCATCAATCACAAAAAAGTAAACAATAGGTGGAAAATTGAGGTCCTCAAAGCCATAAATCTATGATGATTTAAAATATCATCGGTTCAAAAAAACATAAGGTATTAGGATAACACATTTTTGGTATTAAGTTCCTTTCCATAATGTTTAAGAATGAATTTCTTTAAAGAATAATGAAATAAACAATACTTGACAAGTAGAGTTCCATCCTTTAACTAATTTCTACAACAAACTCATCTTTCACTCCAAGAAAAAAAGAACTCAAAATTATTCCATTTACATTAATCGTATAATGTTTCAAAAAAATGAACTTATAATTCATCTATCAGATCATATAAAAAATTTCCAATATACAAACTAGGACCTCACGTAGGCCAATGGTATGTGATGAACCCTTATCACCCTTCAGTATATAATGGCTCCAAAAAGATTTATTTTGAGGATAAGGTGGGGATGGGTCGAAAATTTATCATCCAATAGGTTTTAGATAGGTTTAGGTCACCATATTAACCTTGTATTTTAGCTTTAACTCTTAGTTAAGTAGTTTAACTTTTACAATTTCTTCTTGTATTTTTATATTACATGGTTAATAAACTTACTATAAAATTCCAAGGGAACCTCAAGTGGTTTTTTAATGACAAATATATCATTATATAATTCATTTATAAAAACCTTATATATTAGTAATATTGTATCAATTAATAGTATAGTATTTTTTTAAAACCTCATTTATGTGAATTTTGGCACTATTTATTATTTGGTTTTTGTGATAGTCAACAAAACTTGATTACTTCAAAAAATTAAATAACCCCTAAAATTTCATGTAAACCTATAAAATTCATGTAATTCATAAAAAGACACAATTTATAAATATTTTAATATTTATAACATCAATTATTTTAGTCTTTTATTAATAAGGTAATTATAACTTCATCATTATGTCATAAATAAATTTAATTATTTGATGTCTAAAAATTATAAATAAAATACCCTTTTGTAGAAAATATTTTTATATTTCAAATTAATATTTATAGCCTAATTTATATTATGTATAAATCTATATTAAAAAGGGTTATTTATTAAAATTTTAATTTTACACTTTTAACTCTTCTTTAAATAAAATAATAATAAATGTCCTAATCTAATCCACGTGAATCAAAGAGGATCATATTTTATTCCAAAGGTTGATTTTGGTCAAAAAACACTTATCCAATAGAATTAGGATATGTGTTAGAAATATTATAATATCATTTCTACCTTTAATTTCCTTATTTACTTTTAACAGTGGTAAATATAATTCAAAAGTTACTATTCACCAAAAATTATTTTCATCCTATTGAACCACATTTTACTTACTGATACCAACTGTGTCTCTTTTATTTTTGAAATTAAAGTCATAGAATTACATTTTATGAAAATTTGAAAAGGTTCCTAGAATAAGGAATGAGAACTCTTGGAATTAGCATGATCCAAAGAGTATGAAGGATTATATAGTTCATCGTATTAAGACAACATTTAGAAGGGAAATATTCTCCCATGGATTCTCATCATATGAGGAAATAGTATAATGTGTTAATAATATAAGTAAAATATTATTCAAGTACTTTGGATTTGAAAGGAAGTTGGAGAAAAAAAATTATAGTAGAGAGAAAGATGGATAAAGGGAAGAAGGGAAAGAAGGATTTTTCAATATGGGATAACTGTGGAAAGAATCACCTTGGTAAATTCATGAACGTAATGGGAGTTTGTTATAAGTTTGGAGAAAAAGGAAACCAAGTATGTGATTTCAAGGGTATGAAGAAGGTTTCAAATGTACAGTGATTCATCTGCAAGTATTTGGGACACTACGCGAATCAATGTCTCGATCATTAGAGTATACCACAAATGATGTAGTTGGATAATAATCAAGTTATGATACTACCAAATATGTATAGGAATGACTAGTGTTCTTTTTTATATTAAATAATCATGTCCTTTGAGTGTTGTATCAATGATGTACTAGTTATAACAATTATGGAGTATAAATGGATTGTACTGCAGTACTATTTCATTACGGATTTGAGATTATGCAGTACCAAGAAAAGTGACTCAATAGCAAGTTAACCGTTTTGGAAAATACATGGTTGAAGGTAAGATAAACTTTAAAATAGTCTTGATATTGAGGTATTGATTTTTGAATAAGAGATTATTGGTTTGGATAAATTATATTGGATATTATTGACAGCCTTGGAAGTAATTAATGGTTTGTTTATTCTATCATTGTTGGAGATTACAACATTTTTGAATTTTCATTGCTTCTTCCAATTCTTCTTTATTTGATTTTTTCCATACTACAAAAATAAATCATGTTTCTTCTGAAATCTGAGATGTTAATATAAATATGGTACAACCATATTCATTATTCTATCCATCCTATGAATGAAAAATTCACCATATGTGTGTACGTACAGTTTACCGCCTCCATGTCGTGGTGTAGTTTGTTATTCAACACTTCATTATTAGGATGGGTATAATAGTGATTATAATTTATGTAAATAATAAATATAAAATGGTAATTATTATTTATATGTAATATATCTTCCAATTATATACTATTTCACCATAAATATATTAATATTGATGATCATGCGTACGTACAGCTTAACGTTTCCACGACCCGATGACATTAATTTCCACGTTCACCATTCTATGATAATTATAAAAATATATATTATTAATAAGTAGGTAATATATGAAATAATAAATCTACTGGATATATATATATGTGTGTGTGTGTGTGTGTGTATTTATTTACATATATCTCAATCACATACTTCATTTCAATACGATCTAAAAACAGAAATAGCATTTATGCATTGGTACAGCCTACCGTCTCCATAAAAGGTGTTTCCCATTTAATATATCTATCTATTATACTTATTTATATTATGAATATATATGATAAATAAATAATTTTATATATTCTATAAGAAATTAAATCATGATATAAGTGATACGATCATGAATAACAAGTTAAAACATGTACGATAGAGAAAGCGATTATTACACAAAATGTTATTTTAACATAGAAATTATTATTAAATGGGTAGTATAAATCAATAAAATAATTAATTATGATATCATAAATATGAATATGGTTTTGGTATAATTTAATAACATACTATAGTCATTATATAGAAGGTTAAACGTACCCTTGAGCAAAGGAAAGTACAGGGTAAGGGTTTATTTTACAATCTCTTTATTATCCGAGGTTGTTTATACGTAAGAATCAAATGGGAATTATTTTTCATCCTCATCTGTGTTTCATAAAAATTTATTTTGAAACATTTTTACTATTTCCTAGAATATGGTTTAATGTCATTTATACCCTTGTTTTATTTTTTATAAAATGTTTTGAAAGGAATATTTCCATCATTTTCCAAACAAGGTACATTATTGCCTTTTTGAAAATTTAAGGTAAGAATGTTTTTTTAAATTATACGACGAGTGTGGATATTTTTCCTCATTATGACACCTTAGAAGTATCCCTTACAATATTATAAGATTATTTTCAAAATAAATGTTTTATTTTATAATTATGCGACTTTTAAATGATTTCAAAATAGAAAGAGATATTTCTCTCAAATAGTTTTGATTTCATCTTTGTCAACATCATTTAATGGAGTTTACACTTGTTTGAATTTGATTTATTATCATAAAATCTTCCATGTTGTATTGAAGATTTATTGATATGTTCGACTATGTATGTGTTATTTTTATACCATTCGTAGTTTATGGTTAAAGTATTAACATTTCGTATGCTATTTTTAATACGAATTTTTTTGTTATGTTTAAAAATTTTCATATGAGGAATGCATTAAACTTAGTAAGTGATGGGTGGAGCCCGCTATAGCTCATAAATGCATAGATAGGTCTGATGAGACAAACTAGTGTCTTGGCAGAAGGCCTTGACAAAATATTTATTTGTAGTCCTTGCACAAGGCCTTTACTATGTGGTTATGATGTCTGACATTTGCATTCCATAATTTTGAAATTAGCTATTGATATTACATGCGATTATTCAACTAGTAGAATATCCATGTGAATAAATAAATGGCATTATTTGATAAATCTTTTCCATATTATGCTAAACTTTATTTTTTAAAAGTCTTTTTTCAGTCTTATACATTTCCATAATTCTTTATTTATATTTATGATAGTTTACGATATATTGTTATCCTTACTGAGCATCTCAGCTCACCCCTTTATTATATTTTATTTTTCCCAGGATACGAAGAAGTGTGTTATGATTGATATGTAGGGATAATCTTTGGGAATAATAATAACCACATATTCAAGGCCTCATTCCAATACTACAAATAAGATTTTGTCAATCCTTGTGCGAAGATACTAGTTTGACTCATGAGACCTATCGATGCATTGAGGAGCTATAGCAAGCTCCACTAGTCACTTATTATGTCCAATTCATTCCTCATATGAAAAGGTTGAAACATAATATAAACATTAATATTAAAACTAGAATGAAAAATGTTAATACAATAACCTTAAACCATGAATGGTATAAAAATTACATATCCACATTCAAACATATCACAAAACCTTCAATACAATATAGAAAATTGTATCATAATAAATCAACTTCAAACAAGTGTAAAATCTATCAAAGGATGTTGACATAGATGAAATCAAAACTATTTAAGAGGAATATATCTATCTATTTTATAATCATTTAAAAGTCATGTAATTATAAAGGAAAACATATATTTTGAAAATATTATTATAATTTTGTAGGGGAAGCTTCGAAGCTGTTACAACGGCAAAAAATAGTTACACCCTCTGTATAAGTTAAAAAAACATTATTACCTTAATTTTTTGAAAAGATCATAAAATACATTGTTTGGAAGACAAAAAAAATATTCCTTTCAAACCATTTCATAAAACGTAAAATGAGGGTACAAATCACTTTAACCCATAGTCTAGTAAATAGTAAAAATGTTTTAGAATACATTTGTAAGAAACACGGATGTTGATGATAAAGATGTCCCAGTATCTACACACATATAAAAAACCTCAGATAATGAAGATATTGTAGAATTAACCTAAGACGGTGCATTATTTAAATACATTAGCACGATCACAAGAGATCAAGTCAAGAAATACAGATTAGTTTGGTAGCCTTGGAAGTGTTAGATACATACATAAGTTTTAAATTACATCATGAAATGAAAAAAACAACAACATTATATCCCCTTTGAACACACTCCTATACCTTAGCATACTCCTACAGGTTAATCGTAATATATTTCTTCATATCTTGGGAAAAATAAAACATATAAAGGGGTAAGCTAAAATTCTCAGTAAAGATGACAATATAGCGGAAACTATCATGAATAAGAAGAAACATTTTAGGAAATGTATAATACTGAAAGAGAAGACTTTTAAACGTAGAATTTAGCATAATATGGCAAAGGAAAATCAAATAATTCAATTTAATTATTCACATGGGTATTCTACTAGTCGAATAATCACATGTTCTATCAATAGCCAATTTCAAAATGATGGAATGCATAACGCCAGACATCATAACCACATAGTCAAGCCCTCATTCCAAGACTACAAATAATTTTTTGTCAAAGATTTTTTCCCAAAAACTAAATTGTCTCAGGAGACCTATTGATGCATCGAGGAGCTATAGTCGGCTCCACCCGTCACTTACTAAGTCCAATACATTCCTTATATAGAAAGGTTGAAACATAATATAAACATTTTATCTTAAAACTAGCATATGAAATGTTAATACTTTAACCATAAACCATTAATGTTATAAAAATAAACATCCATAGTGAAACATATCAGAAATCCTTCAATAGAATTTGTAAGATTGTATCATAATAAATCAACTTCAAACAACTGTAAAACCCATCAAAGGATGTTGACATAGATGAAATCAAAACTATTTGAGAAGAATATCTATTTCTATTTCGAATTCATTTAAAGGACATGTAATTATAAAATAAAACATTTATTTTAAAAATATTATTATAAGATTGTAATGGAATCTTAGAGGGGGTTATAATAGTGGAAAATAGTTGCACTTGCCGTATAAGTTAAAAAACATTCTTACCTTAATTTGTCGAAAAGGTCATAAAGTACCTTGTTTGGAAAACGAGAGAAAGATTTTTTTCAAACCATTTTCTAAACATTCAAATGAGGGTATAAATGAATTTAAACCATAGACTAGTAAATAGTAAAAAAATTAAATACATTTTTAAGCAACATGGATGTGGATGATAAAAATGTCCTAGTAGATACTCACGTATAAACAACCTTAGATAATGAAGAGATTGTAGAATGAACTCATAACTTGTACTTTTCCTTGATCGAGGGGAGTTTAACATCCTATATAATAGTTAAATTATTTTTATTAAATTATAAAAGAACCACATACATAAATATGATATCATATATGATAGTCAAATATTGCTTTATTAATAATATTTTAGTAGTATCATTATTTCAGGTGTTAACTGATTTGTTTTCCTTTATATGTTTTATTACATAAGTCGTGTTTGTTATGTATATGATGTATTTTATTCATATTCAGAATTATATTAAGTTTTTAAACATTATTTTTAATCATAAAATGAAAATTATTCATGAATTATTATGAGGGGGAATGAATCTCATCGCGTTCGTGGAGACGACAATCCGTATATACGCACGAGAAAAAATATCCTTATATTGATGGTGAAATAGAATGTAATTGGATGTTATATCTTATATAAAGAATAATTAACATGTTTTATTTATTAATTACATAAATTATACTAATTATTATAACCATCCAAAAGTGTTTAATAACAAACAGAACCAAGATATGGAGACGGTAAGACGTGCGTACGTGCGTATGGTGACATTGTCATTCATTGGATGCATAGAATAATGAATATGGTTACTTTTTACTTACTAATGTCAACTGTTTCTCTTGGATTTTTGAAATTAAATTCATAGAAGTGGTAAAATTACATTTTATGAAAATTTGCTAAGGTTCCTAAAATGTGGATAAAAGACATTAAAAAATTCATTAATATTTTGTATATCTAATATTTTTATAAAATTAGTCTAATGAATTAAATTGGATTAATATATGTATTGTTTATGTATTTTTACTGTAAAAAAATTATATTTAAAAATGATTATTTAAATAAATATTCGGTTTTAAACAATAACGCAGTGTTTTTTACTATTCATCAAAAAATAAAAGTTTTCAGAAAAATACCAAAAAATAAACCTAAGATAATTTTGATATTCAGAATTCAAAAATGACATCTATTTTACAAAATTAAAAACATATAAGTGTCATTAATTAATTTAAAATTAATTTTCATTGTTAAAACCTGGAAGTGAGTTTTTAAGAAGTAAAAACTATCAAAATATTTACATGTGTTTATGTACAATTTAAAGGTAAAATTACATGAAATTACCTAAATTATATTAAATTATAAAAATATAATCTAATGATACTTAAAAACCACTAAAATTTATAATTTAACAATATAAATTATTTTGATTAAAAAATTTTGTTTTTTATTAATTTTTTTTTATTTTTCACTATTCATCAAAATCTGATATTTTTCAGAAAAGTACGAAAAATTTATCCTATCTAAATTTCTATGTAACGCTACTAAAAAATATTTTAATTTTATTAAATTGAATATATAAAAGTGTAAAATATTTGATTTAAAAATGGTTTTCCACTAAAAAGTAGAAAAACTTCATTTTTTGAAAAATACTTCTTTTATCTAAAAAAATGTAACACCTCAAATTTTCATAGTACGTTATCTCTTTAAAGTAATTCAGTAGTTTGCACGAGACCCAACACCGAGTTCAAGTGCATCACGGCCTATCAAACTAGTCATTTAAAACACATTTATGAATAGTGTTAACCACATTTTCAATTTTATATATATCCTATATAATTTTAAAATTAGTATTTTGTGATTCTTAGACAAAATATATGAAAATTTTCAATTTTTTAGATAAAAGAAGTATTTTTCAGAAAATACGGTTTTTTCACCTTTTAATGGCGAACCATTTTTAAATAAAATATTTGAAACTTTTATATATTCAATTTAATTAAATTAATTTCTTCTATATAAGTGGTACATAACATTTTGTCTAGGATAATTTTTTTACACTTTTCTCATAACTATCATATTTTGATGAATAGTGAAAAATACTAAATTTTAATTAAAAATAACTTTTTTATTCAAAATAATTTATAGTGTTAAATTATAAATTTGAGTGGTTTTAAAGTATCATTAGATTATATTTTTATCATTTTATATAATTTAGGTCATTTGATATAATTTCACATTTAAATTGTACATAAACACATGTCAATATTTTGATAGTTTTTACTTCTTAAAAACTCACTTCCTGGTTTTAACAGCGGGAATTAATTTTAAATTAATTAATGGAACTTCTATATTTTTAATTAGGTAAAATAAAAATCATTTTTTAATTTTGAATATCAAAATTATCTTAGGGTCAATTTTTTGTATTTTTTGAAAATTTTCTTTTTTAAAGAATAGTGAAAAACACTACATTATTTTAAAACTGTCATTTTATTTAAATAAGTATTTTTAAAACTTATTTAAAGTAAAAATAGATACATAATATCAATTTTAATCCAATTTAATTCATTGGAGTGTTTTTATAATAATATTATATATATATAATTTTACATAATTTTTTAATGTCTTTTACTCACCTTCTAGGCACGTTAGCAAATTTGCATAAAACGTAATTTTACCTCTTCTGTGAATTTAATTTCTAAAAACTGAGAGATATGATTGACATCACAAAGTAAAATGTGGTTTAATAAGTTGAAAATAATTTTTGGTGAATAGTAACTTTTATATTTTATTTACCACGGTTAAAAGTAAATAAGCTAATTAAGAGAATTATTGATATTATAATTACCCTAAAACACATCATAATTCAATTGGATAAGTGTATTTCGACCAAAATAAACCTTTGGAATAAAATATGATCTTTTTTCCAACTTGGATTAGATTAGGAAATTTATTATTATTTTATTTAAAGAATAGTTAAAAATGTTAAATTCATTGTTTAATAACTTAAACATTTTTAATATAGGGTTATATATAATATATTCAACTATAAATATTCAATAGAAATCTAAAAATTTTTCCTACAAAATATTATTTGATTTATAATTTTTAGAAATTAAATAATAAAATTTATTTAGGACACAATGATGATACAGTTACTATCCTATTATTGAACGATTAAAATAATTGATATTATAAATATTAATATAATTGTAAATTGAGACTTTTTATGTATTTCAAGAATTTTCTTGGTTAATATTACATTTTAGGTTTGATTAAATAATTTATTTTTTAACTGATAAATTTTTTATGACTTTCACAAAAACTAAATACTAAATAGTGTCAAGATTGACATAAATGAGTTTTTAAAACAAATACTATATTATTAATTGATCTAATATTCCTAAAAATATAAGTTTCATACAAAGGACTTAGATAAGGTTATATATATTAATAATGAACTACTTCGGTTTTCTTGTCTTTTTATAGTATGTTTATTAACCATTTATTATATTAATAAAAGAATACATTGTAAAAGATAAACTATTTAACTGAGAGTTAAATCTAAAAGAAAAGGTTAATATGGTGACCTAAACCTATCTAAAACCTTCTGGTTTAGAGGGTTTCGACCCAAACCCACCTTATCCTGAAAATAAATCCTTTTGGATCCATTATAAACCGAATATGATTGTATAAAAAATTAATATTTTAAGATTTTCCTAAAGTAACACTCACCCCTCTTATTAAAGGATACATCCTCTTATCTCAAAATCACACCTCTAAATCAATTTGGCTCAGCCAACCCCAACTCAAATATCCTCCCAACTACCCTCACTTAAACCTAGAGGCCTTACATTGATCAGAAAGCCAACCAAAGTATCCCTTTTATCAAATCAAAAGGAAGAACTTGAAGTAGAGGTAATTATTTCATCGCCTCTTTCAAAGTTCCTTTCATCTTCCACTTCCTATTTCTCTATTGTTTCCATACCAAAATAATAAATCCAGTTACTTATAATTACTTTGATGTTATTATAAATATGTTACAACCATATTCATTTTTCTATCCATCCTATGAATTAAAATGTCAATATATGTGCCTACTTACGGCTTATCATCTCCACATCGTGGTGTAGTTTATTGTTCAACACTTCATTATTTGGATGGATATAATAATGAGTATAATTGATGAAAATAATAAATATAACATCTTAATTATTCTTTATATAAGATATACCATCCAATTACATACTATTTCACCATCAATAGAATTCTATTGTCACTCGTACGTATGTACGGATTACCGTCTCCACGAACACGATGAGATTCATTCCACATCATAAGCATTCAAGAATAATTTTCATTTTATTATTAAAAATAATTTTTAAGAACTTAATATCATTTTGTATATGAATCAAATACATCATATATATAACAAAAATGACTTCAGAAACAAAACATATAAAGGAACATGAATCAGTTAACACCCAAAACAATGATACTACTATAATATTATTAACAAAGAAATATTAGAAGACAATATATGATATCATATTTATGTATGTGGTTGTTATAAAATGTAATAACAATTATTTTACTGTTTTATAAGAGGTTAATGTACCCTTGACCAAGGAAAAGTAAAAGGTAAGGGTTAATTCCTCAATATCATTATTATCTGAGATTATTTATGTGTAAGTTTTTATTGGGACATATTTATTGCCCATGTCTATGATTCATAAAATATTTTTCAAAAGGATTCTTTTTAAGTGACTATTTAATCAAATCATCATTTTAAATAGTTTAAAAATTTATCCTTCTAAATCATTCTCATTAATGTACATGTTTTCAAAATGGGTTTAAGGATTTATTTATATGGACATGAATGTTTTAAAATGTTAATTCATTTTAAATGTTTAACAGTGGTATGAGACACTTTGATTAAAAAATGACTTTTGAATTTATTCTTTTCTAAATTTTGTGACTTTAATATGATTACATGAAACAGGTATATTTATCTCAATGAATTTTATAGATCATTTTAAACTATGTCAAAATTATTTACAGGAAATTATTCATAATTGAGGTTTATTTATATTAATACAATGTTCTATATTGTATTGGATGGGTTATGATATTTTTTACTATAGTTGTGTTGTTTTTATACCATTCATTGTTTAGGGTTCAAGTATTGACATTTCATATGCTAGTTTTAATATGAAATGTTTTGTTATGTTTCAGCCTTTTCATATAAGGAATGCATTGGACTAAGTAAGTGATGGGTGGATCCCGTTATAGCTCCTCGATGCATCGGTATGTCTAATGAGACAAACTAGTGTCTTGGAACAAGGCCTTGACAAAATTTAATTTTTATTCTTGGCATGAGGCCTTGACTATATAGATATGATGTCCGACATTATGCATTCTATCATTATGAAATTATCAATTGATATTACATGTGATTATTATACTAGTAGAATATCTATGTGAATAAGTAAATGATATTATTTGATTTACCTTTTCCATATTATGATAATGTTTAAGTATAAAAATATTTTTTTTGTATTATACATTGCTTTAAATATTTATTCTTATTTATGATAGTTTCTGCTATATTTTTTTCCTTACTGAGCATCTGAGCTCACCCCTTTCTGATGTTTTATTTTTCCCAGGACGCAAAGATGTGTATTATGATTTATATGAAGGGTTAAACTAGGGAAATAATGATGTTCTCAAAGTATTATTTGTGTTGTGTTTTATTTTAGAAATTTTAATGTAACGTTCATATATGTAATCTATTTTCCAATACTGCTAAACTAATTGGTCTTTCGGGACATGATTCCTTGTAATCATGCCAATGTATTAAAATAATGTACGGACTCTATGTAACTGAGGTTGGGGAATTATAGTTAGTATTAGAGGGAGGTTTACCAGCAACCTTGGAAATATATTTTGTTAAACCCTAATTTTAAAACATTACCCAAAGATAGACTTTGAGGATTAGAATAGAATAACTTCCTGGGATTTTGGTAATGTAGATATTTTGTAAATTTTCCAAGAAATACATCTATTTCTGGATACAAGCACATAGAGGCGGCTCTAGATCATATGTACCTAGGAGTGAAAACTATGAAAAAGAGTTTCTGGCTTGACTCGGGGTATCCTGGTACACAAAAATGGGCCTTGTTTCACTCTAGGTTATGACACTTCCTGGGGATATGCTTAGGATAATTCACATTTTCTTTACAAACCATTATGAAGGATTAATGAGTAAATACTTCCTCAAAGAAAACATTTTTAAAATCATGGATTATATGCATAAACTTTTTAATTTAAATTATATATTTAACAATTTTGGAGTAATGAATTTAGATTTATAAACTAACCTAGTGTATTCCATTGTTTAGAATTGGTGCTCAGTAGAAGGAATCAGAGCTCGAGTAATATGAATGATACAAAGAGTGAGAAGGAAAATATATTTCATGGACTTAAGACAACATTTAGAAGGTAAATAGTATCCCATGTATTCTCATCATATGAAGAAATAGTATTGTGAGATAATAAGATAAGTAAATAATTCTCTGAGTCGTATGGCCTTGAAGGGAAGCTAGAGGAAAAGATGATGGTAGATGAAAAATATGGAAAAATAGAAGAAGGGACATAAGGATTTTCCGACATGTGATAACTGTGGAAAGAATCACATTGGTAAATACATTAATGGAATGGGAGTTTGTTATAATTTTATAGAAAAAGGACACCACATTTGTTATTTTAATGGTACGAAAAAGGTTTTAAATGTACAATACTTTATCTATAAGGATTTGGGACACTACGCAAATCAATGTCCCAATCATCAGAGTATACCCCCAAATGATGCTATTGGATAATAATAAAGTTATTATACTACTACAGATGAAGTGGAATTATTAGTGATCTTATTTTGTTATCAAATAATTGTGTCATTTTAGTGTTGTATTAATGATTTACAAGTTATAAGAATTATATACTATATATGGATTGTACTACAGTACTATTTCATTAAGGATTTGTGATTGTATGGTACTAAGAAAAGTGATCAATAGAAGGTTAATATTTTTGGAAAATACATGGATGAGGTATAGATAGACCTTAATATGGTCCTGATACTAAGGTAGTGATTTTGGAATCAGAGATTACTGATTTGAATAAACTATATTGGATATTCTTGACTACCTTGAAACGAATTAATTGTTTTTTCATTCCATCATTGGTGGAGTTATAACATTTTGGATATAAGGAGTATATCCAGTATTCCATAAGTAATAAGGGAGAATGAATGTAATCAATAAGGTTTTATGGTAATTCAGGGTTTTACCATGTTTTAATAGAATACATGATGAAGGTATTCACATGTTATTATATGGAAAAAGAGATATTTATTATGTTTATCTTCCTCATAAATTTTGGACATTGTGTTTTTACTGTAGTTTTTTGGATAAGTATAAAGTTTGGAATGACTTAAGTTGGACATTGGATATTATTGTTTAAGGTAAAAAAAATTCTTAAGAATATTTTTGGATTGTTATAAAAAGGACAACCTGGAGGTCTGGCGACAACTTGTCGCGTTCGGCAAGGCCGCGAGACTTGAACCTGCAATAGAAGGGAGAAAAGGGTGCATCACCTACCACTGGACTATGTGATGTCCTTGTTTGTATAATGTAATTTTTTCATGGTCTGGTAGATGGATTATAAATTCCTTATTTTTTGTAACCCTATACTATTTGGATAAATATAATATTTTTGAATTCAATTATCTTTTGAGTAAAAGATGAGATTATGGTAGAATTTCATTAAAGGATGGAACTCTACTTGTCATGTATTTTTTTTATTCTATGAAGAAATTAATTCTTCAAAATTAGGTAAAGGATCTTAAAATCAAAATAAATATATCCTTTTGTTTTGATGAACCAATGATATTTTAAATCATCATAGATTTATGGATTTGAGGCCCTCAATATCCCATTTATTGGTTACTTGTTTGTGATTGATGACCTGAATCACTCCTTATAAATATTTACAATTTACATCCAATTATGTGTCTCTAATTACCACTAGTGTTCTTCTATTCAATATAATAATTTGGTGGTGACTTTTTCATGTCCCTTTCCCTCTTATTAAGATTCAATTTTATTAACCCTATTTCTGATATGGGTTTTCCACAAAGGTATTTTCTATTTTCAACCTTTTATTTTTGAAGAAAAATTTCAAATTGTGAGGATGCAATTTTTTGATGGAGGGGATAATTTAGCACCCCAAGATTTCATAGTACGTTATCTCTTTAAAGTAATTCAATAGCTTGCGCTACAGGCAATACCGAGTTCAAGCACATCATGACCTATCAAACTAGACATTTAAAAAATGATTATAAATAGTATTAACCAATTTTTAAATTTTATATATATCATATATAATTTTAACATTCATCTTATTTGTTTCTTAGACATAAGATAAGGAAAATATTAATTTTTTAGATAAACGAAGTATTTTTTTTTTAAATGCAGTTTTTCCACCTTTTATGGGTAAACCATTTTTACATCAAATATTTGACACGTTTATATAGTAAATTTAAGCAAATTAAATTCTTCTTTATAAGTGAGAAATAAAAACTTATCTAGGATAAATCATTGGTACTTTTCTGATAACTATCATATTTTGACGAATAATGAAAAATATTAAATTTTAATTAAAAAAAATTTAATTGAAATATTTTATAGTGTTAAATTATAAATTTGAGTGGTTGTACAGTATAAGTAGATTATATTTTTATCATTTAGTATAATTTAGGTCATTTTATGTAATTTCACATTTAAATTGTTCATCAATACGTGTCAATCTTTTGATAGTTTTTACTTCTTGAAAACCCAGCTTCGTGGTTCTAAAAAAAGGGAATTAATTTTAAATTAATTAATGAAACTTCTATGTTTTGAATTTTCTAAAATAGAATTAATTTCTGAATTTTTAATTTCAAAATTTTATTTGGGTGAATTTTTGTTATTTTTCTGAAAACATTCATTTTTTGTTGAATAGTGAAAAACACTGCGTTATTGTATAAAACTAACTTTTTATTTAAATAATTATTTTTAAATTTAATTTTTTTTAAAGTAAAAATATATACATAATACCTATATTAATCCAATGTAATTATTTGGAGTCATTTTATAATAATATTATATATATATAATTTTATTGAACATTTTAATGTCTTTTACCGACCTTCTAGGCCCATGAGCAAATTTTCATAAAACATAATTTTTCCACTTTTGTGAATTGAATTTAAAAAATATGAGATACATGATTGACATAAATAAGTAAAATTTTATTCAATAAGATAAAAATAATCTTTGGTGAATAGTAACTTTTGAATTTTATTTACCACAGTTAAAAGTAAATAGGGAAATTAAAGGGAAAATGATATTATAATTACCTTAACACAAGTCCTAATACTATTGGATAAGTTTATTTAGAAGAAAATAAAACTTAGGAATAAAATATGATCCTTTTGTTCCACATGGATTAGATTAGAAAATTAATTATTATTTTATTTAAAGAATAGTTAAAAGTGTTAAATTCAAAGTTTAATAACTAAACCATTTTAAATATGGTTATACATAATGTATATAGGACTATAAATATTCATTATAAATATAAAAATATTTCTTATATAATGGTATTTTATTTTTATTTTTTAAGCATTAAATAATTAAATATATTTTTGACACAATGATGATTTGTAATTACCTTATTATTGAAATATTAAAATAAATATATATCATAAATATTAGTATAATTATAAATTGAGACTTTTTATGTATTACACTAATTTTATAGGTTAATATAACATGTTAGGGATGATTAAATAAATTTTTTCTAATTTATATAGTTGTTATGACTTTCACAAAAACCAAATACTAAATAGTGTCAAAATTGACATAAATGAGTTTTTAAATCAAATACTATATTATTAATTGATATAATATTCATAACAATCTAAGGTTCAAACAAGGGTCTTAGATAAGGTTATATAAATCAATAATGAACCACATGGGGTTTTCTTGTCTTTTTATAATAAGTTTATTAACCATTTATTATAATAATACAAGAATATGTGGGAAAAGATAAACTATTTGACTAAGAGTCAAATCTAAAAGATATGTTTAATATGGTGACCTAAACCTATATAAAACCTATTTTTTTAGATGTTTTAGACCCATCCACGTCTTATCTTATAAATAAATTCTTTTGGATCCATTATAAACCGAATACTATTGTATAATAAAATAATATTTCATGTTTTTCCCGAAAATAACACGCACCTCTCTTATAAAAGGGTACTTCCCCTTCTCTCAAAATCACACCTCCAAATCCATTTGTATCAGCCAAAATCTACTCAAATATCCTCTAAACTACCCTCAATTAAACCTAGAGGCCTTAAATTGATCATAAATCCAACCTAAGTAACCCTTTTGATCAAATCAAAAGGAAGCACCCGAAGAAGAGGTAATTATTTCATCACCTCTTTCAAAGTTATTTTATTCTTCCAATTTTACATTCTTTGTTTTTTCCATACCAAAATAAAAAATCCAGTGAAATATACTAAATTTGATGTTATTATAAATATGTTACAACCATATTCATTATTATATCAATCCTACGAATGAAAAATTCACCATACATGCGTACGTATGGCTTACTGTCTCCACATCATGGGGTAATTTGTTATTCAAAACTTCATTATTGGGATGGGTATAATAATGAGTATAATTGATGAAAATAATAAATATAACAAGTTAATTATTATGTATATAAGATATACCATTCAATTACATATTATTTCACCATCAATAGAATTATATTGTCGATCGTTCGTACGTACGGATTACCGTCTCCACGAACGCGATGAGATTCATTCCCCATCATAATCATTCAAAAATAATTTTCATTTTATGATTAAAAATAATGTTTAATAACTTAATATAATTCAATATATAAATCAAATACATCATATCCATTACAAAAATGACTTACTTAACAAAACATATAAAGGAAAATGATTCAGTTAACACCCGAAACAATGATACTATTGAAATATTATTACCAAAGCAATATTAGAAGATCATATATGATATCATATTTATGTATGTGGTTATTTTATAATTTAATAACAATTAATTAACTATTATATAAGCGTTTTATCCACTCTCAAACAAGGAATAGTATAAGTTAAGGGTTAATTCCTCAATCTCATTATTATCTAAGATTTGTTATGTCTAAGTTTTTATTGGGACATATTTATTATCCATGTCCATGTTTGATAAAAGAGATTTCAAATGGATTATTTTTAAGGAAATCCTTAACTAAAACATCATTTTAAATGGATTAAATATTTATTCCTCTAAATAATTCTTAGTAATTTATATGTTTTTAAAAAAATTAAAGGAATTGTTTATATGGACCTGATTGTTTTAAAATGTTCATTTCTTTTAAAAGTGTCAATGTGGTATAGCACACTTTTATTAAAAAATGTCTTTTAAATGTCTTCCTTTATAAATTTTGTGACATTTAAATTATTACATGAAAGTGGGATATTTCTCTCAAAGAGTTTTACGGATCATTTTCAACTATGTAAACATCTTTTACTAGATATTATTCATGATTGAGGTTTATTTATTTTAATACAATGTTCTATATTGTATTGAATGAGTTATGATGCATTTGACTATGGATGTGTTGTTTTTATACCATTCATGGTTTATGGTTAAAGTATTGACATTTCTTATGACAGTTTTAATATGAATGTTTATGTTATGTTTCAACCTTTTCATATGAGGAATGTATTGGACTTAGTAAGTGATGGGTGGAGCCTACTATAGTTCTACGATGCATCGGTAGGTCTCATGAGACAAACTAGTGTCTTGGGACAAGGACTTGACAAAATATTATTTTTAGTCTTTTCATAAGTCCCTAAATATGTGGATATTATGTCCGGAATTATGAATTCCATCATTATGAAATTTTATATTGATATTAAATGTCATTATTTGACTAGTATAATATCCATGTGAATAATTGAATGGAATTATTTGATTTATCTTTTCGATAATACACTGAAGTATAAGTTTAAAAGGATCTTATTTTAGTATTATACATTGCCTTAAATTTTTATTCTTAATTATGATAGTTTTCTCTGTATTTTTATCCTTACTGAGCATCTGAGCTCACCCCTTTCTTATATTTTATTTTTTCTACGATATAAAGAAGTGAATTATTATTGATATGTAGGGTTAAGCTAGGAAATATTGGAATTATCAAAGGATTATTTATGTTTTATTTTATTTTAGAAATTATATTATAACATTCTTATATGTAATATGTTTTCCAATACTACTAAACCAATCTGTCCTTCAGGACATGATTCCTTGTAATCATGCCAATGTATTAAAATAATTCACCGACTCTGGGTAACTGGGGTCGGGGCATTACAGTTACACCAAAAATTATTTATATCCTATTGAACCACATTTTACTTATTGTTATCAACTGTTTCTCTTGGATTTTTGAAATTCAATTCACAAAAGTAGTAAAATTATGTTTTATGAAAAAATTTAAATGATATTAGAAGATGGGTAAAAGGCGTTAAATAGTTCTGTGAAATTTTATATATCTAATCTAATCATAAAATGAATTCAATGAATTACATTGAACTTATATAGATATTATGTATCTATTTTTACTAAAAATAAATTTAAATAAAATAAATAATTATTTAAATAAAAAGTCGGTTTTTATGTACTATGCAGTATTTTTCACTATTCATAAAAAATAGAATGTTTTCAGAAAAACACCAAAAATTTATCCAAACTAAATTTTTATGTCCAGCTTCTAAAGAATAAGTTTATTTTTTCAAATTGAATATATAAAATTAAATAGGGTAATTAAAGGTAAAAATGATAGTATAATTACCCTAACACATGTCCTAATTCTATTATATAAGTGTTTTTCGACCAAAATCAACCATAGGAATAAAATATGATCCTTTTTTTCACTTATATTAGATTAGGAAATTTATTATTAATTTATTTAAAGAAGAGTTAAAAGTGGTAAATTCAAATTTTAATAAGTAAAAAAATTTAATATAGGGTTATGCATAAGATAAATTCGACTATAAATATTAATTAGAATGATAAAAAGATTTCATACATCCTGGTATTTTATTTATAATATTTAGACATTATACAATTAAATATATATATGACACAATGATGAAGCAGTGATTACCTTGTTAATGAAAGATTCAAATAATTGATATTATAAATATAAAAATAAATGGAAATTCATTATTTTGATGCAATACACTAATTTTCAAGATGAATATGACATTTTATGGTTTATTTAATGTATTTTTATGAATTAATCAACTTTTTATGACTTAAAAAAATACTAAATAGTGTAAAAATTGACATAAATAAGTTTTTAAAACAAATACTATATTATTAAGTGATATAATATTCCTAAAAATATTAGGTTCGGCCAAAGGACATATATAATTATAGATATGTCATTAATGAACAACTTTAGGTTTTCTTGGAATTTTATAGTAATTTTATTAACCATGTATTATAATAATACAAGAAGACATGGTAAAAGTTAATCATCTAACTAAGAGTTAAATCTGAAAGATAAGGTTAATATGGTGAACTAAACATGTCTAAAACCTATTGGTTGAGAGGTTTTAGACCCATCCTCACCATATACTTAAAATTAATATATTTTTATCCATTATAAACTGAAATTATTTTACAATAAATGAATATTTCATGCTTTTCCTAAAGTGACACTTACTTCTCTTATAAAAGGGTACTTCCCCATATCTTAATTTCACACCTCCAAATCCATTTGGCTCGACCAAACCCAGCTCAAATCTCCTCCCAACTACCCTAAATTCATCTTAGAGGCCTAAATTGTATCATAAATCTAGCCAAAGGATACAATTTGTTCTAATAAAAAAGAACAACCCCAAGAAAAGGTAATTATTTCATCACATCTTTCAAAGTTCTTTTCTTCTTTAACTTCCTCTTTCTTTGTTGTTTCCATACCACAATAATAAATATAGTACCTTCTACATAACTTGATGTTATTATAAATATGGTACAACAATACTCAATATTATATCCATCCTATTAATGAAAATGTCACCATACGTGTGTACGTACAGCTTATCGTCTCCATGTCATGTTGTAGTTTGTTATTCAACACTTCAATAGTTGGATGGTTAAATAATGATGTATAATTGATGTAAATAATAAATATAACATGTTAATGATTATTTATATATAATATACCATCCAATTACATACGATTTTACCATCAATTGAATGATATCATCTCTTGTGTGTACGTACGACTTACCGTCTCCCCGACGCGATGAGATTCATTTCCACATTCACCATTCAACAATGATTATAAATATATATATTATTAATAAGTATGTAATATATGACATAATAATGATACTTGAAATATGTGTGTGTGTGCGCACGCGCATTTATAGATATCTCATTCACTTACTTTCATTAAATACGATATGAAAATGGAAACGGCATTTCTGCATACATACAGCCAACCGTCTCCATAAACAGTGTTTTTAACATAGAAATTATTATTAAATGGGTAGTATAATGCCATAAATGAATCAAGTATGATATCATAAATATGAATATGGTTCTATTATAATTTAATAACATACTATGGTCATTATACACGAGTTTAAACGTAACCTCGACCAAAGGAAGTACAAGTTAATGGTTAATTTTAAAATCACTTTATAATCCAATGTTGTTTGTACATAAGTATCTACTGGGAATTCTTTAACATCCTCATCTGTGTCTCTTAAAAAAGTATTTCAAAATATTTTTAATATTTATTAGAATATTGGTTAAAGTCATTTATACGCTTATTTTAATTTATATAAAAAAATTTAAAGGAATCTTTCCATCGTTTTCCAAATAGGGTAATTTAGGACCTTTTCGACAAATTGAGGTAAGAATTTTTTTTATCCTATACGGCGGGTGTGGCTATATTCTGTCATTATAACACCTTCAAAGATTTCTTTAAATATTATAAGAATATTTTCAAAATTTATGTTTTCTTTTATAATTATGTGACTTTTAAATGATTTCCATATAGAAATAGATATTTCTCTAAAATAGTTTTGATATCATCTATGTCAACATCCTTTTTATGGATTTTACACTTGTTTTAAGTTGATTTATTATGATACAATCTTCCATATTTTATTGAAGGTTTTGTGAAATGTTCGAATATGGATGTGTTATATTTATACCATTCATGGTTTATGGTTAAAGTATTGACATTTCGTATGATATTTTTAATACGAATGTTTATGTTATGCTTGAACCTTTTCATATGAGAAATGCATTGGACATATTATCTGACGGGTGGAGCCTGCTAGAGCTCCGTTATACATTGGTATGTCTTTTGAGACAAACTAGTATCTTAGATCAAGGCCTTGACAAAATCTTATTTATAGTCTTGGCACGAGGCCTTGACTTTGTAGTTATGATATCTGGAAAAATGAAATCCATCATTATGAAATTGGAAATTGATATTTCATGTGATTATTCAACTAGTAGAATATCCATGTGAGTATGTAAATTGAATTATTTGATTTATCTTTTCCATATTATATTGATTTTTAAGTTTAAAAGTCTTTTGTTTTAGTCTTATACATTACCTTAAATATTTATGCTTATTTATGACAGTTTCTCCTATATTGTTATCCTTACTAAGCATCTAAACTCACCCATTTCTTATGTTTTATTTTTTCCAGGATGGGAAGAAGTGTATTATTATTGACATGAAGGGTTAAGTTAGCAGAATAATAGAGTTATCAATGGATTATTTATGTTCTGTTTTATTTTATAAATCATATTGTAACATTCTTATATGTAATTTGTTTTCCAATACTGCTAAAATGATCGGTCCTTCTGGACTTAATTCCTTGTAATCATGCCAGTGTATTAAAATAATGAACTGAATCTTGGTAATTGGGTATGGGGCATTACAGTTGGTATTGGAGGAATTTTAGTACAAACCATGGAAACTATATTTATAAAAACTCTGATTAGAGAACATTACCCTCAAGTAATTTTTGAGGATTAGTATAGAATAAATTATTAGAATCTTGGTAATGTAGAGTTTTTGTTAATTTTCCAAGCAATACATCCATGGCTGGATATGATCAGGTAGAGGCGGATCTTGAACAGATGTAACTAAAATTGAAAACTCTAAAAAGGAGTTTCGGGCATGACCTGGGGTATCCTATTACATGAAAATGGGAATTGCTGCTCTGTTGGTTACGACACTCCTGGGGCATATGCTTAGGATAAGTCACATTTTCATTACAAACTATTATGAAAGATTTATGAGTAAATAATTTTTCAAAGAAATTTTTTTTTATGATTATGGATTATATGAATAAATTGTTCAATTTATGTTTTGTATTTTAGAAGTTTGAAATTATGCATTGTGATTCATAAACTAACCTAGTGTATGCCATTATTTAGAAATGGTGCCCATTAGAAGGAATGAGAACTCTAGCAATATGCATGATCTAAAGAGTAAAAAGGGTAATATCTTTCATGGTATTAAGCCAAAAATTTTAAGGTAAATAGTCTCCCATGTACTATAATCATATAAATAAATAGTATAATGTGATAATAAGATATGTAAAGAATTATCTGAGTTATATGGCTTTAAATGGAAGCTACAAAAGCAGAGGGTGGTAGAGAAAAAGTTTGATAAAGGGAATAAGGGAAAGAATGATTTTAGCATATGTGATAACAGTGAAAGGAATCACCTTGGGATGTGATTGAAAGGGATGTGAGTTTCTTATAAGTGTAGAGAAAAAGAACACCAGGTTCTTGATTGTAAGGGTAAGAATAAGTTTTCAAATATACAATGCTTCATCTACAAGGAGTGGGGTCACTATGCAAATCAATGTCCCAATCATCAGAGTATACCCCAAATTATTCTATTAGATAATAATAAAGTTATGATACTACCGCAGATGAAGAAGAATTATTAGTGTTCTTAAGTTATTATTAAATAATTGTGTCATTTGGGTACAATTTATATGAATTATAAAGTTTATAAGGATTAAACTGCAATATGTTTTCATTAAGGATTTGAGATTTTATGGTACCAAGTAAAGTGACACAGTTTCAAGTTAAACATTTTAAAATATATATGGTTCGGGAAAATATAACCCTTAATATATTTCTGAAACTGAGATAATGATTTTGGAATAAGATATAATTGAGTGGGATAAATTATATTGGATATTATTGACTACCTTGGAACTAATTAATTGATTGTTTATTACATCATTATTGGAATTTGCAATATTTTTTGGATTTAAGGAGTATATCTGGTATTCTATAAGGAATAACAGAGAATGAATATAATCAATAAATTTTTATGGTAATTCAGGGTGTTTCCATGTTTTAAGAGAATACATGATGAAGTTATTAACATGTTATTATGTGGTAGAAGAGATCTTCATTATGTTTACCTTTTTAAAAAAATTGGTCTCTGAGTTTGGAAAAAAATTATTTTGGACAAGTCTAAAGGTTGGAATGAATTATGTTGGGCATTGGATACTATTGTTTAAGGTTAAAACATTTCTTAAGATTATTTTTAGATTGTTATATAAAGGACAACCTAGAGGTTGGCTGACAACCCGTCACCTCTGGAAAGGCTATGAGACTTGAACCTACAGTCGATGGGTGACAAGGGGGCACCACCTACCACTGACCTTCATGAGGTATTGGTTTGTATAATTTATTTTTTAAAATTATCTAATAGATTCATTATAGATTCATTTTTTTAAACCATATATGATTAGGAAAAATTGAATATTTTTTAGCTCTATTATTTTTTTGGAGTGAAAGATGTGTTTGTGGTAGAAATTAGTTACAGGATGGAACTCTACTTGTCAAGTATTATTTATTTTTTTATTCTATGAAGAAAATAATTATTTAAAATTAGGTAAAGGAACTTAAAAACAAAATTCTGTTATACTAATACCTTATGTTTTTTTGAACTGATGTTATTTTAAATCATCATAGATTTATGGATTTGAAGCCCTCAATTTTCCATTTATTGTTCACCTGTTTGTGATTGATGACCACAATCACTCCATAAAAATATTTATGTTTATCATCTAATTATGTGTATATAATTTTTTCCAATGTTCTTCTATTCAAAACCCTAATTTGGTGGTGACTCTTTCATTTCCCTTTCCCACTAATTAAGGCTAAATTTTAGTTACACTATTTTCGATATGGATTTTCCACAAACGTATTTTCTATTTTCAACAATTTATTTTCCAAGAAAAAATTCAAATTGCGAGGAAATAATTTATTGAAGGAGTGGAGAATGTAACACCCCAAGATTTCATAGTACGTTGTCTCTTTAAAGTAAGTCAGTATCTTGCGCCACATGCAATACTGAGTTCGAGTGCACCACGACTTACCAACTAGTTGTTCAAAAAGAAGATATGAATACTATTAAATGCATTTTGAATTTTATATAATCCATATAATTTTAACATCCATATTATCTATTTGTTAGACATAATATAAGAACAAATTAAATTTTTCAGATAAAAGATGTATTTTTTTAAAAATGAAATTTTACAGCCTTTTAATAGAGAACCCTTTTTAAATATAATATTTGACACTTTTATATATTAAATTTTACAAAATAACCTTATTCTAAAGAAGTAGGGAATAAAAATTTAGTTTGGATATATTTTTGGTGTTTTTTTGATAACTTTCATATTTTGATGAATAATGAAAATTACGACATTTTAATTGAAAGAAAATTTTTTAATCAAAATAATTTATAGTGCTAAATTATAAATTTGAATAGTTTGGAAGTCTAATTAGATTATATATTTATCATTTAATCCAATGTTGGTCATTAGATTTAATTTTATACTTAAATTGGACATAAACACATATCAATATTTTGATAGTTTTTACTTCTCAAAAACCCTACTTTCTAGTTTTGAAAACACAAATTAATTTTAAATTAATTAATGAAACTTCAATGTTTTTGAATTTGGTAAAACATAAATAATTTTTGCATTCAGAATTTCAAAATTAGCTTAGGTTGAATGTAACACCCTAGATCGGAGGATCTAAACCACCCTCTTATACCAATTGTAATGTCCTGACCCCAGTTACCCAGAGTTGATCTATTATTTTAATACATTGGCATGATTACAAGGAATAAAGTCTCGAAGAACCGATCAGTTTAGCTGTATTGGAAAATATATTACATATATGAACATTACATTACAATTTCTAAAATAAAACACAACATAAATAGTCATTTGGTAACTCTATTATTCCACTAGTTTAACCCTACATATGAATCATAATAAACTTATTCGCATCATAGGAAAAATAAAACATAATAATGGGGTGAGATCACATGCTCAGTAAGGATAACAATATAGCGAAAACTATCACAAATAAGCATAAATATTTAAGGCAACATATATGACTAATACAAACGCCTTTTAAACATAAAATTCAACATAATATGGAAGAGATAAATCAAATAATTCCATTTAATTATTCACTTGGATGTTCTACTAGTCAAATAATCACATGTAATATCAAAATCTAATTTCATATTGATGGAATTCATAATGTCGGACATCATATCCACATATTCAAGGCCTTGTTCCAAGACTAAAAATAATATTTTTTCAAGGCCTTGTACCGAGAAACTAGTTTGTCTATGAGACATACTGATGCATCGAGGAGCTATAGAGGGCTCCACCTATCACTTACAAAGTCCAACGCATTCCCGATATGAAAATGTTGAAAGATAACATAAACATTAGTATTAAAACTAGCATACAAAATGTCAATACTTTAACCATAAAGCACGAATGGTATAAAAATAACCCATCGATATTCAAACATATCATAACTCATTCAATATGATATAGAACATTGTATTAAAATAAATAAACCTCAATCTTGAATTATATCCAATAAAGAATATTGGAAAAATTTATAATGATCAGTAAAACAATTTCAGAGAAATATCCCTTTTTATGTAATCATTTAAAAGTCACACGATTTAGAAAGGAAGACATTTAAAAGAAATTTTAGAATCAAAGTTTCCCATACCACTTTGAAACATTTAAATGGAATTAACATTTTTAAACATTCATGTTCAAATAAATTAATCCTTAAAACCATTTTGAAAACATAGAGCTTAATGAGAATGATTTAAATGAATAAATATTTAAACCATTTAAAATGATGTTTTAGTTAAAGATTCCCTTGAAAATAATCCTTTTGAAAAATCTTTTATAAAACATGGACATGGATAATAAATATGTCCCAGTAAACACTTACACATAAACAATCTCAGATAATAATGAGATTGGGGAATTAACACTTACCTTATAATTTTCCTTGGTCGATGGTATGTTAACCTCTTGTATAATAGTTAAATCATTGTTATTAAATTATACAAGAATGACATACATAAATATGATATGATATATCATCTTCTAATATTTCTTTGTTAATAATATTTCAGTAGTATCATTGTTTTGGGTGTTAACAGATTCATTTTCCTTTAAATGTTTTGTTACATATGTCATGTTTTTTATTGATAGGATGTATTTTATTCATATACAGAATGATATTAAGTTATTAAAAATTATTTTTAATCATAAAATGAAAATTATTCGTGAATGTTTACGACGTGTAATGAATCTCATCGCGTCCATGGAGACGGTAATCCCTATGTATGCGCGAGTGACAATACCATTCTATTGATGGTGAAATCATATGTAATTGGATGTTATATAATATATAAATAATCTTTAACATGTTATATTTATTATTTACATCCATTATAATCATTATTATACCCATCCAAATAATGAAGTGTTGAATAACAAACTACACCACGATGTGGAGATGGTAAGTCGTACGTACACACGTATGGTGACTTTTCCATTCATATGATGGATAGAATAATGAATATGGTTGTACTATATTTATAATAACATTAAAATATATATAAGGTACTATATTTATTATTTTGGTATGTAAACAAAAAAAAGAGGAAGTGGAAGAAGAAAAGAACTTTGAAAGAGTTGATGAAATAATTGACTCTTCTTTGGGTGATTTCTTTTGATTTTATCCAAAGGGATCCTTAGGTAGAATTTATGATCAATTTAAGGCCAGTAGGTTGAAGTGAGGGTAGTTGGGAGGATATTTGATCATAGTTTGGCTGATCCAAATGGCTTTAGAGGTGTGAAATTAAGATAAGGGGAAGTACCCTTTTATAAGAGAGGTAAGGGTCACTTTAGGAAAAGCTTGAAATATTATTTTATTATAAATTAATTTTCAGTTTATAATGGATCCAAATGGATTTATTTTGAGGATAAGGTGTGGATGGGTCGGAAACCTCTTAACCATTAGGTTTTATATAAGTTTAGGCCACCATATTAACCTTATATTTTATATTTAACTCTTAGTTAAATAGGTTATCTTTTACTATATCATCTTGTATTATTATTATACATGGTTAATAAAATTACTATAAAATTATAAGAAAACCTCAAGTGGTTCATTGATGATATATATATCATTATATAAGTTCTTTTTTTAAACCTTATATTTTTAGAAATTTTATATCATTTAAAAATATAGTATTTGTTTTAAAAACTCATTTATGTCAATTTTGACAATATTTAGTATTTGGTTTTTTGGAAAGTCATAAAAAGTTTATTACTTTGAAAAAAATACATTAAATCCACCCTAACATGTTATATTTATATATAAAATTCTTGGATGGAATCAAAAGTCTCAATTTACGTATTTTTTTATATTTATAATACCAATTATTTTAATCATTCATTAATAAGGTAATTACTACTTCATCATTGTGTCATAAATAACTTTAATTATTTAATGTCTAAAAATAATAAATAAAATACGATGATATGGGAAATATTTTTAGATTTATAATTAATATTTATAGTCAAATTTATCTTATGCATAACCCTATATTAAAAATGTTTTATTTATTAAAATTTTTATTCAGCACTTTTAACTCTTCTTTAAATAAAATAATAATAAATGTCATAATCTAATCCAAGTAGATCAAAGAGGATAATACATTATTCCAACAGTTTGTTTTGGTAAAAAAAACTTATCCAATAGAATTAGGACATCTTTTAGGTTAATTATAATATCATTTTTACCTTTAATTACCCTTTTTACTTTTAAACGTGGTTAATAAAATTCAAAAGTTACTATCCACAAAAAAAATTTATTTTCATCTTATTGAACCAAATTTTACTTACCGATGTCAACTGTGTCTCTCTGATTTTTGAAATTCAATTCACAAAAGTGGTAAAATTACATTTTATGCAAATTTGTTAACGTGCCTAGAAGGTGGGTAAAAGGCATAAAAAATTCAGTAAAATTTTATACATCTAATTTTATTATAAAATGACGCCAATGAATTAAATTGAACTTATATAGGTAATTTGTATCTATTTTTACTTAAAATAAATTTAAACAAAATAAAGAATTATTTAAATAAAAAGTCATATTTAAACAATAACGTAGTGTTTTTAACTACTCATCAAAAAATTAAAGTTTTCAGAAAAATGCCGACAATTAACTAGAAGTTAATTTTTACATTAAGAAGTAAAAAAATGACATATATTTTACCAAATTCAAAACATAGAAGTTTCATTAATTAATTTAAAATTAATTTTCGTTGTTAAAACCGAGAATTGGGTTTTCCAGTAGTAAAAACTATCAAAAGATTGACATGTGTTTATGTACAATTTAATTGTAAAATTACATAAAATGCACTACATTATATTAAATGATAAGAATCTAATCTAATGATAAATTAAAACAACTCAAATTTATAATTTGACATTATCAATTAATTCAATTAAAAAAACTGTTTTTAATTAAAATTTACTATTTTTTACTATTCATCAAAATATGATAGTTGTCAGAAAAAAGCCAAAAAATTATCCTAGCTAAATTTTTATGTCCCACTTATAAATAATAATTTTATTTAATTTAATTTAATATATAAAAGTGTCAAATATTTTATTTAAAAATGGTTCTCCATTAAAAGGCAGAAAAAATGAATGTTTTGAAAAATACTTCTTTTATCTAAAAAATTGAATTTGTCATTATATTATGTCTAAGAAACATAAAATATGAATTTTAAAATTATATATGATATATATATAATTCAAAATTTGGTTAAAACTATTGATAACTATGTTTTAAATGGCTAGTTTGATAGATCGTGATGCGCTTGAACTCAGTGTTGTATGTAGCGCAAGCTATTGAATTACTTTAAAAAGATAATGTACTATAAAATATTGGGTTTTTAAATTCACCTCTCCTTAAAAAAATTTCATTCTCAATATTTGAAATTGTTCTTCAAAAATAAAATGTTGAAAATAGAAAATACCTTTGTGGAAAACCCACATCAGAAATAGGGTTCATAAAATTTAGTCTTAATAAAAGGGAAATGGAAATGAAAAAGTAACCACAAAATTATAATCTCAAGTAAGAGAACATTTGGGGTAATTAGAGACACATAATTGGAGGAAAATGTAAATTTTTATAGGGAGTGATTGAGGTCATAAATCACAAACAAGTGAAAAATAAATGGGATATTGAGGGCCTCAAAGCCATAAATCTATGATGACCTAAAATATCATCGGTTCATAATATCATAAGGTATTAGGATAAAAAAAATTTGGTTTTAATATCATTTCCATAATTTTTAAGAATTAATTTCATCATAGAATAAGAAAAAAACTTGAAAAGTATAGTTCTATCCTTCAACTAACTTCTACCACAAATTCATCTTTTACTCAAAAGATAATAGAATTCAAAAATATTCTATTTATCTTCATAGTATAGCGTTCTAAAAATAATGAATTTATAATTAATCTTCCATACCATAAGAAAATTACATTATACAAACTAGTAAATCACGTAGGCCAGCGGTAGTTGATGCACCCTTGTCACCGTTCGGTTGCGGGTTCAAGTCTCGTAGCCTTTCTAGGCGCCATTGGCTATCACCCAAACTCCGGATTTTCCTTTTTATGACAATACAAAAATAATCTTAAGAAATATTTTAACCTTAAACAATAGTATACAATTTCCAACTTAATTTAGTCCAACTTTTAGACTTATCCAAAATACTTCTTTCCAAACTCACAGTCCAAAATTTTTAAGGATGGTAAACAAAATAAAGATATCTTTTTCCATGCAATAACATGTGAATACCTTCATCATGTATTCTCTTAAAATATGGTAACACCCTGAATTACCATAAAACCTTATTGATTACATTCATTCTCCCTTATTCTTTATAGAATACTGGATATGCTCCTTATATCCAAAAATGTTTTAAACTCTAACCATGATAGAGTAAAAAACAATTATTTAGTTTCAAGGTAGTCGAAAATATGGAATATAATTTATCAAAATAAATAATATCTTATTCTGAAATCATTATCTCAATTACAGAAACATATTAAGTGTTTTATTTCTTACAACCATATATTTTCCAAAATGTTTAACATGAAATTGTGTCACTTAACTTCGTAACATACAATCTCAAATACTTAATGAAATAGTACTCCAGTACAATCCTTATATACTCTATACTTCTTATACCTTGTACATAATTAATAAAATACTCAAATGACACAATTATTTAATAACAACATAAGATCACTAATCATTGCACTTCATCTGTGGTAGTATCATAACTTAATTATTATCCATTGGCATCATTTGGTATATACTCTAATGATTGGGATACTGATTCGCGTAGTGTCCCAACTCCTTACAAATAAACCATTATACATTTGAAACCTTTTCCCTACCCTTAAAATCATGAACATGGTTTCCTTTTTCTCCACACTTATAATATGGAAGATTATATCATATTAAATCAACTTCAAACAAGTGCAAAATATATCAAAGGATGTTGACACATATGAAATCAAAACTATTTAAGAGCAATATCTCTTTCTATTTTGAAATCATTTAAAATTCACATAATAATAAAAGAAACCATTTATTTTGAAAATATTCTTATAATATTATAAGGGAAACTTATAAAGTGTTATAATGGCGGAAAATAGCCACACCCATCGTATAAGTTAAAAACCATTCTTACCTTAATTTATCGAAAATGTTATAAAGTACCTTGTTTGGAAAACGATGGAAAGATTTCTTTCAAAACATTTTATAAAAATTAAAACAAGAGTATAAATGACTTTAAAACATATTCTAGGAAATAATAAAAATGTTTTGAAATACATTTTTATAAATCATGGATTATTATGAAAAATAATTCCCAATAGATGCTTACGTATAAAAAAACTCGGATAATAAAGAAATTATAAAATTAACCCATACCCTATACTTTCTTTTGTTAAAGGGTACATTTAACCTTCTGTATAATGACCATAGTATGTTATTAAATTATACTAGAACCATATTCATATTTATGATATCATAAATTATTCATTTATGGATTTATACTACCCATTTAATAATAATTTCTATGTTAAAAAAACATTTCGTGTAATAATCACTTTCTCTATCGTACATGTTTTAACTTGTTATTCTTGATCGTATCACTTATATCATGATTTAGTTTATTCCAGAATATAAAACATTATATATGTATCATATATATTTAGAATATAAATATGTATAATATATAGATGTATGAAATGGAAAACAGCGTTTATAGAGACGGTAGGTCTTACGTACGCATAAACGTTGTTTCCATTTTCTTATCATTTTGAACGGAAGTAAGGGAATGAGATATATGTAAATATATATATATATATATATTTCTAGTAGCACAAATATTTCATATATTACATACTTATAAATAATATATATTTTTATAATCATCATTGAATAGTGAACATGGAAATTAATCTCATCGCGTTGTGGAGACGTTAATCCATATGTACACACAAGCATCAATATCAATTTATTGATGGTAAAATATTTTGTAATTGGATGGTATATTATATATAAAGAATCATTAAAATGTTAGATTTATTATTTAAACCAATTATACTCATTATTATACCCATCTAAATAATAAAGTGTTGAATAACAAACTACACCACGACATGGAGACGGTAAGCCATATGTACGCATGTATGGTGACTTTTTCATTCATAAGATGGATAAAATAAAGATTATGGTTGTACCATATTTATAAAAACATCTCAGCATGTAGAAGGTATAGGAGTTATTATTTTAGTATGAAAAAAAGTAAATAAAGAGGATGTGGAAAAAGAAAAAAGAATTTTGAAAGAGGTGATGAAGTAATTACCTCTTCTTCGGGTTACTCATTTTGATTTGATCAAAAAGGATCCTTAGGTTGGCTTATGATCAAAGTAAGGACTCTAGATTTAAGTGAGGGTAGTTTTTAGGATATTTTATCAGGGTTTGGCCGAGCCAAATTACATTGGAGATGTGATTTTGAGAGAAGGGGAAGTACTCTTTTATAAGAGAGGTGAGTGTCACTTTAGAGAAAGCTTGAAATATTATTTTATTATAAAATCCCTTTTAGTTTAAAATGGATCAAAATGGATTTCTTTCGACGATAAGGTGAGTATGGGTTTAAATTCTCTTTACCAATAGGTTTTTGAAAAATTTAGGTCACCATATTAACCTTATCTTTTATATTTAACTCTTAGTTAAATAGTTTAACTTTTACAATGTCTTCTGTTATTTTTATATTACATGGTTAATAAAATTAATATAAAATACCAAGTGAACCTAAAGTGGTTCATTAATGAAATTTATATAATTATATAAGACCTTTGTCTAAACCTTATATTTTTAGGAATATTATATCATTTAATAATATAATATTTGTTTTAAAAACTCATTTATGTCAATTTTGACACTATTTAGTATCTGTTTTTTGTGAAAGTCAAAAAAACATTATTACTTCACGAAAAATAATTAAATCAACACTAAAATGTAATATTAACCTAGAAAATTTATATAATGCATCAAAAGTATCAATTTACATTTATTTTGATATTTATAATGTCAATTATTTTAATCTTTCATTAATAAGTTAATTACTGCATCATTATTGTGTCATAAATAAATTTATTTAGTTAAATTTATAAAATTTATAAATAAAATAGCAGGATGTAGTAAGTCATTTTATATTTCTAATTAATATTTATAGATTAATTTATCTTATATATAACCTTATATTAAAAATAGTTTAGTTATTAAACTTTGAATTTAATACTTTTAACTCTTCTTTAAATAAAATAATAATAAATGTCATAATCTAATCCATGTGGACAAAAAGGATCCTATTTTATTCATAAGGTTTATTTTGGTTATAATAAACATATCCAATAGAATTATTACGTGTGTTAGGATAATTATAATATCATTTTTACCTTTAATTACCTTATTTGCTTCTAACCGTGGAAAACAAAATTCAAAATCTACTATTCACCAAAAATTATTTTCATCCTATTGAACCCCATTTTACTTACTGATTTCAACCATGTCTCTTATATTTTTGAAATTCAATTCAGAGGAGAAGTAAAATTAATTTTTATGCAAATTTCCAAATGTGCCTAGAAGGTGGGGAAAAGAGGTAAAAAAATTCAACAAACTTTTATACATCTAATTTTATTATAAAATGACTAAAATGAATTAAATTGGACTAATATGGGTATTATGTATCAATTTTTAATTTAAAATAAATTTAAATAAAAATAATAAGTATTTAAATAAAAGTCGGTTTTAAACAATAACACAGCGTTTTTCATTATTCATCAAAAATTGAAAGTTTTTAGAAAAATACAAAAAATTCAACCTAAGATAATTTTGATATTCTGAATCCAAATATGATATCTATTATACCAGAAAAGGTATTTTATGACATTTTCAACAAATTAAGGTAAGAATGTTTTTTTAACTTATACGGAGGGTGTGGCTATATTCTTCCATTATAACACCTTCAAAGCTTTCCTTACAATATTATAAGAATATTTTCAAAATAAATGATTTCTTTTATAATTATGTGACTTTTAAATGATTTCAAAATAGAAAGAGATATTTATCTAAAATAGTTTTGATATAATCTATGTCAACATCCTTTGACAGATTTTACACCTGTTTGAAGTAGATTTATTATGATACAATCTTCCCTATTGTATTGAAGGTTTTGTTATTTGTTTGACTATGGATGTGTTATCATTATACCATTCATGTTTTGTGGTTAAATTATTGACATTTATTATGCTATTTTTAATATGAATGTTTATGTTATGTTTCAACCTTTTTATATGAGGAATGCATTGGACTTAGTAAGTGACGGGTGGAGCCAACTATAGCACCTCGATTCATTGGTAGGTCTCATAAGACAAACTTGTTTCTTGGAACAAGGCCTTGAAAAAATATTATTTATAGTCTTGTCATGAATCCTTGACTATGTAGTTATGATATTCAGCATTATGCAGTCTATCATTATGAAATTGGCAATTGATATTGCATGTGATTATTCAACTAGTAGAATATCCATGTGAATATGTAAATTGAATTATTTGATATATATTTTCCATATTATGATGAATTTTAAGTTTAAAAGGATTTTGTTTTAATCTTGTACATTGCCTTAAATGTTTATGATTATTTATGATAGTTTCTGCTGTATTTTTATCCTTACTGAGCATCTGAACTCAACCATTTCTTATGTTTTATTTTTTCCATGATGGAAAGAAGTGTATTATGATTGACATGAAGGGTTAAGTTAGGGGAATAATGGAGTTATAAAAGGATTATTTATGTTGTGTTTTATTTTATAAATCGTACTTTAACATTCATATATGTAATCATCTTCCAATACTGCTAAACTGGTCATTCCTTCTAGACATAATTCCTTGTAATCATGCCAATGTATTAAAATAATGCACTGAATCATGGTAATTGGGGTCGGGGAATTACAGTTGGTATAAGAGGATGTTTAGTACAAACATTAAAAAAATATTTATAAAAACTTAGATTATAGAAAATTACCCTAAGATAATATTTGAGGATTAGTATAGAAAAACTTCCTACAAATTTGGTAATGTAGAGTTTTTGTGAATTTTCCAAGAAATACATCCCTGTCTGGATATGAGAAGGTAGACGAGGCTCTCAAACAGATGTATATAGGAGTAAAAACACCGAAAAGAAGTTTTAGGCTTGACCTGGGGTATCCCGGTACACGAAAATGGGCTTTGCTTCACTCTTGATTATGACACTTCTGGGGGATATGTTTAGGATAATTCACATTTTCTTTAAAACCATTATGAAGGATTTATGAGTAAATAATTTTTCAAAGAAAACATTTTTTATGATTATGGATTATATAAATAAATTGTTCAATTTATGTTTGGTATTTTAGAAGTTTGAAATTATGCATTGTGGTTCATAAACTAACCTAGTGTATGCCATTATTTATAAATGGTGCCCAGTAGAAAGAATGAGAACTCTAGCAATATGCATGATCCAAAGAGTAAGAAGGGTAACAACTTTCATGGTCTTAAGCCAAAATTTATAAGGGAGATAGTCTCTCATTTACTCTCATCATATGAAGAAATGGTATCATGTGATAATAAGATAGGTAAATAATTCTCTGAGTAATATGGATTTGAAGGGAAGCTACAGAAGTAGAGGGTGGTAGAGAAAAAGTTGGATATAGGGAAGAAGGTAAAGAAGTATTTTCCCATATGTGATAACTATGGAAGGAATCACCTTGGGAAGTGATTGAAAGGGATGTGGGTTTGATATAAGTGTGGAGAAAAATGACACCATGTTCTTGATTGTATGGTTAAGAAAAAGGATTCAAATGTACAATGTTTTATCTACAAAAAGTTTGGACACTATGCAAATCAGTGTCCCAATCATGAGAGTATACCAGAAATGATTCTATTGGATAATAATCAAGTTATGATATTACCGCAGATGAAGAGTAATAATTATTGTTCTTATGTCGTTAATAAAGAATTGTGTCATTTGAGTATAATTTATAAGAATTATAAAGTTTATAAGGATTAAACTGAAGTATGTTTTCATTATGGATTTGAGATAGTATGGTACAAAGTTAAGTGACACAATTTCAAGTTAAAAATTATAAAATACATATGGTTGGGGGAAATATAACCCTTAAAATGTTTCTGAAACTGAGGTAATGATTTTGGAATAAGATATAATTGAGTGGGATAAAGTATATTGGATATTATTGACTACCTTGAAACTAATTAATTGTTTGTTTATTCCATCATTGCTAGAGTTTAAAATATTTTTTGTATTTAAGGAGTATATCAGGTATTCTATAAGGAATAAGGGAGCACAAACATAATCAATAAATTTTTATGGTAATTAAGGGTGTTACCATGTTTTAAGAGAATACATGATAAAGGTATTCACATGTTATTAAGTGGTAGAAGATATCTTCATTATGTGTACCTTCCTTAAAAAATTTGGACTTTGAGTTTGGGAAAAAGTATTTTGGATAAGAATAATGGTTGGAATGAATTACGATGGACATTGGATACTATTATTTAAGGTTAAAACATTTCTTAAGATTATTTTTGTATTGTTATAAAAAGTACAACCTAGAGGTCGGGTGACAACTCGTTGCCTCTAGCAAGGCTGCAAGACTTGAACCTGCAGGTGAAAGGCAACAAGGTGGAACTACCTACCACTGGCCTTCATGAGGTCTTGGTTTGTATAATGTATTTTTTTTAAATGATCTGATAGATGAATTATGAATTAATTTTTTTTAAACCTATACGATTAAGAAAATTTGAATATTTTTTAGTCCTAATATTTTTTTGGAGTGAAAGATGTGTTTATGGTAGAAATTAGTTAAAGAATGGAACTCTAATTGTCAAGTATTATTTTTTATTATTCTATGAAGAAAATTGATTATTAAAAATTATGGAAAGTAACTTAAAACCAATTTTTTTTTCCTAATACCTTATTTTGTGTTGAACTAATGATATTTTAAATCATCATAGATTTATGGATTTGAGGACCGCAATTTTCCATTTGTTGTTCAATTGTTTGTGATTGAGGACCTTAATCACTCCATATAAATATTTATGTTTTCCTTCTAATTATGTGTCTATAATATCTACCAATGTTCTCCAATTATAAACCCTAATTTTGTGGTGACTCTTTCATTTCCATTTCCCTGTTATGAGGACTAAATTTTAGTAACACTATTTCCGATGTGGGTTTTCCACAAAGGTATTTTCTGTTTTCAACCTTTTATTTCTGAAGAAAAATTTCCAATTTCAAGGAAAAAATTTCTTTATAGAGGGGAGAATGTAACTCCACAAAATTTCATAGTACATTATCTCTTTAAAGTAATTTAATATCTTGCGCCACACGCAACACTGAATTCGAGTGCACCACGACTTACCCAACTAGCAGTTCAAAAAGAAGTTATGAATAGTGTTAACAACATTTTGAATTTTATATACTCCATATAATTTTAACATCCATAATATATATCTCTTAGTCATAATATATGAAAAAATTCAATTATTCAGATAAAATAAGTATTTTTCAAAAAATTCAATTTTACAGCCTTTTGATAGAGAAACATTTTTAAATGTAATATTTAATAATTTTAAATATTCAAGTTGACAAAATTACATTATTATTTATAATTGGTACATAAAAATTTATTTTGGATAAATTTTTGGTGTTTTTCTGATAACTTTCACATTTTGATGAATAGTGAAAATTACTAAATTTTAATTGAAAACTAATTTTTTAATAAAAAGAATTTATAGTGTTAAATTATAAATTTGAATGTTTTTTATGTGTAATAAGATTATATTTTTTCATTTAATCTAATGTTGGTCATTGGAAGTAATTTTACATTTAAATTATACATAAACACATATCAATCTTTTGATAGTTTTTACTTCTCAAAAAACCTACTTTCTGGTTTTGACAATGGGAATTAATTTTAAATTAATTATTGAAACTTCTATGTTTTTTAATTTGGTAAAACAGACATAATTTTTGAATTCGGAATATCAAAATTTTCTTAGTTTGAATGTAACACCCCAGATTGATGGATCTAAACCTCCCTCTGATACCAACTATAATGCCCCGACCCAAGTTGCCTAGAGTGGATGAATTATTTTAATACATTGTCATGATTAAAAGGAATCAAGTCTTAAATTAATGATCAATTTATTATTATTGTAAAATAGATTACATATATGATTGTTACATTATAATTTCTAAAATAAAACACAACCTAAATAATCCTATGATAACTCCAGTATTCCCCTAGATTAACCCTACATATCAATCATAATACACTTCTTCGCATCCTGTGAAAAATAAAAATAACAAAGAGGTGAGATCAGATGATTGGTAAGGATAACAGTATAGAAAAAACTATCATAAATAATCATAAACGTTTAAGGAAATGTATAGGACTAAAACAAAAGCCTTTTAAACTTAAAATTCAGCATTATATGGAAAAGATAAATCAAATAATTCCATTTACTTATTCACATGATATTCTACTAGTCGAATAATCACCTGTAATATCAATAGATAATTTCATAATTATGGCATTAATAATATTGGACATAATATCCACATAAACAAGGCCTCATTACAAGATTTAAAATAAAATTTTGTCAAGGCCTTGTGCCAAGACACTAGTTTGTCAATGAGACATACTGATGCATCGAGGAGCTATAACGGGCTCCGCCCATCACTTACTAAGTCCAACGCATTCCTCATATGAAAATGTTGAAATATAACATAAACATTCATATTAAAACTAGCATAAAAAATGTCAATACTTTAACCATAAACCATAAATGTTGTAAAAACAACCCATCCATATTCAAACATATCATAACTCATTCAATACAATTTTAAAACATTGTATTAAAATAAATAAGCCTCAATCATGAATAATATCCTGTAAAGGATGTTTTCATAGTTGAAAATGATCAGTAAAACTCTTTGAGAGAAATATACTGTTTACATGTAATCATTTAAAAGTCACACAATTTATAAAGGAAGTCATCTAAAAGACATTTTTGAATCTAAGTGTCCCATACCACTTTGAAATTTTTTAAAGTAATTAACATTTTAAAACATTAATGTTCATATAAATAAATCCTTAAAACCATTTTGAAAACATGGACATTAATGAAAATGATTTAGAAGAATAAATATTTAATCCATTTAAAATTATGTTTTAGTTAAAGATTCCCTTCAAAAGAATCCTTTTGAGAACTCTTTTATGAACATGGACATGGATAATAAATATGTCCCAGTAAAAACATACGCATAAACAATCTCTAATATTATTGAGATTGAGGAATTAACCCTTACCTTGTAATTTTCATTGATCGTGGGCACATTAACCTCTTTTATAATAGTTAATTAATTTTTATAAAATTATAAAAAAACCACATACATAAATTTGATATGATATATGATCTTCTAATATTGCTTTGTTAATAATATTTTAGTAGTATCATTGTTTCGGTTGTTAAATGATTCATTTTCTTTTAAATGTTTTGTTACATAAGTCATGTTTTTTATGGATACGATGTATTTGATTCATATCAATAATTATATTAAGTTCATAAACATTGTTTTTAATCAAAAAATGAAAATTATTCTTGAATGGTTATGATGTGTAATGAATCTCATCGAGTTCATGGAGACGGTAATCCTACGTACGCACGAGCGACAATACCGTTATATTTATGGTGAAATCATATGTAATTGGATGGTATATAATATATATAGAATAATTAAAATGTTATATTTATTATTTACATCAATTATACTCATTATTATACACATCTAAATAATGAAGTGTTGAATAACAAACTACACCACAACGTGGAGACGGTAAGACGTACATACGCACGTACGGTGACTTTTCCATTAATTGGATGGAGAAAATAATTAATATGGTTTTACTATATTTATAATAACATTATATTATGTATATGTTACTATAGTTATTATTTTGGTATGGAAACAACAAACAAAGAGGAAGTGGAAGAAGAAAAGAACTTTGAAAGATGTGATGAAATAATTAACTCTTCTTCGGGTGCTTCCTTTTGATTTGATCCCAAGGGCTCCTTAGGTTGAATTTATGATCAAATTAAGGACTATAGGTTGAATTGAAGGTATTTGGGAGGATATTTGAGCATATTTTGGCTGATCCAAATAGCTTTTGAAGTGTAAAATTAAGATAAGGGGAAGTACCCTTTTATAAGAGAGGTAAGGGTCACTTTAAGAAAAGCTTGAAATATTATTTTATTATAAATTAGTTTTCAGTTTATAATGGATCCAAATGGATTTATTTCTAGGATAAGGTGTTTATGGGTCAAAAACTTCTCAACCATTAGGTTTTAGACAAGTTTAGGTCACCATATTAACCTTGTATTTTAGATTTAACTCTTAGTTAAATAGATTAACTTTTACTATATCTTCATGCATTATTATAATACATGGTTAATAAACTTAATATAAAATTATAATAAAGCCTCAAGTGGTTCATTAATGATATATATATCATTATATAAGTTCTTTTGTGAAACCTTATAATATTAAAAATATTATATCATTTAATAATATTGTATTTGTTTTGAAAACTCATTTAGGTCAATTTTGACACTATTAAAATTTGTTTTTTTTAAGTCATAAAAAGTTGATTACTTTGAAACAAATTCATTAAATCAACCCAAAAATTCATATTCACCTATAAAATTTTTTGATGGCATCAAAAGTCTCAATTTACATTTATTTTGATATTTATAAAATCTATTATTTTAATATTTCATTAATAAGGTAATTACTACTTCATCATTGTGTCATAAATAACTTTAATTATTTAATGTCTAAAAATTATAAATAAAATACCATGATGTAGGAAATTTTTTTATATTTCTAATTAATATTTATATTTTAATTTATCTTGTGAATAACCCTATATTAAAAATTCTTTATTTATTAAAATTTTAATTTAACACTTTTAATGCTTCTTTAAATAAAATAATAATAAATGTCATTATACAATACATGTGGATAAAAGAGGATCATACATTATTTCTATGGTTTATTTTGGTCAAAAAACACTTATCTAATAGAATTAGGACATGTGTTATCGTAATTACAATATCATTTTTCCCTTTAATTACCCTATTTACTTTTAACCGTGGTAAATAAAATTCAAAGGTTATTATTCACAAAAAATTATTTTAATCTTATTGAACCACATTTTACTTATCTATGTCAATTGTTTCTCTCATATTTTTTAAATTTAATTCAAAAAATTTGTAAAATTATGTATTATGCAAATTTGTTAATGTGCCTAGAAGGTGGGTAAAAGGCGTTAAAATTTCAATAAAATTTCATAGATCTAATTTTATTATAAAATGACTTCAATGAATTAAATTCAACTTATATAGGTATTATGTACCTATTTTTACTTAAAATAAATTTAAATAAAATTAATAATTATTTAAATAAAAAGTCATTTTTAAACAATAACATAGTGTTTTTAACTATTCATCAAAAATTTAAAGTTTTCAGAAAAATACAAACAGATTACTCTTAGCTGATTTTTATATTCAGAATTAAAAAATGAAATCTATTTTACCAAATTAAAAACATAGAATTTTAATTAGTTAATTTAAAATTAATTCCCGTTGTTAAAACCAGGAAGTGGGTTTTAAGTAGTAAAAACTATCAAAATATTGACTTGAGTTTATGTACAATTTAAATGTGAAATTACATAAAATTTCCTAAATTATATTAAATGATAAAAAATTAATCTAATGATACTTTAAAACCACTAAAATTTATAATTTAACAGTATAAATTATTTCGATTAACAAAAAATTTAATTAAAATTTAGTATTTTTTTATTATTCATCAAAATATGATAGTTGTTAAAAAATCTACCAAAAAATTATCCTAGATAAATTTATATTTCCCACTTCTAAATAAGAATTTAATTTAATTTAATTGAATATATTAAAGTGTCGAATATTTTATTTAAAAATGGTTCTCCATAAAAAGGTTGAAAACTGAATTTTTTGAAAAATAATTCGTTAATATAAAAAATTGAATTTTTAATTATATTGTGTCTAAGAAGCATAAAATATTAATTTTAAAATTATATAGGATATATATATAATTCAAAATACGGTTAATACTATTGATAATTGTGTTCAAAATAGCTAGTTTGATAGGTCGTGATGCGTTTGAACTCGGTGTTGCGTGTAGCACAAGCTATTGAATTACTTTAAAGAAATAACATACTATAAAATCATGGGTTATTACATTATCCTCTCCTTAAATAAATTATGTTATCAAAATTTGAAATTGTTCTTCAAAAATAAAAGATTGAAAATAGAAAATACCATTGTGGAAAACCCACATCATAAATAGGGTTAATAAAATTTAGTCTTAATAAGAGGGAAAGGGAAATGAAAAAGTCACCACCAAATTATGATCTCAAATAAGAGAACATTGGTAGTAATTAGTGACACATAATTAGAGGAAAAACATAAATATTTATAAGGAGTGATTGAGGTCATCAATCACAAACAAGTGAATTATAAATGGGATATTGAGGGCCTCAAAGCCATAAATCTATGATGACCTAAAATATCATCAGTTCATCAAATCATAAGGTATTAGGATAACAAATTTTTGTTTTTAAGATCATTTACTTAATTTTTAAGAATAATTTCTTCATATAATAAGAAAAAAAATACTTGAAAAGTAGTGTTCCATCTGTTAACTAACTTCTCCCACAAACTCATCTTTTACTCAAAAGATAATATATTTGATAAATATTATATTTATCCTCATATTATAGTTTTATTAAAATAATGAATTTACAATTCATCTCTCAGACCATAAAAAATTACATTATAAAAACTAGGAAATCATGTAGTCCAACAGTAGTTGATGCACCCTTGTCACCCTTCGGTTGCGAGTTCAAGTCTCGCGGCCTTGCTAGACGCGATGGGTTGTCGCCCAACCTCGAGGTTGTCCTTTTTATAAGAATCCAAAGATAATATTAAGAAATTTTTTAACCTTAAACATTAGTATCCCATTTCCAACTTAATTCATTTAAACCTTTACACTTATCCAAAATACTTATTTCCAAACTCACAATCCAAAATTTATAAGTAAGGTAAACATAATTAAGATCTCTTTTTCCATGTAATAACATGTGAATACCATAATCATGTATTCTATTAAAATAAGGCAACACCCTGAATTACCATAATATCTTTTTTATTACATTCATGCTCCCTTATTCCTTATATAATACTGGATATGGTCCTTATATCCAAAAATGTTGTAAACTCTAACCATGATGGAATAAAAAACAATTAATTAGTTTCAAGGTAGTCAAAAATATCAAATATAATTTATCCAAATCAATCATATATTATTCTGAAATCATTATTTCAGTTACAGAAACTTATTTAGTGTTTTATTTCTCCCAACCAAATATTTTCCAAAATGTTTAACTTGAAATTTTGTAACTTAACTTTGTACCATACAATCTCAAATCCTTAAAGAAATAGTACTCTAGTATATTCCATATATACTCTATACTTCTTAAAACTTGTACATCATTAATACAATACATAAATCACGTAAATATTCCATTCAAACCATTTTATAAAAAGTCAAATGAGGGTATAAATGTCTTTAAGCCATATTCTAGTAAATATTAAAAATGTTTTGAAATGAATTTTTAAGAATCACATATGTGGATGATAAAGAGGTCCCAGTAGATAATCATTTATAAACAATCTCGGATAATGAAGAGACTGTATAATTATACCTTAACTTGTGCTTTTTCTTGATCGAGGGTACGTTAACCCCCTGTATAATTGTTAAATTGTTTTTATTAAATTATACAAGAACCGCATACATAAATATGATATCATATATGATCTTCTAATATTTCAGTAGAATCATTATTTTTGGTGTTAAGTGATTCGTTTTCCTTTATATGTTTTCTTACATAAGTCCTGTTTGTTATGAATATGATGTAATTGATTCATATCCAGAATTACATTACGTTCTTAAAAATTATTTTTAATCATAAAATGAAAATTATTCTGGAATGATGATGATGAGGAATGAATCTCATCACGTTCGTGGAGACAGTAATTTGTACATACGTATGAGCGACAATATCATTCTATTGGTAGTAAAATCATATGTAATTGGATATTATATATTATATAGAGAATAATTATCATGTTATATTTAATATTTTCATCAATTATACACATTATTATACCCATCCAAATAATTAAGTATTGAATATCAAACAACACCACGACGTGGAGACGGTAAGCCATACATACGCACGTATGGTGACTTTTTCATTCATAGGATGGGTAGAATAATGAATATGGTTGTAACATATTTACAATAACATCATAGTAAGTATAAGTTACAAGAGTTATTATTTTTTGTATGGAAATAACAAATAAATAGGAAGTGTAAGAAGAAAAGAACATTGAAAGAGGTGATGAAATTATTACCTCTTCTTCAAGTGCTTCCTTTTTATTTGATCAAAAGGGATCCTTAGGTTGTATTCTAAAAAAAGTAAGTCTTTGAGGTTTATGTGAGTGTTGTTGGGAGGATATTTTATTAGGTTTTGTTCAGGCCAAATGGTTTTGGAAGTGTGATTTTGAGAGAAGGGGAAGTTCCCTTTTATAGGAGAGGAGAGTGTCACTTTCGGAAAAGCTTGAAATATTATTTCATTATATAGTCATATTCAGTTTATAATGTCTCAAAAATGACTTATTTCTAGGATAATGTGGGTCTGGGTCGAAAATTTCTCAACCAATAGGTTTTATATAGGTTTAGGTAACTATATTAACCTTATCTTTTAGATTTAACTCTTAGTTATATATTTTTACTTTTACCATGTATTCTTGTATTATTACGATAAATGGTTAATAAACATACAATAAAATGACAATAAACCCCAAGTGATTCATTATTGATATATCTAATTTTATGTAACTCATTTTTTCGAACCATAGATTTTTCAGAATATTATATCAATTAATAATATTTTATTTGTTTTAAAAACTCATTTATGTCAATTTTGACACTATTTCATAATTGGTTTTTTTGAAGTCATAAAAACCTTTTCACTTAGAAAAACAATTATTTAAACAAGCATAACATGTCATATTAACCTATAAAATTCGTGTAATACATAAAAAGTCTCAATTTACAATTATATTAATATTTATAATATTAATTGTTTTAATCTTTCAATAATTAGGTAATTGTTGCATCATTATTGTGTCATAAATAAATTTAATTATTTAATGTCTAAAAATTATAAATAAAATACAATTATGTATGAAATATTTTTATATTTATAATGAATATTTATAGTCAAATTTATCTTTTTTATAACTCCATATTTAAAATGGTTTAGTTATTAAACATTGAATTTAACACTTTTTTAAATAAAATAATAATAAATGTCCTAATCTAATCCAAGTAGACTAAAAGGATCATATTTTATTCTTAAGAATGATTTTGGTCGAAATAAACTTACCTAATATAAGTATGAAATGTGTTAGCAGAAACTCCTAGAGTCGGTGCATTAATTTAATACATTAGCATGATTACAAAGAATCAAGTCCTGGAGGACCGATCAGTTTAGCAGTCTTGGAAAATAGATTTCATAAATTAACGTTACATGATAATTTCTAAAATATAACACAAAATAAATAATCCTTTGAGAACACCATTATTCCCCAATCATAACCCTACATATCAATCACAACACACTTCTTCGCATCTTGGGAAAAATAAAACACAAGAAAGGGGTGAGCTCAGATGCTTAGTAAGGATAACAATATTGCGTAAACTATCATATATAATCATAAACATTTAGGAAAATTTATAAAACTTAAAAACTCCTTTTAAAATTAAACATCATCATAATATCGAAAATATTGATTAAATAATACTATTTACTTATTCACATGGATATTATACTAGTCGAATAATCACATAAAATATCAACAGCTAATTTCATAATGATGAAATGTGTAATGTCGAACATCATAACCATATTGTCAAGGCCACGTGCCAAGACTAAAAATAAAGATTTTTTCAAGACCATATGACAAGACACTAGTTTTTCTCTTGAGACCTACTGATGCATGGAGGAGCTATAGTGGGATCCACCCATCACTTACTAAGTCCAATTCATTCCTCATATGAAAAGGTTTAAGATAACATAAACATTAGTATTAAAACTAGCATACGAAATATGAATAATTTAAAAATAAACCATGAATGGTATAAAAATAAAACATACATAGTCAAATATATCCCAAAATAATCATTACAATATGGAATATTGTATTATAATAAATCAACTTCAAATAAGTGTAAAATACATCAATTTATTTTGACATAGATGAAGTCAAAACTATTTGAGAGAAATATCTCTTTCTATTTTGAAATCATTTAAAAGTCACATAATTATAAAAGAAAGCATTTATTTTTAAAAAAGTCTTATAATCTTGTAATTGAAACTTATAAAGTGTTATAACAGTAGAAAATAGGTATACCCATCATATTAGTTAAAAACATTCTTACCTTAATTTATCGAAAATTTCATAAAGTACGTTGTTTGGAAAATGATGGAAAGATTCCGTTCAAAACATTTTATAAAAAGTAAAACAATAGTATAAATTACTTTAAACTATATTCTAGGAAATAGTAAAAATGTTTTGAAATACATTTTTATGAAACACGGATGATTAGGATAAATAATTTCTAGTAGATTCTTACGTATAAACAACCTCAGATAATAAAGAGATTGTAAAATTAACTCATACCCTATCCTTTCCTTTGGTCGAGGGTAAGTTTAACCTTATTTATAATGACAATAGTATGTTATTAAATTATACCAAAACCATATTCATATTTATGATATCATACATTATTCATTAATGGCTTTATACTACCCATTTGATAATAATTTCTTTGTTAAAATAACATTTCGGGTAATAATCGCTTTCTCTATTGTACATGTTTTAACTTGTTATTCTTGATCGTATCACTTATATCATGATTTAATTGATTCCAGAATATAAAACATTATATATGTATCATATGTATTAAGAATATAAATATGTATAATATATAGATATATGAAATGGAAAAAACTGTTTATAGAGATGGTAGGACGTACGTATGCATAAACGTTGTTTCCATTTTCATATCTTATTGAACGGAAGTAAGTGAATGAGATATATGTAGATATATATGTATATATATGTATACATATATTTCCTGTAGCATTAATATGTCATATATTAAATACTTATTAATAATATATATTTTTGTAATCAATGTTGAATGGTGAACATGGAAATTAATCTCATCGCGTTGTGGAGACGGTAAGTGGTATGTACGCATGAGCATCAATATCAATTTATTGATGGTGAAATCATTTTTAATTGGATGTTATATTATATGTATAGAATAATTAACTTGTTATATTTATTATTTACATCACTTATACTCATTATTATACCCATCCAAACAATGAAGTGTTGAATAAAAAACTACACCACAGCATGGAGACGGTAAGCCGAACGTACACACGTATGGTGACTTTTTCATTAATAAAACTGATAGAATAATGAATATGGTTGTACCATATTTACAATAACATATAATCATGTAGAAGTTATGGGAGTTATTATTTTAGTATGGAAAAAACCAATGAAAGAGGATGTGGAAGAATAAAAAAGAACTTTGAAAGAGGTGATGAAGTAATTACCTCTTCTTCAGGTTCTTCCTTTTGATTTGATCAAAAGGGATCCTTAGGTTGGATTATTATCAAAGTAAGGAATCTATGTTGAAGTGAGGGTAGTTTATAGGATATTTTCGTAGGTTTTGTTTTAGCCAAATGGATTTGGAGATGTGATTTTGAGAGAAGGGGAAGTACCCTTTTATAAGAGAGGTGAGGGTCACTTTAGAAAAAGCTTGAAATATTATTTTATTATAAAATCACTTTCAGTTTAAAATTGCTCCAAATAGATTTATTTTGAGGATAAGCTGGGTATGGGTATAAATTCTTTCTACTAAAAGATTTTATAAAAATTTAGGTCACCATATTGACCTTATATTTTAGATTTAACTCTCTGTTAATTAGTTTAACCTTTACAATGTCTTGTTTTATTTTTATATTACATGGTTAATAAACTTACTATAAAATACCAAGTGTAGTTAAAGTTTTTAATTAATGAAATATCTATAATTTTATATGTCCTTTGTATGAACCTTAGATTTTTAGGAATATTATATCATTTAATAATAAATTATTTTTTTTAAACTCATTTATGTCCATTTTGACACTATTTAGTAATAGGTTTTTGTGAAAGTCAAAAAAACATGGTTACTTAAAACAAAATATTAAATAAACACTAAAATGTAATATTAACCTAAAAAATTTGTATAATGCATCAAAATTATCAATTTACATTTATTTAGATATTTATAATATCAATTATTTTAATCTTTCATAAATAGGGTAATTACTGCATCATTATTGTGTCATAAATAAATTTAATTATTTAATGTCTAAAAATGATAAATAAAATACCATGATGTAGTAAATATTTTTATATTTCCAATGAATATTTATAGCTGAATTTATCTTATATATATCCCTATATTAAAAAAAATTAGTTATTAAACATTCAATTTAACACTTTTAACTCTACTTTAAATAAAATAATAATAAATGTCCTAATATAATCCAATTGATAGAAAAGGATAATATTTTATTCCTAAGGTTTATTTTGGTTAAAATACACATATCCTATAGAATTAGTACATGTGTTATGGTAATTATAATATCATTTTTACCTTTAATTACCCTATTTACTTTTAACCGTGGTAAATAAAATTCAAAAGTTATTATTCCCCAAAAATTATTTTCATCCTATTGAACCTAATTTTACTTACTAATATCAATATTGTCTCTTGAATTTTTTAAATTCAATTCACAGAAGCGGTAATATTATTATTTATGTAAATTTGCCAATGTGCCTAGAAGGTGGGTAAAAGAGGTAAAAAAAATTCAATAAAATTTTATACATCTAATATTATTATAAAATGACTCCAATGAATTAAATTGAACTAATATAAGTATTATGTATCTATTTTTAATTTAAAATAAATCTAAATCTAAATAATTATTATTTAAATAAAAGTAAGTTTTAATCAATAATGCAGCACTTTTCATTATTCATCAAAAATTGAAAGTTTTCTGAAAAATACCAAAAATTAATCCTAAGATAATTTTTATATTCCAAATCCAAAAATTATGTCTATTTTACCAAATTAAGAAAATATGAGTTGCAGTAATTAATTTAAAATTAATTCTTGTTGTCAAAATCAAAAAGCATCTTTTTAAGAAGTAAAAACTATCAAAAGATTAACAGCTGTTTACAAACAATTTAAATGTGAATGTACGAAAAATAACCTAAATTATATTAAATGATGAAAATATAATCTATTTATACCTTAAAATCACTCAAATTCATATATTAACACTATAAATTATTTCGATTAAAAAAGTTGTTTTCAATTAAAATTTAGTATTTTTCACTATTCTTCAAAATATGAAAGTTATCATAAAAGTACCAAAAGTTTACCCAAACTAAATTTTTATGTCCCTCTTTAAAATAAAATTTTAATTTCATTAAATTAAATATATAAAAGTGTCAAATATTTGATGTAAAAAGAGTTCTCCATTAAAAGGCGGTAAAATTTCATTTTTTGAAAAATACTTCTTTTATCTAAAAAATGAATTTGTTCTTATATTATGTCTAAGAAACACATAATATGGATTCTAAAATTATATGAATTATATAATATTCAAAATACAGTTAATACTATTCATAACTTCTTTTTGAAAGGTTAGTTGGGTAAGTCATGGTGCGCTCGGACTCAGTTTTTCATGTAGCGTAAGCTATTGAATTACATTAAAGAGATAGCATAATATGAAATCCTAGGATTTTACATTCTTCCCTCCATCCATAAATTCCATCCTCAAAATTTGAAATTTTTCTTCAAAAATAAAATGCTCAAAATAGAAAATACCTTTGTGGAAAACCCACATCGTAAATTGTCATGTAATATTCATATATGTAATCTATTTTCCAAAACTTCTAAACTGATCGGTCCTTCTGTACTTGATTCCTTATAATCATGTAAATATATTAAAATAATGAACTGACTCCTGGTAACAGGGGTCGGGGTGTTACAGTTGGTATTAGATAAAGTTTTGCAACAACCTTGGAAATAGATTTAGATAAACTCTGATTTTGAAACATTACCTTAAGATAGACTTTGAGTTTTATTTTTGGATTGTTATAAAAAGGACAACCTAGAAGTAAGGTGACAACCTGTCGCGTCTGGAAAGACCAATAGATATGAACCTATAACCAAAGGGCGACAAGGGTGTATCACCTACCACTGGCCTACGAGATGTCCTAGATTGTATAATATAGTTATTTTTAAAAGTCATGACAGATTAATTATAAATTCAATTTTTTTGGAACCCAATACGATTAGGATAAACAGAATATTTTTTTTTGTCCTATTATCAGTTGGGAGTGAACAATGAGTTTGTGGTATAGATTAGTTAAAGGATGAAACTCTATTTTTCAAGTATTTTTTTTATTATTCTATGATGAAATTAATACATAAACGTTAGTGAAAGGATATTAAAACCAAAAATGTGTTATCCAAATACCTTATGTTTTTAGGAACCTATAACATGTTAAGTCATCATAGATTTATGGCTTTGAGGACCAAAATTTTCTATTTATTGTTAACTTCTTTTTGATTGATGACCTCAATTACACCCTATAAATATTTATGTTTTAACTCCAATTATGTTCCTCAAATTTCCTCCAATGTTCTTCTATTAGAAATCCTAAATTGGTGGTGACTTATTTATTTTCATTACCCTCTTATTAATAATAAATTTTATTAACCCTATTTCTGATGTGGGTTTTCCACAAAGGTATTTTCTATTTTTAATATTTTATTTTTGAAGAACACATTCAAATTGCGAGGACACAATTTATTGAAGGAGGAGAGAATGTAACACCCCAGGATTTCATAGTACATTATCTCTTAAAAATAATTCAATATCTTGGGCTACACGCAACATTGGTAATTTTCTGATAACTTTTATATTTTGATGAATAGTGAAAAATACTAAATATTAATTGAAAAGAACTTTTTTAATTGAAATAATTTATAGTATTAAATTAGTAATTTGAGTGGTTTTAAAGTATAATTAGATTATATTTTTATCATTTAATATATTTTAGTTCATTGGATGTACATTCACATTTAAATTGTACATGACCACATGTTAATATTTTGATAGTTTTTACTTCTTTAAAACCAGCTTTCTGGTTTTGACAATGAGAATTAATTTTAAATTAATTAATGAAACTCATATGTTTTGAATTTGGTAAAATGGAAATCATTTTATTATTCATAATATCAAAATTATATTATGGGGAATTTTTTGTATTTTTCTGAAAACATTCAGTTTTCGATGAATACTGAAAACCTTGCATTATTATTTAAAACCGACTGTTATTTTAATAATTATTGTTTTTATATTTAATTTAAAGTCAAAATAGATACAGAATACCTATATTAGTTCAATGTAATTCATTGGAGTCATTTTATTATAAGATTAGATGTACAAAATTTTATTTAATTTTTTAGCGTCTTTTACCCACCTTCTAGGAACATTTAAAAATTTGTAGAAAAAGTAATTTTACCGCTTCTGTGAATTGAATTTAAAAAATATGAGAGACATGGTTGACATCATTAAATAAAATCTGGTTCAATATGATGAAAATAATTTATGGTGAATAGTAACTTTTGAATTTTATTTACCACGGTTAAAAGTAAATAGGGTAATTAAAGGTAAAATGTTATTATAATTACCCTATAACATGTCCTAATTCTATTGGATAAGTTTATTTCGACAAAAATAAACCTTAGTAATAAAATATGAACCTTTTGGTCCAATTGGATTAGATTAAGACATTTATTATTATTATATTTAAAGAAGAGTTAAAAGTGTTAAATTCAAAGTTTAATAACTAAACCATTTTTAATATAAGGTTATACATAAGATAAATTCGACTATAAGTATTCATTAGAAAGATAAAAATATTTAATACATAATGGTATTTTGTTTATAATTTTTAGACAATAAATAATTAAATTTAGTTATGACACAATGATGATGTGGTAATTACCTGATTAATGAAAGATTAAAATAATTGATATTATAAATATCAATATAAATGTAAATTGAGACTTTTGATTCATTCCAAGAATTTTCTAGGTTAATTTCATACCCTTCATCTTTAAATAACTTTTTTTATTAATTTTCTGGGTATCGAGTATTTCGGGTTGAAGCTCGACTTAAAATTTTTGAGTTCCTATCTAAAAATTGCATGTTTTGGCCTTGACTGCATCCAGCGCACCACGGTCGAAGCCATGCAGCCTCATCCGATTCACCGCACGACCTCGCCCGATTCACCACAAGGCATGCCCAATGTTCCACTAATTAAGTAAAATGAAATGAATATAAAAGTGAGAATAAAATAAAATTTAAAAAATGAGTAAAATAAATTTTAAAGAATTATTTTAAATAATACAATAATTTGAGAAAAATTTATATTGTTATTAGTGTTGAGGATATTTTTTCATTATGTTTTTTGGTAGTATTATTATTAATATTATGAGTGCAATTAGGTTTTATGTTTATATATATATATATATATAGAGAGAGAGAGAGAGAGAGTTTATGTGTACCTTTCTTTTTTTTATCCATTTTCATTTATTCTCCCAATCCCTCTCTATCACTCCAGTCACACCTCCCCAACCACATGGATTGTGCCACATCCCCGTTCCTCCCCAAACCCTATAATGGAACCCCTAATAACCTCCTAACACATCACCGGATACCTCCCTCACTGGCCTACCCTTCCCGTCGTGCGACCCCCCCCCCCCGACCAGTCTTGGATGCCCGCTGCTCCAGCCCTGCTCGGCCCTCCGCATTACACCCTACTCCACCCCAGCCCCCTCACACCGCATAGCCCCTATTCAGCCACTCTCCCACCTCCCTCACCTTCTTCCGAAGAACTGGAATCCTTACCTGCGCACACCGCCCGTGGCCGGATCCCTCCTCCCGGCCAACCCTGTCTGATCTGCGTCGTCACCTCTCTACGCATCGCGCCCCTGCACACCTGTCTGGCCACCGGCCCGTCGCACCCTCTGATATTTCATCTCCTCTTCACCCCCTTGTGTGCAACAATACTGGCTTAACCTCCCCTATTTGGCCGGCATGAACCACTCCAGCATGTATCCCTTTCCCAGCCAGCCCCGTCACATCGGCCTTCCTGATCCCATCTGACTTTCCTCCCACGAACAGCTACTACGCCGCCCCTGCCTCCCCAAATTGTTGCGACCAAGCCTGATGATCCTCCTCCTTGCAGGTGAAACCCTTCTTAGATGGATTTTTTCATGTGTGTCGTACCTCCGCACCACTTCAACGTGCTCGGATAGCCCCCCAATATCCCCACCGCTGGTGCGTTTTATTTAGTTTGGTTGGTTATTCCTTTGGGAGATTTCCAGGTTAGGGTTTTTGTGGTTTTTGGTCTAGTTTTGATGTTATCTTTGGTCCAAATATTGTTTTAGGGTTCCATTGAGTTGTTTGTGGTGCAAATTTGGTCCGTATGAAGATCCGCACAAGATTTGGGAAAAATCAACATTGAGGTAGGTGGTTCCGCGATCAAAAATTATTTAATGAATTACATTTATTTCTTAGTTAATTTATGATGTTATTTGATTAATTATTTTGGGTATGTATTTGGTTTTCTTGATGTTTTCCATGTGTTATTTGTGTTTTGTAGCATGTTCATGTGGTGTGGTTGCGTTCTTTGGTTTAAAACATGTATTTAGTCAATCGTCAGTGTTTAATAATATGTGCAGATAGTTTTCTATTTGTGAAGGTGGTGTTAATCATGCTTTCAACATGGTTTTGCATGTTCTTGGTAATAGGTGAAGGTGTTGTATGGGTGGAATAGGTTGTTGTTTTGAAAACCATGTTTAACTATCCCCTAGTGTTTTATAAATTCTGCATTTGTTTTGTGAAAATGTGCAAAGTGAACGGTTTATGTTGTGGTGTAGCGTTCCCATGAGTTCTGTCCAAAAATAGGTTTGAGTGGACTTTTTTAGTTTAAAGTCATGTTTCATATTCTGAAATTGGTTAATAAAATTTTTAGTGTTCTGTTTAATCGGGAAAAGGGTCTTTCAACTATGCAGTTGGGTTATTAATTGATGTGAGTGGTGTAGTTTGTGTTCTTGACGTGGAGATGGGTGTATTTGGTGATAAAGGAGGGATGGGTTGGTTTTGTGTGTTTATTTGTGTTATGTTTATTTTTAAATAATTTTTTTACAAAAAATTTAATATTCTCTAAATAAATAATTATTAACGATACAGAAATTATTTAACTGAGTTGGGTAAAGTCTTTTAGTGTGTGTATTTTTTCAAATTGATTTCTATGTGTGTGAATGTGTGGCATTGGGTTTAGGTGACACCCATTTTGTTTTATTTTTCTGAGTTTGACTTGAAATATGTAATTGGAACATGTTGATCACAAAAGGGGAAGCATGGGTACTAGGTGGGCGGACTAGATCTAGCGCGCTAGTGATACGGAAGCGGCTCTGGCCTGGTTTCACTTAGCTGGTTTGATGATTACAAAACTAACTAAACATTTAATGATGATTGGAGACCACTCGGTTATGGATGTGTTTCTCTACTTGATTCTCATGCACGAGAATGTATTTTTTTGTGTTTCCTATACTAGTTTTCACCAAGACGCAATGTTCTAGGGTCCCATTCTTTTTTCTAGTACCTATAGGGACTCTCCCACTTTTGGTGCTCTTGGACTACTATACACTCACCGTTGGCATATGGTGTAGCTTGTAGGTTTTCATGAAGGTTTTGGTTTTCTTAAATAAAAGGGTGTTTTTCTTATTTTATTTAAGTTGTTTTCTTTGAAAGCGTTTTCTTTATAGAAACTGTTTCTTTAAAGTTGTTCAGGATTTGGTGTCCTTTCATTTATTTAGCCTGAAATTGTATTTGTCATTTAATTTTTATACGTGGAAACTTTTATTAGGTGACATCTTACTGGGATTTTGGCTCACACCCTACATACACCTTTGGGTGTATGTAGTTTCTATTTCTTCTGTATTCCAGGTCGAAGCGTTGAACTCAGCGACGGTGGTTCAGGTTTCAGTTGGCCTTCTCATGTAGAGTGGTGTCATTGTGGCCTCTCTTTTTCTGGGAGTTTTGAGTCATAGTTTTAGTTTCCACAATTGTCATTTATTTTTAGTTATTGGAACGAGTTGTAGAACTTTAAGTTTGTTTCTACTTTAAGGAATTGTTTGGTTTATAGTTCTTCAGTTTCAGTTTATATATCTTGTTGATTGTTTTATGTATCTTATTTCGGGTAAACTATTCCCACATGTTACTCTTGATACTTGGGAACTTATGTCAGCTCGTGCGGATTGGGAACGCCCTTTGGGCCATGTCACGGACCGGGTCGGGTGCCGGGTCGGATGGAAACTTGTCCTGGTTCATGAAAAAATGGTATCAGAGGAGGTCTGCTCTCTTTGGTCATGTTTTTTTAGGATAAAGTCACAGTAGACTGGACTTAAGGTTTTCGGGACTCAACGTCCTGGCTACGAGTAAGGTGTCTGGCCATCACACCTCTTAGTGGGACTCGAGTTACCAAAGTAAGTTGAGGTTTGTCTGATTCATTGGTCATTGTGGTTAACCGTTTCCAGGGGAAATGAAAAGAGAGTAGAGTAAGGGGTCTCAGTGAGCTCGTAGGGTCTGGCAAGCCATGTGGGGCTGGGGACTTTGTCTTAGACTACTCTTTTTGGTGGTGTTGCAATTGGCGTATGGCCACCAACCATATGTCTCAGTCACCCACCGACACTAGTCTCCTCTTGCATCATCCCTCGTCTCTTTGTTTTGGATTCATGGAAATATTGTTTTTAAGTAAAGATTATTTGGTCTTGAAAAATGTTTTGAAATGATGTGCTTAAAAAATTATGTGTAAGGTTTCAAAAGTGTGGTTTGAATGTTTTGGTTTTGAAAAATGGAAAGGTTTGGTTTTGATCCTTGGTGTTCTCATGGGAAACAACATGCATTAGTCTATATGGAAAGATAAATGGTCAATGGCACGAGCAGATGAATTTCAGGATGGATATGAGGTGGGTGATAGTATGGCACGAGAACATTCATGTGTAAGGCCCATGGGACAACATTGGTGTTTGTGCAACGCAATAGCTTTTCTTTTTTCAAAAAGTTTTGTTAAATGAGAATGCAATGTTTTAGTAGCTTATGATTGTGTGGTGTGTCCTTGTGTTTCTGAAATATTGGATGTGAGGCGTTTCTAGCCGAGAATCCTTTTTGAATGATTTTTGTCTTGAGTTTGAATTTTAATTTGTAAGTTAGTTTGAAAGAACATGGTTAGTGAATTCTTTTTAAAAGTGCTTCGGGAATCCCTTGTAGTGGTTCCCCCTACATGTTTATTGTTCTCTTGTGGTATGTCTTAGTCATTAGACTAGTTTGATTGGGTCCATGGTTTTCTTTCTTGACTAGTACATGTACCCCCCCCCCATAAAGTATTAACATGTGATTGAAGTGCGGCTATGGGTAATTCATCGTTGGCCAACCTTCCAGTTGATTAAAGTGAGGACACTCCCATTTTAGTAATGGTGATAAGTTTGTCACACATCCTTTTTGGTTAAGCGGATCATCTCGTAGCAAGATGAAAGATGTGAGGGGAGTTGAAGGGAGTTTTGGTCTCTTTGAGTTGTCTAAGTCATCAGGTATGAGGTTTGAAACTATTATTTCTTATGGTCCCCCTGGAAATGGTGAAAGAAAATCCAGTAGGGAAGGTTGAAGGCATTTTGGAATGATCAGCAGTGACTGATGGATTGAAAGGCTTGTAGTGCCCTCATCGGCCGTATGAGTCATGTTTGGTGAAGTCTTTAAGTGTGAGTTCTCTTGAAGAGCAAGGGTGGATTTATTAGGATCCTTCGGGAATCCCTATTTTCCTAGGAGTGTGTCCTCTCAAGGAGTTATAATTTTTCTATTAAAAGGGAATTGTTTATCATGCGTCTTTCCTTATTAAGTTCCTTGGTTAAGGTAAAGATTTGATGCATGTGCATCATCTAAACTCTTACTTTGGTGGATTTTTCATGAGAGAGTAGTTTTATGTCATGGATCATGGTGTTTGTTGGTGTAGTCATGGTTGCGGTGTGGTTACATGTGGCACCAAAATGAGAAGCTTCATTTGGGATTCTTCGATGCCTGACTGCAAGGTAGGAGATGCTTCAATCATTAGGGCTCCAGCCATAGGCCTTAGAGTGAAGCTGGAACATGGTCAAGAAACCCAGGAGTGTATGGGACTCCAACCTTACTTCTATCATCGGTACTGAAAGTAAAGGCAATTCAAATTGTTTTCTATGGTTATTCCATTCCAAACGAAATGTTTGGGTGTGTAAGGATTCTGTGACTATGTGAAGGTGTGGTCGTCTTGTTACCATCAAGTCCCGATGGTTGCGTCCCACTAAATGTATTTTCTTGTAGTGGTCTGTATGGGGGTTTGTTGGGTAAATTGGTATCAAATTGGAATAGTGTGTGTCCAGGGATGTGAAGATATTGGTTTGTCTTGGGTCATGGTTTTGACGCCCTAATAGTTTGGCCCCGCCCTCCCCGCCCCTTGTGGTGGGGTGTTTGGTCACCATCAGGAAATTTTCAAGGTTTTGTATATTCTTTCAACTCTAATGGTGGGGAGACCCATGATAAGTCTCACTCAAATGCCTCTGGAATGAATCAGTGTTGGTCATCTTCTTAATGGTGGGGAGTCTGGTCGGGCCTCCCCATGTCGGTTTTCCAATCTCACCTTGGGTGTTGGTAGGTTCTTAATGGTGGGGAACCCCTATGGGATTCCCCATGATGACCTTTGGTTATGTTCCTTTCCTTGATCAATCAAATTGAGGTTTTCTAGCTCCTTGGGATGGGCGACACATATCAAGAAGTATTTTTACGAGTTTCTTGAGTTTGTCTTTTTATTTACCTTCTCTGAGCATGATGTGTTTGTCTCTCTTCAATTTCGTTTTGGTGGGAATCCTCTTTGAAAATTTAAGGGGTATTGTCTTCTACTTTGGGCTTTAATGTTAGTTATGGATTTCCAGGGATAGGAAGATTTATGGTGGGGAGTATTGTCACACCCGTCGTCTTTAAATAAATTATTTTCATTAATTTTATGGGTATCGAGTATTTTGGTTTGAAGCATGACTTAAAATTTTTGAGTTCCTATCTAAAAACGCATGTTTTGGCCTTGAGAGCATCCAGCACACCACGGTCGAAGTCGTGCGACCTCGTCCGAGTCACCGTGTGACCTCACCCGGTTCACCACAAGGCCTTCCCGATGTTCCACTAATTAAATAAAATGAAATGAATATTAAAGTGATAATAAAATAAAATTAACAAATGGAGTAGAATAAATTTTAAATACTTTTTTTAAATAATACTATTATTTCAGAAAAAATTATATTGTTATTATTATTGAGGATATGTTTTTTTATTATGTTTTTTGGTAGTATTGTTATTATTATTATGAATGAAATTATCTTTTAAGATTATATATATATATTAGTTTATTTTTACCTTTCTTTTTTTATCCATTTTCTTTAATTCTCCCCTCCCTCTCTCTCACTCCCGTCACACCTCCCCACCCACCTGGATCGCACTTCTTCCCCCTTCCTCCTCAAACCCTAGACCGGCACCCCTACTACCCTCCAAAGACATCGCTGGATACCTCCCTCGTTGGCCTCCCCTTCCCGTTGTGCAACCCCCCCCCCTGCCGACCAGTCCCGGATGCCTGTTGTGCCAGCCCTGCTCAGCCCTCCGCGTCGCTCCCTACTCCGCTCTGGCCCCCTCACACTGCACAGCTCCATCTCCAACCACCTTCCCGCCTCCTTCACCTCTTTCTGATGAACCAAAATCCTTACCTGCGCACACAACTCATGGTCATATCCCTCCTTCCGGCCAACATCATCTGATCCGTGTCATCGCCTCACAGCGCACCATGCCCCAGCACTCATGTCCGGCCACTGGCTCATCGCACCCTCCAATATTTCGTCGCCCCTTCACCCCCTTGTGCACAACAAGCCTGACACAACCACCCCTCTTTGGCTGGCACAAACTACTCCAACAAGTATTCCTTTCCCAGCTAGCCTCGTCGCAACGGCCTTCCCGGTCCCCTCTGGATTTCCTCCCACGGACAGCTTTTGCGCCTCCCCTACCACCCCTGTTGGTTGCGACCATGCCCGGTGCTCCTCCTCTGTGTGGCTGCAACTCTTCTCAGATGGATTTTTCTAGGTTTGGCGTAACTCTACACCTCTCCAACGTGCTTAGACATCCCTCCAATATCTCCATCGTAGGTGCGTTTAATTTAGTTTGGTTGGTTATTCCTTTGGGAAATTTTCAGGTTATGTTTTTTTGTGGTTGTTGGTCTAGTTTTGATGTTATCTTTGGTTCGAATCTTGTTTTAGGGTTCCATTGAGTTGTTTGTGGTGCTTATTAGGTGCGGATAAATATCCACACAATATTTGAGAAAAATCAACATCAAGGTACGTGGTTCCATGATTAAACATTATTTAATGAATTACTTTGCTTGATTAGTTAATTTATGATGTTCTTTGATTAATTATTTTGGGTATGGATTTGGTTTTATTGATGTTTAACATGTTCTAGTTTTGTTTGGTAGCATGTTCATGTGGTGTGGGAGTGTTCTTTGGTTGAAAACATGTATTTATTCAATCTTCAGTGTTTAATAATATGTGTGGTTAGTTTTCCATTTGGGCAGGTGGTGTTAATCATGTTTTCGACATGGTGTTGCATTTTCTTGGTCATAGGTGAAGGTGTTGTGTGGGTTTAATAGGTTGTTTCTATGAAAACCATGTTGAACTATCCCCTCGTATTTTATAAAGTCCGTGTTTGTTTTGTGAAAATGTGCAATGTGCACGGTTTTTGTTCTGGTGTAGCGTTCACATTCATTTTGTCCAAAAAGACATTTGAGTGGGCTTTTGGAATTTAAAGTCATGTGTCATATTCTGAAATTGGTTAATAAAATTTTTGGTGTTTTTTTTTAATCGGGAAAAGGGTCTTTTAACAGTACGGTTGGGTTTTTAAATGATGTGAGTGGTTCAGTTTTTTTTCTTGACGTGGTGTTGGGTGTGTTTGGTCATAAAGGATAGTTGAGTTGATTTTGTCTGTTAAGTTGTGTTTAGTTTTTTTTTAAGAATTTGTTTACAAAAAATTTAATATGTTTTAAATAAATAATTATTAACGATGCAGGTATTGTTTAACTGATTTGGGTAAAGTCTTTTAGTGTGCTTATTTTCTTCAAATGGATTTCTGTGTGTGTGAAAGTTTAGCGTTAGGTTTAGGTAACACCCTATTTTTTTGTCTGAGTTGGACTTGAAATGTGGAATTGGAACTTTTTGAGCACAAAAGGGGAAGCCTGGGTACTAGTTGGGTGGACTAGATCTAGCACGCTAGTGATACGGAAGGGGATCTGGCCCTGTTTCACTTAGCTGGTTTGACGATTACAACACTAACTAAAATTTGAAGGATGATTGGAGACCACTTGTTTATGGATGTGTTTTCCTACTAGTGGCTTGTACACTAGAACATATTTTTTTGTGTTTCCTATACTAATTTTCACTAACATGTGATGTTCTAGGGTCCCATTATTTTTTCTAGTACCTATAGGGCCTCCCCAACTTTTGGTTCTCCTAGACTACTATACACTCATCGTCAGCATATGGTGTAGATTTTGGTTTTTCTTGAATGTTTGGGTTTTTTTAAATAAAAGGGGTTTTTTATTTTATTTAAGTTTTTTTCATTGAAAGTTCTTTCTTTATATATATTGTTTATTAAAGTTGTTATAGAATTGTTTTCCTTTCATTTATTTACCTGAAAATGTATTTATCATTTAATATTTATACTTGGAACCCTTTATTGGGTTACGTCTTACTGGGATTTTGGCTCACACCCAACATACAACATTGGGTGTATGTAGTTTCTGTTTCTTTTATATTGCAGGTCGAAGCATTGAACTCAGTGATGGTGGTTCAGGTTGCTATTTTCCTTCTCATGCAGAGTGGTGTCGTTGTGGCCTCTCTTTTGTCGGTAGGTTTGAGTCAATGTTTTAGTTTCTGTTGTTTTCATTTCCTTTTAGTTATTAGATCGAGTTGAATAACATTAAGTTTGATTTTAGTTTAAGGTCTTGTTTGGTTGATAGTTCTTCAGTTTTATTTTATCTATCATATTGATTGTTTTATGTATCTTATTTTGGGTAAATCATTCCCACATGTTACTCTTGATACTCGGGCACTTGTGCCAGCCTGTGGGGATTGGGAACGCCCTTCGGTCCATGTCGTGGACCGGGTCAGGTGTCGGGTCGGATGGTGACCCCGCCTGGTTTGTGACAGTTAATATTACATGTTAGGGTTGATTTAATGTATTTTTTTTTGAAGTAATTAGGTTTTTTTACTTTTACAAAAACTAAATACTAAATAGTGTCAAAATTGACATACATGAGTTTTTTAAAAAAATATTATATTACTAAATGATATAATATTCCTAAAAATCTATGGTCTAGCCAAAGGACTTATATAATGATATATATGTCATTAATTAAGTACATGAGGTTCTCTTGGAATTTTATAGTATGTTTATTAACCATGTAATTTAAAAATACAAATATACATTGTAAAAGTTAAACTATTTAACTAAGAGTTAAATATAAAGGATAGGGTAAATATGGTGACCTAAATTTGTCTAAAACCTATTGGTTGTGAGGATTTAGACCCATATCAACATTATCCTAGAAATTAATTCATTTGTATCCATTATAAATGGAAAATTATTTTATAATAAAATAATACTTCAAGATTTTCTTAATGTGACCCTCACCACTCTTATAAAAGGGTACTTCCCCTTATCTTAAAATCACACTTTCAAAGCCATTTGGCTTGGACAACCCCTACTAAAATATCCTCGCAACTACCCTCACTTCAACGTATATGCCTTAATTTGATTAGAATCCAACCTAAGGATCCTTTTTGATCAAATCAATAGGAAGAACCCAAAGAATAGGTAATTACTTCATCACCTCATTCAAAGTTCTTTTCTTCTTCCACTTCCTCTTTCTTTGTTTTCTTCCATACTAAAATAATAACTACAGTACCTTATACATTCTGAGATGTTATTATAAATATGTTATAACCATATTTATTTTTCTATCCATCATATGAATGAAAAAATCACCATATGTTTGTACGTACGGCTTACCGTCTCCATGTCGTGGTGTAGTTCGTTATTCAACATTTCATTATTTCGAAGGGTATAATAATAGGTATAATTGATGTAAATAATAAATATAATATGTTAATTATTCTTTATATATAATATACCATAAAATTACATATTATTTTAGAATCAACATATTGATATTGATTCTCGTGCATACATACATCTTACCGTCTCCACGACGCGATGAGATTAATTTCCGCATTCACCATTCAATGAGGATTATAAAAAATATATATTATTAATAAGTATGTAATATATGACATAATAATGCTACTATAAATATATATGTGTGTGTGTGTGTGTGTTTGTGTGTGTGTCTGTTTGTATGTAGGTATTTACATATATCTCATTCACTTACTTCCGTTCAATACGATATGAAAATGCAAACGGCATTTATGCATACGTATAGCCTACCGTATCCATAAATGGTGTTTTCCATTTTATATATATCTATTATACATATTTATATTATGAATATATATGATATATAAATAATTTTTTATATTATATAATCAATTAAATCATGATATAAGTGATATGATCAAGACTAACAAGTTAAAACATGTACGATAGAGAAAGCGATTATTACCCGAAATGTTATTTTATCATAGAAATTATTATTAAATTGGTTGTATAAAGCAATAAATAAATAAAGTATGATATCATAAATATGAATATGGTTCTAGTAAAATTTAATAACTAACTATGGTCATTATACAGAATGCTAAACGTACCCTCAACCAAAGGAAATTACAAGGTAAGGGTTAAGTCCTCAATCTCATTATTATCTGAGACTGCTTATGTGTAAGTTTTTACTGGAAAATATTTATTATCCATGTTCATGTGTAATAAAATACTTTTCAAAAGGATTATTTTTAAGGAACTCTTTAACTAAAAAATCATTTTAAATGGTTTAAATATTTATTCTTCTAAATCATTCCCATTAATTTCCATGTTTTTAAAATGGTTTTAAAGATTTATTAATATGGACATGAATGTTTTAAAATTTTAATTCCTTTAAAAAGTTTCAAAGTGGTATGGGGAACTTTGATTCAAAAATTTATTTTAAATTTATTCCATTCTAAATCATGTGACTTATAAATGATTACATGAAAAAGGGATATTTCTATCAAATAGTTTTACTAATCATTTTCAACTATGTCAACATCATTTACTAGATATTATTCATGATTGAGGTTTATTTATTTTAATACAATTTTCTATATTGTATTGAATGAGTTATGATATTTTTGACTATGGATGTATTGTTTTTATACCATTTAGGGTTTATGGTTTAAGCATTGACATTTCATATGCTAGTTTTAATACGAGTGTTTATGTTATGTTTCAATATTTTCATATGAGGAATGAATTGGACTTATTAAGTGAAGGGTGGAGCCCACTATAGCTCCTCGATGCATTGGTAGGTCTCTTGAGATAAAATATTGTCTTGGAACAAGGCCTTGAAAAATATTTATTTGTAATCTTGGAACGAGGCCTTGACTATGTGGTTATGATTTCCAGCATTATGCATTCCATCATTATGAAATTAGCTATTGATATTACATGTGATTATTCTACTAGTAGAATATCTATGTGAATAAGTAAATGGAATTATTAGATTAATATTTTTTATATTATATGGAATTTTAAGTTTAAAATTCTTTTTTTAGTCTTATACATTGACTTAAATGTTTATGCTTATTTATGATAGTTTACACTATTTTGTTATCCTTACTGAGTATCTGAGCTCACCCCTTTATTATGTTATATTTTTTCCAGGATGCAAAGAAGTGTGTTATGCTTGATATTTGTGGTTAAGATAAGGGAATAATTGTGTTATCAAATGATTATTTATGTTTTGTTTTATTTTCGAAATTTTCATGTAACGTTCATATATGTAATCTATTTTCCAAGACTACTAAACTGATTAGTCCATTGGGACTTGATTCCTTGTAATCAAGCCAATGTATTAAAATAATGCACTAACTATAGATCTTCAATATGTTCACCTACCTTAAAACTTTTGGACTGTGAGTTTGGAAAGAAGTATTTTGGATAAGTCTAAAGGTTGGAATGAATTAAGTTAGACACTGGATACTATTGTTTAAGGTTAAAACATTTCTTTATATTATTTATGGATTTTTATAAAAAGGACAACCTAGAGGGCGGGTTATAACCCGTCGCGTCTGAGAAGGCTGCGAGACTTGAACTTGCAACTGAAGGGAGACAAGGGTGCATCACCTACCACTGGCCAACGTGATATCCTAGTTTGTATAATGTAAGTTCTTTTAAATGTTATGACAGATGAATTATAAATTCCTTAATTTTGGAACCCTATATGATTATGATAAATAGAATATTTTTGATTTCTATTACCTTTTAGAGTGAAGGATGGGTTTATGGTAGAATTTAGTTTAAAGATGGAACTATAATTGTCAATTATTTTTTCTCTTATTTTATGAATAAATTAATTATTAAACATTAGGGAAGGGATCATAAAAACAAAAAAAATGTGTTATCCTAATACCTTATATTTTGTTTAACCAATGATATTTAAATCAACATATATTTATGGCTTTGGGGCCATCAATATCCCATCTATTGTTCATCGGTTTGTTATTGATGACGTCAATCACTCCCTATAAATATTTACTTTCTTCCTGTAATTATGTTTTTCAAATTTCCACCAATGTTCTCATATTCTAAATCCTAATTTGGTGGTCACTTTTTCATTTCCATTTCCCTCTTATTAAGACTAAATTTTAGTAACCATATTTTTGATGTTGGTTTTCCACAAAGGTATTTTCTATTTTTAACATTTTATTTTCCAAGAACAATTTCAAATTACAAGGATGAAATTTATTAAAGGATGGGAGAATATAACACCCCATGATTTCATAGCACGTTATCTCTTTAAATTAATTCAATAGAATATGCTACATACAACATCGAGTTTGAGTGCACCATGACTTACGAAACTTGCCGTTCAAAAGGAAATTATGGATATTATTAACTACAGTTTCAATTTAATATACTCCATATAATTTTATCATCCATATTACGTGTTTCATTGACATAATTTAAGAACAAATTCAATTTTTCAGATAAAAAAATTCTTTTTCAAAAATAATGAAATTTTGTCATCCTTTAATGGAGAACCCTTTTTAAATCTAATATTTTACACTTTTATATATTAAATTTTAAAAAAATAAACTTATTATTTAGAATCCAGACATAAAAATTTATTTTGTATAAATTTTTGGTTTTTCTGATAACTTTCATATTTTGATAAATATGGAAAGATATTAAATTTTAATTGAAAACAACTTTTTTAATCAAAATAATTTATTGTGTTAAATAATAAATTTGATTTATTTTGAAGTATAATTAGATTATATTTTTATCATTTAGTTCAATATTGGTCATTAGAAGTAATTTTACATTTAAATTTGACATAAACACATATCAATCTTTTGATAGTTTTTACATCTCAAAAACATACTTTCTAGTTTTGACAATGAGAATTAATTTTAAATTAATTAAGGAAACTTATATGTATTTAATTTGTTAAAATAGACTTCATTTTTGGATTTGTAATATCAAAATTATTTTAGGGTGATTTTTGGTATTTTTCGGAAATCATTCAATTTTTGATGAATAGTGAAAAACATTGCGTTACTGTTTAAAACAAACTTTTTATTTAAATAAATATTTTTAAATTTAAATTTTTTTAAAGTAAAAATAGATACATAATAACTATATTAATCCAATTTAATTAGTTGGAGTCGTTTTATAATAATATTATATATATAAAATGTTATTGATTTTTTTATTGCCTTTTACCCACCTGCTTGGCGCATTCGCAAATTTACATAAAATGTAATTTTAAAGCTTCTGTGAATTGAATTTCAAAAATCTAAAAGTCACTGTTTAAATTAGTAAGTAAAATTTGATTCAATAGGATGAAAAATTTTTTTAATACTAGCTTTTGAATTTTATTTACCACGGTTAAAAGTAAATAGGGTAATTAAAGGTAAAAAGATATTATAATTACCCTAAAACATGTCCTCATTTTATTGGATAAGTTTTTCTTGAACAACATAAACCTTCGGAATAAAATATGATCCTATTTGATTCAATTGGATTAGATTCGGAATTTTTTTATTACTTTATTTAAAGAAGAGTTAAAAGTATTATGTTCAAATTTTAATAACTAAACAATTTTTAATATATGGTTATACATAAGATAAATTCAACTATAAATATTCATTAGAAATCTAAAAATGTTTCCTAAATAATGGTATTTTATTTATAATTTTTAGACATTAAATAATTAAATTTATTTATGACATAACGATGATGCAGTAATTACATTATTAATGAAAGAATAAAATAATTGATGTTATAAATATTAAAATAAATTCAAATTAAGACTTTTTATGCATTCCAAAAATTTTATTTTTTAATATGACATGTTAGGATTTATTTAATTTCATTTTTTCTAAGTAATAAAGTTTTTTTTACTTTCACAAAAACCAAATACTAAATAGTGTCAAAATTGACATAAATGAGTTTTTAAAACAAATACTATATTATTAATTGATATTATATTCATAAAAGTATAATGTTCGGCCAAATGACTTATATAATGATATATATTTCATTAATTAACCACTTCAGGTTATCTTGGAATTTTATAGTATGTTTATTAACAATGTAATATAAAAATGCAAGAACACATTGTAAAAGATAAACTATTTATCTAAGAGTTAAATCTAAAACATAAGGTTGATATGGTGACCTAAAACTGTCTAAAACCTATTGTTTGAGATGTTTTTTACCCATAACCACCTTATCCTTGAAATAAATCCTTTTTTATCCATTATAAACCTAATATGATTGTATAATAAAATAATATTTCAAGTGTTTCTTAAAGTGACACTCATCTCTCTCATAAAACGGTACTTCCCCTTCTCTCAGAATCACACCTACAATTCCATTTGGCTCAGTCAACCCCAGCTCAAATATCCTCCCAAATACCTTAAATTTAACCTTGAGTCCTTAATTTGATCATGGAGTCATCCTAAGGATCCCTTTTGATCAAATCAAAAGGTAGCACCCGAAGAAGAGGTAATTATTTCATCACCTCTTTCAAAGTTCTTTTCTTCTTCCACTTCCTATTTATTTGTTATTTCCATACCAAAATAATAACTATAATACCTTCTACATACTTTAAAATTATTATAAATATGGTAAAACCATATTCATTATTCTATCTATCCTATGAATATCAAAGTCATCATACGTGTGTATGTACAGTTTACCATCTCCACATCGTGGTGTAGTCTGTTATTCAACACTTCATTATTTGGATGGGTATAATAATGAGTATAATATATGTAAATAATAAATATAATATGTTAATGATTATTTATATATGATATACCAACCAATTACATATGATTTCACCATCAATAAAATGGTATTTTTTCTTGTGCATACGTACAGATTATCGTCTACATGAACGCAATGAAATTCATTACCCACTGTAATCATTCAAGAATAATTTTCATTTTACGATTAGAAATAATTTTTAAGAACTTAATATCATTATGGATATGAATAAAATACATCCTATCCATAACAAACATGGATTATAAAATAAAACATATAAAGTAAAATGAATCAGTCAACACCTAAAACAATGATACTACTGAAATATTATTCACAAAACAATATTAGAAGATCATATATGATATTATATTTACGTATGTGTTCCTTTTATAATTTAATAACAATTATTTAACTATTATATAGGAGGTTAACTTACCCTTGACCAAGGAAAAGTACAAGGTAAGGGTTAATTCCTCAATTTTCATTATTATTCATTATTTTTTATGTGTATCTTTTTACTGGGACATATTTATTATCCATGTCCATGTTTTATAAAAGAGTTCTCAAAAGGATTTTTTTACGGGACTCTTTAACTAAAACATCATTTTAAATGGTTTAAATATTTAATATTCTAAATCTTTCTCATTAATTTTCATGTTTTTAAAATGGTTTTAAGGATTTATTTATAGGACATGAATGTTTTAAAATGTTAATTTCTTTCAAAAGTTTAAAATTTGTATGTGAAACTTAGATTAAAATTAGTCTTTTAAATATCTTCCTTTCTAAATTTTTGTGAATTTTAAATGATTACATGAAAACGGGATATTTACCTCAAATAGTTTTACTGCTTATTTCCAACTATGTCAAAATCATTTACTATATATTATTCATGATTGAGGTTTATTTATTTTAATACAATGTTCTATATTGGATTTAATGAGTTATGATATGTTTGACTGTGGATGTATTGTTTTTATATCATTCATGGTTTATAGTTAAAGTATTAGAATTTCATATGCTAGTTTTAATATGATTATTTAGGTTATCTTGCAACCTTTTCATATGGGGAATGCATTAGACTTAGTAAGTTATGGGTGGAGCTCGCTATAGCTCCTCGATGCATCGGTAGGTATCGTGAGACAAACTTGTGTCTTGACATAAGGCCTTGAAAAAATTTTATTTTTAGTCTTTTAATTAGGCCTTGACTATGTGTATATGATGTCTATCATTATGCATTCGATCATTATGAAATTATCTTTTGATATTCCATGTGATTATTCGACTATTAGAATATCTGTGTGAATACGTAAATGGAATTATTTGATTTATCTTTGCTATATTATACTTAACATTAAGTTTAAAAGGATTTTGTTTTATTCATATACATTGCCTTAAATGTTTATGCTTATTTATGATAGTTTCCACTATATTGTTATCTTTACTGAGCATCTGATCTCATCCCTTTATTATGTTTTATTTTTTCCAGGATGCGAAGAAGTGTATTATGAATGATATATAGGGTTAATCTAGGGGAATAATTTTGTTCTCAAAGGATTATTTATGTTGTGTTTTATTTCAGAAATTGTAATATAACATTCATATATGTAATCTATTTCACAATACTGCTAAACTGACCGGTCCTTCAGGACTTGATTCCTTGTAATCATTCCAATGTATTAAAACAATGCACTGACCCTAGCTGAATAAAGGAAGTATTTTTAATACATTGGAGTTTAAAATATTATTGGATTTAAAAGGTATATTTGGTATTCTAAAAGGCATAAGGGAGCATGAACATATTCAATAAGTTTTTATAGAAATTCAGGGTATTACCACGTTTTAAGAGAATACATGATGAATGTATTCACATGTTATTATGTGGTAGAAGAGATATTCATTATTTTTACCTTCCTTAAAAATTTTGGACACTGAGTTTGGAAAAAAGTATTTTGGATAAGTCTAAAGGATGTAATTAATTAAGTTGGACATTGGATACTATTTTTTAAGGTTAAAACATATCTTAAGATTATTTTTGGATTGTTATCAAAAGGAAAACATGTAGGTCGGGCGACAACTTGTCGTCTCCGGCAAGGCCGTGAGACTTGAACCCATAGCCGAAGGGAAACAAGGGTGCATCACCTACCACTGGCCTACATGAGGTCCTAGTTTATATAATGTAGTTTGTTTAAATGATCAGATATATGAATTATAAATTCATTTTTTTAAAACCTTATACGATTAGGATAAATATAATATTTCTGATTTCTATTATTTTTTTGGAGTGAAAGAAGTGTTTTTAGTAGAAATTAGTTACAGGATTAAACTCTACTTGTTAAGTATTAATTTTTGTAATTAAATGAAGAAATTAATTCTTAAACCTTAGGGAAAGGAACTTAAAACCAAAAATTTGTTATCCTAATACCTTATGTTTTGTTGAACCGATGATATTTTAAATAATCATAGATTTATGGCTTTGAGGCCTTCAATTTTCCATATATTGTTCACTTGTTTGTGATTGATGACCTCAATAACTCCATATAAATATTAATGTTTTTCCTCCAATTATGTGTCTATAATTGCCACCAATGTTCTTCTACTCGAAACGCGTATTCATTGGTGACTCTTTCATTTCCCTTTCCCTTTTATTAAGACTAAATTTTAGTAACACTACTTCCAATGTGGGTTTTCGAAAAACGTATTTTCTATTTTAAACCTTTTATTTTTGAAGAACAATTTCAAATTGTGAGGAAACAATTTATTGAAGGAGTATAGAATGTAACACCCCAATATTTCATAGTATGTTATCTCTTTAAAGTAATTCAATAGCTTGTGCCACATGCAACACCGAGTTCAAGCACACCACGACTTACCAAACTATGTGTTCAAAAAGCAGTTATGAATAGAATTTACTGTATTTTGAATTTTATATACTCTATAAAATTTTAAAATCCATATTTTTGGTTTCTTTGACATAATATATGAATAAATTCAATTTTTCAGATAAAAGAAGTAATTTTCAAAAAATGCAATTTTAATGCCTTTTAATGGAGAACCCTTTTTAAATCCAATATTTGACACTATTATATATTCAATTTGACAAAATAAACTTATTCTTTAGAAGTGGGACATAAAAATTTAGTTTGGGTAAATTTTTGGCTTTTTTTGATAACTTTCATATTTTGATGAATAATGAAAAATACTAAATTTTAATTAAAAACAACTTTTTTAATCAAAAACAATTTATATTGTTATTTTATACATTTGAATGGTTTTTAAGTATAAATATATTATGTTTTTATAATTTAATAAAAAAAATTTCATTGGAAGTGATTTTACATTTAAATTGGACATAAACACATATAAATCTTTTGATAGTTTTTATTTCTCAAAAAACATGTTTTCTGGTTTTGATAGTGGGAATTAATTATAATTTATTTAATGTAACTTTTATTTTTTTAATTTTGTAAAACTGAAATAATTTTGGAATTCGGAATATCAAAATTATCTTTGGGTGATTTTTTGGTATTTTTCTGAAAACTTTTAATTTTTGATGAATAGTGAAAAATACTGCATAGTACATAAAAACCGAATTTTTATTTAAATAATTATTTATTTTATTTAAATTTATTTTAAGTCAAAATAGAAACATAATACCTATATAATTTCAATTTAATTCATTGAATTCATTTTATGATAAGATTAGTTATATAAAATTTTATTGAACTATTTAACGCCTTTTGTCCACATTCTGGGCACATTTGCAAATTTGCATAAAACTTAATTTTACCACTTCTGTGAATTGAATTTCAAAAATCCAAGAGAAATAGTTGACATCAGTAAGTAAAATTTCGTTCAATAGGATGAAAATAATTTTTTGTGAATAGTAACTTTTGAATTTTATTTACCATGGTTAAAAGTAAATAGGTTAATTAAAGGTAAATATCATATTATAATTACTCTAAAACATGTCCTAATTCTATTGGATAAGTGTTTTTCTATCAAAATAAACCTTGGTAATAAAATATTATCCTCTTTGATCCACTTGGATAAGATTAGGACATTTAATATTATTTTATTTAAAGAATGGATAAAAAGTGTTAAATTCAAATTTTAATAACTAAAACATTTTTAATACAAGGTCATGAATAAGATAAATTATACTATAAATATTAATTATAAATATAATAAGATTTCATACATCATGGAATTTTTTTTATAATTTTCAGACAATAAATAATTAAAGTTATTTATGGCACAATAATGAAGCAGTAATTACCTTATTAATGAAAGATTAAAATATTTGAAATTATAAATATCAAAATAAATGTAAATTGAAACTTTTAATGCCATAAACGAATTTTATAAGGGAATATTACATTTTAGGGTTTATTTAATTTTTTTTTGAAGTAATAACCTTTTTATGACTTTCACAAAAACCAAATACTAAATAGTGTCAAAATTGATATAAATGAGTTTTTTAAACAAATACTATATTATTAAATTATTTATTATTCATAAAAATATAATGTTTGGACAAAAGACTTTTATAATGATAGATATGTAATTAATTAACCACTTTAGGTTCTCTTGGAATTTTATACTAAGTTTATTGACCATGTATTATAATAATACAAGAAGACATGGTAAAAGTTAATTTATTTAACTATGAGTTAAATCTAAAACATAAGGTTAATATGGTGTCCTAAACTTGTCTAAAACCTATTTTCTGAGAGGTTTAAGACCCATAACCACCTCATCCCTTAAATAAATCCATTTTTATCCATTATAAACTGAAAATTGTTTTATAATAAAATAATATTTCAAGCTTTTCCTAAAGTGACCCTTACCTCTCTTATAAAAGGGTACTTCCCATTATCTTAATTTCACACCTCCAAAGCCATTTGGCTCAGCCGAACTCGGCACAAATATCCTCCCAACTAACCCTAGTTTATCTTAGAGGCCTTATTTTGATTAGAAAGTCTGCCTATGGAGCCCTTTTATTCAAATCAAAAGGAAGAACCTGGAGAATAGGTAATTATTGCATCATCTCTTTCAAAGTTCTTTTCTTATTTCACTTCCTCTTTCTTTGTTGTTTCCATACAAAAATAATAAATCTAGTACCTTATAAATACTATGATGTTATTATAAATATGTTCCAACAATACTCATTATTCTATCCATCCTATGAATGAAAAAGTCAGAATATGTGTGTTTGTATGGCATATTGTCTTCATGCCGTGGTGTAGATTGTTATTCAACACTTCAATAGTTGGATGGGTATAATAATGATGTATAATTGATATAAATAATAAGTATAACATGTTAATAATTATTTATATATAATATACCATCTAATTACATACTATTTCACCTTCAATAGAATGATATCATCGCTCATGCTTACGTACAGCTTACCGTCTCCACGACGCATTGAGATTCATTTCCACATTCACCATTCAAGGATTATTATAAATATATATATTATTATTAAGTATGTAATATAGGAAATAATAATTCTAATTTAAATATATATATATATATATGTAATTATAGATGTCTCATTCACTTACTTTCATTCAATATGATAAGAAAATGGAAATTGTGTTTATGGGTACATACGGCCTACCGTCTCCATAAACGGTGTTTTCCATTTCACATATATATCTATTATACATACTTATTGTCTGAATATATATGATAAAAAAATAATTTTTTATATTTTGTAAACAATTAAATCATGATATAAGTTATATGATCAAGAATAATAATTTAAAACCCATATAATAAAGAAAATTATTATTACCCGAAATGTTATTTAAACATAGAAATTATTATTAAATGGGTAGTATAAAGCCATAAATGAATCAAGTATGATATCATAAATATGAATATGGTTATATTATAATTTAATACATACTTTAGTCATTATACAGGAGGTTAAACATACCCTTAACCAAAGGAAAGTACAAGGTAAGGGTTAATTTTACAATCTCTTTATTATCCGAGGTTGTTTGTACGTAAGTATCAACTGGGAATTCTTTGTCATCATCATCCCTATTTCTTAAAAATTTATTTGAAAACATTTTTAATATTTATTATAATATGGTTTAAAGTCATTTATACCCTTGTTTTTCTTTTTATAAAATATTTTGAAAGGAATCTTTCCATTATTTTCCAAACAAGGTTTTTTATGACCTTTTAAACAAATTAAGGAAATAATGTTTTTTTATCTTATACTATGGGTGTAGCTATTTTCTTCTGCTATAAAACCTTTGAAGTTTCCCTTACAAGATTATAAGAATATTTTCCAAATAAATGTTTTCTTTTATAATTACTTGACTTTTAAATGATTTCAAAATAGAAAGATGTATTTCTCTCAAATAGTTTTGATTTCACTTATGTCAATATCGTTTGATTGATTTTACACTTGTTTGAAGTTGATTTATTATGAAAAAATATTCCATATTTTTTTGAAGGTTTTGTGTTATGTTTGAATATAGATGTGTTATTTTTATACGATTCATGGTTTATGGTTAAAGTATTAACATTTTTTATGCTAGTTTTAATACGAATTTTTATGTTATGTTTCAACCTTTTCATATGCGAAATGAATTGAACTTAGTAAGTGATGGGTGGAGCCCGCTACAGCTCCTCGATGCATCAGTAGGTCTCATGAGACAAACTAGTGTCTTGGAACAAGTCCTTGACAAATTCTTATTTATAGTCTTGGAACTAGGCCTTGACTATGTGGTTATGATGTTTGGAATTATGAATTCCATCATTATGAAATTGGCTATTGATATTGCATGTGATTATTCGACTAGTAGAATATCCATGTGAATAAGTAAATGGAATTATTTGATTTATCTTTGGGATATTATGCTGAAGTTTAATTTTAAAAGGATTGTGTTTTAGTCTTATATATTCCCTAAAATTTTTATGCTTATTTATGATAGTTACCTCTATATTGTTATCCTTACTGAGCATATGATCTTACCACATTCTTATGTTTTATTTTTTCATGGAATTGAAGAAATGTATTATGATTGATATAAATGGTTAATCTAGGGAAATAATGGAGTTCTCAAGGGATTATTTATGTTTTGTTTTATTTTAGAAATTGTAATGTAACGTTTATATATGTAATTTATTTTAATAGACTATTAAACTGATCAGTCCTTCAGGACTTTATTCCTTATAAGTATGTCAATGTATTAAAATAATGCACAGACTCTGGGTAACTAGGTTCGGGCCGTTACAATTGGTATTATAGAAAGTTTAGTACAAACACTGGAAACTATATTTAGAAAAAATCTGATTAGAGAACATTACCCTAAGCAAATATTTAAGGATTAGTATAGAAGAACTTCCCTAAATTTGGGTAATGAAGATATTTTGTGAATTTTCCAAGAAATAAATCCATGTCTAGATATGATCAGGTAGAGGAGGCTCTGGAACAAATGTACTTAGGAGTGAAAACATCAATAAAGAGTTTAGGGCTTGACCCAGGGTATCCTGGTACGCAACAATGGGCCTTTATTCACTCTTGGTGATGACACTCCTGGAGGATATGCTTGAGATAATTCACATTTTCTTTAAAAACAATTATGAAGGATTTAAGAGTAAACACTTCCTCAAATAAAACAATTTTTATGATTATGGATTACATGCATAAACTATTCAATTTATATTTGGTATTTTACATGTTTTGAATTATTCATTGTGATTCTTAAACTAACCTACTGTTTTCCATTGTTTAGAAATGGTGCCCAGTAGAAGGAATGAGAACTCTTGTAATATGAATGATCCAAATAGTAAGAAGGTTATTATCTTTCATGGTCTTAATCCAACATTTATAAGGGAAATAGTCTCCCACATAATATCATCATATGAAGAAATAGTATCATGTGATAATAAGATAAGTAAAGAATTCTCTGAGTTATATGGCTTTGAAGGGAAGCCAAAGAAGAAGATTATGATGGTAGAGAAAAATATGGATAAAAGGAAGAGGCAAAAGAAATAATTTCCCATATGTGATAATGATGGAAAGAATCACCCTGGGAAGTGATTGAAAGGTATGGGAGTTTGTTATAAGTTTGGAGAAAAAGGACACTAAGTTTAGGATTTCAAGGGAAAGAAAAAGGTTTCAAATGTACAATGCTTCATCTTCATGGAGTTGGGACACTCGAGAATCAATTTTCTATTCATTATAGTATACCCCAAATGATGCTATTGGATAATAATCATGTTATGATACTATAAAGACTCATATTTTCCATGTAATTTTTTTTAAAATTATATGGGATTATTACAAATCTGTTAAAATGGACGGCACATGATTCTAAGGCCTAGTGTTCCAAGAATAAATTTCAGAAATTTTTTTAAGGTATGTTCAATAAACGCGTGAGTGGAATTTTATAAATATTGAACTGATACTCGGATTAAAAATTTGAGGGCATCTTTGAATCTGAAGCGCCGAGATTCACTTAAGGGAGACTACACTTTAACCACAGTAGGACTAGAGAAAAATTTAGAATTTTGGACTTTTTAAAAGAATAAATAAAATAACGTTGTTATTTCATTTATTTCTTTTGTTTCCTCCAATGGAGAAGCGGAAATGTGGGACCAAAGATGTGTCAATCCATTAAATGGATTTACTCTTTAATAATAAGTAACAGTATTGTTGAGAATGAGGAAGTTTTCTAATTAATGAACCCTCATAAATCCCATGAGCATTAGACACTCTCCCTGTCTCCTATTTATATAGAGCTTGGGGAGAGGTATCGACAATACTTTACCAAGAAGTGAAGTGCTGATAAAGTGTCGAGACGCCAAAATCGTAGAAGAAGGAGATGGTTCCAGCGGGAGGTGATGGGTGACACTGAACCACTAATGAAAGTACGGCATACGAACGGTGTCGTTGGAAGCTTGTTGTGGGAAACATGAACTCTGACACTTCCTCGATCGCGGGCATCCTCCATTGTTCTTGAGGTAGGGATTAGATTTTTTTTTAATTCAAGTGGTTATTGAATCCTTTAATCCTCCCTCATGATTACAAGCTAACGCAGAGGGTGAGGGCCTAACGAACCCGACTCGAACTTTCCAATATCTAGCTACCCTTGCATTCTTCATGGAAGACTGCTTGAACAGTGGCATAAACTGAATACGATGGAGGAGTTGCATCATCACGTGCCACAAGAGGAGGCAACAACACTAATCTGTGGAGGTCAGCGAAATGGCCAGCATCAGCCAGTGGAGGAGGAGGTGGGGTGAGCCGTCGTCCACCACCGGTGAGAATGGGGCCATGGCCGAAGCCACGACGGTTGAATGAGGTGGCTGACACACTGGCTGGCCACGAAAGATGAGGGATGTGCGACCAGCACGCCTCTAGTGAGAAAGGGTTCGCGACCAAAGTCATGGAGGAGGAGGAACCCCAACCTCTGGAAGGTTCCATGGAAACCTGATGGTTCCCATGTAGTTCCACCACTTCAGAAGCCGAACAGCCTCTTGGTCGTTCAGAAGACTGGGGGTCTCACCCCCCCCCCCCACGTTGGCTAGGGTAGACCCCACTGCGGGTCTCACCCCCCTTGTGGGATGGGCAACCTCTTTGTGGGTTGGGCAGCCCCCTTATGGGTCGGGATGGACCTTGGCCCTGTGGTCTAATCCCACCGTGGCCCAGCACAGCCGGGTTGAGTCGGGTCGGACCAAACCTAGGCCCAACTGGACCCAGAAACACATAAAGGGTAATTTCGTGAGAACTAGAAGTCTATTTGACAAACCATTAGTGGTGTTGGGATCCTTGTATCAAGACGGCCCTTTTGATATACTCTACTTGAGTTTTGGAGAAAATTAGAGTATGGCCAGTTTAGATCAAACCTGAATCCAACCGGGCCCTCGGAACTAAAACGCTTACAACTCACAAACCTGGCATCCGATTGACGCATCATATGTCGCGTTGGAACCCTTACGACATGGAGGTCCCTTGGGTAACTCCTTTGTGGAGATTAGTGTAGGATGTGTTACAAACTATATCTCAAGGGGCATATTCTACAGAACACGAGCGCACTGGGTGCGAAAAATTCGGTGACAGGTTGTAACGTGATGAAAGAACATCGATCATGTGTGGGTCAACATCTATTGATACTATGTGGGTTAGAATCTATCAGATCCAGTGTGGGTCTGCGCTTAGCGATCCTATGTGGGTCAGTGCATACCGATCTTGTGTGGGTCGGATCTTGTTTGGGTCAGCGAGGGTTAGTACCTATCGATCCTTTGTGGGTCAGCATCATTTCTTCTTTACAGAATAAGATGATCTAGACTTTTGACTAATCATTTGTACTTTTTTACTTGAGTAATACCTGTTTGTGAGCTGAGCCTTTTACCTATGTGGTACTTCTTTCTTCATGGTGTTACCTATTTGGTACTTCTACCTTCATTTTGTTGTCTTCGTGGTGTAACATGTGTGGTAATTCTACCTTATTGGTGTTGTCTTCGTGATGTTACTTGTGTGGTACTTCTACCTTCGTGGTATTTTCTTTGTGTTGTTACCTATGTGGTACTTCTACCTTTGTGGTGTTGTCTTCGTTTGTGTTACATGTGTGGTACTTCTATATTTGTGATGTCACTTGTGTGGTACTTCTACCTTCAATGTGTTACCTTTGTGGTAAACTTCCCTCATGTATGAGATGAGTATATCTTGATAACTTATGTATATGTATGGGCATATACCTAAGTATATTTGATGTCTATCACTCCGTGATTGAGATGGAGGTATTTCTTTGTGGTTTTTCCTTTTTGGAACTTTGGAAGACCTACGGTAGTCATGGGGTCCCTACTGAGTATTGTTATACTCACCCATGTATGGGATACGCCCACACATTGTTGTGTCTTGTGAAAATGACAGAAAACATTGATTGAGACTGAGTGATCCAGGACTAGACGGTGCTCGGAGGTGGATCATTTGGCGTGATGTGACATAGGGATTTCTAATCGTGAGCTATGCCTACCCTTCAGGTAGGATCCTCGGTAGATGATCCAGGAGCTGTTTTTCACATTTCAATTGTATTTTTACTTTCCAGTTGTACTTGTACTTTTTAGTTGGTCTTGTATTCCAGCCCTTTTACTTTCATCACGCTTTTACTACAGCAGCTTACTTCGAGGTTACTTCTTGTTGTGTTCTTGGACTGTGTGTCTGTACAAGTGAAAAGACAATGCTTTCCCATTTTATGGATACACCATTCCGATACTAGTCTCCAGCCCCTAGCCTATGGAAGGAAGGCTTGGGGTAGTCACGGAATGGGCCCTGAGGGATGGGTTGTGACAAAGTGGTATCAGAGGAGTCGGTTCTACCAAAGAACTGGGACTCTGATATTTTCAGTGTGTCAATAGTGTTAAGTGTTATTAGTGTTGTTTTCAGTTTAGGGAATCCAAAGTTGGTACAGTGGATGAAATATCCATGCACCAAGACCCTGACTTCTGATTTCTGACTTAGTGCACGAAAACACTTATTGCATGTGTTTTGCAAAAAAAAATTATGATCTCTTCCAGTCATCTCACCAGGTATAACTTATTGAACATGGAACACCTATCTTCTTTCAGGATTCTACTACATAGATAGCCATCCAGGATTCCCGAGAGAGTACACAATGACAGCCCCCTGAGTGATGAGGCCACGATGCAGGGCCCTCTTACAGCGTTAGCACCTACCGGTGGTGTACCAGCAACACCACTACCTGTTGGGCATCCGTTTCCACCAGCCCCACTAGCAGAGGATGCACGCCTACTGAGTGCGTTGCATGAGTTTCAGCGACAAAGGCCTTCGAGGTTCTGAGGAAATATGGACCTGAAGTCAGCTGAGGACTCGATGGAGGCTATATTCATAGTTTTCTTCTTGTTTGGGACACCACCTGACCTTATGGTGATCATAGTAGCCAGTATTTTTCAGGAAGCAGTAGGGAAGTGTTGGAGATTGATGCTTCAGATACACAATGATGTGACCATAATCTGGGTAGACTTCGAGGGCCTTTTTAGGGCATAGTTCGTCACAACGAATCTATGGTCAAGTTATATACCGAAGATGATGCACTGACAGCAGGGCAGCATTATTTTGGACTAGTACTCAGTGAGGTTCACTAATCTCTCTCGATACTCTGCTAACATGGTATGAGACCTTTTCCTTAGGGCCCAGACCATTGAGAAGGGTCTCTGATGGGATATTATAGCATTGATGATATCTCTCAGCATTTCTATGTAGGATGGGGTGCTAGAGTAAGCACTTTTGGTGGAGAGATTCCTAGATGAGCAGGCACCGACGGCGAGAGCTACCACCAGACGTCGGGTAGCAGAGTCATCTGTAGCAAGTAGTAGACAGATGATGCAGGGGCCCAAGAAGGATAGACCTTCTGTTGGATGACCATAGGATGTAGGGTCGATGGTGCGAGGCTCACAGGACATAGGAGGACTGCTGAGGAGTAGGAAGTGCTACTCATATGGCGGGCAGAGTCACATGGTTCACGACTACCCGACCCGTCGTACGGATGACCATCAAACGGTCGAGGGACCGCTGAGGCAGAGTCATAGATTTGATCGAGGAGGTCCACAAGAAGCTAGAGTATGTAGAATAGGATATGTTCATGCAACAGGCAGTGGGCAGTGATTTGGGGTTCTACCGCCACCACCTTCAGGTGGTCTACCCCGACCACAGGGAGCAGGTGGACAGGGATGAGCTCAGATCCAGGCAGTTGAGGCCCACGACCACGATGCTTCAAAGATTATTTGAGGTACGATATGTGTCTACTCCACCTTAGTTTCAGTACTTATATACACAGGTGTCAGTCACTCTTTGATTTCCACTACCCTTGTTCGATGCTCGGAGATTCCGGTGGAGCCATTGGCTCAATCCTTACGGGTAGAGACTCCTACGGTAGAGGATTAGACAATTACACAGTGGTTTCGGCAATGTGATATAACTCTATGAGGTGAGAGGTTTGGCTGGGATCTTCTAGTAGCGATGTCGAGGCCTTACGACATCATCTTGGATATGGATTGGTTATCCATAGTCAATGCTCATATTGACTGTATTAGGCACAAAGTGTGGTGTGTCCGCAAGGATGGAACCTGGTTTTCTTTCACTAGTGAGAAGGGAACCTTTGCAGCATTGGATTGACATACCCAGAGGAGGGTGAATCCAATCACATATCATTTGGATAATTTTACCCTCGGAGCAGTAGATGTTGAGAGTCCAAGCTATCATGTAGTGGTGGACCAGTATGTCGATGTCTTTCCTGATGATATTTTGAGACTACCTCCACACAGAGTGGTAGAATTTTACATTGACCTATACCCCTAGACGACACTGATATTTACACCATCATATCAGATGGCTCCCAGGGAGCTTCGTGAGTTATGGGTACAGATGGAGGACTTGCAGAGATAGGGGTTCATAAGGCCCATCATTTCTCCATGGATAGCCTCGATTTTGTTCACCAAGAAGGAAGATGAGAGTTTGAGACTCTGTGTGGACTATTGGAACCTAAACCAGGTGATCGTGTAGAACTAGTATCAACTTATAATGATTGGTGATCTTTTCAATTATATGAATATAGCTCATTGTTTTTCAAAGATAGAACTCAGATGAGGATATCATTAGATCAGGGTGCGAGATGAGGATGTGCAGAAGACGGCCTTCAGATGTCGGTATGGCCACTATGAGTTATTGGTTATGTCATTAGGAATGACTAATGCCCCATCAGTGTTCATGGGAATCATGAACCTGATCTTCCAGCCATACCTCAATCTCTTTGTGGTGGTTTTCATTGATGACATATTGATATACTCAGTGTTAGAGGAGGAACATTCCTATCATCTACAGATAGTTATGGATACACTCTGAGAGAACCATCTTTAAGGTAATCTCTCAAAGTGAAAGTTATAGATACGAGAGGTCCACTTTTTGGGACACATTATCTTGAAGGCTGGAGTTGCAGTGGATCCATCAAAGATAGAGGCTGAACTTTATTGGGATCCACCCAGGAGTGTGAATGAGGTGCATAGTTTTCTAGGGTAGGTTGGATACTACTGGAGATTCGTGCCTGACTTTTCCAGAGTTGTGAAACCCTTCTCAGCATTGATGAGGAAGGGACAACCCTTCGTATAGATAGAGAGATGCCAACAGAGTTTTCAAAAGCTGAGGCAGAGACTGATGAGTGCCCCCATCTTGAGTCTACCAGAATAGGGTTTTGGGTATGTATTCTACTACGACACATCAGGGTCCATACTTGGATGTTCCCTAATGTAGGAGTGAGCAGTGATCGTTTATGATTCGTAATAGCTAAGACAACATGAGCTGAACTACGCTACCCATGACCTAGAGTTAGCAGCAGTGGTCTAGGCCCTGAAGATGTGGTGACCTTACTTGATGGGAGAATGTTTTATAGTCTACTTTGATCAAAAGAGTCTCTGGTGTATATTCTCTCAGAAGGACCAAAACTTGAGACAGCGGAAATGGTTGTATTTCCTCCAAGACTATGAATTTGAGATCCTCTATACTCCCAAGAAAAGTAATTTAGTGGCAGATTCACTCAGCAAGAGGTATGGTTTATAGCTGCTGAGTGAGGAAACAGATCAGATAGTTGCGTTGCAGATATCCTTTGTGGATAGAGATGGAGCAGCTTACCTATAGTCTATGACTGTCACTCCCACACTTCTTCAGCGAGTTCAAGAGTCACATCTAGGGTACATTGACTGTGAGGCTCGACGTGCTTATATATCCTCAGGATAGGCACCTAAACGGTTTTTTGAAGGTGGGGAGCACGTCATTCTCTTAAAAGTACATTCCATGGTACTAGTGGCACTATGGGAAGAGCTATTTAGGGAGTTCCATATGTCCTATCTGGCGGTACATCCTGGTGTGGAGAAGACGTACCAAGACCTCCGACATCAACACTGGTGTCTAGGGATGAAGAAAACAGTGATAGAGTTTGTTTCATGATGCCTCACTTGTCAGCAAGTAAAGGTCGAGCATCAGGTTCTGGTGGGCTTAGTGCAACCACTAGAGGTGCCGGAGTGGAAGTGGGATGGAATCTCTATTGTCTTTGTGACAGGGCTTCCATGCACGTCCAGAGGACATTATTTAATCTGGGTGATCGTTGATCGAATCAGAAAGTCAGCCCACTTCCTACCAATCCAAGAGTAGGGATCAGTAGAGGGCTTGGGATGCCTCTATGTACAAGAGATTGTGTGACTTCATGGGGTTCCATTGACGATCATCTCCAATCATGATGCATGTTTTATATCCTGGTTATGGAAGGGATTACAAGAGAAATTTGGGACTCATCTACATTTGAGCCGCACCTTTCATCCATAGACTTATAGTTAGATGGAGTAGACCATACAAACACTGGAGGACATGCTTTGTGCTTGCATCCAAGATTTTGTTATTAGTTGGTAGGATCACTTTCCCTTGGTAGAGTTCCTATACAACAACATCTATCACTCCACCATCAGTATGGACTCATTTTATGCCCTATACGGTCGACCTTGCAAATCACCTCTATGCTGGACAGACCCAGGGGAGTCATCACTTATGGGTCCATAGTTGGTACGAGCTACCACTAAGAAGGTGCAGATCATCCAGGAGCGGATGAAGACTGCACATAGCAAAAAAAAGTCTTACGATGACAGGAGGTAGAGACCTTTGGAGTTTGAGGAGGGAGACCATGTCTTCCAACATTTCTCACCTCAATAAGGTTTACAAATATTTGGTCGAGGCAGCAAGTTATCACTGACTTTTATTGGACCATTTCTGAAATTTCGGAGGATAGGCAAGGTGTCAAATCATTTGCACTTCCACCGCAGTTAGAGAGGATTCATGATGTCTTCTACATATCCCAGCTGAGCAGATACGTGCATGACCCATATCATGTCATCGACCATGGTGATATGGACTTTGATGATGGGACAATGTTTACGAAGGTTACAATAGAGATTTGGGATCGACAGGAGAAGTTCCTTCGTGGATGAGAGATACCTCTGGTGCATGTTTACAGGTAGCACGGAAACCTTGAGGAGAGCACATGGGAGTGGGAGGCTCAGATTCATGCTCAGTACCCCCCATTTATTTTCTTAGTCTATGTTGTGGATTTTTGGGATTAAAATCCCTAAAGTGGGGAGAATATAAAGACCTCGCTTTTCCATGTAATTTTTTTAATTATATGGGATTATTACGAGTCTGTGAAAATTGACGGCGCATGATTCTGAGGCCCGATGTGCCTGAAATAAATTTCATAACTTTTTTTAAGGCACATTTAGTAAACGCACGAGTGGTGTTTTCTAACTTTTTAACTGGTGCTCGGATTAAAAATATGAGGGCACCGTTGAATCCACAATGCTGGGATTCAATTAAGGGAGACATCACATTGACCACAGTAGGAGTGGAGAAAAAGTTATATTTTGGTACTTTTGAAAAGAATAAGTAAAATAACTTTTTTATTTGATTTATTTATTTATTTTCCTCCAACAAACAAGCAACAACTTGGAATTAGTGATGTGTAATTCTATTATATGGCTTGAACTTTCAATATTAAGTAATAGCATCATTGGGAACGAGGAAGGTTCCTAATTAATGAACCCTCATAAATCCCATGAGCATTAGACACCCTCCCCTCTCCTATTTATATGGAGCTTGGGGAGAGGTATCAGCACTGCTTCACCAAGTAGCGAAGTGCTGACAAAGTGACGAGATGACAAACCCGTGGAGGACGGAGTAGGTTCCAATGGGAGGTGACGGATGACACCAAACCATGAACCCAAGGATGACGTATGAGTGGCGTCATAGGAAAATTGTTGTGGGAAAGACGAACGTTGACACTTCATTGATCACAGTACTCCTCCACCATTTTTTGAGGTAGGGATTTTATTTTTGTTTAATTAATGTGATTATTGAATCCATTAATCCTCCCTCATGATTACAACATAACACAGAGGGCATGGGCCTAAAAAACATTTCTCGGGCACTCCGCAACCTTTCTACCCTAGCATTCTCCGTGGAAGACCACCAGTGCGGCAGCATCAACCGGCTACGATGGAGGAAGTGCATCGTCGCGCGCTACAAGAGGAGGCTGCAGCACTAAGCCACGATGATAAGTGGAGTGGTCAGCACCGAGCAATCGCAGAGGAGGTGTGGCATGCCGTTGAGCGCCGGTGGTGAGCACGGGGTCATGGTTGAAGTCGCGGCGGGTGAAGGAGGGGGCAGGCAAACCGGCTGACCATGTAAGATGAGGGTGGTGTGACTCGCATGTCGTGCCCCCCTTGCGGGTCGGGCTACCCACTTACTGGTCGGGCCCCCCAGCTGGTCGGGCCACCCCCTTTCGGGATAGGCAGGACCTCAGCCCAGCAGACTGGGCCCACCATGGCCTAGCCCAGCCGGTTTGAACCCGAATCGAGTCGGGCCAGCCCAGACCGGGTCGGGTCGAACCGGACCCGGGTCCAACCAGACCCAAAAACCCATAAAGGGTCATATCGTGAGAACCAAATGTCCATTTGATGAACCATCTATGGAGATGGGATCCATGGATCAAGATGGTTCTTTTGGTATACTTTACTTGAGTTTTGGAGAAAGTTAGAGTACTTATGGTTTGGATCAAACCCGAATCCAACTGGGCTCTTAGAAGTAAAACGCTTATAACTCACAAATTAAGCATCTGATTGACGCACCATCTATCACATTGTATCCCTTACGACATGGTTGTCCTTTGGGTTACTACTTTTTGGAGCTTAGTGGTGGTCTAGGTACGACCGATATCTCGAGGGGTAGACTCTACAGAACTTGAGCGCACCGGATGTGAGGAATCATGTTGCAGGCTGTAACGTAAAGAAACAACATTGATCCTATATGGGTCAGCATCAATCGATCCTATGTGTGTCAAATTCTATAAGATTAGATGCATTTCAGTGCTCAACAATCCTATGTGGGTAGGCGCATACCAAACCTGTGTGGGTCAGATCCTGTTTGGGTCAGCGGGGGTTTGTACCTATCCATCGTGTGTGGGTCAGCAGTAGTGCTTCTTAACATAATAAGATGATATAGCATTAAGAATAATCATATGTACTTTTTTACTTAAGTTATACAAGTTTTTAAGCAGAGTCATTTACCTAAGTGGTACTTCTATTTTCATGGTGTTACCTTTGTGGTATTTCTACCTTCATGGTGTTGTCTTCGTGGTGTTACTTGTGTGGTATTTCTACCATCTTAGTTCTATCTTCGTGGTGTTACATGTGTGGTACTTCCACCTTTGTAGTGTTGTATTCATGGTTCTACATGTGTGGTACTTCTAAATTAATGGTTTTTTCTTTGTGGTGTTACCTGGGTGGTACTTCTATCTTTGTGGTGTTACCTGTGTGGTACTTCTACCTTCACGGTGTTACCTTTGTGGTAAACTTCCATCATGTATGAGATAAGTATTTCTAGATAACATAGGTATATATATGGGCATATACCTAAGTAGAGTTTATTTCTATCACTTCGTGCTTGAGATGGAGGTCTTTATTTGTGGTTTTTACTTTGTGGAACTCAAGGAGACCTACAAGGGTCTTGGGGTCCCAACTGAGTATCGTTATACTCACCCCAGTATGAGCTATGACTCCACTTTGTTGTGTCTTGTGCAGATGACGAACAACATTGATAGAGACTGAGGGAGCCAGGATTGGACAGTGCTCAGAGGTGGATCATTTGGCGTGACATGACACAGGGACTACTGATTGTGAGTTGTGCCTACCCTTCATGTAGGATCCTCGGTAGATGATCCATGAGCTTTTTTTCACTTTTCAGTTGTATTTTTACTTTCTAGTTGTACTTGTACTTTTCAGTTGGGCTTGTATTCTGTCCCCTTTACTTTCAGCGCACTTTTACTATAACAGCTTACATTGTGGTTTATTCTTATTGTGTACTTGGATTGTGTGTCTATACATGTTAAAAGGTAATGCCTTCTTGTTTTAGGGTTATTCCCTTGGCCTATGAATGGTGGGCTTGGGGTAGCCATGGCACAAGCCCCGAGGGACGGGTCATGACAGATACTATGGTATATGAAGAGGAATGATTAGTGTTCTTATGTTTTTATTAAATAATTATGTCATTTGAGTATAATTTATAAGAATTATAACGTATATAAGTATTGTACTGCAATACCTTTTCATTAAGGTTTTGAGATTTCATGGTAACAAGTAAAGTGGCATTGTTTTAAGTTAAACATTTTAGAAAATATATTGTTTGGGAAAATATAACCCTTAATATGTTTCTGAAACTGAGATAATGATTTCAAAATAATATATAATTGAGTTGGATAAATATATTGGATATTATTTACTACCCTGGAACTAATTAATTGTTTGTTTATTCCATCATTTTTGGAGTCTACAATATTTTTGGATTTGAGGAGTATATCTGTTATTCTATAAATAATAAGGGAGCAGGAACATATTCAATGAGGTTTTATGGTAATTTAGGGTGTAACCATGTTTTAAGAGAATACATGATGATGGTATTCACATGTTATTATGTAGTGGAAGAGATCTTCATTATGTATACCTTCCTTAAAAAAATTTGACTCTGAGTTTGGACAAAAGTATTTTGGATAAGTCTAATGGTTGGAATGAATTTAGTTGGAAATTGGATACTATTGTTTAAGTTTAAAATATTTCTTAAGATTATTTTTGGATTGTTATAAAAAGGACAACCCGGAGGTTGGGTGACATCCCATCACCGCCAACAATGCCACGAGACTTGAACCTGAAGCCAAAGGGCGACAAGGGTGCATCACCTACCACTGGCCTACGTGAGGTCCTGGTTTGTATAATATAGTTTTTTTAAATGATCTGATAGATGGATTATAAATTCATTTTTTTTGAAACCCTATATGATTAGAATAAATAGAATATTATTGAGTTCTATTTTTTTGAAGGAAAGATGAGTTCATGGTAGAAATTAGTTAAAAAATAGAACTCTACTTGTCAAGTATTTTTTTTATTATTCTATGTAGAAATTAATTATTAAACATTAGGGAAAATAACGTAAAACCAAAAATGTGTTCTCCTAATACCTTATGTTTTGTTGAACTGCTGATATTTTAAATCATCATATATTTATGGCTTTGAGGCTATAAATTTTCCATTTATTGTTCACTTGTTTGTGATTGATGACTTCAATCACTCCTTATAAATATTTATGTTTTTCTTCCAATTATGTGTCTATAATTTCCACCAATTTTCTCCTATTATAAACCCTAATTTTGTGGTGACTCTTTCATTTCCTCTTTCCTCTTATTAAGACTAAGTTTTATTAATACTATTTTCGATGTTAGTTTTCCACAAAGTTATTTTCTATTTTCAACCATTTATTTTTGAAGAACAATTTCAAATTGTACGGATGCAATTTATTGAATTATGGGAGAATGTAACACCACAGGATTCCATAGTACGTTATCTATTTAAAGTAATTCAATAGCTTGTCCCACACGCAATACCGATTTCGAGCACACCATGACTTACCAAACTAGTCGTTCAAAAAGCAGTTATGAATAGTAATAACTAAATTTCGAATTTTATATACTCCATATGATTTTATTATCCATATTATGTGTTTATTATACATAATATAAGAAAAAATTCAATTTTTTAGATAGAAGAAGTATTTTTAAAAAAATGTAATTTTATCGCCTTTTAATGGAGAATACTTTTTAAATCCAATATTTGACACTTTTATGTATTCAATTTGACAAAATAAACTTATTATTTAGAAGAAGGATATAAAAAATTTGTTTGGATAAATTTTGGGTGTTTTTTCTGATAACTTTCATATTTTGATGAATAGTGAAAATACAAAATTTTAATTGAAAAAATCTTTTTTAATCAAAATAATTTAGAGTGATAAATTATTAATTTTATTGGTTTTTAAGTATAATTAGATTATAATTTTACCATTTAATTTAATTTTTTGTCATTGTAATTAATTTTACATTTAAATTGGACCTAAACACATATCAATATTTTGATAGTTTTTACTACTCAAAAAACATGCTTTCTGGTTTTGATGATGGGAATTAATTTTAAATTAATTAATGAAACTTATATGTTTTTAATTTTTCAAATAGATATCATTTTTTAATTCGAAATATCAAAATTATCTTAGAATTAATTTTTGGTAATTTTCAAAAAACTTTCAATTTTTGATGAATAGTAAAAAATACTGCATAGTACATTAAAACAGACTCTTTATTTCAATAATTATTTTTTTATTTAAATTTATTTTAAGTAAAAATAGATACATAATACCTATATAATTTCAATTTAATTCATTGAAATCTTTTTATGATAAGATTAGATATATAAAATTTTATTGAACTATTTAACGCCTTTTACCCACCTTCTGGGCACATTTGTAAATTTGCATTAAACGTAATTTTACTGATTCTATGAATTGAATTTAAAAAATCTGAGAGAAAAGGTTGAAATTAGTAAGTAAAATGTGGTTCAATATAATTAAAATAACTTTTTTTGAATAGTAACTTTTGAATTTTATTTACCACGGTTAAAAGTAAATAGGGTAATTAAAGGTAAAAATGATATTATAATTACACTAACACATGTACTAATTCTATTTCATACATTTTTTTAGACCAAAATAAACCTTAGGAAGAAAATTTTATCCTCTTTCATCCACCTGGATTAGATTAGGACATTTATTATTATTTTATTTCAAGTTGAGTTAAAAGTTTTAAATTCAATTTTTAATAACTAAAAAAATTAAATATAGGGTTATGCATAAGATAAATTTTACTATAAATATTAATTAGAAATATAAAAATATTTTTTACATCATGGTATTTTATTTATAATTTTTATAAATTAAATATTTAAACTAATTAATGACACAATGATGAAGCAATAATTTCTTTATTAATGAAAGATTAAAATAATTGATATTATAAATATCAAAATAAATGTAAATTAAGACTTCTGATGCATTACATTAATTTTATAGGTTAATATTACATTTTAGTTTTTATTTAATGTATTTTACTTGAAGTAATCAAGTATTTTTAAATTTCACAAAAATCAAATTCTAAATAGTGTCAAAATTGACAAAAATGGGTTTTTAGAACAAATACTATATTATTAATTGATATAATATTCCTAAAAATCTAAGGTTCATCCAAAGGACACATATAATGATAGATATTTCATTAATTAACCACTTGAGGTTTTCTTGGCATTTTATAGTAATTTTATAAACTATTTATTATAATAATACAAGTGGATATGATAAAAGTTAACCTATTTAACTAAGAGTTAAATCTAAAAGATAAGGTCAATATGGTGAGCTAAACTTGTATAAAACCAATTTTTTGAGTGGTTTTATATTCATAACAACCTCATACACGAAATAAATCCATTTTTATCCATTATAAATAGAAAATTATTTTATAATAAAATAATATTTCAAGCTTTTCCTAAAGTGAACCTTACCTCTCTTATAAAAGGGTACTTCTCCTTATCTTAATTTCACATGTCTAGAGCCATTTTTATTGGACAAAACATGCTCAAATATCCTCCAAACTACTCTCACTTCATATTATAGGCCTTAAATTGATCATAAATCTAGACTAAGTAGCCCTTTTGTTCCAATCAAAAAGAAAAACCCGACGAAGAGGTAGTTATTTCATCACCTCTTTCAAAGTTCTTTTCCTCTTTCACTTACTCTTTCTTTGTTGTTTCCATACCAAAATAATAAATCAAGTAACTTATACAAAAAATTATTTTATTATAAATATGTTACAACAATAATCATTATTCTATCCATCCTATGAATGAAAAAGTCACCATATGTGTATACGTACGGTATACCATCTCCACATCGTGGGGTAGTTTGTTATTCAAAACTTAAATAGATGGATGGGTATAATGATGATGTATAATTGATGAAAATAATAAATATAACATGTTAATGATTCTATATATATAATATACCATCCAATTATATACTATTTTACCCTCAATATAATGATATCATTGCTCATGCGTTCGTACGGCTTATCATCTCCACGACGTGATGAGATTCATTTCCACATTCACCATTCAACGAGGATTATAAATATATATATTATTAAGAATTATATAATATAAAACATAATAATACTACTTTAAATATATATAGGTGTATTTACATATATCTCATTAACATGCATTCATTTAATACAATATGAAAACAGAAATGGCATTTATGCGTACATACGGCCTACCGTCTCCATAATTGGTGTTTTCCATTTCATATATCAATCTATAATACCTACTTATATTATGAATATATATGATACATAAATAATTTTTTATATTTTGGAATCAATTAAATATATATATAAGTTATACGATCAAGAATAAAAATTTCAAACACGTATAATAATAAAGTGATTACTACCCAAAAAGTTATTTTAACATCGAAATTATTATTAAATGGGTAGTATAAATCCATAAATGAATCAAGTATGATATCATAAATATGAATATGGTTATTTTATAATTTAATAACATATTATGGCCATTATACAAGAGGTTAAACTTTCCCTCGACCAAAGGAAAGTACAGGGTAAGGGTTAATTTTACTATCTCTTTATTATCTGAGTTGTTTGTACATAAGTATCTACTGCGAATTCTTTATCATCCTCATCCATGTTTCTTAAAAATGTATTTCAAAAAAAAAATTAAAATTTCTTAGAATATGCATTAAATTCATCTATAGCCTTTTTTAATTTTTATAAAAAAAATTGAAAGGAATATTTCCATTGTTTTCCAAATAAGGTACTTTATAGACTTTTTAACAAATTAAGGTAAGAATGTTTTTTAACCTATACAGTAGGTGTGGCTATTTTACACTGTTATAACACCTTCTACGATTCCCTTACAAGATTATAAGAATATTTTCAAAATAAATGTTTTCTTTTTTAATTACGTGACTTTTAAATGATTTCAAAATAGAAAGAGATATTTCTCTCAAATAGTTTTGATTTCATCTATGTCAACATCCTTTGATGCATTTTAAACTTGTTTGAAGTTTATTTATTATGATATAATCTTCCATATTGTATTGAAGGTTTGCTTATATGTTTGACTATGTATTTTTTATTTTTATAGAATTAATGGTTTATAGTTAATGTATTAACATTTCATATGCTAGTTTTAATACAAATGTTTATGTGATGTTTCAACCTTTTCATATGAGAAATGCATTAGACTTAGTAAGTGATGTGTGGAGCCCGCTATAGATCCTTGATGATTCAGTAGGTCTCATGAGACAAACTTGTGTCTTGGTACAAGGCCTTTACAAAATCTTATTTATAGTCTTGGCGTGAGGCCTTGACTATGTGCTTATGATGTCTGGAATTATGCATTCCATAATTATGAAATTGACTATTGATATTGCATGTGATTATTCGACTAGTTGAATATCCATGTGAATATGAAAATGGAATTACATAATTTATATTTTCCATATTATTGTAATGTTTAATTTTAAAAGTCTTGTGTTTTATTCTTATACATTTCCTTAAATGTTTATGCTTATTTATGATAGTTTTCACAATATTGTTATCCTTTCTGAGCATCTGAGCTCACCCATTTCTTATGTTTTATGTTTCAAAGGATGTGAAGAAGTGTATTATTATTGATATGTAGGGTTAATCTTGGGGAATAATGGATTTTTGAAAGCATTATTTATGTTGTGTTTTCTTTTAGAAATTATAATGTAATGTTCATATTTGTAATATATTTTCCATTACTACTAAACTGATCGGTATTTCGGGACTTGATTCCTTGTAATCATGCTGATGTATTAAAATAATACACTGAATCATAATAAATGGGGTTGGAGAATTATAGTTGGTATCATAGAAATTTTAGTACAAACCTTGGAAACTATATTTATAAAAACTCTGATTAGAGAACATTACCCTAAGATAGAATTTGAGGATTAGTATATAAGAACTTCCTATAATTTTGGTAATGTTGATATTTTCGGAATATTTCATGAAATACATCCCTATCTGGATACAAGCAGGTAGAGGTAGCTCTGGTATAGATGTATCTAGGCGTGAAAACTCCGACAAAGAGTTTTGGGCTTGACCAGGGGTATCCTGGTACATGACAACGGGAATTGTTGCACTCTTGGTTACGAAATTCCTAGGAGATATGCGTAGGATAATTCACATTTTCTTTAAAAACCATTATGAAGTATTTATGAGAAAATAATTTCTCAAAGAAAATATTTTTTATGATTATGGATTATATGCAAAAATTGTTCAAGGAGTAAGATTGATCGATTCATTGATGGGGTAAAACCATTTCTTCATTGAGAATTAGTCTCACAATCCTTCTCATCATACGAAGATATTGTCTGATGTGCTATCAAGACAGAAAAGGAATTCTTTAAGTCTTACGACTTTAAAGAAAAGAAAGAGAAGAAGATATATGCAGAAAACTCTTGAAATGGAAATAAAGGGAGGAAGGGAAAATTTGAATTTCCATCCTGTAGTAAATGTGCGAAGAAACACCTAGGTACTTGCCTGAAGAGAATGGGAGTCTGTTACTAGTGTGGTGAAAAAGGCCACCAATATAATGATTGAAAGGGAAATAAAGAGGTTGTCAATGATGAATTATACAATTGTAAAGAAATGGGCCATTATAAAAATAAATGTACTTACCTCCAAGGAAACTTACCTCAGAAAATACCAAGGGAGCAAGGCCAATATTATGCATTCACTACTACTGAGTTGAAGCTCTGAATGATGTGGTGGTATGTAATTTAATTATTTCCTCAAATTTAGCCAATGATTTATATGATTTTGGATCATCCCATTGTTTCATATCTTCCTAGTTTGCAAAGAAATTTAGATATTTACAATTTTATTTAACAAGGGAGTTTTCAGTCAAAACTCCTAAGGGAAGTATCATTGCAACAAATTTTTATGAATAAGTTCCCATTAGGGTATATAAACGTACTTTATATGCTGATATCATCGTCATACCCATGATTGAATTTGATATAATCCTCAGTATGGATTGATTTTCAGACCATGATGTGAAAATTTATTGTAATAAGAAGGAGGTTACAATTTTCAATGATGATAAAGAGTACCTTATCTTTAGAGTAGAAACATCACCATCTGATTCTTATCTATAACCACCCCCTATAGCTCTACTAAATTCAATTATTGGGGAGGAATAGAATGAAATAACTATGGTTGAGGAAAGTACTATTCAAATAGAGGATGTACCTATTGTGCAAAAATATATTGATGTGTTTCTAGAGGATTTACATGGAAATCCTCCAGAATGAGAAAATGAGTTTTCCATTGATTTAATTCCTGGTTCAAGGCCCATATCAAAGACCCCTTATATAATGGCCACTGTGGAATTAGTGGAACTAAAGAAAGAACTAGATTAATTGAGTAATAAAGGATTTATTAACCCTAGTGTTTCTCCATGGGTATCCCCTACTCTTTTTGTTAAGAAGAAATATGGATCTATGAGGTTGTGCATTGACTATAGGGAGATTTATGTTATACCAATAAAGAGCAAGTATCATCTACCTCGCATTGATTATTTATTCGATCAACTTCATGGAGCTAAATATTTTTCAATGTTTGACCTTTTATCTAGATATAATCATTTTTTGTGTGAAGAAGGAAGACATAACACCCCAAGATTTCATAGTACATTATGTATTTAAAGTAATTCAATAGCTTCTGCTACACGCAACACTGAGTCCGAGCACACCATGACTTACCAAACTAGCTGTTCAAAAAGTAGTTATGAATATTATTAACTAAAATTTGAATTTTATATACTCCATATAATTTTAAAATCCATATTATGTGTTTCTTAGATCTTATATAAGAACTAATTCAATTTTTCACATAAAATATGTATTTTTCAAAAAATGAAATTTTATCGCCTTTTAATGGAGAACCCTTTTTAAATCCAATATTTGAAACTTTTATATATTCAATTTGAAAAACTGAACTTATTATTTAGAATCAGGACATAAAAATTTAGTTTGGATAAATTTTTGGTGTTTTTCTGATAACTTCCATATTTTGATGAATACTGAAAAATACTAAATTTTAATTGAAAACCACTTTTTTTTAAATACTTTATAGTGTTAAATTATACATTTGAATGGTTTTGAAGTATAATTAGATTATATTTTTATCATTTAATCCAATTTTTTTCATTGGAAGTAATTTTACATTTAAATTGGACATAAACATATATCAATCTTTTGATAGTTTTTACTTCTCAAAAAACCTTCTTTATGGTTTTGAAAATGGGAATTAATTTAAAATTAATTAATGCAACTTATATATTTTTAATTTGGTAAAACATACATCATTTTTTAACTCAGTATTTCAAAATTATCTTATGGTGATTTTTTGGTATTTTTCTGAAAACTTTCAGTTTTTGATGAATAGTGAAAAATAACGCATAGTACATAAAAACCAACTTTTTATTTAAATAATTGTTTATTTTATTTAAATTTATATTAAGTCAAAATATATATGTAATATTTATATAAGTTCAATGTAATTAATTGAAGTAATTTAATTATAAGATTGGATATATAAAATTGTATTGAACTATTTAACGCTTTTTACCCACCTTCTGGGCATATTTGCAAATTTGCATAAAACCTAATTTTACTACTTATGTGAATTGAATTTAAAAAATATTAGAGACATGGTTGACATTAATAATTAATATTTGGTTCAATATGAAAAAACTAATTTTTCATGAATAGTAACTTTTGAATTTTATTTACCATGGTTAAAAGTAAATAGGGTAGTTAAAGGTAAATATGATATTATAATTACCCTAAAACGTGTCCTAATTCTATTGGATAAGTTTATTTATACCCAAATCATCCTTAGGAATAAAATATGATCCTTTTGGTCCACTTTTATTTGATTAGGATATTTATTATTATTTTATTTAATGAATAGTTAAAAATGTTAAATTCAAAAGATTAAATAACTAAAGCATTTTTAATATAATGTTATACATAAGATATATTCGACTATGAATATTATTTTGAAATTTAAAAAAAATTCCTACACAATAGAATTTTATTTATAAATTTTAGACATTAAATAATTTAATTTATTTATAACACAATGATGATACAACAATTACCTTATTAAAGAGTGATTAAAATAATTGATATTATAAATATCAAAATAAATGTAAATTGAGACTTTTGATTCCATCCACAAATTTTATAGGTGAATATGACATGTTAGGGTTGATTTAATGTGTTTGGTTTGATGTAATCAACTTTTTATGACTTTCACAAAAACCAACTACTAAATAGTGTCAAAATTGACATTATTGAGTTTTTAAAACAATCACTATATTATTAATTGATACAATATTCTTAAATTTTTTCAAAAAATATATATATATATATATATAATATTCTAAAAACATTTAAGGTTCAGAAAAAGGACTTAGATAAGGTTATATATATCAATAAAGAACCACTTGGGGTTCTCTTGGCTAATTGTAGTAAGTTTACTAACCATTTATTATAATAATACAATAATACATGGTAAAAGTTAGACTATTTAACTAAGAATTAAATCTAAAATATAAGGTTAATATGTTGACCTAAACCTGTATAAAACCTATTGGTTGAGAGTTTTTCTACCCATCCTCACCTTAACTGTTAAATACATCCTTTTAGGGCCATTATAAACCGAATATGATTGTATAATAAAATAATGTTTCAAGCTTTTCTTAAACTGACTCTCACCTCTCTTATAAAAGGTTACTTCCCCTTCTCTCAAAATCACACCTCCAAAGCCATTTGTCTTGGCCAAAACCTAATAAAATATCTTTCCAACTACACTCACTTCAACCTAGAGGCCTTACTTTGATTATAAATCCAACCTAAGGATATCTTTTGATCAAATCAAAAAGAAGCACCTCAAGAAGACGTAATTATTTCGTCACCTCTTTCAAAATTCATTTCTTATTCAACTTCCATTTTATCTATTGTTTCCATACCAAAATAATAACTCTGGTATCTTATAAATATTTTGATTTATTATAAATATGGTACAACCATATTCATTATTTTATCCATCATATGAATGACAAAGTCACCGTACGTGTGTACATATGGCTTACTGTCTCCATGTCGTGGGTTATTCAAAACTTCATTATTTGGATGGGTATAATAATGAGTATAATTGATGTAAATAATAAATATAACATGTTAATTATTATTTATATATGATATACCATCCATTTACATATGATTTCACCATCAATAGAATAGTATTTCCGCTTGTGCGTAAATACGGATTACCGTCTCCATGAACGTTATGAGATTTAATACCCATTGTAACCATTCAATAATAATTTTCATTTTATGATTAAAAATAAGGTTTAAGAACATAATATCAATCTTAATATGAATAAAATACATCCTATCCATAGAAAACATGACTTACATAACAAACATATAAAGGAAAACAAATCACTAAACACCCGAAACAATGATACTAGTGAAATATTATTAACAAAGCAATATTAAAAGATCGTATATGATATCATATTTATGTATTTGGTTCTCGTATAATTTAATAACAACGATTTAACAATTATGTTGGAGGTTAGTGTCCCTTCGATAAAGGAAAAGTACTTGGTAAGGGTTAATTCTACAATCTCTTAATTATCTAAGGTTGTTTATACATGAGTATCTACTGGGACATTTTATCATCCGCATCCGTGTTTCTTAAAAATGTATTTCAAAACATTTGTACTATTTCATATAATATGGGATAAAGTCATTTATACCCTTGTTTTACTTTTTATAAAATGTTTTGAAAGAAATATTTCATTCGTTTTCCAAACAAGGTAATTTATGAGCTTTTCGACGAATTAAGGAAAATGTTTTTTAAACTTATATGGAGAGTGCAACTATTTTCCTCTATTATAACACCTTCGAAGCTTCCCTTACAAGATTATAATAATATTTTCAAAATAAATGTTTTCTTTTATAATTGAATCACTTTTAAATGATTTCAAAATAGAAAGATATATTTCTCTCAAATAGTTTTGATTACATCTATGTCAACATCCTTTGATGGATTTTACACTTGTTTGATGTTGATTTATTATGATACAATATTTCATACTTTATTCAAGGTTTTGTGATATGTTTGACTGTGGATATGTTTTTTATACCATTCATGGTTTATGGTTAAAATATTAACATTTTTTATGCTTGTTTTAATACGAATGTTTATGTTATATTTTAACCTTTTCATATGAGGAATTAATTAGACTTAGTAAGTGACGGGTGGAACCCGCTATAGCTACTTCATGAGTCGATAGGTCTCATGAGACAAACTAGTGTCTTCGAATAAGGCCTTGACAAAATCTTATTTTTAGTATTGGCGTGAGGCCTTGACTATGTGGTTATGAGGTATGACAATATGCATTCCATCATTATGATATTGGCTATTGATTTGACATGAGATTATTAGACTAGAAGAATATCCATGTGAATAAGTAAATGGCATTATTTGATTTATCTTTCCCATATTATGCTGAAGTTTAAGTTTAAAAGGATTGTGTTTTAGTCTTATATATTTTCTTAAATGTTTATTCTTATTTATGATAGTTTCCGCTATATTATTATCCTTGTTGATCATCTGAGATCACCCCTTTCTATGTTTTATTTTTTCCATAATGCGAATAAATATATTAATATTAACTTGAAGGAATAGGCTAACAGATATGAGTGTTTTTAAAGTGTACACAATGTTGTTATTTTTTTTCATTTCATGATGTAATTTAAAACTTATGTATGTATCTAGCACTTCCAAGGCTACTAAACAAATCAGTATTTCAAGACATGATATCTTTTGATCATGACAATGTATTAAAATAATACACCAGCTCCTGGATTCTGGGGTCGGGGCATTACAGTTGGTATCAGAGGAAGATTAGTACAAACCATGGAAACTAGATTTAGAAAAACTCTAATTAGAGAACATTACCCTAAAATAATCTTTGAGGATTAGTATAGAAGAACTTCCTAGAATTTTGGTAATGTAGATATTTTGTGAATTTTCCAAGAAATACATCCCTTTCTGTATACAAGCAGGTAGAGGTGGCTCTGGAATAGATGTACCTAGGAGTGAAAACTCTGAAAAGGAGTTTCAAACTTGACCCAGGGTATCCTAGTACAGAACAATGGGCCTTGCTGCACTCTTGGTCATGAAACTCCTGTGGGATATGCTTAGGAAATTTACATTTTCTTAACAAACCATTATGAAGGAATTATGAGTAAATACTTCCTTAAAGAAAACATTGTTTATGATTATGGATTATATGCATAAACATTTCAATTTACGTTAGGTATTTTACAAGTTTGGAGTTATGAATTGCGATTCATAAACTAACCTAGTGTATTACATTTTTTATAAATGGTTCCCAGTAGAAGGAATGATAACTCCAATAATATGAATGATCAGAAGAGTAAGAAGGATCATATCTTTCATGGTCTTAATCCGTCATTTAGAAGGAAAATAGTCTCCCACTTATTCTCATGATATGATGAAATAGTATCATGTGTTAATAAGATAAGTAAATAATTCTATGAGTCATATGTCTTTTAAGGGAAGCAAGAAAAGAAGAGGATGGTAGAGAAAAAGATGGAAAAAAGGGAAGAAGGGATAAAAGGATTTTGCAACATGTGATAACTATGGAAAGAATCACCTTGGTAAATGAATGAAGGGAATGAGATTTTTTTAAAAGTTTGGAGAAAAATGACACCATGTTCTTGACTGTAAGGGTAAGAAAAAGGTGTCAAATGTACAATGCTTTATCTACAAAGAGTTGGGACACTACATGAATCAATGTCTCAATCATCAGATTATACCTCAAATGATATTGTTGGATAATAATCAAGTTATGATACTACAACAGATGAAGTGGAATGATTAGTGATCTTATGTCATTATTAAATAATTATGTCATCTGATTATTGTATTAATTATGTACAAGTTATAAGAATTATAAACTATATAATAATTGTACGGCAGTACTATTTCATTAAGGATTTGAGATTGTATGGTACCAAGTGATGTGACATGGTTTTATGTTAAACATTTTGGAAAATATATGGTTATGAGAAATAAAACCCTTAATATGTTTCTGGAACTGAGATAATGATTTTGGAAAAAGATAAGATTGATTTGGATAAATTATATTCGATATTTTGGACTACCTTGAAACTAATTAATTGTTTGTTTATTCCATCATTGTGGGAGTTTACAATATTTTTGGATATAAAAAGTATATCTAGTATTCTATAAGGAATAGGGGAGCAAGAATGTAATAAATAAGGTTTAACGGTAATTCAGGGTGTTACGATGTTTTAAGAGAATACATGATGAAGGTATTCACATGTTATTATGTCGAAAAAGATATCTTCATTTTGTTTACCTTCCTTATAAATGGTGTACTGTGAGTTTGGACATAAGTATTTTGGATAAGTCTAAAGGATGGACTGACTTATGTTGGACATTGGATACTATTGTTTAAGGTGAAAAAATTTCTTAATATTATTTTTGTATTGTTATAAAATGGATAACCCGGAGGTCGGGTGACAACCCGACCTGTCCAGTAAAGCCGCGAGACTTGAACCCACAACCGAAGGGCAACAAGGGTGCATCACCTACCACTGGCCTGCGTGATGTCCTAGTTTGTATAATACAATTTTTTTATGGTCAGGTAGATTAATTATAAATTCATTATTTTTATAACCCTATACTATTAGGATAAATAGAATATTTTTGAATTCTATTATCTTTTGAGTAAAATATTAGTTTTTTGTAGAAGTTAGTTGAAGGATGGAACTCTACTTTTCAAGTATTTTTTTCTTTTTCTATGAAGAAATTAATTATTAAAAATTTGGGAAAGGATCTTAAAACCAAAAAAATTTATCCTAATACCCTATGTTTTGATAAACCATTGATATTTTAATTCATCAAAGATTTATGGATTTGAGGCCCTCAATATCCTATTTATTGTTCACTTGTTTGTGATTCATGACATCAATCACTCACTATAAATATTTATGTTTTTCCTCCAATTATGTGTCTCTAATTAACACCAATGTTCTCGTATTTGATATCATAATTTGGTGGTGACATTTTTACTTCCCTTTCCCTCTTATTAAGACTAAATTGTGTCAACCCTATTTCCGATGTGGGTTTTCCACAAAGGTATTTTCAATTTTCAACCTTTTATTTTTGAAGAACAATTTCAAATATAGAGGTTGAAATTTTTTTAATGAGGGGAGAATGTAACACCCCAAGATTTCAGAGTATGTTATCTCTTTAAAGTAATTCAATAGCATACACTACACGCAACACCAAGTTCAAGTGCATCACGACATATAAAACTGGCCGTTTAAAATGCAGTTATAAATAATATTAACTACATTTTGAAATTATATATATCTTATATAATTTTAACATTCATATTTTGGATTTCTTAGGCATAATATAAGGACAAATTCAATTTTTTAGATAAAAGAATTATTTTTCAAAAAATGCAGTTTTCCACCTTTTAATGGTGAACCATTTTTAAATCAAATTGTTGGTCGGAGTGGATACTCAAGAGGGGGGTGAATTGAGTTCTAATTAAACATTTCTGTTCAAAATATTTCTATTAAAACCCCCAATTTAAAAACAAGTTAAACTGTAGTGAATTTGTAAATCTACAAAGGTTCAATTAGATTCTCAAAAGATTGATTAGGTCTCAGTTAATTTAATCAAAGGATTAAATTAGATTTTAAAACAAATCTACTGGTTTACAAAACTTACAAAAACATTCTATAATAACTATCAAATTAACTTTAAAATCAATTTTAATTTCAATGTAAATAGCAGCGGAATACAAAATATATATATAATATACATTAAACTTAATGTAAGATGAACAGCAGATACAACTAAGAGGTTCAGTCTCAAGACGAGACTCAGTCCTCTCAAACAATTTATATAAATTTGATCCACACCTTGAATCAGGGTAACCAATAGTATAGAGAATATCCAGGTACAAATACCTCTACTACAGTTCTTCATGGGAAAACAAAACAACAGCACACTGGCTGTCGAGGTCCTACTTGACCTCTACCACTTTCCACAGTGGGATACAAAAGAGTTATAGAAGTTCTGTATGAGGATTTATAAATCCTCCAGTTTAGCACAGGAGACAGTGTGTGTATAAAATATACATAGTATGCAAACTGATCAAAATGTAAATAGATGAATCACTAAGAGAGTATAAATGAGTTTTAGAATTATCTAGTGATGTGAAGTGCAGCTTTGGACTCCTTTGATTGATCAGTAATGCTTCTGAGTCCTTCTCTGGTTTTTTATGAAAAACAGAGGGTGGTTTTCTTCAAGTTCAGTTTGATCGGCTTGAGTGTATGAAGAGCTCATTGTAGTTCTTCACTTCTTGACTAAGGTACAGATTGTGTTATCTTCTAGAATGAATGGCTTCGTGTATGTCCAGTTTTCTTCCAGTATGGATTTAGGCTTTATTTTATGTGTGTATGCACCACTTTTCAGCACTCTTCATCATGTATGTCACACTCCTTTTGCACGGATTTTGTCCTTCCTTTAATAGATTTCATCTCTAGCAATGGGAATGATTACCTTTTCATGGGTATGAGGTACGGTTCCCTGACATGCCAACAACTATCATTAAATAACATTAATTTCATTAAAATCATCAAATATGACTATTGTTTAATAAATAAATAATATTGAGAATATAGAGTTTAAGTAGCATTGACTAGTTAACAGTCATCTTATCAGTAGATTTCTGTCAGTAGACTTGTAACGGTGGACTTTGTATAGTGGTGATATTCTTATCGGTAGATCTCAGTTCTTATACCAATAGCTCCTTATATCGGTAGCTATCTATCAGTAGATCTTCTTGTTTATTAGTAACTCGCTCGTACCAATAGCTGCTCATATCAGTGACTCTTTCTATATTGGTGAACTTTGTAACAGTAGTTGTTCATCTATCTGGTTGTATCGGTAGGTCTTTATATCAACAGCTCTTCATTGGACTTCATAGTGGTAGACTTTCTTATACCGGTAGACTTACTCTAACGGTAGATCTGGTGTAACGGTAGCTCGTATCGGTATACTTTTTTATCGTTATCATGTGCATACCGGTAGCTCCATTCTGTACCAGTGATTAAGTACATACCGGTGGACTTACGCATACTGGTAGACTTATGCATACCGATAGACTTATTCTATCGGTAGCTCTGCTTCTATCAGTAACAGTTATGCATATAGGTGATCTTAACCATAGCTATATATCTGTGTATATATCAGTATCTATGATCATATCAGTGAAATTATACATATCAGCGGACTTAACACTTGTCTTTTCTATGCAACACATATGCAGATTGAGTTAGAATTATTTCAAAGTTCATATAAACATAGATAAACATAGATGAACACATTTCAAAGATTATTTGGATATTATTATCAACTTGATAATAGAGTTTCATAGATTGAAATAATTAATATATAGATATTATTTGGGATTATCAAAGTATGTGAAAGCATAATTGGGATTATCAAAACAGGCGAGGTCAACAATCTCTCCCTTTTTGATAATCACAAGTTATGATATTATAATCACAAAATAATCAGTAATTCATCAGAGGATATTCCATTAAATCCAATTGTATTAGAGAAAATAATATATTATAAAACACATGTACTAAAGGTAAAATATAAAAAAAATGTACTTGAGGGAAATGAATTAAGCTCATAAAATATAGTATTTCTCCCCCTTTGTCATAAAAGATATTACTTCTCCACCTGATATGTTTCCCTTAGATAGTATTTCTCCCCCTTTGTGATTAGAAAAAAGTGGTAAAAAAGGAAATATAGGAGAAGAGAGGTAACAGAAAGTAAAAGATCATATATATTTCTTTGAACAATCGGATACAATGAAATGCATAAATAAAAAAAAGAAAGATAGGTGATTCCTATCAAAAAATCTTAGCCACTGATCAATCCAGATCCTCAGAATGAGATTTCCCCTTGGGATCAGAAGAGGATTCTAGTGTGGTGGATACAAGTGGAGGCTTAGGAACACCAGATATGATCAAAGGAGGCTGAGCCACTAAAACTGTTCATGGCCTGTACGGTGTAGCACTCTAAGTGATCATAGGAGTAAGGCTTCAGATGGCTTGGGCTGTAGTCATCTGAGAATAAGAAGTTATAAAGGAATATGCAGGTAAATTTGTAGGTATAATCATTGGAAGAGTATCAACATGAAAGAAAGGGAAAAAGAGATTTCTGAAATCCATAATAATTCCTCCTCCTCTTTCCATGGAAGAAATGAAATCATCCTTGTTTTCCATGAATTTTTCCAGTGAAGGGGTCAACTCTCTGAGCTTGCTAACTTTTTCTTTGAAGGATTGATTGACAAGAGGGAGATTTATGTTTTTTAACATAATCTTGAAATGATTTTTGAGCTGATTATTAGTGTAGACCCTTTCGATATAGTAATATACCATGTCTTTCACCTCTTTTTGAGAAGAAGAAGCTTCTCTCGTATAATCTTGAACAATTTTCACTATATCTATCATGGTAGACACCACTTGGGTCATGGAAAATTAGTCCACAGATCTACTGGTTAAAGCTGAACCAAGCTCCTCCTTCATCAAATCTCTAATATTATCCAATTCTATTGAAGGTCTCGAAGCAAGAGAACCAATAGAAAAAGCCACAATTTCCTTGAAACTCTTAGTTAGCCCCTTAATAAGATTTTTCACTATAGAATCTTGGGTGATAACATGCTTTGTTATGGAATGCTTAAACTCCTCAAAAACTGAGTCCATTTGAAGGACTACACTCTTCACATAAGCAAAATCCTTGTCTTATTGAGATTTAGAACTCGTATAGGATTCCAGAGAGACAACTGATTTATTTATAACTTCAATATCCTCTGCCAAGCTAGAAACCTAATTCTGGAAAGCTGTAACTTCATCTACTATCTCTTCCACAAAGGTTGACACATTACAACCAAGAGGGAGTTCAAAAGACTTTTCCAAATTGCTCATCTCTTCAAAAAAAATAGATTCATTAACTCGGCAACAGAAGCATTCAGAAACTCTTTCATCTCAGCCTTCAAAGATGCTAAGTCATCCCTGGTGACTATATTAGAAGGCACAACAATAGGTGATATTTAAGATACTATACTGTATATAGAATCATTCATAATAGTCTGCATAGATGACACTAGGGAAGCTTCCATTCTCCTTACTTATTCCACAAAACTGACTTTAAGATTAGACTTGAGCTTATCCAGATCATGTATTCTTACCACATCTTCAGGTAATATCTCATACTGAATATCATAATTGACTTTTGGTCTTCGAAGGGATGTCTCATTATCTGAATCAGGGTAATCTAATCCATAAACCACAAAACCTAGGTCTTCTACCCAGTCTTCAATATCATTTTCCACTAAAATAGAGCCAAGCCTAGTTTGATGCTCCCCCTGAATTGGTGTATTTTCCTATACAGTGATAGCACCCTCAACAACTCTTTCTTCCTCAGAAGAATCTTCCACAACCATCTCCATTTCTACAACAGTAGGAGGCTCCTCATGAATAGGTACAGGCCTATTAGCTTCATCAAATTCCTCAGTAGGCATTAAGGTGTGTCCAATCAGTGGACTAAGGCTCAAGCTGATAGAAACAGATGCTTCACATGCATGAATTTCTTCTTCATTTTCTCAAGAATCCTTTTCATGATCTAATCTCTTCTGAACATCCTTTTCTTGTGACACAATTTCAGTAGTTGGGCTAGGAGGAAAGTCTAGATCTTCTCCATATGCTACAGAGGTATCCTCCTCTTCTAAATCATCACTATACTGTGGCTCCTCCTCATCAGGTCCTAGACCCGGATCCCTCACATCCTTAGGACTAGAAGGATGATCCACATGATTAAACTTATCATATAAATTCTTATCATCTGTAACCCACTCTCTTTTCCATGGATTCCAATTAATATTCATGTACTTACATATTGTGCTTGTGATACAGAAGTTGTTCTTCACCACCACTATCTCATCCTGAGACTCAGCTACTCCCTTTACTTTAATCATAACTGAAATTAACTTAGCAAAGAATAAGGCATTGGTTTTTGACTTTGTCTTGGTCATATCTTCCATTTGAATAATTAGCAGCCTGCACAGATTCACCTTCACACCATGTATCAAGAAATGTAGAAGATAGATTTCTTGATATCTCAAATTTTAAAAGTTCCCTCTTCTTGGACGTAGCACATGTTGCACAAATTTGAACAACAGTCTGTTTTCTCCATCCATTTCAGTAGCCACCACCTTTCTCTACTTTCCACTACCAGTGAGCTCCTCTAAGGTAGTCTCATAATCAAATATGTCACTTGTAGGTGGTATTTTCTTCGATGAATATCTAAAAACTCCTTCATGTGGTACTCTCAGGTACTCATCCCACTCAACAGATGAAAAGTATATTTCCTTACGATTTACCCATGCAACTATTCTATTTTCTTCATTAGATTTCCCAAAACTCAGAAACTCATAGAAATGTTTTACTAGCTTTGAATAGTAGGGCCCATTGTGTTTCGAAAATAAGTCTACCCACTTCTGATCTTCCAAAACTTCTAAAACTAACGATTTACTAGACAACATCCATTCCATGCATAGCGCCTTTTCAATCACAATATCTCTATTTTGTAAATGCGGGTTCACGGGTCGCCCCCCCCCCCCCCCCCCCCGACCTGGTTCTACTAACACTGATACTCTCTTCAGGCTCTATCTTCTGCTTCTTCGCATTCGTCTCATCAATGTCATCTCTAATAGTAGGGAGTTTGTTTTTTTCATCTCTGGTTCAAGGAACTTGGGGTTTTTAAGAAATTCGAGAGCTAAGGCTTGAGGGTAAAGGAAAAGTTCGGTGGATTGAGAAGTAATTGGGACTTCGTTTTATCATTTAGGAATCATAAAACAAATAATTAAAATATAATAAGTAAAGTATAAATGATACAGATTATGGAAGCTAGATAGTAGTTTAAAATAGCGCATACTTAACGTTAGGGTATACCAGTGAGAATTCCTAGCGGTGAGGTCTGCTAATCAGTGAGGTATATCAGTGAGGTTCATACGAGTGAGGCATAACAGGGAGGTCTCATACCAGTGAGGTATAACGGTGAGGTTTCATACCAGTGAGGTAAAATAGTGAGGTGTCATACCAGTGAGGTATAACAGTGAGGTCTCATATCAGTGAGTTATAACAGTGATCTATCATTCCTAGCTTATGTCTAATGTAATTTAACCTATCTGAACTTAAAGACTTTGTGAAAATATCAGCTAATTGATGTTCAGTACCAATAAATTCAAGAGTAATATCACCTTTTTGGTAATGATATCTTATAAAGAAGTACCTTACATCAATATGTCTGGTCCTATAGTGAGATACAGGGTTCTTTGAAATGTTTATTGCACTCGTGTTATAACAGTTAATAGATACATGTCTAAATTTATATCCATATTCCAAAAGAGTGTGTTTCATCCACAGAATTTGTGCACAGTAACTACTAGGAGCTATATACTCTACCTCAGTAGTAGAAAAATAAATAGAATTATGTTTCTTAATATACCAAGACACTAAGGACTTTCCTAATAAATGACATGTTCCATATGTTCTCTTTCTGTCCAACTTGCAACCAGCAAAGTCAGCATCTGAATAACTCATTAATTCAAAAGATTGTCCTTTTGGATAAAATAAACCTAAATTTTTAGTATGTTTAAGATATTTAAAAATTCTTTTAATAGTAAGAAAATGATATTCTTTAGGATTAGATTGAAATCTTGCATACATACACACACTAAACATAATATTTGGTCGACTAGAAGTAAGGTAAAGTAAGCTTCCAATCATACCTCTCTATTTGGTTTGATCCACTAGTTTCCCAGTTTCATCTGCATCCAACTTAAAAATAGTACTCATAGATTTATCACTTTCCTTAATATTATCCAAACCAAAACGTTTTAAAATTTTCTTTTTATATTTACTTTGATTCAAAATAATACCATTTTCATTTGGAAAAACTTGAAATCCAAAAAAATATTTGAGTTCTCCCATTAAACTCATTTCAAATTAATTTTTCATACTCTTTGAAAATTCAGTACATAAAGAATGTTTAGAAGATCCAAAAATAATATCATCAACATATATTTTTACTATCAAAACATCTTTAGAAATTATTTTTATAAAAAGATTTGGGACAGCAATCCCTTTAGTAAAACCGTTTGAAATAAGAAAATTTGTTAGTCTATCATACCAAGATCTTGCAGCCTGTTTTAAACCATACAAGGATTTAGAAAGCTTAAAACATAATTTTGAAAATGGGGGTTTGTAAATCTAGTTGGTTGTTCAATAAATACATCTTCAATTATAAAACCATTTAGAAAAGAACTTTTGACATCCATTTGATATAACTTGAAATTCATATGAGTAGCATAGGCAAGTAAGATTCTAATGGCTTCTAATCTAGCTACAGGTGCAAAGGATTCATCATAGTCTATTACTTCCTCTTGACTATACCCTTGTGCAACTAACCTAACATTGTTTCTAACTATATTTCTAGACTCATCAACTTTATTTCTAAAAACCCATTTAGTGTCTATGGTCAAAGTGTCCTTAGGTCTGTCAACTAATTCCCAGACTTTGTTTCTTTCAAATTGATTTAATTATTCTTGTATATCCATTGCCCAAAATTCATCATTGATGGAATCATTGATATTTTTAGGTTCTATCTGTGAAATAAAGGGTTGATGTTCAACCTAGTTTCTTAGAGAAGCTCTAGTCTGTGTCCCTCTATCAAGATTACCAACAAAAACATCTAAAGGATGATTCTTTAGAATCCTAGTTGATCTAGTAAAGGTAGGACTAGAAATTTCAGGTTCTTCTCTAGATTCGGGATCTACAGAAATAGGTTCTGGAAAGTTTCCAAAACTAGATGTCTTTACAATAGATTCATTGATTTTATCATTAAGGTTCTGAACAAACAAATCTTCTTCAAGATTTTTAAGAGAAAACTTAGGTTCATGTGGATCAATTTAATCAAACTTGATGTGAATAGATTTTCCCATACATTTGGTTCTTTTGTTAAATACTCTATAGGCTTTTCTAGTTAAATAATAACCATGAAAAATTCCTTTATCACTTTTAGAAGAAAACTAGTCAATATTATCCTTTGTATTGAGAATAAAAACTTTGCATCCAAAAACAATGATGTAATTAACCTTAGGTTTCCTATGGTTCCACAACTCAAAAGGGGTCTTCTTAAGAACAGGTATGATCAAGACTCTATTAATAATATAACAAGATTTATTTAAAGCTTTAGCCCAAAAGTAAACAGTCAAGTCATATTCATTTAGAATAGTTCTTGAAATTTCGTGAATGATTCTATTTCTTCTTTCTACTACACCATTCGGCTGAGGTGTCCTAGGGGCAGAAGCATTTTAACTATATCCATTTTGTGAGCAGTAAGATTCAAACTCATGATTTTCAAACTCACAACCATGATCACTTCTCAGGGTCTTAATCTTAAGTCCACTTAGGTTCTCTACAGACATGGAGTATTTTACAAAATAAGAACAAGCATCACTTTTGTGAGCTAAGAAGTATACCCAAGTATATATAGAAATTCATCTACTAGGACATAGACATAGTGCTACTCATTTAAAATAGAGACTCTAGAGGGTCCAAAAAATCCATGTGAACCAACTCAAGAGGTTGAGAAGTTGAAACATATTTCTTTGATTTAAAAGAAACTTTATGTTGCTTTCTATTTTGATAGGGATTACAAACTTTATCAGCTGGGAGTTCAAGTTTAGGTAGATCTCTAACTAAGTTCTTCCTAGTCAGTTTTCTAAGTGAGTCTATATTGCAGTGTCATAATATTCTATTCCATAGCCAAGAATATTTATGAAAAGCATTTAATCAAGTAATGTTCTGTTTAGATAAAGAATTCAAATCAATAGCATAAACATTTTCATTTCTTAAAGCAGAAAATACTAAAATATTTTTAGAATTAAAAACATTACAAGAATCATTTTTAATTTTCCCACTGAAACCATCATCACACAACTGAGAAATACTTAACAGGTTATACTTAAGTCCATCAATAAATAAAAATTTGGAAATTAAAACTAAATTAGTGTTACCAATCTGGCCTAGGCCGATGATCTTTCCTTTAGAGTTATCACCAAAGGTGACATAGCCTCCATCAACTTTGATTAAAATCTTGAAGCATGAGTAATATCCAGTCATATGACTTGAACATCCACTGTCCAAGTACCATAACTTCTTATGGGAAATTTTCAAGCAAGTCTCCTACAAAATAGTTTTAAACAGAAAATGATTTTGGTACCAAGATTTTCTTAGGTCCAGACAGGTTAGCAATCAAAGATTTAGGTACCCAGATTTGTCTTATGGGTCTCAAATAATCTACAGAATCAATAGATTTTGAACGATAAACTTTATTTGATCTATAACCATATGAATAACTAGTTGAATCATATGTGTTTCCAGAACTAGAACTAGCAGCATTCTATCCAGATTTAAGAATAAATATATTTTTAGTAAACTGTCTCTTTCCATGCTGATAGCTCATTCCAGTGGTATATTTTGGTGCCACTTGTTTTCCTAACATTTTTGTAAGTGCATATTTTCCATTTTTGAATTTCTCTAAGTCCTTCATTAATTTCTCATTAGACAATTTCAGTTTAGAATTCTCCTTAAGTAATTGAGCATTCTTTTCCTTTTCTATATCAAGGGTAGATTTAACAGAACTGGTTAAAGCATGTTGTTTCTTTAAATTTTTATACTTGTCCTTAAGCTCATTATAGGTTTCTTCTAGCATATTAAAATATTCAAATAACTCTTCACTAGACATATTTTCAGATTCAGAATCAGAATCAACTTCAGAATAATATGAATTTAAAGAAAGAGTATCATGTGTTACCTCAGATGTGTTTGTCATAAAACACATGTTAGCCTTGTGAGAGTCTTCATCCTTAGTAGAATCAGAATCACTTGAACTATCTTCTGAAGCACTCCATGTTTCTTTCATAGCTTTCTTATACTTATTGTCCTTGTAGTCATATTTCTTCTTGAACTTTAATTTTGGACAGTCAGCCTTAATGTTTCCTTTCCTTTTGCACTCATAACAGAAAATTTCGTCACTTTTATCAGACTTTTTCAATCTTTCTTCCAGTGACCTTTGTTGTCATATATACCTTTGTAGTTTGATTTTCTAAATAATTTCTTCTTCCCATAGAACTTCTTTAATCTTCTGGATATTTGAGCCATCTCAGCATCACTATCAGAGTATGAACCTTCACTTGTTGATCTTTCAGTAGGTATGTGAACTTTATTCCTTGTCCTTTCTCTTTAAGGAAGTAGGCTTAAATGATACTGAATTATTTCTTGGTTCATCATCTTCTTCTTTGTTTAACTTCAGTTCTTCTTCATACATCATAAGCTTACCAATCATCTCCTTAACAGGAAAAGCACCAATATCACATGATTATCTAATTGAAACTGATGTGCCCCTCCACTTTTCTGGAAGACATCTTAGTATTCTCATAATTTTATCTTTTTCATGAACAACTTTTCCAAGTGTGCTCATAGTGTTGACAATCTCATTGAACCTGAGATACATGTCAGAAATAGGTTCAATAGGATTCATTTTAAAATTATCATACATAATAGTATAGGTATTCAATCTCATTTCCTTAACATTGGTTGTTTCCTTAACATTGGTTGTTACCTCATGGGAAATAGCCGAAGTGTCCCTGATTTCATAAGCAGTTTTACAAGAAGATATTCTATTAAATTCTTCATATCCTAAAGCACAATACAGGGAATTCATTGCTTTACAGTTATTATTATAAGAAGTTTTAGTAGGTTCATCCCAAGTAGTTCTTTCAGTTTATGGAACTTTATATTGACTCTCTATAGCAGTCCAGATGTCAAATCCCATACTCTCTAAATGAATCTTCATTTTTAGTTTCCACTTGGCATAATTTATAACATTGAAGAAAGGTGGCATGTTGGTAGCATCTACTTCAAGTATATTATCCATAACTAGATTTTATCAAATATATTTAAAAGATATGAAATTTAGAAATAACAGAAATTTAATATCTTTAAGATACAACTAAAATCACAGTTGAAAAAACATAGTATTTGAAAATACTTTATAAATAACAAACAACCTCTGATACCAAATGTTGGTCGGATTGGATACTCAAGAGGGGGGTGAATTGAGTTCCAATTAAAAAATTATGTTAAAAATATTTCTATTAAAACACCCAATTTAAAAAAAAGTTAAACTGATGTGAATTTGTAAATCTGCAAAGGTTCAATTAGATTCTCAAAAGATTTATTAGGTCTCAGTTAATTTAATCATAGGATTAAATTAGCTTTTGAAACTAATTTACAGATTTAAAAAACATTAAAACACTTTCTAGAATAACTATCAAAGTAACATTAAAATCAATTTAAATTTCAATGTAAATAGAAGTGGAATACAAAATATATATATAATATACTTTGAACATAATCTAAGATGCACAACAGATATAACCAAGAGGTTCAGTCTCAATCCGAGACTTAGTCCTCTCAAATAATTTATATAAATTTGATCCACACTCTGGATTGGGGTAAACGACAGTACAGAGACTATCCAGGTACAAAGACCTCTACCACAGTTCTTCGTGGGAAAACAAAACAATAGCACACTGACATTACAGGTCCTACTTGACCTCTACCACTATCCACAGTGGGATACAAAAGAGTTATAGAAGTTTTGAATGTGGATTTTGAAATCCCCAACTTTAGCACAGGAGACAGCGTGTGTATAAAATATAAAGAGTATGCACACTGCTCAAAATGTAAATAGAAGAATCACTGAGAGAGTATATATGAGTTTTAGAATGCTCTAGTGATGTGAAGTGCATCTCTAGACTCCTTTGATTGATCAAGAATGCTCCTGAGTCCTTCTATGGTTTTTTTTTGAAAAATAGAGGGTCGTTTTCTACAAGTTTAGTTTGATCAGCTTGAGTGTATGAAGAGCTCTTTGTAGTTATTCACTTCTTGACTAAGGTGCATCTTGTGTTCTCTTCTAGAATGAATGGCTTCGTGTATGTCTAGTGTTCTTCTAGTATGTATGTAGCCTTTATTTTATGTGTGTATGCACCACTTTTTAGCACTCTTCAGCCCTAATGTCACACTCCTTTTCCATGGCTTTTGTCCTTCCTTTTATAGATTTCAGCTCCGGCAATGGGAATGATTAACTTTGCATAGTTATGAGGTACGGTTCTCTTACATGCCAACAACAATCATTAAACAAAATTAATTGCATTAAAATCATCAAATATGACTGTTTCTTAATAAATAAATAATATTGAGAATATAGAGTTTAAGTAGCATTGACTGGTTAACAGTCATCTTATCAGTAGCCTTCTATCGGTAGACTTGTAAAGGTGGACTTTGTATAACGGTGAGACTCCTATTGGTAGCTCTCAGTTCTTGTACCAGTAGCTCCTTGTATTGGTAGCTATCTGTCGGTAGCTCTTCTTGTCTATCAGTAACTCGCTTGTAATAGTAGCTGCTAATATCAGTGACTCTATCTGTATCGGTGAACTTTGTAATAGTAGTCATTTTTCTGTCTGGTTGTATCGGTAGGTCCTTTTATCAACAAATATTCACTGGACTTCATAAAGGTAGACTTGCTTATACCGGTATACTTACTCCAACGGTAGCTCTGGTGTAACGGTAGCTCGTATTGGTAGACTTTTGTATCAGTATCATGTGCATACCAGTAGCTCTGTTCTGTACCAGTGATTAAGTGCATACTGGTGGACTAACGCATACCAGTAGACTTATGCATACCGGTAGACTTATTCTATCAGTAGCTATGCTTCTATCAGTAATAGTTATGCATATTAGTGACCTTAACCGTAGCTGTATATCTGTGTCTATATTAGTAGCTATGATCATATCTGTGAAGATATACATATCAGTGGACTTAATACTTGTCTGTTCTATGTAACACATATGCATATTGAGTTAGAATTATTTCAAAGTTCATACAAACATAGATAAACATAGATTAACACATTCCAAAGACTATTTTCATATTATTATCAACTTGATAATATAATTTCATAGATTGAAAGAATTAATATATAGATATTATTTTGGATTATCAAAGTATGTGAAATCATAATTGGGATTATCAAAACAGGTGAGGTCAACAAAAATATTTAACACTTTTATATATTCAATTAAATTAAATTAAATTCTTATTTATAATCGAGACATAAAATTTTTTCTAGGATAAATTTTTGGTACTTTTCTAATAACTATCATATTTTGATAAAGAGTGAAAATACAAAATTTTAATTAAAAACATATTTTTTAATCGAAATAATTTATAGTGTTAAATTATAAATTTGAGTGGTTTTAAAGTATCATTAGATTATATTTTTATCATTTAATATAATTTAAGTCATTTGATGTAATTTCACATTTAAATTGTACATAAACACTTGTTAATATTTTGATAGTTTTTACATCTTAAAAACTTGCTTCCTTATTTTAACAATGGGAATTAATTTTAAATTAATTAATGAAACTTCTATGTTTTAAATTTGGTAAAATAGACATTGTTTTTTAATTTTGAATATCAAAATTATCTTAGAGTTAATTTTTGGTATTTTTCTGAAAACTTTCATTTTTTGATGAATAGTGAAAACACTACATTATTGTTTAAAATTGACTTTTTATTTAAATAATTATTTATTTTAATTAAAAATAGATACATAATACCTATATTAGTTCAGTGTAATTCATTGGAGTCGTTTAATAATAAGAATAGATATATAAAGTTTTATTGAATTTTTTAACGTCTTTTACCCACCTTCTAGGCACGTTAGCAAATTTGCATAAAACGTAATTTTACCACTTCTGTGAATTGAATTTAAAAAATCTGAGAGAAAAGTTTAAAATCATTAAGTAAAATTTGGTTCAATATAGTTAAAATAATTTTTGGTGAATAGTAACTATTGAATTTCATTTACCATGGTAAAAAGTTAATCTGGTAATTAAAGGTAAAAATGATATTATAATTACCTTAACAGATGTACTAATTCTATTGGATAAGTGTTTTTCGACCAAAATCAACCTAAGCAATAAAATATGATCCTTTTGGCCCACTTGGATTAGATTAGGACATTTATTATTATTTTATTTAAAAAATAGTTAAATGTGTTAAATTCAAAGTTTAATAACTTAAACATTTTTAATATATGGTTATACATAATATAAATTCGACTATAATATTCATTTGAAATCTAAAATTATATCCTACATCCTGGTATTTTATTTATAATTTTTAGAAATTAAAAAATTTGAGTTACTTATGACACAATGATGAAATAGTAATTACCTTATTAATGAAATATTAAAATAATTGATATTATAAATATCCAAATAAATGTAAATTGAGACTTTTTATGTCATCCAAAAAAAATTTGGTTAATATGACATGTTAAGGTTGATTTAATGTATTTATATCGAATTAATAAACTTGTTATGACTTTTATAAAAACCAAATACTAAATATTGTCAAAAATGACATAAATGTGTTTTTAAAACAAATACTATATTATTAAATGATATAATATTCCTAAAAAATATAAGGTTTATAAAAAAGACTTAAATAATGATAGATATGTCATTATTTATCCACTTGAGGTTTGATTGTCATTTTATAGTAAGTTTATTGACCATGTAATATAATAATAAAATAATACATGGTAAATGTTAATCTATTTAACTAAGAGTTAAATCTAAAAGATAAGGTTAATATGGTGACCTAAACTTTTCTAAAACCTATTTTTTGAGATTTTTTAGACCCATACCCACCTTATCTTAGAAATAAATCCATTTGGATCCATTATAAACTAAAAATTATTTTATAATAAAATAATATTTCAACCTTTTCCAAAAGTGACCCTTACCTCTCTTATAAAAGGGTACTTCCCTTATCATAATTTCACACCTCCAAAGACATTTGACTCGGCCAACCCCTACTCAAATATCCTCCCAACTTCCCTCACTTCATAATAGAGGCCTTACTTTGATCTGAATGCCAGTCTAACGAGCCGTTTTGTTCAAATCAAAAGGAAGAACCTGAAGAAAGTCGAAGCATTTTTTATACTAATCGTATAGGGTTCCATAAATAATCAATTTACATTAGGTATTTTTCAAGTTTGTAGTTATTCATTATGATTCATAAAGTAACCTAGTGTATTCCATTTTTTATAAATGGTTCCCAATAGAAGGAATGAGAACTCCAGCAATATGCATGATCCAAAGAGTAAGAATGATCATATATTTCATGGTCTTAATCAATCATTTAGAAGGGAAATAGCCTCCCATGTTTTTTCATAATATGAATAAATTTTATCATTTGTTAATAAGATAATTAACGAATTATTTGTGTCCTATGGCTATGAAGGGAAGTAAGAAAATAAGAGGATGACAAAGAAAAAGATGGAAAAAGGGAAGTATAGATAGAATGATTTTCTAACATGTGATAACTATGGAAAGAATCACCTTGGTAAATTCATGAAGGTGATGGGAGTTTTTTATAAGTGTGTATAAAAAGGAAACCACATTCATGATTGTAAGGGTAAGAAAAGAATCAATGTACCAATCATTAGGGTATACCCCAAATGATGTTATTGGATAATAATCAAGTTAGGATACTACCACAGATGAAGTGGGATGATTAGTGGTATTATGTCATTATTAAAGAATTTTTTTCATTTTATTATTGTATTAATGATGTAAAAGTTATAATAATTATAGAGTATATAAGGATTGTACTCTAGTACTATTTCATTAAGGATTTGAGATTGTATGGTACCAAGTTAAGTGATAAAATTTCAAGTTAAACATTTTGAAAAATATATGGTTGGGAGAAATAAAACCCTTAATATGTTTCTTGAACTAAGATAATGATTTTTTAATAAGATATGATTGATTTTGATATATTATATTCTATATTATTGACTACCTTGAAAATAATTAATTGTTTGTTTATTCCATCATTGTTTGAGTTTACAACATTTTTTGATATAAGGTGTATATCCCGTATTCTATAAGAATTAAGGAGCATGAATGTAATCAATAAGGTTTTATGGTAATTTAGGGTATTAAAATGTTTTAAGAGAATACATCATGAAGGTATTAACATGTTATTATGTGGAAAAAGAGATCTTCATTATGTTTAGCTTCCTTATAAATTTTGGACTGTGAGTTTGGATATATGTTTTTTGGATAAGTTTAAAGGTTGAAATGACTTAAGTTGGACAGTGGATACTATTTTTTATGGTTAAAACATTTATTAATATTATTTTTGGATTTTTATAAAAAGGACAACCTGGAGGTCAGACGAAAACCCATCGCGTCTGGCAAGGTCGTGAGACTTGAACCCGCAACTGAAAGGGCGACAGGGGTGCATCACCCACCACTGGCCTATGTGATGTCCTGGTTGGTATAATGAATATTTTTTGTGGTCTATCACTTGAATTATAAATTCATTATTTTTGGAACCCTATACTATTAGGATAAATAAAATATTTATTAATTATATTATCTTTTGAGTAAAAGATGAGTTTGTGGTAGAAGTTAGTTGAAGGATGGAACTCTACTTCTCAAGTATTTTTTTCCTTATTATATGAAGAAATTAATTATTAAAAAATAGGTAAAGGATCTTAAAACCAAAAATTTGTTATCTTAATACCTTATTTTTTGATAAACTAATGATATTTTAAGTTATCATAGATTTTTGGCTTTGAGGCCCTCAATATCTCATTTATTGTTCACTTTTTTGTGATCGATTACCTCAATCACTCCCTATAAATATTTACTTTTTTCCTCCAAATATGTGTCTCTAATTACCACCAATGTTTTCATATTCGAGATCATAATTTGGTGGTGACTTTTTCATTTTCATTTCCCTCTTATTTAGACTAAATTTTATTTACCCTATTTCCAATGTGGGTTTTCCACAAAGGTATTTCCTATTTTCAACCCTTTATTTTTGAATGACAGTTTCAAATTTTGGGGATGCGATTTATTGAAGGTGGGAATAATGTAACACCCCAATATTTCATAGTACGTTATCTATTTAAAGTAATTCAATAGCTTACACTACACGCAACACCGATTTTGAAGTGTGTCACAACCTATCAAACTAGCCGTTTAAAATGCATTTATGAATAGTATTAACCACATTTTGAATTTTATATAAATAATATATAATTTTAAAATTCATATTTTGTGTTTCTTGGACATAATATAAGGACAAATTCGATTTTTTAGATAAAACAAGTATTTTTCAAAAGATGCAGTTTTTCGGCCTTTTAATGGAGATCCATTTTTAAATAAAATATTTGACACTTTTATATATTTAATTTAATGAAATTAAATTCTTATTTATAATTGGGACATAAAAATTAGTCAAGGATATTTTTTTGGTACTTTTCTGATGACTCATATTTTGATGAATAGTGAAAAATACAAAATTTTAATTAAAAACAATTTTTTTAATGGAAATAATTAATAGTGTTAAATTATATATTTGAGTGGTTTTAAAGTGTCATTAGTTTATATTTTTATCATCTAATATAATTTAGGTAATTTTATATAATTTCACTTGTAAATTGTACATAAACACATGTCAATCTTTTGATAGTTTTTACTTCTTAAAAACTCTCTTCCTAGTTTTAAAAATAAGAATTAATTTTAAAGTAATTAATGAAACTTATATGTTATGAATTTGGTAAAATAGATGTAATTTTTTAATTATAAATATAAAACATAGATTAGGGTTAATTTTTGGTATTTTTCTGAAAACATTCATTTTTTGATGAATACTGAAAAACACAACGTTATTGTTTAAAACCAACTTTTTATTTAAATAATTAATTGTTTTATTTAAATTTATTTTAAGTAAAAATAGATACATAATACCTATATTAGTTCAATTAATTTCATTGGAGTCATTTTTTAATAAATTTATATGTATAAAATTTTATTGAATTTTTTAATATCTTTTACCCATCTTCTAGGATTGTTAGCAAATTTTCATAAAACCTAATTTTACCTATCCTGTGAATTGAATTTAAAAAATCCAAGAGACATGGTTGAAATCATTAAGTAAAATGTGGTTCAATAAGATGAAAATAACTTTTGATGAATAGTAACATTTGAATTTTATTTACCATGATTAAAAGTAAATAGGGTAATTAAAGGTACAAATGATATTATAATTACCCAAACACACATCCTAATTCTATTGTATAAGTTTATTTTGAAAAAAAACCTTAAAAATAAAATATTATCTTTTTGGTCCACTTTTATTAGATTAGGAACTTTATTATTATTTTATTTATAGAAAAGTTCAAATTGTTAAATTCAAAGTTTAATAACTAAACCATTTTTAATATAGGGTTATACATAAGATAAATTAGACTATAAATATTAATTAGAAATATGAATATATTTCCTACATAATTGTATTTTATTTATAATTTTTGTACATTAAATAATTAAATTTATTTATGACACAATGATGATGTAGTAATTATCTTATTGTTGAAATTAAAATAATTGATATTATAAATATTAATATAATTGTAAATTGAGACATTTTATGTATTATAAAAATTTTATAGGTGAATATGACATGTTAGGGTTGATTAAATAATTTTTTTTCGAAGTGATAAAGTTTTTATGACTTTCACAAAAACTAAATACTAAATAGTTCCAAAATTGACATAAATGAGTTTTTAAAACAAATACTATATTATTAATTGATATAATATTCATAAAAATATAGGGTTCAAAAAAAGTACTTAAATAAGTTTATATATATCAATAATGAACCACTTATTGTTTTATTGTCTTTTTATATAAATTTTATTAACAATTTATTATAATAATACAAGAATACATGGTAAAAGATAAACTATTTAACTAAGATTTAAATCTAAAATATAAGGTTAATATGGTGGATTAAACCTATCTAAAACATATTTGTTGGGAGTTTTTCTACCCATACCCACCTTATCATATAAATAAATTCTTTTTGATCCATTATAAACCGAATATGATTCTATAATAAAATAATATTTCAAGATTTTCCTAAAGTAACACTCACCTCTCTTATAAAATGGTACTTCCCTTTCTCTAAAAATAACACCTCCAAATCCATTTGCCTCATCCAACCCCTGATCAAATATCCTCCCAACTAACCTCACTTCAACCTAAAGGCTTTACTTTGATCAGAATCCAACTTAAGTATCCCTTTTGATCAAATCAAAGGAATCACCCGAAGAAGAGGTAATAATTTCATCACATCTTTCAATGTTTTTTTCTTCTTCCACTTCCTATTTCTTTCTTGATTCAATACCAAAATAATAAATCCAGTAAATTATACTTATTTTGATGTTATTATAAATATGGTTCAACCATATTCTTTGTTCTATCCATCCTACGAATGACAAAGTCATCATACGTGCGTATGTACGGATTACCGTCTCCACGTTGTGGTGTAGTTTGTTATTCAATACTGCATTATTTGGATGGGTATAATAATGAGTATAATTGATGTAAATAATAAATATAACATTTTAATTATTCTGTATATAAGATATACCATCCAATTAAATATTATTTCACCATCAATAGAATGATATTGTCACTCATGTGTACGTACGGATTACTGTCTCCACGAACGCGATGAAATTCATTCCCCATCGTAATAATTCAAGAATAGTTTTCATTTTATGATTAAAAATAATGTTTAAGAACTTAATATCATTCTAGATATGAATAAAATACATCCTATCCATAAAAAACATGACTTACATAATAAAACATATAAAAGAAAATGAATCAGTTAATAACTGTAACAATGATACTACTAAAATATTATTAATAGAGCAATATTAGAAGATCATATATGATATAATATTTATGTATGTGGTTATTTTATAATTTAATAAAAATAAATTAACTATTATACAGGAGGTTAACATACCCTCGATCAAGGAAAAGTACAAGGTAAGGATTAATTCTACAATCTCTTCATTATCTGAGATTGTTTATATTTGAGTATCTATTGGGACCTCTTTATCATCCACATCCATTTTCTGAAAAATTAATTTCAAAACATTTTTACTATTTACTATACTATTGTTTAAATTCATTTATACCCACATTTGACTTTTTATAAAATGGTTTTAAAGAAATATTTCTGTCATTTTCCAAACAAGGTGCTTTATGACCTTTTTAAAAAATTAAGGTAAGAATGTTTTTTTTAACTTATACAGCAGGTGCAGCTATTTTTCACTGTTATAACACCTTTGAATCATCCCTTACAAGCTTATAATAATATTTTCAAAATAAATGTTTTCTTTTATAATTGTGTGACTTTTAAATTATTTTAAAATATAATGATATATTTCTCTCAAATAGTTTTGATTTCATCTATGTCAACATCCTTTGATGGATTTTACACTTGTTTGAAGTTGATTTATTATGATACAATATTTCATATTGTATTGAAATTTTATGATATGTTTGAATATTGATGTTTTATTCTTATACCATTCATGGTTTATGGTTAAATTATTAACATTTTTATGCTAGTTTTAATATGAATTTTTATATTATGTTTCAACCCGTTCATATAGGGAATGAATTGGACTTAGTAAGTGATGGGTGGAGCCCGCTATAGCTCCTTGATGCATTGGTGGGTCTCATGAGACAACCTAGTGTCTTGGAACAAGGTCTTTCCAAAATCGTATTAGTAGTCTTGGAACGAGGCCTTAACTATGTGGTTATGATGTCTGGTATTATGCATCCCATCATTATGAAATTGGATATTGATATGACATGTGATTATTCAACTAGTAGAATATCCATGTGAATAAGTAAATGGAATTATTTGATTTATCTTTTCCATATTATGCTGATGTTTATGTTTAAAAGTCTTGTGTTTTAGTCATATACATTGTCGTAAATATTTATGCTTATTTATGATAGTTTCCGATATATTGTTATCCTTACTGAGCATCTGAGCTCACCCCTTTCTATGTTTTATTTTTTCCAGGATGTGAATAAGTATATTAAAATTAACTTGCAGGAATAGGATAAGGGATATGAGTGTGTTCAGAGGGGAAACAATGTTGTTGTTTTTCATTTCATTATGTAATGTAAAACTTATGTTTGTATCTAGCACTTCTAAGGATACTAAACTAATTGGTCTTTCAAGACTTGATCTCTTGTGATCATGACAATGTATTAAAATAGTGCACCGACTTCGGGCTTCTAGGGTCAGGGCGTTATAGTTGGTATCAAAGGATCCTTTTGTAAAATATTTTATTAAAGATGGACATGGATAATAAATATACCCCGGTAAAAACTTACACATAAACAATCTCAGATAATAATGAGATTGAGGAATTAACCCTTACCTTGTACTTTTCCTTGGTTGAAATTATGTTAACCTCATGTATAATAGTTAAATCATTGTTATTAAATTATAAAATAACTACATACATAAATATGATATCATATATGATCTTCTAATATTGCTTTGTTAATAATATTTCTCTTGTATCAATGTTTTGGGGGTTAACTGATTTGTTTTCCTTTATATGTTTTGTTATGTAAGTCATGTTTGTTATGGGTAGGATTTATTTTATTCATATAAAAAAATTTATTAAGTTATTAAACAGTATTTTTAATCATAAAATGAAAATTATACTTGAATGGTTATTATGGGTAATGAATCTCATCGCGTTCATGGAGACGGTAATCCTTACGTACGCACGAGCGACAACACCAATCTATTGATGGTGAAATAGTATGTAATTGGATATTATATCATATATATAGAATATTTAACATGTTATATTTATTATTTAAATCAATTATACTCATTATTATACCCATACAAATAATAAATTGTTGAATAACAAACTACACCACGACCTGGAGACGGTAAAACATACGTACGCACGTATGGTGACTTTGTCATTCATATGATGTATAGAATAATTAATATGGTTGTACCATATTTATAATAAAATAAAATTAAGTAGAAGGTAATAGAATTATTATTTTGGTATGTAAACAACAAAGAAAGAGGAAGTGGAAGAAGAAAAGAACTTAGAAAGAGGTGATGAAATAATTATCCCTTCTTCTGGTGCTTCCTTTTTATTTGATAAAAATCGATCCTTAGGATGGCTTTATGATCAAATTAAGGCCTCTTGGATGAATTTATGGTAGTTAGGAGGATATTTGAGTAGGTTTTGGCTGATCCAAATGGCTTTTGAGGTGTGGTTTTGAGAGATGGGTAAGTACCCTTTTATAAGAGAGGTGAGGGTCACTTTAGGAAAAGCTTGAAATATTATTTTATTATACAATCATATTTGGTTTATAATGGCTTCAAAAAGATTTATTTTACATCTAAGGTGGGTATGGGACAAAAAACTCTCAACCAATAGGTTTCATATAGGTTTAGGTAACCATATTAACCTTATATTTTAGATTTAACTCTTAGTTAAATTGTTTTACTTTTATAATATCTTATTGTATTTTTATATTACATGGTTAATAAACTTACTATAAAATTCCAAGAGAACCTACAGTGGTTAATTAATTAAATATATATCATTATATAAGTGCTTTTTCCAAACCTAAGATTTTTAGAAATATTATATCAATTAATAATATAGTATTTGTTTTAAAAACTCATTTATGTAAATTTTGACACTATTTAGTATTTGGTTTTTTTGAAAGTCAACAAAACATGATTACTTCGAAAAAATAAATTAGATCAATCATAACATGTCATATTAATTTATAAAATTAGTTTAATGCATAAAAAGTCTCAATATACATTTATTTTAATATTTATAACATCAATTATTTTAGTTATTCATTAATAATGTAATTATTGCATCATCATTATGTCATAAATAAATTTAATTATTTAATGTATAAAAATTATAAATAAAATACAACTATGTATGTAATATTTTTATTTTTCTAGTGAATATTTATAGTCAAATTTATCTTATGTATAACCGAATATTAAAAATATTTTACTTATTAAAATTTGAATTTAACACTTTTGACTATTCTTTAAATAAAATAATAATAAATGTCTTAATATAATCCAAGTGAATCAAATAGGATCATATTTTATTCCTATGTTTGATTTTTGTCTAAAAACACTTATTCAATATATTTAGGATATGTGTTAGTGTAATTATAATATCATTTTTACCTTTAATTACCCTATTTACTTTTATCTGTGGTAAATAAACTTCAAAAGTTACGATTCAAAAAAAATATTTTAATCCTATTGAACCAAATTTTACTTAATGATGTCAATAGTGTCACTTGTATTTTTTAAATTAAATTCACAGAAGTGATAAAATTACATTTTATGCAAATTTGCAAATGTGCCTAGAAGGTGGGTAAAAGACATTAAAAAATTCAATAAAATTTTATATATCTAATATTATTATAAAATGACTCCAATTAATTACAATGTATTAATATAGGTATTATGTATATATTTTTATTTTATAAAAAATTTAAATTTAAAAATAATTATTTAAATAAAAAATCGGTTTTAAATAATATTGCAGTGTTTTTCACTATTCATAAAAAATTGGATGATTTCATAAAAATACCAAAAATGTAACCTAAGATAATTTTGATATTCAGAATCCAAAAATTATGTCTCATTTACCAAATTCAAAACATAGGAGTTGCGTTAATTTATTTAAAATTAATTCCCGTTGTCAAAACCAGAAAGTGTGTTTTTGAGAAGTAAGAATTATCAAAAGAATGATACGTGTTTATATACAATTTAATTGTGAAATTATTTCCAATGACCAATATATGATTTAATGATAAAAATATAATCTAATTATACTTCAAAATCATTCAAATTTATTATTTAACACTATAAATTATTTTGATTAAAAAAGTTGTTTTTAATTAAAATTAAGTATCTTTCCCTATTCATCAAAATATGAAAGTAATTAGAAAAACACCAAATATTTATCCAAAATAATTTTTTATGCCCCAATTATAAATATAAATTTTATTTTTTCAAATTGAATATATATAAAAGTGTCAAATATTGGATTTAAATAGGGTTCTTCATTAAAAGATGGTAAAATTGCATTTTTTTGAAAAATACTTATTTTATCTAGAAAATTGAATTTGTTCCTATATTATGTCTAAGAAACACATAATAAGGATGTTAAAATTATATGGAGTATATAAAATTTAAAATGTAGTTAATACTATTCATAACAACTTTTTGAACGGCTAGTTTGGTAAGTCGTGATGCGCTCAAATGTGGTGTTACGTATAGTGAAAGCAATTGAATTAATTTATAGAGATAATGTGCTATGAAATCTTGGGGTGTTACATTATCCCATCCTTCAATAAATTTCTTCCTCTCAATTTGAAATTGTTCTTTGAAAATAAATGGTTAGAAATAGAATATAGCTTTGTGGAAAACCCACATTGGAAATAGGGTTACTAACATTTAGTCTTAAAAAGAAGGAAAGGGAAATGAAAAAGACACCACCAAATTTGGATTTAGAATTTGAGAAAATTGGTGGAAATTTAAGACACATAATTAGTGGGAAAATGTAAATATTTATTGGGAGTGATTTAGGACATCAATCACAAACGAGTGAATAATAAATGGGATATTGAGGGCCTTGAAGCCATAAATCTATGATGATTTAAATATCATCGGTTAAAAAATACATAAGGTATTAGAATAACACATTTTTGGTTTTTATGATCTCTTCCCTAATATTTAAGAATTAATTTCTTCATATAATAATAATAAAAGATACTTGACAAGTAGAGTTCCATCATTAAACTAACTTCTACCACAAACCTATCTTTGACTCCAAAAGATAATAGAATTAAAAAATATTCAATTTATCCTAATCATATAGGGTTCAAAAAATAATGAATTTATAATTCATATATTAGACCATTTAAAAAAATTTACATTATAGAAACTAGGAAATCACGTAGGCCAGCAGTAGGTGATGCACCCTTGTCGCTCTTCAGTTGCGGGTTCAAGTCTCATAGCCTTATCGGGCGCAATGGGTTGTCACCCGACCTCTGGGTTTTACTTTTTATAACAATCCAAAAATAATATTAAGAAATGTTTTCACATTAAACAATGGTATCCAATTTTCAATTAATTCATTCCTACCTTTAGACTTATCCAAAATACTTCTGTCTAAACTCATAGTTCAAAAGTTATAAGGAAGGTAAACATATTGAAGATATATTTTTCCATGTAATAACATGTGGATACCTTCATAATGTATTCCCTAAAAACATGGTAAGACCCTTAATTATTATAAAACCTAATTGATTACATCATACTCCCTTATTCCTTATAAAATGTTGGATATACTCCTTATATACAAAAATGTTGTAAACTCCAATAATGATGGAACAAACAAACAATTAATTAGTTTCAAGGTAGTCAATAATATCCAATATTATTTATCCAAATTAATCATCTCTTATTCAAAAATAACTAACTTAGTATCAAGACTATATTAAGGTCTATCTTTCCCTCATCCATGTATTTTCCAAAAAAAATTAACTTACTAGTGAGTCACTTTTCTTAGTACCGTAGAATATCAAATCCATAATGAAATATTACCACAGTACAATCCTTATATACTCCATAAATATTATAACCAATACATCTTTGATACAACACTAAAATGACATAATTCTTTAATAACAACTTAAGAACACTAGTCATTCTTCTTCATCTATGGCAGTATCATAACTTGATTATTATTCAACATCATCATTTGTGGTATACTCTAATGATTGGGACATTGATTTGTGTAGTGTCCCAACTCATTGAAGATAAAGCATTGTACATTTGAAACCTTTTTATTACCCTTTAAATCATGTACTTGGTGTCCTTTTTCTCTACACTTATAACAAACTCTCATTCCCTTCAATCATTTACCAAGGTGATTCTTTCCATAGTTATCACATATGGGAAAATCCTTCTTTCCCTTATTCCCTTTATCCATATTTCTCTCTACCGTACTTTTATTCTCTAGATTCGCTTCAAATCCAAAGGACTCAGAGAATTATTTACTTATCTTATTAACACATTATACTATTTCTTCATGTGTTGATAATACATGGGAGACTATTTTCCTTCTATATGTTGGATTAATAACATGAAATATATGATCCATCTTACTCTTTGGATTATGTGTATTTCCGGATTTATCATTCCCTCTACTAGGAACCATTTCTAAACAATGGTATACACTAGGTTAGTTTATGAATCGCAATTCACAATTCCAAACTTGTAAAATACCTAACATAAATTGAACAGTTTGTGCATATAATCCATAATCATAAAAAAATTCATTGAGGAGGTATTTACTTATAAATTTATCATAATGGTTTGAAAAGAAAATGTGAATTATCTTAAGAATATCCCCCGAGAGTATCGTAACCAAGAGTGCAGCAAATCCCGTTGTCATGTATGTTTAGACGAATAGGGGCCTAAATACCCTGATAGGGGGGGTGAATCTGGGTATAGATATTCTATTTAAAAGTTCTTCCTACCCCACTGGATCTGGACCTCTATATTATATGGTTAACTTTTATTGCTCTTATGTTGTTAATGTATATCTTGTTTTTTCCATATATATCTGATAATGATGCTTTGGATGCAATGCATGGAAGAAATCTAGAATACAAAGATATTTTTACTTGGTTTACCCTCACTGGGCTACGTCCAAGGAGCAAACAATGGCGATGTGCCGCTGTACCAAATCCACTAAAGCTCATTGCCAATTTACAATGTTCGGGATAGATAACTTCTATGCCCCGGCTCACAACCTTTAAAATGTTTACGGTTAGATCACCAATTTCCCAAGGGTCACACCCTATTCATCTCTCTCTCAGGATCACTGCCGGTAGAAAGGATCACCTTATTCCTCTTCCTTTGCTCACTCCTCTAGAAAGGATCCACACACAATTTATGGACTTATAGGTCCATTCATTATCACTAATGAAATTTTTCATCTTTAACTGTTGATAGATGCTCTGTTGACGTTCAAATTTCACCCGCAGATGAATCTCACTTTGCACCGGGTGTACCGGGCAACCCCAATTTTTACACGCAGCCTTCACTGGACCTTGCACGTAATTTCCTTTCCTTGTGAGAAATACACTTTTTGTGCAACACCTCTTTTATGCACAATGAATTGTTTTACGCACAACATCCTTCTTTTATGTGTCTCTTTTTCATTATGCACAACAACCTTTTTACACGCAACCTGAGATTTATGTGAAACTTTATTTTTACGTGCAACCTTTTCTTTACGTGCAAACACCTGTCTTTATACACAAACATGCTGTTTACATGAAACTCCCTTGCTTATTCCAATTTTGTACGCCATAGTTTAGAAACTCTCTAAGTCTTGAGCTACCTCGAATGAGGGGGGTCACTTCATATTTATAGGCAAAATTAAACCCTACGTGAAAAAACCCTCCTTCCGCGTGTAATCATATTTGAGTGCAAAAAACAAATCTTCCATGCAACATCATATTTCGCACAATGCTCTAATTTTTCATGCACCTCATGCCATTTCCAATTTTTGATCTTTTGATCTCAAAACACCTCTTGCGCGAAAAACATCAATCCTCTATTTCACACAACACACTAATATTTCACGCACCGCTTTCCTTTTCCACACACAATGAAAATATTTTGTGCACCACTTTCCTTTTGCATGCACCACTTTCCTTTTTCGCACACCACTTTCCTTTTTCGCTCACCTCCCTTTGCCAAAAACACATCTCTCCATTTTCCGATTTTCAGGCCCAAAAATTTGGCAAACACTTGAAAATGGCACCAACGTGTATCTGCTCTTTTTGAACTGCATCCAAATCATCCATTCATTTAACGAGGTTCTTCTGTCAAACATGGATATCCAAAACATCTCTTGAACCCAACAAATCACCATGTAAACCCCCTTTGTCAACAAATTGGACATCATGGTCTACTTTTTCAACAAACACAACATGGTGGCCCGCTTTGTCAACAAAAACAATCACATCAAAAATGATTCAATGATACCTTGAGAGATTTTTTCCCAACAATATCCCTCTTTGGGTTTGTTGACAACACTTCTCATAAAAATTCTATGCACTTTGATACCTCATTAACGCCTCTTCCAATTGCTACCACTATTCGCCTCTTGCGATTTTGATAGTGACCAAGGATTCATTCAACACGTACTCTAAGCCCACATGAGCAATGATCAGTGTGATAAAAAAGAGTAAATGAAAAGTTCATCAATGAGTCACTTCATTCCTGACACCAACTGTTGACACCAAACTAATACCAATTTCCAAACGGATACCAATTGTTAATACCACTCTCAAAACCAATTGGTGATAGCTGGAAACCTTCTGACACCATTCCAACACAACTCTTTTACTTTTATCAGGATCCTCATCTATTATGATATCTACTCTTTGATCTATCGCTTCTAGAATCATCATATTTGAAACTCATACTCACCCTTTTTGATTTCTCCCCCTATCTCACTGCTCCACCTGTTAGTTTCTCCTCGTGTCTTTGACTAAGACATTTTCTCTCTTCATTAGCCATAGTTTCTCCCCCATTAGGAGTCACTATTTCTCCCACTTTTTCAATGAACCAAAAGGTTACTACTCTATGGTCTGAGACATTGTAAAGAACGCATATTAGAACATTAGAGAAAAACATACCATACCTTGGGGAGAGGGGGTAGTCCAACATCCACACTTTTTCAAGTTCAGGGAGTCGACTGAACTCCCAAATCCATCCAATGCCTCTCAAATGCATCCTTGGGTAAGGCCTTTTTCAGAATGTCTGTAACCTGTATATCTGTATGCACATACTCCAATTTCATTATCCCTTGATCAAACTTCTCCTTAATAAAATGATACTTTATCTCAATGTACTTCACCCTTGAGTGATGGATGGGATTTTTGATGATATTTAATGAACTTGAGTTATCGCACTATATTCCGATCAGATACTTCTCTTCAACTCCCCTATCATCAATTTGTTGTTTCATCTATAATAATTGTGTGAAAGCTTTAGTGGCTTCAATATACTCAGATTTTGTGGTGCTCAATGAAATGAAATCTTGCTTCTTTATTAGCCAAGAAACTCACAGTCCACCAAGATATAAATCACCTCCTAATGTTGACTTCCTGTCATCTACTAAACCATCCCAGTCTGCATCAGTATATCCCAATAATTCTTATTGAGACTTTTCACTATATATCAAGTCTAAATTTACCATTCCCTTGATATACCAAAGTATTATTTTCAATAAAATCATGTTTCTTTACTTGGGATTGTTTTGATATCATGCTGCTTGGCATGTGGCGAAAACAATATCATGTGTCATTGCTATCTGGTACAGTAAACTCCCGATAATCTTCCTATATTCTATGATATTAACTACCTTTCCATTATCATCCTTTGATAATTTCATCTGGTTAGGAATCAGAGTCTTCCTCTCCTTGAAATTTTCCATTCCAAATCTTTTCATAACCTCTTTGGAATATTTGGATTGAGAAATTAATGTGCCATTACTTCCTTATATCCCCTGTAAAAAAAGGAAAAATGTCAACTCACCAATCATAAACATTTCAAACTCATGTTTCATGAATTTAGAAAACTGTCTGCTCTGAGATTCATCTAATCCGCCAAATATTATGTCATCGACATAAACTAGCACCATCATCCTTTGATTACTATAATTATTGAAATAGATATTTTAATCAACTCCCCTACACTAGAAACAAAGCTTTTTCAAATACTGATAAAGCCTTGAGTACCATGCTCTTTGTGATAGTTTTACCCCATAGAATGCATTTTCAGTACACAAACCTTTTTCTAATCCTCGTGAATGAGAAAACCATCTGGATTCTCGATATACACTACTTCTTCTAGAACCCCATTCAAGAATGAAGATTTTATGTCCATTTGGAAGACCATAAACTTCTGTTGCACTGCAATGACCAAGAATAATCTGAGTGTTTCTAGCCTTGAAATAGGTGCTAATGTCTCATCGAAATCAATTTCATTTACTTGGGAGTATACTTTGCACACTAATCGTGCTTTATTTCAAATCACGGTTCCATATTCATTAATCTTATTATTATAGACCCATTTAGTCCCAATTACATTCTTATCTTATAGCCTTGAAAAAATATCCCGCATCTGATTCTTCTCAATTTTATCCATCTCTTCATTCATAGCCAGAAGACGGTTTTCATTTTCAGTTGCATCAGTAAAAAATTTTGGCTCTACCTGAGATAAGAAAGATGTCTAGTATAAATATTTCATTCTTCTTCTCTGAACTAGACCTGATTGATCGTCAATGATATTCTACCTATATATTTCATCTTGGCTTCTTGGCTTTTTTGTAGATACATATTTTTCTTCCTCATGATCATCATCGATATCTTCTTCTGAATTAACATCTTTAACTTCTACTCCCCCTGAGTCTCTTACCACTTCATCCCTTTCAACAGAAAACTTTTCACTGTGTCATTGTTCAATGATATCATTTTTTCAGCTACATTTCTCAGATTCTTATTGAAACACTGTTGATATCCTCTTGCAGCTTCTTGGTATCCTGAAAATAGTCAGATAATTCCATAATGTTAGAACGAAATAGATAATTATAAAATACATGAATTTTGCTGCTTCTCCCACAATATTTCCTCTCTTGATAGACAACACTAGATCTGAGTCATCCAATTATGGATTTGATGGCTCTTTCATCTGATTATGAAATTTAATTCTCTCATTATGATGTATATCTCTTCCAGTTATAAGGCCTAATTTTTAGACCCATAAACATTCTTCTTCTCCGGCATTGTCTCTTCACATGCGATAGCAGGTTTGAGAAAATTCTCTAGCTCACTTATATCAACAAGATTATCATTGGGTGAATTCACCACTTAACAATGATCTATCAACAAAATATCTAATCCTACTGAGTTGGAACTCGATATAGGGAAGAAGAGATAAAGTTAATAACACAATCACTATCTGTTAGGCTCAATTACTTCCACCTATCTCATGCATCCATAAAACATTAACTGCATTCATGGAATTCATCCAGATTGATTCTTTAACTCTCATAACTGATTTGAATCAGTTGACATTCTTAAGCACATCACTAATCCACATTCCATCTTTAGATTCCACTTCCCCTTGGAACATATCACCCTAAAACCTAAAACACATCAATCCTCAGTTAATAGTATTTATATAAATAGGTAGAGGGGCCTTTCTGTAATCCTCAAGATGAGGATTGTGGTTGATCCTGATGGGTCAACCCTTTGATTCTATCTTTCAAAGCCTCGCACTCTTTCCTTTCCTGCTCTAACTTCCTACCCAACTCTAACTGTTCTGGCCATATGACTAGGCATTCTTTACCCACATTCGGATTCTTTTTCTGATATTCAGATTTGGCAGGCTTGGTATTTCTCACATTTTTGGTTTTAAACCCACAATTAGACATTTATGTCTTTGATGTTCTACCAATATGCCACTTCCATTGATAACTTCTTTGGGTAGGAATATCTCTGCTTGTCATCTTCCCATTCTTCTTCCACCATTGCAGGGATCTTCCTCTTTCCACTACTTCTCGCTGTGGCACACGACATACAAATTTTTCAATGCATTCATTATTCATCACTCTTTTATCAGATATATGATTCACCACACTTTTTTTCACCGGTGTTGAGTCCTCTACTGAACATGCATTCTTCTTACTCATTACTGGAGTATATGTCCCCTTAATCTTCCAGGTTTGTTCACATTCTTTCCACGAGAGCTCTTGTGAGTGTGAAAGAGGATGTGACTTATACACTTTTATTTTATCTCCTTTTGATTCCCCTAAGGTATAAAAAATATTTTTCAACCTTCCACTTTTTCTTTCAATATAGGATTTCTCATTATACACAACTGGATTCAAAAATTTCCTTTTGAGTTTCTTTTTCTTTTCAGCTTTCTTCTTACTGCAATGTCTTGAAAAAATCCCATAATTAGAACATATAAAACATTTTCCATCAAAGGCATAACTTATCGCATTATTTTTCTTTCCAGATATTGATGAATCTTGATTTGTTCCTCTGAAATTGATCTCTTAATCTTACTGACACATACTCATGGTGTGTTCTATTCTTCCACAGCAATAGCATCTAATGAATGATCTCCTCTAAGAAACTATTCTTTCTGATTTCTCATATTTAGTAATGTTTCTATTTTCACATCCTGAAATGTATTCCTGAGCCTCTGAACAGAAGCTTGATGTATGACCATGAATCCCACAAAAATAGCACATGATATCATTGCTTCCTGTAAAATCCTTTTTAGGTTTATCTCAAGCACCTACAAGGTTTTTCTTATCTCTGGATATTTTCGCTGCCCTTTTCCTATCACGCATAAGAGTGGGATCATCATATACAATTCCAAATTTTCCTTAAATGGATGGTCTTTGGGATGGTACAATCATTTCATGCCTCTCCTATGATGTAGTATATTTGGCTATTATTTCATCATCACCTGCCGAAGGATAATCAAATAGTAAGTGCAAGGCATCCTTTAACATGGGCTTATTTTTGAAATTTTATTTCTCTATTTCATTATTGAAGATTCCCTATACTCGTCTCGTCTTCCATTTCATGTGTCATCTTATCCATCATGTCACTTTGCTCATTTACTTTCAATTTTTCTTGAGCAACAGAATCAGAACAACATGCATTCACTTGTTGAAGCATTTTATTCTCCAAAACCAGTTTGGATAGTTGTGCAGCAATATCATCATTTCTGGATTTTAGATTCTAAATTTTGTCTGACTTCGGATTCTCTCCCTTGTCATCATCTTTTTGTTTTTATCTATTTGAAGATGTGTTTTTTAGTTCTTCAGCATGATAATCATTCTTCTCCCTCAGATCAATGGCAATGTCAATAAGCTTTTGATGTATTCCTCTTAGCTTGTTAACCTCAATTTACATTGCTTGGATCCGGATTTCTTTATATTTCATCTCTTCATCCAATTTATGATCCAATTCCTTTGACTTGTGGTCAACTTCTACTTTTCGACTTGTTGGAGTTTCTTCATCAT